>CM059587.1:53540000-54740000 GCA_030407085.1 Trichopria drosophilae
CCTACAGCTACCGGGACTATTTGCAGACATTTTAAAAATTACCAAAATGGAGCCTAAGCGATCTCCATCTACGTATTCCGCCGCTGCTAGCTCTGCGACTATCTCTAGATACTTTTCATTCAAAGTACATTTTAAATCGGTACAAACTCGGAATTTCATCGTCGATGCAAAACGCAATATTGGTAAAATCACAGTACAACAGCTGTTTCCGGAGTTACCTCAAGGGGCCGACCCTTCTCATACAGTATATGTTAACGAATTTTTACCTTCTTCCACTTATGCCTTACTAGGAAAAGCTAAGCAGGCAGCTAAAAATGCGGGGTACAAGCGTGTCTGGGCCCGTGATGGTAATGTTTTCGTGCGCAAAGATGGAGGGATCCCAGAAATACTTATAGCCACCGAATTAGATCTAGGATGTATTGTCTGACAACCAATGCTTAGCTCATTACAAAATGTAACTGCCGATACATCATCCTTTTTGAAAATCTCTTGCGTCAATGTTAACTCTCTCCGTGGATATTTACACGATATTGAACTACTATTATCTGATTGTTCGACTCATATCTTGGCAGTCACAGAAACTTGGCTAACTCTTCTCATTGAATCCTCTTGTGTATCCATAAATGATTATTATTTTGTAAGAAATGACCGATCGCTTTATGTCGAAGGAGAGTCGCGCTACGTACAAGGTGGAGGTGTAGGATGCTACCTACATAAATCTTTGTCATACAGCATCCTTGAATGCTCAATATCTTCGAACATTAATACACCCGAGTATATTTTTCTTGACATTAAATCGTCTTCGAGGAACCTACTACTTGTAATAATGTACCGGCGTCCGCGCGGCCATCTTTTCGCGGAATTTTTAGTGAAATTTAATGCTTATATTTCTACTTATCAAAACATTATAGTAACCGGCGACTTAAACTGTAATTTACTTGAAAATACATTTGATTCAGTTTATCTCAAAGATTTTATTAATGACTATTCGCTTTATTCTGTACCTTTCGGTCCGACTCATTATTCTGGAACTTCTCACTCTCAACTCGATGTTATGATTGTAGATTCTCGCGATAAGGTTATTGGCTTCTCTAAATCTACTTCCCCAATCGCTGCTGGGCACAGTCTTATTACCATCAATTACGAATTTACAAACCTAAACAGTGTACCCAACATTATAACCTATCGCAACTTTTCTCAATGTGATTACTCTGCTTTGGAAAGCGATCTCTCTTCTCTACTTCACCACAAGCTTCCTATTTTATCTGTATCTGGGCGCAACTCCTGTTTACCTAACCCTGATCAGAGTGATCTTACACTATATGTAAAAATTCTTTACGATTGTATAACAGAAGTTCTAGATAAGCATGCTCCCTTCGTTACTAAGCGTATTCTCTACCGCTCTATTCCGTGGCTTACGCCTGATCTACGTGCTAGAATTAAAGAACGAGATAAATTATATATGCGGGCTAAACGAACGCGAAATCAGGCTCTTTTTGTTCAGTATCGTAATTTGCGGCGTGAAATAAAAAAATTACTTAAGGAAAAAAAAAATAGTTATCTAGCGGACCTTGTACGCGAGCATACCAGTCCAAACAAGCTATGGTCTTGCCTACGGAAACTAGGTCTTGCCAATCCATCTTCACAGTGCTCTC
Organism: Trichopria drosophilae; assembly: GCA_030407085.1. Lineage (NCBI taxonomy): Eukaryota > Metazoa > Arthropoda > Insecta > Hymenoptera > Diapriidae > Trichopria > Trichopria drosophilae. The sequence continues at coordinate 53,541,656 of CM059587.1, forward strand.
TTCCTCATTTTACTCCAGCTGTATTAAATCGTCATTTCGCTCAAATATCATCCTCTCATCCTTCTTGCGACTTTCAAACTCTCAACAACATTATACTTCGCCCATACGATAATCGGACTAGACGGCAAAACATCTGACCCTGAGTTCCTTCCATCGGCTGTACCACAAGGCTCTCTCTCTCTCTCTCTCTCTCTCTCTCTCTCTCTCTCTCTCTCTCTCTCTCTCTCTCTCTCTCTCGCAAAAAAAGTGGTGTAGTTTGTTCCATCACCTTGCCAGCATTGTGACTGTGTGTATATTCGAGAAACTGGCAGACTCCTTAGTACACGACTTAAAGAACATAGACGCAATATTTTTGGACAAGAATCTAACTACACAGCACTGACAAAACATACACAAGAAACTGGACATAATTTCGATTATCCCAAAGTAAAAATCTTAGCATCTGAAACGAATAACCGCAAACGTAAAGAGATTGAAAATTATTATATTCAAAAAGAAAAGAACACAGTAAATGAACGCTTTGAAGAGTCTTCTTTACCAGAAATATATGCTGTTAAGGATTAGCATTACATAAAGCAATAGGAAGTATTATTATATTATCAACATAGTTAAATCGGTCTTTCCACTTCTAGCAGTAAGTTTTTTGGTAGTTTTTTTCAATATGTTATCATACTTTTATCCATCAGTAGATTTAAAGTCATCATAATTGTATTGATAGATGCTGTCAAAATTCATGCTGCACTCACCAACACTACTTTGACATGTTAATATTGCATCGCGTGATTTTAATTTCTATTTCTTTACAACCATGTGAGTAACTTTTTATTTTTGACTGTAGTAAAACTTGTAAGAATTATCATTATGTTTTTACAAATGAATTATGTTATACCTGTTTTAGAATTGTAAAAAAATAAACTGAAGAGGGCACACATCAGGTTGCCGAAACGTTTTTTAAAATTTAAATTGTTTTATTTGAGGGACCGACTTCACCAAGAAAAGACTCATTAGAATTTTCATTCTATGAAAATTTCTTAAATTAATGCATGGATATAAATTCATCGGTGCATCTTTCTACGATCCAGCTATTCGTGTGGGCACGTGCCCTTGTTTAAAAATTCAGCACATTTTTCAAAAATCACATTTTAGAATATATCGTGTTACTGTTTAATTATCTCGAAGACATACTCAGCATGCAGCATTTTGAAGCGTTTACAATGCAACTAATATAAAATTTTAAATCGTATATTTTATTATTAAAGTATTCAATCTTCATCAGACACTGATTCGAACCATGTCGAAGCGCGAAATTTTAATAGCGACGTTAAACGCCGTTAAAATTGCGGCGAAATATGACATATGTGTTAGAAAAAGGTGCGATGACAAATTTTGAAGACAACTGCGCACTTACAGTACGCAGAAAATGTTAAAAATCATTCGCTATAGCATTTCCCATTGTGGTCCGCGTTTGATTGCAAAAATGTACAAGTTAGGTGTATTTCAAAACAGTGAAGTGATGTTGTTTTACTTTCTATGGCAATTCTTGAAACTTATATATAAAGAATTTTTATGTCGTCTTTAGCTTTTTATAGTGTATTTTTTTTTAGAGGAAACAATTTAGACTCGCTGAAAAATTAAAATGCTTTAAAAAATGTAAAACCGAAAAATTTGGCTGTTTGAAAAAAACATCTGGCTGTACCTAACCGTTTAGAAGATTTCTAAAATTCATTGTATTTCGAAAACAGCGAAAGCTTTTCATTTCATTTAGCAATTACGTTAAATTTCTTTTTAACATTCTTATTTGGTTTTCATCTTAACAGGTTATTTGCATCGTTACTTCATTTATGAAAAGTAATTTCTGTCTTAAATTAAGCCTTACTAGGGTAAAAATTGTGTTCTTCCGGAGTTGGAAATTATCGTTTTTTCTTTTTTTACTGTACAAATTGAGGTTTTGTAATATATGTATTTCTCGAAACTCTCGAATCGAGAATCTGAAAGATTGAGTTAGAAAGATTAAGTTCATTTTATTCATTTTCGTTGTTTATTTCTTATAAATGGATGAATCAATCTATGCTTAATTGCAATTCATCGCACATTTTAATTGAAAGCACACGAATGATTTTTTGTTAAAAACTTTATTATTTTATGTCGTCCTTTAGGTAAATTTATGTTAAAAACAACTGGAACTGGATTGGAGTCAAGATTTCACTGTCAGGTGACAGCTCACTCCATCAAGAGTGAATCAAAGTACTCAAAAAAAAAACAAACACATCATATTCAATAGAGGGGAAATTTCACTTTTCGCTAAAGTGTGGCTCAAATTTCACTCCAAAGAATTTAGAGAGTAACAATATCTGAATTAATTAACGATATAGGCAAGTTGAGACTCTAATAGTCAGCATATTCATATGCCTTTGGATAAAATACACTATGATTGCTTTAATAAACTAAACAATTTTATGCTTTGCAGTGAATAATCTTGCGAAACTAGTTCTTTTCATAAAACAAAATTATACTGCATTGTTCAATCAAAACATGTTTTTATACTCTCCAAATTTAACAATAATGCAATCAAAAAATAAGATTTGTGGTTCTTCGAATTTCCATGCATTTATTGCTAATTATATGTTGACTAACTTGATGAAACGTCGTTTTAAAGATTTCAATTGTAATTTTAACACATTGTGCCAGACAACTGTGCGTTTAAAAAATCATTGACTTTGGTCATAAGTCATCGAAAGAGAAATGATTTAAAAAACACTTTACGAAAAAAACTGTTAAACGTGGATTTGAAAAGAATAAAGGCGCCTGAATGGCAGGCATATACATCAATTTCAGGGGTCTTGTATTTGCAAATTGCCTATAACATCTTACATATATATAGCATCGAAAAATACTTTTGTTTTCATTTTAAAGTTAATTTAATACTTAATGTACAAGAAATTATTTATGTTCAGTAGCACATAGGATATTTTGCTAAGAAAAACATAACAACGAGTCGTATCTAATTTCGTTTAAATTTTTGGTATGTATCGGTCATTAGTTATTTTGCAGTAAATATTAAAGATGGGAGAACAAGTTTAATTAAACTGAAAAATATAGAATAACAAAGGAATTAAAAGAAACGTGTATGATTAAGTGTCAAGTGGAGGACAACAGATTTTACTATATAAACAAAATGAAGCAAGGGTCTAAACGGAGGAAAGAAATATACCAATGTGACGTTTCGGCTCTGAATTAAGTCATCTTTAGAAAATATAGAAAAAGCCGGCGCGAGTCTGCTGTATTTATACTTATATAACACAGGTTATAAGGTTATACATGTATTAGTGTTTAAGTACTAAGAATATAGGAGCCGTTATTTATGAGCCTATATAAATGTTAATTGTTATTTTACCAAGATTAGAGAAATGGATTGTAAATTTCTGGTAATTTCGACACTTGAAATTTCATGTTGACTGCATTGTTCTCTTTTTATACAGTAGTTTTCAAGGTGACCTAGTTTTCTCCAGTTTTTCCTTTGCAAGAATTTTTATGTTGGTATAGTCGAAATCGTGCCCAGATTCTAGTCCATCATGAGTTAGACCAGACAACTGTCCAGATGTTTTTGCAAAAACGTTTCTATTCTGCTCATTTAGTCGTATTTTTAGCGGTCTGATTGTCTGTCCTATATACGATTTTTTACCGTGAAGACAAGGAATTTTATAGACAACTCCACTTAGTTTTTCAACAGGTAGTTCATCCTTTTCTGGTTTAATTTGTGCAATATCAGTTTCGTAGGGAGTTGAAACTAATCTTATTTTTTATTCCCGAAAATTTTTGCAAGGGACTCAGAAAGTCCTTTAATGTAGGGGCAACTAATTGTTTTGATTATGTTTTCGTTGTTATTGTAGTTCAAATTATTTTGTATTGTTGAATTTAGAAATTGTAACCGTTTTTTAATAGTTTGTTCAATAAAAAGTGATGGGTATCCATTTTCAAGTTATTTTGATACAGATGTTTTTGATGAAATTCTGCGGAAGAAAGTTTTATTACACGGTCAATTAAACGCTATACCATACCGATTTTTTCATTTGTTTATTTTGTTCCGATTCTGACATAAATTTAAGTCTATTTTGTGCATCACAATTGTTGAATTCATCTAGGATGATTGCCTGATTGATCTTCAGGGTTGCATGTCAGAATATCATCTACATATCTGTAGAAAAACGGTGGATTAAGATTTAATTTATTCAAAATGCATTCCGTTACATATTCGAGAAATAGATTTGCGAGAACCGAAGAGAGTGGCGAACCCATACGGAAATTTTGTTTATAATAATACATCTAAAGACATTAGTTTGTAACTTTTTGGTATTATCTTATTTTCATTATCTTCCACAAAGGACCAAGAATCTTTAACATTGTTGGTTGTTTTTCCCAATACTTTTGCAACAATTTTCGATAAATATTTCGCTAGATTATATGTTGGACCTATATGGTGAGCATTTTTAGAGTCAAATCATTAATTGATGTCTTTTTATGCCATATCTTTATCATATCATTGACGGAGTTAGTGATAGTAGCCGTGTATGTTATGTACAAATTTGGATATTTCGTACGTAGTAACATCAGAAAGTATGTTTTCCATTTTGGAAACATAATTTGATTTATTCATAGCTACTGTGATGTTCCCCTTATCCGCTTTGGTGAAAAAGATGTCAGGATTTTGGTTTTTGAAATCCCGTATAATTTTGCTGTAGCTATGGTTATTATTATCATGTTTTTTATTCTGAATGAACGTACAGGAATTGATTGATTTTATGCATGCTTGACAAACAACATTTTTTTCTTCGTCAGTATTAATACATGATACAGCTGCCTCTATGCTAGCGATAATGTGTGGTGTCTGAATTTCATTATTATTATTATCAACGTCATGCGCAAATTTGTCGCCCAAAGAAACAATGTTTTGAACGTTATTCGGAATACTAATATTCGATACATTTTTAAACCATTTGTTGTGAAAAGCTACGTTGCTGTGTTTACATGATCGGTGAAAATGCGATAAGTTGGTATATTTATTTATTAATCTATTTCTTGTTGATTGGAAAATTATGTCATATTTCAGTTTTTCTTAATAAACAAAATTTTCAAAAATTATGGGCGGTAAATTATTTATTATAATATACATTAATTCATTTTTCAATCTTTGGTCTCGTATAAACGGTAATGTATATCTCTAATTTCCAGATTTAGTAATTTTTTCTTATATCTTGTGTTACTATCGCAGGTTGCTTTGATATAAATGTTATTAAATTACACGTTGCAAATTATAGGTCTATTTTGCTGCGCTGTAAATAAAAAAGATGCAGTTGCACCTCATTCGAAATGCCCAAAGAAAACATGTATAACAGATTATTAGACCAAAACTGAAATAATAATTTTGCACTTTTCAATTACTGTAACATTCACCAAATAATTATAATTAGTAATTATTATAGGTTATTTTTAAATAAGATTTTAAATATTCGGAAATTTAAGTCAATCTCGAGTCGTATCGCCGGGTACACGTGTTTGTATTGCCAAATCCATTTTTCGTCTGTTTTCTGATTTTTAACGTCTCCCGACGGACTCAATTTTTATCAAAACGAAACGTATGAGGGGCCAAATTCTTCGCCTTTTCAAGCTCTACAACGCTGTTGTATATGATATTTCGCTAGCATTTTATGGAAACGAGTTAGACGCGAAAAATGCAAAAAAAGTCAATTTTTACCCTTTTTAGATCGATAACTGGCGAAATATTCATTGTAGGTCATATGCTCTTTGAGTTATATACAGAGAGAGAGCACGAGGGAGCGAGTGAGAGAGAGAGAGCACGAGTGAGCGAGTGAGAGAGGGAGAGAGAGAGAGAGAGAGAGAGAGAGAGAGAGAGAGAGAGAGAGAGAGAGAGAGAGAGAGAGAGAGAGAGAGAGAGAGAGAGAGAGAGAGAGAGAGAGAGAGAGAGAGAGAGAGAGAAAGAGAGAGAGAGAGAGAGTTTGTATATCTGTCACCATGGAGGAACGTGAATAAGCGTGACTCATCCATAATGAGTGGAAATGGAGGATGAGTCACGTTTGTTTACGTCTCTCCATGGTGACAGTATTACTACTTACGTTTCATTACATACGCATATGTTTAAGGACGTTTTCGTAAGAAAATATTTTATCAATAACGGTTGTTTGACATATACAGTGTATAATGCTGTACATCCCAGCATGTTTAAGTATATTCTACCAATTTTGTATACGATCGTGTACGTTCGCGTACGTTCGCGTACGTTTGCGTACGTTTCTGTACTATGTTGTACAAAATGTTCGAATGGTAACCAAATCGTACGCGAACGTACGTGAATGCACCTCACTGTACATAATTCTACAGAGACGTACCGAAATTTATCAAAATCGTACGGTGATTTACGTTAGATTACCGTTGAATTTTTCCAATCGGGTGAAATACGTTAGTAATATGAAATGCAAGGATAAATTAGTAGACGATAGATATATAAAAGTTCTAGACGTATTAAAAACACTATAAGGAAAACAATGAGATAAAAATTATTATTATGTTTTACGAGAGAAAAAAAAACATTCCATATGTTTATATATTATTACATCTGACAAATTGTGTAACAGTAAAATCATGACCGTGAAAATTTGTTAATCGTCGGGTGCTTCAAATACATTAGTCTTCTACCCCAAACAGCGAACATGCGCAGTGTGTTTATTTCCGCTTACTTTCTAGAAAATATTTGCTATCCCTATTCAAATTTTAAAAGTTATTTTAACGAAAAAAATCGGCAGAATCCATGAAGATTTCGGTTAATTCAGCTGATTTCTTTTTCTCCATAGAGTGCCACTATTTATTGCCCAATTGTTGCTCTAATGCCGTATTTGTCGCTCCTGTGAAAGAATAGCAGGTTCGGACAACTAATATAAATACTATCCAAACGTAGCTAAAAGGGAGGAATATACATATACCATAAAAAATCAAATAAATGGTTAATTATTACTCATTTGTTGATAACAAATTACAAATGACCAAATAGATTTCTTTATTTATTAGCCTAAATACAGTTGGAATTGAGCAATAATTGATGGAAAATAGTTGTTACTTTATAATCGAGTAATCCAACCATCTAGTTTGTAAAGCAGAATTTACGTTATTCAGAATTTTTTTTACATCCAAGCCAAGCTGGATATAAATGCGTTTTTCCACCATTCACGGAACTGGAATGTGCTTGCAGACTGTTAAATAAATTACCACACGCGTTTAGACTGCACAAAACGTTAATTTTTCCAATACGATTCTTAATTGCAGGAGTTATGTTTGTTAATGCCATGCGAGATATTTCCAAAATAACGCATTCGACGTAAATAAAGAGGCGTCGAAAACATCATTAGCGGACATGAATGCGAAACGAACGAATTTGTTGTTAAACGGAAAGCAGAGGTCTCTTATATATTGCACCACCTGGCATCGATTAAGATGAAATTCTTACATCTATAGCAAACTTGGCTCAGCAATAGAATTTAAAGATCTCCCTATAAAAAAATAATCAGGAATTGGTATAACCAGGTCATCAAGATCCTAATATACAGGGGTTATGGGACGCGAGTTTAAACAGGCTTCTATCTGGCAGAACAGCGTCTGGAATTCATCAATGGCCAATATATGGCTGGAAACAACTCGTCGGAAATTGTATTTATCCGATTTTATACCAAATTCAGAAGAGGTTAAAAATTCTACTGTGGATAAACTTATGACGAGCCCCAGGTGCACAGTATTCATACGAAAACACACAAATAAAGGCGCATCTAGGCTATATGTGAACGTCGTCCACGACCCGCCACATGAATGCTCCAAAAACGTGATCCACATAAATGATGCGAAGAATTTCTTGAGAGGAGAGGGCGAAATTAGAGCCGTCATCTTCCGACACCTGTCTAAGTTGTCGTTCAATGAGCGGCCACTGAATGAAGCGGCCAGGGAAAGGCATTAAACACAAAGCGATCGATACTAAGTTATCATTTAACATATTGTCTATTGAGAGATTATGACAGGTCAAAATAGACGAAATTCGACCATGTCAAGAATCTGAAAAAAAGTCACCTCCAGAGCCTAGCAGATTCTTTGGTAAAATATCCAGAAACTGTTTGGGTGCCTGATACCTCCTGCTCGGCGAGTAAATCCGTTTCCAGGAGGTAAAATTGTACCTCACATCCACTAGTGGTAGACGCCCATACGGTAGCCACCAAAACTTCTTCGGAGTTGCTTGTCTCCGGTGCTGCCTGCATGGCGTAACATCCGGCGCTTAGGAGAGCATAAGAGGTGTTCGACGATACGATAACTCGCGTACGGATAAGCGTAATGACATAAATTTTTGTTTAAAATACGTGTCTTGGCTTAACTTAGATCTGATTAGATTTTGGGGCAGATCCATCCGTCTATTACTAAAAAACATTAGCCCCAATTAAGTTTCTTTGTTGTTTTTTGCATTTATTTTGAAAAATACAAATTTTATTAAACAAATGTTTTAAACAAAAAAGATAAAGCATGAAATTCTCTACAAAAAAGATTGTATGCCTTTTCTTCCTAAAGTCAACGATAATGCCATAAAAACTAATTTAAAATGCTTATGACTATTGTCTGAAAAAGTATTGAATTTGGTCACCTCGGCGAAAAAATTACCCTATAGTTTTTCATCAAATTTCGATGTTTCGACGCCCTATACCCTAGGGGTAGTCTTCGCCAGCCCCTCGGACGCGGTGATCACCTATGGGCGCATAAGTTCTTGTACGCCCTCGATACGAAAATAACTATTTCGATATATCTAAAAGATGTCTTGTAGATATCTGAAAGATATCCGTCAGAGATCTTTTCGACACTTTCAAGATATCTTTGACGAATTATATGTGTATATATATATATATATATATATATATATATTATATATATATATATATATATATATAAACACGTAATGTGGTCATTTCGCGGACCCGATTTTTTTTATATATAACTCGTCTATGTATCGGTCATTTTGCGGACTTCGGGAAAAATTAAATTTGGTCTATTTGGATTTTATCAAGCTTAACTAGGCTGCGTGCGCTGGGGGGCTCTGCCCCCAGACCCCCCGCTAAAAACTATCCTAACCCAACCCTACCAAACCTCGCCTAGACCTAGTTGTGCATAAAGTTTGGTGCGAAATTATGTTCCCTATAGCGAAAACACAGGGTCCGCATAATGCCCATCATGTATAAAAAAAAAGTCCTCGAAATGACCAGAAAAATACTTTCTTTTCGCGGACGGTCCGCGAAATGACAAAAAGTCCGCAAAATGACCGATCTGTTTAAAAAAAAGTCCGCAAAATTACCACAAAACATATATATATATATATATATATATATATATTGTATGTATAAGATCATAATGATGCAGACAGTAATTAGTAAAACACAGTAAACACGTAATATGCATCGAATAGTCTATTCCAATACAAGTGCATGAAGTAAGTGTTTTGCAACTTTTATTTATTAATACTTCGGCTGGCCTGTTGTCGGGGTCGAAGTTTTGAAAATGCTCATTTTCAATTTTCATACATATAACACTATATTGTTGTAACATATCTATCGAAGCCACTTGGACCTAAATATGATTGGACCCCCAAATATCAATATAATTTTATAATACAATTGAAAGTTGTTAGTAAACGAACCAGTATTAAGGAATAACCGACTCTCCACTGGGTCGAAGTTTCTGAGCGAGCGAAACGAGCGAGGCACCACGCCAACACTAGTTTCTTGTTTGGAATTCTATTTTATTTTTGATATTGTAATGTGTGCCTCGTTAATGGATTTCAAGGTTAATTAGCATTACTACAGCAATTACTGGGGCAGCCATTCCAGGTATTGTTTTGTATATTCCTGTAACTCTGATGAGAGCAAATCTCTGTGTCATCATGAGTTTCTTTTTATCGTCAACTAATAATCTATCGTGCCAACCAGATGCTGCATATGCAACTATCGGGACAAACAGACCCTTATAGATCCTTCTAAGTGGCCCAAACCTGAGGCTCCATTCATTCTTGGCAATTTGTTCCAGAGTTAAGCAGTTGTTTTGTCTTTGTTGCCAAGTTGTTAACATGTTTATGCATCTTTAAGTTAGTCTGGAAGGTAATATCTAGATATTTGTAATCATTGACTATTTTTAGGACTTTGTTGTATATTTTAACTGTTGGTCCTCTTACGAGGTCTGGTCCTCGAATCATTAATACTTCACATTTTGTTGCTGCTAGGTGTAGTTTGTTGTTTGTGGCCCATGTTTCTACTATTCCCATTGCTATTTTGGCTTTAGCTTCCAGATCTAACTTACTTCTGCCTTCGATCAGTATGACCTGATCGTCGGCATATGCAGTTGTCTTTATGTTTCTTTCTGTTAGGGCTTTCAGGTTCGGGTCAAATATCAGGTTCCAAAACGTCGGTCCAAGAACCGATTGCTGAGATAACTTTGCAAAATCCTGTACAGTTCGTCTGGGCAGTTGAGTTTTTTTGAGCTGATTCAATACTGCTGGCCACCAGACATTGTCAAAACCTTTTTGAATATCGAGGAAAATTAACATTGTGTATTTTTCCTTGGCGTTTGTGATTGTTTGTCTAAAATCGCATATTGTATATTCTATGGATCTATTTCTTCTGAAGCCGTGCTGAGAGTTACTCAACACTGACTCGATTAACTGATTTAGTTTTAGCAGGATCTCCAAAATCTTGCCCAGAATTGACAAGGGGCAAATAGGTCTGTAAGAGAGAGGATCTGCAGGATCCTTTTCTTTTCATTTTTTGATGGTTACGACTCTTGCGATCTTGTAGTCGTTAGGGAAAACACCGCGTTTTAGACATGCATTAAAAATAGTCAGTAAATCTTTCTTGATAATGTTCATTGCTGCTTTAACAATTTCTGGATTTAGGTTGTCTGGCCCAGGGATCTTTCTGATTTTGATTCTATTGATTACTTGATCTAGGTCTTTTATTGTGAATGTTGTGTTAGAATCTGTCAATAGAATTTCCGAAAAATAAACCGCCAGAAAATTATACCCTTTTCTTTGTGAAAACAACGGGTTTTTAATCATTTTTTTGTTCGATTCAAACTTCACTTTCACCTCGAAATGGCATTGACCGACACGTCTAAAGTGAAAATAAAGTATTCATGGACCCTGAGGAATAATACGTGACAAGCCTCGTTTCGCAATTAAAGATGGCAACTTTCAAAATGGCGGCTATAGCATAAAGAAAAACATGCGCATATTTTTATTTTGCGAAAAATGCAAATTCAAGCTACGCTGGCATTATATCAGAGATCAGAGTGATATATGTAGTTTTCGTGGTCGCTGATTACACATATGAATTCAGAATTATAAACTTCATAAGGGCGGATTCAACATGGCGAATATCGAATGCGAAAATTCGTTTTAAATGTTCGATGAGAACGAAACTAAGTATACAGGGAATTCGTGGTCGCTGATTACGCATATGACGTTGACATTACAAAATTCAAAATGCCGGTTTTAAAATTGCATACAATCATAAGAGAAACATCGAAAAACAAATGTTTCAATTTTAAAAAGTCCAAGAAGGACACAAAGAAAGTGAAGTAAGAATTCAACAATATTATAAATGTTAAATATGCTCCAAACAAATTCATTTGTAAATTTATATAAAACAAATATATAAAGAGCAAAAAAAAATGGAAAACACACACACACACACACACACACACACACAAACCCGCTGGACTCTTGCTGGTTCCTTCTAACGGGCGCGTCCCAAGGTGACGGATCGGGGAATGCTGGTAATAGGTATGGAGAAATAAAATATCCGACGTGGACCAAAGAATAAGCTAGGGAAAGGATACCCGAATAAGAAACCAAAGATGGCAGAACAACAGCATAATGAAGCATACAGTGCAGGGGTCGGATCCCCGGCATCGGGCTCTGCGCAAGCGGGCTCTCCAGCCTCGCTTATGAGGCAACCGCAGCATTGTAGAGGATGGTCACTCGACCTCTACAGCATTAAAATCTACAAGTGACATCTTACCTGGAGACTGAACGAAGCGGCATGCCTCCAGCGCCTCGAGGCAAAGTTGCAGCCCATTGTGGACTTCATCATCGAGAAGAAGAACCTCCACATGTAGCTCAAAAGTATGTCTAAAGGCACTCTTCCGGCCTTTAACCAGTATGGCAAGGCTCGGCAAAGCTCTGGGGTCTTGCAGGCGTTGACCACTTGTATGGATGGGACGGAGAAGGTGGCAGGAACAGCGGAGGAGAGTGCCCGATTTCTCTTCCGAGCCATAACAGCGGCCTGTGATGCCTCTATGGCCGTGAAGTCAAATCCTCGCGGCCGACTGCCAGTTTACTGGTGGAACGAGGGCATCGCAGCTATCCGCCGAGAATGCTTTCGGGCTCGAAGGCTGCACCAGAGAGTAATTCATAAGTCCCGGTAAGAGAAAGAGGCTCAAGATTGCCATCAAGGCCATAAAAAGAAAGTGCTGGCAGGACTTATGTGAGGAGGTGGACCGTGATCTCTGAGGGCGACCGTATAAAACGGTCATGAATAAGATCAATCCCAGAGAACCCAAAGCACCATCTTGTCCATCCTTCCTTGACAAAGTCGTCGGCCACCTATTCCCAGAACAGCAGGAGCGGCCGATTGACACCGTCCTGATGGCAATTGCTGGTGCAGCAGAGCCGCCAGATATTACAGAAGCTGAAATAAAGATGGCTGCTGAGAAGATCTCCACCTGTAAGGCCCCAGGAATGAATGGGGTACCTTCAGTATGAAGAGCTACGTACTGAATGTCCCAACCATCTTCACATCGACATTCAGTGCTAGGGAAACAAACCCCCGGGTGATCCAATCTCGTTCCGACCTCTCTGTATGCTTTACATCCCCGGGGAAGCTATATGAGAGAGTTATTTGTGCCAGACTAGAAGCAGCCATCGAAAATGCCGGAGGTCTTCCCGAAAAACAGTTCGGCTTTCGGAAGAGGCGCTCAACCATCGATGCAATCTGCCGAGTGAAAGCAATAGCCACGGATGCTATCAGTGGGAGCCGTAATGCCAGGTGCATGTTTGCCATCATTGCACTGGATATTCGGAACGCATTCAACACGGCCAGGTGTGATTGCATCATGCAGGCACTCGAAGACCTGAAGGAGCCACTCTACGTACGAGAAGCCATCTCAAGCTACCTAAGAGATCGGACCCTATATTATGACACTGATGACGGCAGGCATTCCTGCAATATCTCGGGAGGCTTGCCACAGGGCTCGGTTCTGAGACCATTGCTCTCAAAATTCGGATCAAGAATTTCATCATCAGCGTCAGAAAAGTCCTCTGAGTCGCTTACTGTTTCCTTTTCACATACATCTACACAAACGTTTTCAGATTCTTTCGTATTCACAATTGTTTCTATCGATATTAAATTCAATTCGCTTTCACTGAGCTTATAAATTGCCTTTTCACACGGTTTACACATGTAAAAATTAATAAATTTCTTAAACTTAGCGTTTCGTCCCCCCTGTATCAGTATTAGATTTGATCGCACGTGATTATGCTTGATGACACATTGATAGGTCCCATCGTGGGTATTAAACTATTCTTCACATACGACTAGTATATTTCAAAACTAAAAAACAATAACACAACGAATTATACAAGACGACCTGATAAGCGAAAACTACTGCGTTGACATGCAAGACGTGACCTGCGGCTATTTTTTTTCTATCGATATTTGTAAACAAAGAACTATCGAGGAGTCGAATTTTTTCACGGATTCTTATAGTTCAAGGTCCGAGGAACATTTTGCGCTCAAATTCGAAAGAATCGAAGTATGAGAACCCTATTAAAAGTTTAATTGTTTATTTAATGGTTATAAATAGATAGGTAAGTAAATAAATTTACGAATATTGTTTATTTCAATTGAAAATATGAACTTCTAAGAATCTGTCATAAAAATTTCATAACATTTCGTTGAAAAGCTGACGAGTAATTAATTTTTTAATTAAAAGTGTCGCGCGTTTGATTTCGTGCTCAATAGACTTACCGCGACTTCCGAATGCCTCCGCTCGTGGCGCCAACTATTTTGTAATTAGCACGCGTAATGCTTGGTAATTTCCGCCCAATCGGGCAGTTCAGTTTCAGATGCGTAAGCACTCACTACGACGCTCGATTGTTTTTACGGAATTTTCCATAATTCGCACGTGACGCGTTCAATTCTTTTCACGTGTCCCTTTTCCAACCACAGTCACGGGAATTTACTTAAATTCCGAAATCAAGACACATTTGTACGTTTCAAATTTCCGGCAATAAAGTGATAACTGAAAACAATTTCAATTCGGTGTCAAACATTTTTTTGAAGTGCCTTTTCACCGATCCTTATCCGCATTTTTCAGCTCTCGGTCCGAACCTCCAAAACTCTAAATCTTGCCGATCGACACGTTATATATCTATACAAAAAGTAATTAAAATATTTAACCACTCGTATAAACAATTAAAATTGAAATTTGGCAAAATCCTTTGGGGCTATGTTTAGTATTGGTATAAGCCTTCATTTGAGCTATGTTTAATACAAATCGACGACCTATCGGTTTTTGGGGGTGCTCACTTCACGTGTTTTGACTCAGTTATACAGTCAAGGCAGGGATACAAGGCAGAACATCGTCGACCAGGAGGATAACCACAAGAAATGGTCCAGCAGGATCATAGACCAGTGGCAACAAAGATGAGATTCAGCAGGCTGGGGGCGATGGACCGATTGCGTCATCCCAAATGTAGCAAAGTGGGCAGACGGACGACACAGACACGTCACCTTCCATCTGACTCCGATGCTAACGGGGCACGGCTGTTTCCGCAGCTATTTACATCGTTTATGCATTTATCAAAACGAGGAGTGTCCGGCCTGCCCTGCAGTCGACGAGGATGTGGGCCATACCATGTTCCAGTGCCCGAGATTCGCAGTGGAACGGGAACATTTCCATCGGTAGGGAGGTGTATGTACCTCTCACGCCTCAGGGTATTGGGGTATCTATTCGCCTCACTGGAGGGTGAGACGCTTTGGTTACCATCGCCACGTCCACTATCGACTGGCTGAATTCCATCAGAAGAGAAGAGGAAAGAAGAGGCAACGACATCGGCGGTGCTTAAGGAGCCATGACATCAGTGCATGGCCTGCTGAGGCATAGAATGCCCCCCTCGAAATAATGCCTTACTGCGGCCGCCGTGGGGGGGGGGAGTGGGAGCACAATATCGCAGTTTAAGTGGAGGTGGTTTTAGAGGGTGTGTATGTATTTGTGTCTGTTTATCCGAAATTCTTAAATGATAATCACAGATATACTAACCCATGCATACATGAAGAAACTATTGATGTTTAAAATAGGCTGCAGCCTTAAAACCTAATTAATTAACTATTACTCTATTCTTTCGATTCGAATATCTCGGAAACTAGTCATACTGGTCTTTCAGCCTATGAGAACATTTAATCATGACCATTTTATTTACATCATATTCAAATTTTAGCCAAATCGACTGGGATATATTTTTCATATGTTTTGTGCGGGGTCCTTTCCAGCAATTTATTCACTGTATTATTCAATTCATATTAATACAGAAATTGAATTTTTTACTAGCATAATTAACTATATGTATGTAATTTAATTTTATAGGTAACCGGTATTACATTAGAGGCGACGACTTTGCTGCCGTTGAACAATATACTAGGAGCCTCGCTTATGCGGCTAGTGATAGCTTAATATCTTTAGCTCATGCTAATCGTTCAGCTGCTCTATATCGAAAACAGTTCTATAGAGAATGTATTGTAGATATTAATGCATCATTATCGTATAGCTATCCAGAAGAGAAAAAAAAGAAATTAGAAAAACGTGCAAACGATGCCATGGAATTTTTAAAATCTTATTCTGACGACCGTCATCAACTTATATGCAATGATCCTACTCCTTTCTCTTGGAAGAAAACTGAAGAAAACATGAAACAGAATATGCCTGCAATTGTAGATTTTGTATGTGATAAATCCTCGTTCTCATTAAAAAAGAAGACTGGGGAACCTCACACTGAAGAGGTACATATATCAAAGGATCGACAGATATGTATTTTACAGGAACTAAATAAAGAAGCTTTTGCTCTTAATAGCGGTATAAATATAAATTACTCGGAGCAGTTTGGAAGACACTTAGTAGCAACAAGATCATTTCGAGCAGGAGATATTCTTTCTGTGGAGGAACCATTTTCTCAAATTTTATTCAGGGAAAGGTATAGTAAACTTAATTACTTGCGGAAAAAGTTTTTATTTAACTTTATTTAAAAACTTTCAATATAAAATAACAGGTTGCGCTACATGCATAAAAAGGCTTACAAATTTCGGGAATACTCATTGGTAATTGGAATACCAAACCGTGTGTAACTACAGGGTTTCCATTAAGTCAAAAATCCTAATGGCTTCTTTAAGAAAACAAACACTTAACATAACCTTTTTTTTGAGGGAGGGGGAGGTTAAAACCCATACCCCCAGAAAGCACACGGGGCAACAGAAATGTTGAACATCGTAGACTGTGACATAAATCGAGAGTGGGGTCATTGGAAAGGAATTTATAAGATAAATACAAGTCACTAAACATTGGGATAGGCCGCTGCAAAATTTATTAGATTAGAAAGATCAAATCTACTACTTTTTAAAAATGTAACTACATTTATCGTTAAGAGATTTAATTTAATTCAGATATTTTCAGAAATGATACACACACACACACACACACACACACACACACACACACACACACACACATACACACACACACACACACACACACACACACACACACACACACACGCACGCACGCACGCACGCACACGGTCACGAACGTATTGAGGTGTGTGATGTTCGCACTACTAAGGGGTAGTTATCGCGCAGTGTTCATATGAGCCGGTGCTTCTTCCGGTATATGATGGCTAAGCCTAAGGAATGCGTACTTTTAAGTTTTGTTGGTTCTTTATGTTAGTAATGTCAGATATTTTTGTAATTTGCGTAACGCGATAATAATTTGTATTGATTACAAAGTAGCAAGGCGGGCGGGATGCTTGCTTGCATGCGACACCTTGTGTCGACTTTGAAAATGCGTTTCTCGTCACTTGGACGATTCCTATTACTGGCGCTCCAATTAAAGTTTTGCTCATGGGCCCTTTCGCCGCGGCGGGGCGCCCATCTATCGAAATATGTTCCCAAATTCCGGAAACCGGAAACACGTCCGGTCTCTCAGTTCCCTCTAAGCAGACCTGCTTCGCCAACTGTGACGGAAAAATGTCCTATCTTTTCGTCCATACGAAAGTGTAAACGGTGGAATTACACGCAGTTACAAATGCTCGTGTTTCCGCAGAAGTGTCACGAATTCGCCGTAAATAAAGTGGCTCTGATACTGATGTACGATTCTTTCTATCTCCTCTCACGATTCCCGATCTTCACCTAACCAGCCTGTATCCGAGGGCTTGGAGATCAGCCTGCCTGATTTCTCTAAGCAGACATTGATCCTTCGAGCCATATACTCGACGATTCGAACGATTGTAGGTCGTGAACAGTAAATTTGAACCGGTCACGCATTTGTTATTTAAAAAAACGTGAATAGTGCAAATGGTGCAGATTTCGGACAGTGTTAGTGCGAAAAAGGAACGAAAATAATGGAAACCAATGAGTGCAGTGCAGCTCTGCGTGCGTTGGGAGAACCTGTTGAAGAACGCAGCTCGTTGCTGCTTATCATAATACTTAATAATGTAGATAAGACCACTCCCAGTGTATGCTATGAGCAGATTGGCAGGAAAGAAGTGATGCCAAAGTATACCGAGCTAGATGCTTATTTAAAGTACCCCACTGACAGCATTGGTCCCATCGCTCCAGTCCTAGTCAAGAAGGTTTATCGAATCAGCGTTCTAGCTCCACTTGAATACGTCATAGAGCTCTAACGATGGCATCAACGCATTCGTATTCGTCGAACCAAGCTTCAAATCAGGTTGTATTGGAAGTGTCATAGGTGACTCAAAGGAAATGTAAATTCAAAAACTCTTCTCCGTCTTCGCGAATGGACATTGCTCGACATGCTGATTTATATTTTAATTATCGTAGAACAGGTCATCCCCCGAGACTGCGCAGCTCTTCTATATGTCGACAATGCGGGCAGTCGCACCATACGCTCCTTCATCCGTAATTCAACAATAGGAAAACGCAGGTCAAGAACACTAAAAATTAATCAGCGGGTCTTTAGGAATATGTAATTTTACCGACCATGGCTGTTCATCACGGGGTGAAACATGCGCAAGTTCGGACTTCCAATCTACCCGCTACAGGCAGGATAAGATTCCAATGCGACGGAAGCATGCTGCGTCTCCGGACACTCGTCGATGCTGAGTCTTAGTGTTCCTTCATTTCTGAGAGGGCTGCTCAGTTCTTACGTGTGTCACGTCGTCGCGTTGCAGCGATCATTACACTGACCAGCAAAATTTTACTTTTTGTCTGCCTTTGTCAGGCGTCATTCACGAAGTATTTTTTCGTACCGAAAACGGTGGTGCGACCAGAATTTGCGATCACTTCACATTTTGGAGAAAAATGAGAATAAATGTATCAAGAACAGGGTTCTTGAACGTATTTCGGTTTACTTTGTAGCAGAAGAGAATTTATTTTTGACAAACATCATTTTGTCATTTTGACAGTTTATCATTTTTACAAACAAAGTATCATTTCCGATGTGTTTTTTTTTGTGCTGAAAACGATGGCACTTGCAGAATTTTGCTATCACGTCACATTTTGGAGAAAAATGAGGTTAAATAAGTCAAAAATAGCGTTTTTGCCGTATTTAGGTTTACTTTGTAGCAGAAGAGAATTTATTTTTTACAGGTGAAGTATCATTTCCGACTTATTTTTTTCCTGCTGAAAACGATAGCGCTAGCGGAATTTTGCTATCACGTCACACTTCGGAGAAAAATGAGGTTAAATGTGGTTAAAAAATGACGTTAAATTTAACGATGTTTTTCTACAAAATGCGACGTCATAGCAAAATTCTGCTACCGTCATCACGAAAAAATACTTGAGAAATAATACTTCGCTTGTCAAGGCAAAATCAGTGTCGGACAGTGTTACCGGGCGGCGTTGGGATAAGTAAATCTTTACAAGTGAAACACTCGACAACCGTGTCCATGTTGCCAGACTTGAAAATCGGTCTTGGACCTCTGTCGGTCGAGGCACTATAGTATCAAAACTCACGGCGTACAGTGGATCGAATCAATAGGGAAACTGCGACATCGTTCCTAACGTTGAAGCAGACATTTTTCCTTACATGGAAAATAGCTGAAATTTCTTACTAGGGGGTTTTCGGAGTCGCTGATTACGAATCCGACTATAGATTTTCAAAATTCATAATGGCAGATTCAATATAGCGCCCAAAGCATTGAAAGTTGATCTATTCGCCTTTAAGAATGGGGTTACTTCATCCAACCATGAGAGGGATGCAAGAATTGACGCTCACACTAAGTAGGTCGAAGCTTTTGATAAACGCCTTGAGAGCCTTGAGAACCCTGTCAGGCACATTATATACCTCACAACTCGTCCAACGTGGTGGTAAAACTTACTGACGTGGAAGAGATGGATGCTATTATGGCGGCTAAACCTAAGATCTTAGGGTGCTCAAAGATCTCAATGGATCCTCACTACATGCCGAAAGAGAGTGGTTTTATGTCAAAAGTAAGGGCCATAGTCCAGGACGCGCGTCGCAATGGCCAGCAGGTCAGATCAGGATACCTCAAGTACGAAGTTGACTCCAATTTGTTTCACTGGGATGATGCGTCCAATAGCTTCCACCCATCCTGTAATTGTTGTAATTAATTTAGTATTTTCTATATTGCTTCTTTCAATGACTTACGACATTGTTTGTTTATTTGTAATGTATGATTTGAATGATAATAAATTCTGATATCAATATCAAGAAATATTTCATTGTTTTTAAGATACTAAAAATTTGTTAAGTTTGATCAAAATTTGTTTTGGTTCAATTTATTGTAAAAATATTAACTTTTATTAATGTTAAATTTTTTTTTCTGCAAATGAACCCAAAACATTAAGTTAATTAAAATTCATATATATATATATATATATATATATATATATATATATATATATATATATATATATATATATATATATATATACAGGGTCATCGAAAAGTATCGGACCCCCCTAATATCTTCAGTTAGAATGCACTTAGGAGAAAATGTCCAATAGCAAAGTTGTATGGTTTCAAGCGGGGAGTAAGATGATGACCTTGACTTTGACCTTGACCATGTCCTTCAAGGTCATTTCAAGGTCAATCTTATTTTTTTTAATAGAACCCCCTACATTTTATCGCATATTCTTATAGCTTATCTCGAGAGCTTTCCAAAACACTATAATAAAATATTTTTTTATTAAGTACTTTTTGAGTTATAAAGGTTTGAACTTAACAAATTATTAACTTCAAACCTTTATAAATGCATTCTTACTGAAAATATTAGGAGAATCCGATTAATGTATTTTCTTTAAACCAATTAATTGGTCTCATTATTCCGCGCACAAAAGTATTAAGGTTATGATTACTGAAAACTAAATAATATTTTACAAGATATTCTACATTTTGTGTCAAAAAATTGTTAACTTCAAACCTTTATAACTCAAAAAGTACTTAATAAAAAAATATTTTATTATAGTGTTTTGGAAAGCTCTCGAGATAAGCTATAAGAATATGCAATAAAATGTAGGGGGTTCTATTTAAAAAAATAAGATTGACCTTGAAATGACCTTGAAGGACATGGTCAAGGTCAAAGTCAAGGTCATCATCTTACTCCCCGCTTGAAACCATACAACTTTGCTATTGGACATTTTCTCCTAAGTGCATTCTAACCGAAGATATTAGGGGGGTCCGATACTTTTCGATGACCCTGTATATATATATTTCGATGACCCTGTATATATATATATATATATGACTGTTACAGTTCGTAAAGATGGTAAGGCAGATTACCATCTGGATTGAATCCAGAAGTATTTTCAGCCTACCTATTGAAATCAATTACGATATCCGTATGACCAGGCTACATTAAATCTTTATTTTTAAATTAATTTAAGAATATAATTTGATGTTAAATAAATTATAGAAAAATATGAAAAAGCTGAATATGTGTAGAAAACCGAAAAAAACGGGGAACTCAGAAGAACATGTTTTTTTAGAGGAACCGGGTTACGATCTTGGGGCCTTTCGATTGCCGGTTGAAAACACACACACACACATACACACACACACACACACACACGCACACGCACACGCACATGCACACGCACACGCACACACACACGTTAGCTACACTACTGAGCTACACTACTGAGCTATCATCAAAAACTTTCATTTCGTATACCTCCCGACCGCAAATTTAAGGTCCACAAAATAGGCAAAATTTAGGGTGGCTCTTTCCAATGAACCTTTGGGTTGATCAATTTATTTCACCACCTCACCATGAGTATTTGCGAATTATGTTGAAATACCCGACGTCGAATCAATTTGGAATCTCCAATGATCTGCTGGTTGCCAGATTGCCATGGACAGCAGACTTTAACCATATTTCGGTGTTTGGTGACTTGTCTCGTCCTTGGCCTCGAACCAAAGTGAAACAACGTTGGTTTTCGGAGCCAGACACATTGTGAAAGTTGAGCCCAAATTCAACATATGGAAACGTGTTGAAATTGTGCACATGTTGTTTGATTATCAACAAAATATCCCTGAATCAAAGTTTATAAATTTAAAGATACCCCTTTTCTTATGTTAATTTCCCCAAATTTATTGAAATGCAAAATTCCTCTTTCGAGCGACGCTATTATTTATGCGTACACATTTTCAAGTAATCAAATTTTAATTTTAAACTAAACTCGCAAAGTATGCAGAAGGCCGAATACGTCCCTCCCAATAACATTTTGTCCCTTCCGCTGACAATACATTTTAGATGTACAGCCCGATTAATTCCGAACGCAAAATATGTATCTTTAAATGCACGTTGAAAAGGCACACCATAGATTGGCTTATGATAAAGGCGCGTGCACATCGCATTCGCGTAAGACATGAATATCGTATTCTACATCAAGAACTTCTGAATTTTTATCAAAAGTTGTGCAGAAGTGATGACAACTTTGTCCACATCCAAAGGTGTACCATTGAATACCTTACAAGCATCATTAGAGTCAGGTCAGTTTTCAAAATACCTACAAATATTTATTATTAATTTTGAAAATTATGCTTTGTGATTATTTTTTGTCGTCAGGAGGAAGAGCTGCCGACGAGGATGAGATCCTGATTACACCAGGAACTTGACAGCGCACCACTACGATTCAAGGCAATTGCGTGTAGTAGACGTCCGAACGTGGTGCATCAAACACTGGGGTTCTTTCCTGTAGACGAGGATGAGGGTCCCATTCTTATTTCGTGTGCACAGTGAAATAGTGCGGTTATAAAGTGCGTGGCCCCAGTGTCTCTCGGTTTCCCTCGCTAAAGCTAATTTTACATTTTTAAGTTTTGATGGAATAATACTTATCTAATTCAGGCAACATTTTGTGATGGATTTTTCTCCTTGTTTATTTCATTCGGTTGTAATAGCTATAATTAAGCATTTGTTTACTTCTGCGTGAGGTATTTTGACTTGGCTGTATTGCTAACCGACCTAAAGGCCAAGCTCGTCTCTCATTAGCTGAAGGCTATAACATGGGATCCCCTATGACTGGGAGCAAAAGACTCTCACGGTATAATTAAACCGAATTGGCAAAATCGCCCTTTTTTCTTACAAAATATTTTCATAAATTCAAGCGGGTTTACACTCCAAACCGTTTCCCATTTTCAAGATGTGAAAAACAGAAAGCATTTTTCCCTTTGCATTTTTCGATTATATACACCGAGAAAACTCTGAAAGTATCAGACTGTGGAGTGCTTTTATACAATCATACCAACCGATTTTGCATACCGCCGCACCGTGCTGGACTGGTTTCCGAATATGTGGGACGAAATACCCTAGTGTAGTTTTCTGTACAGTATAGGAACTAGCGAAGTGTGGTTTAGTGCTGCCGCTCACCAGATGTCACACTTACCGAAACACAATGTTAGAGTGTGGTCGGACCCCAACTCCCAATGCAAGTCGTTCACAGTCTGAGACTGTGAAACTCATGGATCGAGACTATGCATACATATATACATATAAGTATACATATATATATTTATTAGTGCAGTGCACTGCAGAGTTGCCGATCCGCGGAAAATTCACATCCCCGCGGAGAATCCACATGCAAACGCGGCGCGTTAAAGGGAAATTTGCCGGACGTCTCCTTCCGCGAATTCCTATACTATAAATAGCATAAATAATATATGTGGCTCCCGATTCGATCCTGAATTTTCTTTTCTCTTATGATTTTGGAATAAATCCAGGCGCGAAATTCAAAATGAAGATTCAATTAATTTTTGTTATTTACCAGGAAAATTCATACTTTTATAAATCAAGTTGTTTTAATCGAAATGAATTACTTTTCAATGTAAATTCAATTCAATAAAAAATAATTAATTAAAAATAATATTGATAATAAGATATTAATTTCATTAGGTGAACTAAATATTCCTGCCCAAAAATATGCTAGCCAAGTTTCAACTATCCTAAATAATTTTTTTTTTCAATTTTTAAAATTATGTGATTTTCAATATTACATATTGATTGCTTTCTTTATTTTTCTTGTTAATGTTAGTTATTTTTTCATTAAACAAATTTTTTCTGCCGATGTTCATATACAAAATTATTACAGATATAAATTCGTAATGCTTGATACCCTAGTGGTTAAAGTGCTGGAATGTTGTGCAGTTTTTTGGTGTTCGCGCCCTGTACGGGACTATTTATTTTTTTTTTTCAAGAAAATTTCTTTTTTTCTTATTTATTTGCATAATAAAGATTGTGGATATGAAAATTATTTATCAGACAATTTAATATATGTTTATGTTTTCAACAACACAATTTGACGAATGTAACATTAAAGCAAATGAAAAATACCGTAATTTATTTCCTCCAAAATTTATTCGATTGATTATTATTAATTATGGATTTGAATTATTTTTATAAAACTATATCAATTGTAACCCTAAATAAAAGAATCACTATTTTAATAATTTATTTTTCAAAAATATTTTTACCTTGACATGTCCGAAATTTTTAATTTCTTAATTATTATATTAAAGAAACATTACTTCTTTTAAGGAGAAATGCAAAAGCAATGTATTAAAGTTATTCATGCAATCCAATATCAATGGTTATTCTATTTTAACCAATTCGAGTGTTTTTAATATTGAAAATCTATAAAATGAGATTCAGTCATATACATCGAACCAAAGAATTCTAAATTCAGATTTCAGAAGTTAATTAATAATTCTTTTTGTTCAACGTTTATGATTCAAGTTCAATTTATAAATTTTCCATATCAAAAAAATCAAAATTCTATTATTCGCGATTTTAATACGGAAATTGTCGCTAATCAATAACAGTAGGTAATGTATTGTATCCAACAAAACTGTTTTTATAATAATAATAATAATAATACTTTTAATTAGGATTGCAACTTAAATATATTTGTATAAAAATGCTGTAAAGCCAGAATTACTAATATTGAATGGAATAAATGTTGTGGGAATCAAAACAGAGTATTTTAGTATTTGCTTTACCATTACATATGCCAAAATAAGTTTTAAAAATATAATATTAATTTTTGTTATTATATGTTATTAATATAATATTTTTTATTAATTGTCTGATAAATAATTTTCATATGCACAATCTTTATTATGCAAATAAATAAGAAAAAAAGATATTTTCTTGAAAAAAAAAATAAATCGTCCCGTACTGGGCGCGAACACCAAAAAACTGCACAACATTCCAGCACTTTAACCACTAGGGTATCAAGCATTACGAATTTATATACGTAGTAATTTTGTATATGAACATCGGCAGAAGAAATTTGTTTAATGAAAAAATAACTAACATTAACAAGAAAAATAAAGAAAGCAATCAATATGTAATATTGAAAATTACATAATTTTAAAAATTGAAAAAAAATTATTTAGGATAGTTGAAACTCGGCTAGCATATTTTTGGGCAGGGATATTTAGTTCACCTAATGAAAGTAATATCTTATTATCAATATTATTTTTAATTAACTATTTTTTATTGAATTGAATTTACATTAAAAAATAATTCATTTCCATTAAAACAACTTGATTTATAAAAGTATGAATTTTCCTGGTAAATAACAAAAATTAATTGAATCTTCATTTTGAATTTCGCGCCTAGATTTATTCCAAAATCATAAGAGAAAAGAAAATTCAGGATCGAATCGGGAGCCACATATTATATTTATGCTATTTATAGTATAGGAATTCTCGGAAGGAGACGTCCGGCAAATTTTCCTTTAACGCGCCGCGTTTGCATGTGAATTCTCCGCGGATCAGCAACTCTGCAGTGCACTGCACTAATAAATATATATATGTATACTAGGGTGGCCCTTAATAAATCACTTCTTACAATTTTGTCGGGACCCCCGCTAAAACTGCATAGTTTTGCACAAAAACAACCCCTGAATTTTTTCAGATTTTTAAAAAATTGTTTAACCGTGCCGACCAGGCCGAGAAGTTTTGATTCGGTCGCACTATACATAGTACTATATTCAGAGTGCGGAAGAGCATTGTGTGTGTGTTTTTATCTAATAAATATACGTTTTTACTTATGTTAACTTGATTATTAGGAGATTTTAATCATTTCGACAGTTAATTTTCATCCGATAAAAAGCTAAATACCGAAAAAGAAATGTTAAAATCCCTAGACCAATCACAATGCGTGACTGAGTAACTAGATTCTCATAGCGAATCGCTCGAATAAGGGAAAGGGTTTTATTAGAAGAGGCATAATAGAAGAAATTCTCTGTAATCATCCCGAGGCTGCACTTCTTCATTTAAACGTCTATTTAAAAAATCATTGATGTCCTCTAAATGGTCTTTCAAAGCTGCAGAAACATTTTCATCGTTAACGCCAACTTGATATTTCATTTGATCAATGTTCTTTCGCGAATCTTGAAATCTTTTGAATATTTGAATCGATGGTCCAGATGAAGCTGGCATGACGGCATCAAATACTCCGCCCAACACCACCTCGAAAATATGGTGCCGGCAGGGAAGGTACAACAAACTTCCATCCAAATTTCTTTCAATGAGTACCGCAGCACCATTTCTATGACCGAGGTTGGAATTCGTTGTGTCACAACATAACGCCTTAATGGAGTCTGTCAGACCCCAGTCATAAAGTACCCGTCAAATGTTATTGCAATTAGAATGAAAAATAACTATTTTTTGATATTTTCGTATCAAAATATGATAAATATGATATCATAAAACATTATTTTATAATTTATTATAAATTATTATAACTATAAAACTACACTAAAGTTTTATTCAAAACTTAAAAAAATTAAAGTATGGAACTAATGTTTTAATGATACATTGTTAAAATATTTTTAATATTTTTATACATTAAATTTAAACAGGTCTTGATCGTGCTACAGTTGCTTTCTACTTTGATACATCATAATGCTTTAAATTTTTTTTTCAATAAATTAGTACATTGTAATATGTTTCAGATTAAATTTTTAAGTAATATACCTCACAAATTGCATCTGCTTGCATTGCTCCACTACCGCTTTCCAATGCCGGTATCTATAAAATTTTTTCCATCGTGCCATCCGTAATAATTGTGAGGATGCAAATTGTTCCTGGGAAAATTTGCCTCACAACTATCGGCGAGTATTTATAGTTTTTTTTATCTTATCTTGTAAAAGCCTGTAATTTTTTTTAAACACAAAATAAACATGCCTGAAAAAACATGAAAATGTTATCATCGGGAGTTAAAGTGGAGTTCCTGAAAATAAAAGTAAGAATTAGAGAAAATCAGCATGGACAGAACAGTCTAGAAATGACAGTTACTTACCTTTTCCGAGGAACTTTGCCATTTCTTGGAATCAAGTGACAGTTGACCTTTGAACATGTCCAGGTAGGGTATAAATTCGGCCCGGATTTAGCCAAAAGTCACTTCAGTTCCAGTCTTCGAAGAGTCCAGGTGAGTCTCCGTATGAGTGAGGAATGTCCATTCCGAACTCTTCGACATTTTATTAGAGTTCTCTTTTTTTTGTTTTGGGTTTCATATACAAGGTATGTCAATAACTTTTGTACGAACCACTATTTTAGTTTCACTCGCGAACACAGTAAAACCCGGACGAAAACAACTCACTACGGATATGTCCATAACCGCTGGTGAATTGTTGAACTCCCGGAGATGACCTTTTTCGTCGCTATGAACGGAGAGATGTCCATTTCCCGTATTTAGCACGAAAAGATCAGGGACACGAACCGACCGTAAAAAGATTCGAACAACACTGTATATATATATATGTTGATAAAGTGCCACGGTACGACGTATGTCGAAAAGCGCGGGAAGACGTGAAAGAGAGTGTATACATAGTTCGAACGCAGAAGGAAAAATCCCTATGCGTGCGTCATAGAATCGAACTACGTATTGAGTATAGTTCGCGGAACATCCGTTCCGGTAATAGCGCCACAACATACAGGGTGATCCAAAAGTCCCGGAACAGCAAAATATCTCAGCGGGAGTGCATTTTCGAGGAAAATGTTTCAGACAAAAGTTTCAGGATTTTTCCCTGGCTATTTAATGGCGATATTGAATTTGACCTTGAACATGACCTTGAAGGTTATTTCAAGGTCAAGTTAATTTTTTTAAATGGGAACCCCTATTTTTTTTCATGGATTCTGAAAGAGCGGGAAATTCTACGTCCGAGTATGATATGATCGATTTTTCCGGCAAGGTCATTTCAAGGTGAAACTTAAAACTCCCGTAACGGCGAAATATCTCAGAGGGTGTGCATTTCTTTGGAAATTGTTTCAGACAAAAGTTTAAGGATTTTTCCTGGGATATTTAATGGTAGCACAGAATTTGACCTTGAACATGACCTTGAAGGTTATTTCAAGGTCAAGTTTGTTTTTTTTAATGGAAACTGCTATTTTTTTTCACGGATTCGGAGAGAGCACAACATTCTACGTCCAAATATGCTATGGCCGTTTTTTTCGGCAATGTCATTTCAAGGCCAAACTTAAAACTCCCGGAACAGCGAATTAACTCAGCAAGAGGCACCATTGAATTTAACCTTGAAAATTACCTTGAGGCTTATTCTAAGCTCAAGACTATTTTTTTTTAATTGGAACCCCGTTTCATTTTCGTAATGTTTCCAGAGTTTCCAGAGTGCAATGCATTATCATTGTTCCCGGATAAAAATATATATTTTTTTTTACATCCGATACGTTTATAAATACCGTATGTATGGGTAACATTTTTACATTGTTTCCAATGCTACCGCCGGCTTTAGCATTACCCAAGATGTACCGCGTGGAGGTAGCACGGTCGGGTTTACACCTCTTCGGGGTGCTTTGTTCAGGTGGTTCCCCTCGCCGTCACCTGTGCGTGTGCGTGTGCGTGTGCATGTGTGTGGGTGTCCCCAGACAGTTAAGGCAAGATGGGTATACTAAGATTTTGATGAAATTATGTATCTTACTAAAGCTTATGCTCAAAGTGATTGCCATGAACTTCTTGGAAATATCCCAAGCGATTATAAAAAGTCGATACGACTTTTTTAATCATATCTGGTTCTATAGCCGCGATCTCATCCCGTATTCGTTGTTTTACTTCCTCAATATTCACCGGTTTCGTTCGATACACTCTATCTTTGAGATAACCCCATAGAAAATAGTCAAGGGGCGTAAGATCCGGAGATCTTGGTGGCCATTCTATTACACCCCTTCGACCTATACACCGTTCTGCGAATACATCACTCAAATAATTGCGAACATCTGTTGCATAATGGGGTGTTGCACCATCTTGCTGAAACCAAGTCTGATCGAAATCCTCGCCTACAATAACCTGAATAGCAGGGATGATGTCGTCCCTCAACATATCGTGGTATTTTTGACCAGTAAGGGTACCCTCGATGAAGAAGGGCCCAACTACCGCATTGTTTATAATACCTGCCCATACGTTTACTTTTTTAGGATATTGAGTAGAACGACTATCGACCATCCAATTAGGATTGGTTTCACTCCAATAAGACATGTTATGTCTATTGATTGCCCCATTTAAGAAGAATGTAGCTTCATCAGGAAATACGATGCGATTCAAGAAACCGGCATCAGCATCTATTCGATTCATCATTAATTCCGCAAACTGTAGGCGTCTATCAGGATCGTCTTCATTCAATTGTTGTACGAGTCTAACTTTGTATGGGTGAAATTTTAAGTTTTTAGTTAAGATCCGTTGTACTGTACCGTAACATAAGTCGTGCTGCTGTTTAACTTTCCTGATGGAAGTATGAGGATCTTCCGTTATTGACAGCGCGACATTCAACTCATTTTCTTCAGTTGATGCTGTTACTGGACGACCTGCTCTTGGGAGATCCTTCACAGTACCGTGAACTTCAAAACGATTTATTGTTCTGCTAACAGTAGATTTAGAAATCGG
Source organism: Trichopria drosophilae (assembly GCA_030407085.1). NCBI lineage: Eukaryota > Metazoa > Arthropoda > Insecta > Hymenoptera > Diapriidae > Trichopria > Trichopria drosophilae. The sequence goes on from CM059587.1 coordinate 53,571,396, forward strand.
TTCTCGTCCCTCTCTAAATGATGCGTTAAATAAGGTTCGCACATTCTCTAAAGATCGCTGGTTATCACCCCAGCCTCTCATCATGAGAATGGTTATTCTTTCTCGTTCACTTAGCGCAGCCATTGCTCTTTGTACGAAATATACGTATGTATTTTGTTACTGAAATGATGCTTAATACGTTTAGACAGGAAAGGCGTTTAGATAGGAAATCCAGGTATCTCACAAAACGATAAAGTCAAGACCAAAATGTAACCTTATAAGACTGTACACGTATGTATAAATTCAATGTGAATGTATGTTGTTTATTTACTTCGCTGGTGACTCGTGCTCTCTGTCGCTGTTCGCGCGCCCAAGTTCACTTGGCACAAGTGTTGCGTAAGATGTATGTATACACTTTTTTTAAACAGTTTATTATTCTATTTACAAAATTAGAGGACAAGCGAGGGACAGGAACTGATTCCTAAATCGACTTTTGTCAGAACAATAAATTGTTTCGAAGTTTACGGCACTGTAAAGGATCTCCCTAGAGCAGATCGTCCAGTAATAGCATCGACTGAACAAAATGAATTTAAACACTCTCAATACCGGAAGATCCTCATAACTTCGTTAAGAAAATGAAACGGGGTTCCAATTAAAAAAAAAAAATAATCTTGACCTGAGAATAATCTTCAAGGTAATTTTTAAGGTCAAATTTTATGCTAGCATTAAATATCCCGGAAAAAATCCTGAAACTTATGTCTGAAACATTTTACCCGAAAATGACCTCTTGCTGAGTTAATTCGCTGTTCCGGGAGTTTTAAGTTTGGCCTTGAAATGACCTTGCCGAAAAAAACGGCCATAGTATATTCGGACGTAAAATTTTGTGCTCTTTCCGAATCCGTGAAAAAAAAATAGCAGTTTCCATTAAAAAAAAACAAACTTGACCTTGAAATAACCTTGAAGGTTATGTTCAAGGTCAAATTCTGTGCTACCATTAAATAGCCCGGGAAAAATCTTTTGTCTGAAACAATTTCCAAAGAAATGCACACCCTCTGAGATAATTCGCCGTCACGGGAGTTTTAAGTTTCACCTTGAAATGACCTTGCCGTAAAAAAAAAAAACGGCCATAGCATATTCGGACGTAAAATTTTGTGCTCTTTCCGAATCCGTGAAAAAAAATAGGGGTTCCCATTTAAAAAAATTAACTTGACCTTGAAATAACCTTCAAGGTCATGTTCAAGGTCAAATTCAATATCGCCATTAAATAGCCAGGGAAAAATCCTTAAACTTTTGTCTAAAACATTTTCCCCGAAAATGCACTCCCGCTGAGATATTTTGCTGTTCCGGGACTTTTGGATCACCGTGTATATGTTACAAAGTGATTAGATTTGACGCGTTAATGTACATATGCATGAACTGTGATACCGGTTGTAGAATGTCCATTCCTCGACCGTTGACAGAGACCTTGTTATAAGACAAGAAAACAAAGTGGGAAAAACATAGAGGGTCGCGAGTGGGAGTGTGTAACGGTACACCGAGAGTACACTGACATCCTGGGATAGTAAGAGTAGATTTCAAACGTTAATACCCGGCTGGTTTTTTTCAGTATAGAGTAAACAGTGAATAAGAGGAACGGAGGAATTGTCCAATTCCGAAGTTCCATAGTTAAAGTTCGAAGTATAGGCGACCCAAGAGTATAATTCCCCCTGAAACAGATACGACGGAATCCGGAATCCGGAATGCGGAATGTCCATTCTCATTTCGGGTATGAAGTAAAGATACAAAAATAGAAAAGTGGCAATCGATGGCATAAAGTCCCTAGGCAATAGTTTTGAGTTTACGGAAGTTACTAGGAGAGCTTTAACACACGGATAAATTAAATTTTTGTCGTATAACCCCGAACACATCAGTATTAGCTTCTATAGCGTTCATAGGTGTCCGATGTCGGTTATCCACTAGTTTTATCGTGAAAGTTTTCCCTAGGACAAGAACGAATGATGACATAGATAACTCAGTAATGCTAGTTCGTTAATAGTTATTCAAAGTCGAGTCACTCAGGAGTAATTCTTGTCATAACTAGTTTTGAAGCCGCCAGATGGAAGGCCTATATAATCAAAGAGAGACTTCATCGTGGGTGACGATCTGATTCGAAGATTCCCATAGAGGTCGCACAGGTGGACGTGGTCACGGGTGACAATAAAGTGAAGATTCCCGATACGTTCCACATAAGAGATTAGATCGGCAGAGCAACGACGGAAACAGAACTTTTGTCTGTAACTATTCAAATAGGAAGAAACAACGTTTGTGCAGAACTAGGGATATAACGCGCATCGTGTTTTAGATGGTTAGAGCGATTATTGTTGTAAGCTAGTAATTTAAGAATATTTTTTAATAAAAATAGGTAGAGCATCAGACTGGGTTTTACCATCACACTCTCGTTCCCTACAAACTGAGTTTATATTCGTGTAAATTCCAAAACTCCAGGAAAGTTCCTTACATAATAATTGCTAATCGATCAACTTTATCAGTCTTTGTCAAATTCAATAGTAATTTTCCATCCCAATGAAGCACAATAGCTTCGAGCTGAAAAGACGGAAACTTTTCTTTAATACGTTTGGCAAGATTTTCCTGTATTCTCTGACGAGACCTTTGTATGGATGTTCGGTTAATTACTAGTTCATCCATATTACAACCATTAGCTTTACATATATCACTCATAAGTCGAACAACATTTCGATCTGAAACGTGACATTTATCAAATATCATAACAACTTCATCATTTAAAATATTTTTTGTGCCGCGTCTTTTTTTGGGTTGTGATGATTCTTGTGTATGCAATTCTGCCGAAAAATTACTGACTTGACTCAATTGTTGACTACTTTCGCTAGTCGACTCAAATAATACAAAATGAGTATCGCCTAAAAGAAATTTGGAGTAAAATTTTGAATAAATTATATTTATTAGAGACTATTATTATAATATATTCATTTTTACGAAAAAGTGTTTCATACCTGATGTACCTTGTTCTCTTTCATACTGTCTTTTAAGCTTTTCTCTTTTAACCTTTTCTCTTTCTTGTCTTTCGGGTTCTTGTATTACAGGTTGAAGTATTACAACAGGATCTTGCACATCAGACGTGTTTGCACATCGACTCTTATATTTTCAGGTATTACAAGTTCAGCTTGTACATCAGAAGTAGACACTTGTATTGTGGAATTCGGATCGTTATCTAATCCACAATTTGATTGATTATCATTTTCTTTTGAAAACTTTAATCCAATATCGAAGAGTACGTCAAGATTGTTATTAAAATGAGTTTTCTTGATTTCGTATCCTTTTTTTTTATTTTTTTGTAATAGACACCAATCTGTATGTAATTGAGTAATCTTATCTTTACATTTCTGTAATCTTTTTATTGGTATATTCGCATTGTTCCACAGATCACAAAAGTCTCTTGCCGTTTCAATCGTACTTTCTGAAATACTTTTTTTAAGTATTTTAAGCTTAAAGAAAAACAGCTGCAAAACTTCTTTGTTAGTTGAGAAATAATTTGTACCAAAAGATTCAACAAATTCTAAATTAACATTTCCAATTAAAAAAATTTCCTCGTTAAATGAAGAATTCATGTTTTTACTTTCCTCCGAATTATTAAAACAATGATATTACAATTTAATCATTTTAACAACCAGTGTTTTATTAGGTTTTTACAAATGATTAATATTTTTTAACAGACTGAACTCGGAATTCAAAGTTCCGTAAAGCTCTCCTGCAAGTTTATTTCCAAGCGTTTAAGTGGCTACAGAAATCTAGTTGCTGAATCATGCGTTGTGATTGGTCTAGGGATTTTAACATGTCTTGTTCGGTATTTAGCTCTTTTATCGTCGCCTGGTATGAAAATTAACTGTCGAAATGTTTAAAATCTCCTAATAATTAAGTTAACATAAGTAAAAACGTATATTTATTAGATAAAAACACACACAATGCTCTTCCGCACTCTGAATATAGTACTATGTATAGTGCGACCGAATCAAAACTTCTCGGCCTGGTCGGCACGGTTAAACAATTTTTTTTAAATCTGAAAAAATTCAGGGGTTGTTTTTGTGCAAAACTATGCAGTTTTAGCGGGGGTCCCGACGAAATTGTAAGAAGTGATTGATTAAGGGCCACCCTAATGTATACTTATACCTATGTATATATGTATGCATAGTCTCGATCCATGAGTTTCACACAGAAAACTACACTAGGGTATTTCGTCCCACATATTCGGAAACCAGTCCTGTACGGTGCAGCGGTATGCAAAATCGGTTGGTATGATTGTATGCAAGTGCTCCACAGTCTGATACTTTCAGAGTTCTCTCCGTGTACGGTCCTTCATAAAGATGGAAAAATTTCGATTCTTTATCGCACTAGACAAATGGAGCATTCTCACTAATACATAATCTCCGACATTTAGCTCAACTTGGGATATACTCTTTTGTCGTTTTTTTCGATCTTCAAAAGCCCTCTCCATGGCTTCATTTGCCATTAAATACAGATTCTCAGCATCGGGATCGGGCGAATGAGAAAATTCTACTAATTTGGAAACTATATCTGAACGCGGTTTGCCAAATTGCAGTTCATGAGGTGTCAATCCTGTAAACGAGTGAGTCATGTCATTCAGAAGATCCTGAATGCTTGGCATAACCTTCGCCCATTTCTGATGGTGATCAGAACGGAAGGTACGAATTAATCGTCCTAATTCTCTCATGTATCTCTGAACAGGATTGGATTGAGGATGTATTGTAGAAAACGACACGACTACCCCCTTTCCAGTCAATGTTCTTTTCCATAAGGACGATGTTAATTGGGACCCATGATACGACAAGATACGCTCCGGTTTACCATATTTCGGAAAATGACAATTCTGCAAATGGTTTAAAGTTGCCTTTGTAGTTATTTTTTTTTTTAAAGAATATAAAGAAATATATTTAGTAAAAACATCCACAACTACAAATACATGTTAAAACTCCCTCCAATTGAATGCGGCAAAGGTCCATAATAATCGATAGACAGTAGCTCATTCAGTTTCACACTTTTTACCTGATCATATTCCCCTGCCATCGTAATTGTGTTATATTTGACACATTGGCATAAATCACAGGTTTGTACTTGTTTCTTAATCTCGATTCTACTCTTTGGCCAAAAATAATGTACCTTTATATAAGAAAAAGTTTTATAGGCTCCGGCATGTCCCAATGCAATATGCACGGATTCATACGACAGTTTACTGGCTAAATAAATCATCCATTTCTTTCCCAACTTAGTCCTAGTAAATAAAATATTACCCTTAATACAATAAGTGTCAGCTAATTCACCCTTCTCTACGCGAGTTTTTAACGCATGAATCCCCTTATCTTCATTCTGTAATCTTTGAAGATTTTTTATATGCTTTTGCAATTTCTCAGTCAATGTAATTACGTGATCAGATTTCTTCGAAAAACAAACATTAGTAAGAGCGGCAATCAAGACTGACCGTCGACTTTCATCAGGAACTTGTCCGTCATTCTGACGACTGAAGAAGTCAGCAACAATGTTATCGCCACCCGTACAATACTGAACTTCAAAGTTGTATTGTTGCATAAACATTAGGGTGTCCGTTAATTTGGCGATTTTCGAATTTTTTCATTTTCCGGGCAAAAAGTGATTCAAAATAAATAAAAAAAATGTTTCCCAAAGGGAAAAAAAAAATAAAAATTTTTAACCCGTGCCACCGAGCACTTGAAGTTTTGTACTGAATTTGTATGGGAAAAAAGTTTTTTTCAGTTTTTAGCCACCGAATTTTTTGTACGTTATTAAAAAATCTGACTACTTGCATATCTTTTCTTGAATGCTTCCTGAAGACCCTCCAATTTGGCGCGGTCAAACAAAACTTTTTTTCGATGAGATATTCAAGTTTATATAAACTAAATTTTTATCAAAAAAATTAAGAAAAATGCAATATTCCGACTTTTTTCACTTTCTTTCACTTCCAACGTATACTAAAATTATTAACCATATTTTTTCAACATCTTTAGGAAATTCCACGTAAGATAGTCACCGAATTTTGTCACAAAATATGATTTTAAGGCAAGTTAGAAAATTTTGAATGAAAATGTAATTTTTGTGAAAAAAATTAAACGGAGGAAAAATTTTTTAATTTATCCACCACAACTCGATTTAAAAAAATCACATCGAGTTTTTCCATTGTGGATTATATTCCTTACCTTTTCGGGCAAAAATGTCTACATTGTTGATTTAAAAAAAATATTCCCGCCGTGTTATCCCATTTTGAAATGATACCTTCGAATTTGCGTAAAATCTGGATACCTATTTGATGAGTATAAGTATCTTTTTCTTGACACTCACGTCAGAAATTTGTAAAGTTAACTTTATAAAATATTAATATTTAATCGTATAATTTTTCCATTATTATAATATTTGTATTACATCTATGTGAACCAAACGGTGGCAGAAGTCTCGCGCCTTAACGCGTTGCTTCACTTTCGAGTTCACACTTTGGTCGCGCCGTGGCGCCCACGTCGGTGAGCACTTTCACATTTCCCTATTCGTCTGGGTCGGTGTCCCGCTTCCGCGCCATCTGTGGCCGTAAGAGGAACTTCATAAAGGTGATAAAATCATAATAACATATGGGACAACGGCTTATTTTTGAAATAGCTTTGCAAAACGACGTTTTACGATAAATGTTTATTTAGAAATTAGTTCTTATTTTTTGAAAGCTATTTAATGAAATAGTAATATCGATATAAAAATAAATTTATTTGATTTGATTGAAATGATCGTTAATTTAAATAGCTATCAAAAAATAAGAACTAATTTCTAAATAAACATTTATCGGAAAATGGCGTTTTGCAAAGCTATTTCAAAAATAAGCCATTGTCTCATTGTTATTATGATTTTATCACCTTTATGAAGTTCCTCTTACGGCCACAGATGGCGCGGAAACGGGACACCGACCAAGGCGAATACTGCTAAGAGGCCCGAGACCTAAATGTAAACAAACATGAAAGCGTGTTGAAACTTCTCTTCAGTGTCGTCTACGACGATAACAATGGCGTATAGTAACATAGTATTAAGAGAGCGTATATTTCTAATTGGAGATGTGGATTCTCAAATTATCGGTAATAAATTACCAAGCAATAAATAAGTGCTTAAATTATTTTTTTTCAACACGCATATATTACGTTATTCTATTCATACAAGTGCAACGTTAGTAGTGGAGGAAGTTTTACTGTTTTGGAATAAAGCTGGAATCCCAACCAAACAAAAAGGAAAATGCATCGAGAAAGTTGAGAAGTTGCATACCGAATGGCGTAATTTGCAAAAACGAGCTGGCGAACCAAGTAACATAGAAAAAGAAGCAGAATTTGTTAAAAAGCTTGAAATGCTATTTGATATTGCGAGTTCTGATAAATGTTTAGTCGATGAAAAAAAATTACAATTTTTAGAAAATCAAAGAAGTGCAAGAAGATCTGGTAATATTGGTAACATTTCGTCTGTATATAACGAATTATCAGAACAAGAAATAAATGAAATTCGTGAACAACGTCTTGAGGAAAAACGCAAAAGAGAAAGCGGTCAAATAGGTGAGAATAATTTATTTCAAATTTTTTATTAATTAGATTATTTTATAAATAGATTTTTAGAAATTGCTTTAAAATATAAAACACACATATTATAGTAAAATAACTTTCTAAAATAGAATCAAAACAAAAATACAATCCCAGGTAGAAATTAGCGCTGGATTTTAGCTAGATTCTGTGTGGATTTTTCCATTTTCATTCTGAAATACAGCCTAAAATCTAGCTCGATTTTTTAACCATTACATATCTTAATAAAATATCTAATAAGTTACATATATGCAAATTGGTTAGAATTTAGTAAGTTTAATTCTGGCGGAATTTTCAAACAGATTTAGAAACAAATGTGGAGAAATCCAGGCAAATTTCTACTAGGGATATTATTTTAATTTATTTACACAATGTAAATCATTATATTCTATAATATATTTTGATAATATTTTATAAATACATTCGATTTGTGTATAGAAAATCAAGTTTATTTTTTGAGGTTCTTCTTCACATAAACTAAACATAACCTCATTAGATTTGGTTTTATCTGATAACAGCAAAATTTATATAAATAATTTATGTTTTTTGTGCTTTTAGAAGAACTAGTAGAACTAATGAGTAGCAGTCAAAACAGTTTCTCGGTAAGTCAGGGAAGCACCTATGAACCAGAAAATGTCAATTCTAAACATTTAGAAATGAAAAAATCTCGTGGAACAAAGAATATTATTGATGAGAAACTAGCGATAACACTTGATAAATGTTTAGTAACTGATCGGAATGCAACAAGATTGATCATTACAGTAGCTGACGCACTGGGTCATGATACCCAAGAATTAATAATCAACAAAAGTTCAATTAATTTATACCGCCAGTTAATCTATCCGGATCTAGTATTACTCCCGTATTAGACATTACAAATCCCAAAAAGAGATCAGACTTCCTTGCAAACAGTGATTTGCTCAATTTTAATGTAAAATTATGTTTCCGTAACTTCATAAATAACTTATCAAGATGGTTAACATGCGATTCAAAATTCGGCTAAAATATCAATAAATCGTCGATGTAACATATTAAAAAGTCATCTAAGTTATTTCCGAGAGCCATATTTAAAGCCCTTCTAATGGCACTTCTCGAAGATTTTAACCCGAAGGGTACCCTTCAAAACTGGTACAGATGAGAACCAAATAAAAACGCAGTATATTTACGCGATTCCCTTTCTAAAGGAATTTGCTAGTAACCTTCAGTTATATTCGTAGTTACAAATATTCGATCTGATTCACTCGTTGAAGTACCTCATTAATTGGTGTTGGACGCTCATTAACGGACTGAATTTGTTGATCTAAAAACCGCGCATCTAACACGATTCTAATTGAGGCGTTGGGGTGCAAAAAGTCCGTTTTATGCAGTTTTGAGAAAAACGCGGAAAACTATTTGCCGCTAACATTGGATAGGTAGCAGATTCATAAGTGTACAGCTCAATTTTAAAGGGTACACATTTTTTTTGCGTATACACAATCACTAAACATTCAAAGAACTATATGTAATGTATGTTTATATGATTATCTCAGTTTTTAATTTTTTTGGACTTGGCAGGTTTTCCAAACCAACTCTTCAATTTTACTATTTACCTTTTTAACTACATGGATTGGATTACAAAAATTACTTTCCGATCTTTCGATAATCTCTTCTCGCAACATTCTACTAATCTCCATTTGAACCTCCTTCCGATATGTGTACGGAATTGGATAGGTTCCTTTAATCACAGGATTATCTTTACTTAACTTTATTTTATGCTCATAAACTGGCCTCATTTTTGCATAATTTATAAAAATATCCTCATACTTCCTTATTAAACTAATAATACTGTTCTTTTCAAACTCATCAATGGAAGATCATCACTCTCAAAATCTTGAATATCAATCATATCATTATTGCCTAAAATGTTACCAACATTAGCGTCAACTCTTATCTACGCAAATATCATTTTCAAGATTTTGGGACTAGTGATTTTCTTTACCATTATACGTATCATCGTTTCGATTCAAGTGGTCTTTTAAACAAAAATGTTCACGATTTTTTTCGACGTTAATTATAAAACTTACATCAACATCATTTACATTCAAAATTTCATGATCATCCCCCAATAATTTATGTTGAGGCTTTTCATTAATGTTATTTTCGACAACATTTTCATTTATGTATACATATACATTTACATTTTTATGATTTTCACCAGCATTAAAGGAACCGTCCATGCTTGCGTAGGTATTCTCATAAGTATTAGGAGGTTCATCCACGTCATCGACTGGGCACCCATCACCAGCATGAAAATCATTTAAACAATTAGTGGCATCTATCATTTCATCAACCTTTTCAATATTTTCATTTTTATCTTTCCTAAATTATCAATTACTTCGCCCGATGCATATATTATAACGTTCGCAATTATTCGACATTTCGTATTTCTATTATTAACTCCCCGAATCTTACTATCATCTTCATCCGTTCGACCATCAGAAAATTCGCTAAAATTAATTAATTCCTCAACATTATGGATTTAATTATTACTATTATTCAAATTCTCATTAATATTATTTTCTGTCCTTTTTAAATTATTAATTTTCTCCGAAATTCCTACAATCTCACGAACTTCTTTGTTTACCATTCCTTGGATACTTGAAACGTTATCATTGTTTACATTCTCTTTTCCGAATTTATTACCTTCATCGTTACTATTTATAGGTTGTATTATTATACAATTTTTATCAAATGTTACTTGTTTGTTATTTTTATTTACCTTTGCATGCCTATCCTTATTTCCATTATGATTATTTACTATGACTTTTCACTAGATTATTAAAATTATTTTTTAGTGCATGCTCCTTATTAGTATATTTTTAACATTTTCTGATCCTCTTTTTATCCTAGAATGATTTACATTAATTCTTATACAATTAGATTTATTCACATTCATACGTTTATAATTAACTGTATCATGTTTTTTATTTATAACACGAGGGTCATCATTTACATCATTATTTTTAAGATTAGAATCAACTTCACCCACCTGAGAATCTGGTTTTTCATTGACATGGGTAACGTTAAGTCATTTATACACACAGACTCTAAAATATCCGGTCATTTTGCCACTAGGCACGATAGCAACTGTGGGGCACTCATCCCCCAATATATGTTTATCCCCGAGTCTGTCCGTGCAGGAAATGTCCCCTATTTGGTCCTGCTCTAAACTACTTGGACAACAACCCGACATGGGGCCTCTACTCATCGCGTTGGCATTTACAAGGGGACGCTACGGATTGGTGCTCTCCGATTTTGTTGAAACTGGGCCATAATGGGGTACTTAGTACCTCTTTACTTGTCATAAAGTAACACGACCCCATAGGTAGTCCTTTCCGAGAAAAACACGTTTTAAGTTTTAACGCTGACGTCTTACAAAGTTTTATACGTACCGGACGAAATAACGATGCGAAGCCGCGTTGGTTTAGGTGCTAGCGCGTTCGCCTCGTAATTCGAAGGTCGTGCGTTCGAATCTCGACGTTGGTAATTTATTTTTTTTCTTTTTTTTCCATCATTTTTTAAAAACTATTAAAAATTATAAAAATTGCGAATATTAATTATTTTTATCAATTTTAAAATATCATTTTGTTGGAAAAATGTATTTTCTTTTATTCCTTCCAAATATTCATAATGAGTATTTATTTAAAGTGATAATTATCGTAATTAATTATTATTTTTATTACTAATATTATTATTGTTATTAATATTTACTACTAATAATTTCTATTCATCATTCACTATAATATGAAAATAAAAATCAATCTGTATTAGAAGTAGAGAATCTTCTACATTTATTATTTAATTTTCTGGAGCTACAATGCAATTTCCACAGTGATACTTGTAAAAACATTGAGAACAAAAATTGGTACACATCTTATGAACGCGAAGATTAAAACTTATTTTGCATTTTCGCATGCATTTCACGAGGCTGATATTCCAGCATACTATCTACATTTCGTGTTTGTTTATTTTTCTAATACAAAAAGTCCAAAATAGGAAATTATGAATTTAGTTTAATTAATGAAAAATCATGAAAATGATTAATTTTAATCGTTTTTTTTTTATTACAAATTGCTGGAAAATTTAATTCTTCGTATATCTTTCTGATATTCTTAAAGTTTACTTATATATTTAAATTATGTAGGGAAACGTTTTAAGTTAAAAAAATTATCAATATTCTGCCGTATACATTAATAGAACATGCAACATTTTTAGTAATTATTAGTGAATAAAAATGGATAAGTTGTAATGAAAAGTATATATATAAAATATGACACATTTGTATGTTGACCGTTTACTCATTACCTGGAATTTTTAAGTGATATTTTTCAATATATTTATTATGTTTAATTTCTAATTATAAAGGTAGAAAGTGTTATTACAAGTTTACATAAACATTAGTCCGTTTCTGTGCATTAAAGTGAAAATTTCGTAGTTTCTTCGCAGTCAGTGTTAAATTGTTGTTTAAAAAAAATATCTCCGTTTTTTCCTTCTGAAAAAATGTCTTCGTTTCTTCCTGATGCTTCATCTCTGTTGAAAGATGCAATGGATTACTGCGAAAATCTACTTGTTCAGAATAATTTAATCACTGGTTCCAGCTCATCTGTTATCGGTGAAGAAGCCATGGCAATTGGAGAAGAGATTTTCGAGTATATTGTAAATTTGCTTGCAGAGAAAAAATTATTTATCGATGAAGAATTAATTCTTCCTGATTATGAAGATTGTGAGAATTTGTTTCAAAGTGCTGATCAGGTAGATGTAATAAAGTTAGATTCCGATTACGAGCCTGAAGATAAAAAACAGAAATACGACTATATTCTGCTAGAATATAAAATTAGAGCAGTAAATATATCGAAGAACAATCCAACATGGTCTATTAACACTCTGCAAAGACATGGATGTTCGAAATTAAAATATAAGCACCATATTGCACGATGGGAAAAGCAAATTAAAGAAGGTGGAAGTGATATAGATAAGTACGCAATAATTGATTCGTGGACTTGCGATCGCTTTCAAGAAAATCGTGCCAAGTCGATGCAGGTAACACAAGGAATTTGCAACAGTGGGCATTGGCTGTAGCAAGTCAATTCCATGGATTTCAATTTAAGGCATCTGAAGCCTGGGTAAGCAAGTTCAAAAGGAAACATCGCATTCGTCAAAGAAAAGTGACAAAATTTGTGACCGAAAGGGAAACGGTTACCATGGACGAAACCTTGGCAGATGCCGAAACCTTTCGAATACAAACGAAAGTTTTGATTCCTCTGTTTCCAAAGAAATTTGTCATAAATACGGATCAAACTGGTAAATGTCAAGTTTTTAATTTCAATAATACATTTCGTAAATTTTATCTTGAAAAATTAGATTTTTATTATATTTAATATTCATATATTTATGAACTTTAAATAAAAATTAATGATTTTGAATTATAATACAGTGCTAATTTGGATTTTAATAACTAATTCGAGTTCAAAGCATTGTTTATATTCAATCTGCGGTAGGATATTAACCCGAAGTATCGTACTTCCGATACAAATTCTACAAGTACTTTACGTACCCTGTATCAAAAACATATTTGGATATTTTTTGTTTTTTAATTTTTAATTCAATCAACGGAATTATTAATCAAATTATTGATATTATTTTTTTTAATAATGTTTTTATATTATATCATAGGGTGTCAGTACCAATCAGTATATAACAGAAGTTTGGCAGAAAAAGGTTCCAAAGTAGTATATGTGAAAAGAAAGGATATGAACAAGGTGACGCATTCATATACTGCCTAGTATGCGATTACCTTATCAGGCGAATTATTACCAACGGTATTTATATGTCTGCAAGAGAGTACAGGTGTATTTGGACCCAGAGTACAGAAGAACATCAACGAATTTTGTCAAGTGTACACGAACGTTAGAGTGACCTCTTCCAAATCGGGGAAATTATCTCGTAATTTGTACGAGAAATACTTAAAAGATTGTATGAAGCCGTACGTTCAACAAGAACCCTTTTTACTATTGATTGACTCATGGGGAGGTCAAACAGATTCTTCTTTATACGACGAAATTGTCCACTTGCACTTTGAAAATAATTCCCCCCAAATGTACACCATTGGTACAACCGTGCGATGTTTATTTTTACCGTCAGGTAAAAAATTTTATTAAAAAATTGCAGAATTGCTCGTATTTAATCGAACAAAATCGGGAAATTACGTCCCGCGAAGATTGCCTAAAAATCCATTCAATTGTACATCAACTGTCGTCTCCCCTGTTTAAAAACATGTTACAATATGCTTGGTATGCGTGTCAGCTATCAGAAGAGAGAGAAGTTTTTATGAATGTGAATGAAGCATGCTTTCAGCTCGAAGCGTTGAAAAAACCGTGTGACTGTGGAATCTTCGCGTTCATAAGATGTGCCCGATGTTTCACCAATTTTTGTTTTGAATGTTTTTACGATAAGTATCACTGCGGAAATTGCATTGTAGCCTCAGCAAATTAAGTAATAAATGTAGAAGTTTCTCATATGAATATGCTATAATAACGCCTATTTTTATTCCATTGTTACGATTTTTATGTTTTTCGTAATGCAATTTTTATCAGGATCAGGAGTTGTAAGGGATGATTCTCGGTAGCTGAGAATCGTTTTTGGGATCTTCCGCATAAAGGGGATCGACACCCCAAGTGACGAAATACTGGCGAATTTAGTACTAATAACTTTGATTTATTTTTGGAAATGCCAACTACAGGTCGTACAGATCGTCCGGGTATATAAATACTAAGTCCGGTATTGATTCGCGGAGAGTCGCGGATTAATGTGTCGCGAAGCTTGTAAGTCCCGTGCGCGAGATCCTTTCGGTGTTGTTCACGATGCGACTCTAACGGAGATCTTCACGGCGTCAATCGCGACTCTGATTTCGGGCAATGCGATTGCCCTTTTTATATGGTAGATGTCGATGAGATCATCGTCCTTTTTGATGGACACCTACACTTGTTGTTTGCCACGTGCCATCTTCCACGAATCGCTCACCCCTTTTGACTTATCGGTAACCTTGGCGATTCGGGGAACGTGTGCTATTGTGTGCGTGTGTGAGTCACAATCTTAAGGATTGTGTTACTTCGAGCTTCGGCGTGGCACATTCTTTTCTTGACCGTTTGGGCTTGCAGCTAGAGGAACCCGTGGTTCCCAGTGTAAGTTACAGCACGTGTGCAATATATGTGCGACGCCGAATCGGGCCCTTCGGTGTGTGTGTCTTGTCGATCTTACAAAGACAAGTATCGTCTATGTTACGATGGCTATGTGCGTAGCCAGCATCCGTAACACGCCCGGGGTTGAAAAAATTGACGATCCACCGTCAATCAATGGCCGTACAAAAAATTAATACGCAACTTAAATTATACGCGTGACCTTCAGTTGGCTATTGTTAGTAAGAAAAATTTTACATTATTGTCTTATTGGGTCATCTTATACATTCCAAAGTATCTTAATCTGTGGTTAGTGATACATTTTTCTTATATATATATATATATATATATATATATATATATATATATATATATATATATATATTTATATGCGCTTGCTTAGGCGTTCGTATTAAATTTCTTATAAAATGACATGTTGTGACGCATCCCGTAGTGTGCATACATAAAAAAGTCCGCTGTAGCCCTATGGCGCCTCCTTGTCTCGTTTGGACGCCGGGCTAGCCGTAACTTGGTCTGTGTTCAGAAGTCTATTTATATCTTATATACACACTTGACACTACACATCACTAACACTGCCTATTATGCTATAGCGCATTATATTGTCTATGGCGTTGTAAAAATGCATTTCTGAGTTTTGTTACTCCACGGAGATTTCACTGTTGACATTACCATGGAATAACCAAACATGACGATTGTTGTGAATACTTCTATGTATCATAATTGAACAGATTTATGTGAATTATAATTGAAACACTTATGTGTATTATAATTGAAATACTTGTTGAAACACTTATGTGTATTATAATTGGAATATTCATTGAAATACCTATGTATATTATAATTGAAAAACTTGTTGACATAGTCGTATGTATGAATGAAATTTTCAAAAAAAATTTGGTTTGAATATTATCTATCGGTTTTTTTTTTTAAAATCTTATATACGCAGAACTTTTGTATCATCTTGTTCACGTATTCTTAATATAATCATGTCCTAATGACCGTTTGATATAAGAATAAAAAATAATTTTTATTTTTGTACAACAAATGGCATATACGGACGTTCACTTTGAGGCGGAATCGGATCTTCTGCGTTCCGCAGCAAATCTCTATATCTTGGGTTAGTAGGCAGCGGAATCTCCGTTTCGTCTTTCCTTAATTCCTTCTCTCCGTCGGTTTTCCCTTTGGCGATGTGAAGCAGCAAGTTCGTAAATGAATCCCACACAGCTGCGACGAGAAGCAGAGACCAACCATATACCGTATGTAAGGCGTAACCATGTACGACTGTGTCAATGGCCAATTTGAAGAACCGAAATACTAATAAAAGCATTAACAGTCCTGCACTGATGTTACTAAATTTGACGAATTTGTCCCAATATATACTCCATGTTTTTTCAGAGATTGTTTGAATTGAATTTGCATCCAATAAATGACTTAACGAAATTCCTGTCCCTATCATTCCTTGCCCTTCCGGGGTTCTTTTAATAATAATACCATTTCACCTTCGCGAAAATGGCAAATATTCAATTTTTGATCATAATATTTTTTCGACCGATGTTTCATTTGTGAGAGATTCATCGCGGCTAACGTCCGTGCTTCCGTGATTCTCTCGGTCAATTCTGCCAAATAATCGTCGTATGTAATGAGCTTCTCGCGGGTGGCGTGTGCACTTGGCAATCGTGCGTTTGTCCCATATACAAGCTCGTGTGGCGAGTAGTTTGTCCCTTCGTGAACACTCGTATTGTATGAAAACATGGCGAATGGAAGCCAAATGTCCCAATCGCTACGTTTCTCGACAAAATTCTTTAAGTAGTAGTAGGCTAAGTAGTGATTGTATTGTATCTTGGATATCTCGCCATTGAATATGTTGGAACATATCGCGATCCTGTCCGATTATTATGGATGAAATCTCAAATTTTGTTAAAAGAGCATCCAATACATTCATGGATTTGACAATGTTTGATTTCAAGGCTCGATCATCAAGGTTTTGTTTAACGACAAGTCCGAAGAGTCGGGTCTTACCTTTTTTATGTACAATCACTTCACCGATTTTTAATCGTTTGAATGACAATTCGTCGGAATTAATTAAATGTCGTTCCACGAGGCCTAGACCAATTTCGCTATCTAAATGTCCATTGGCCGTGGTAAAGTAGACAATATGTCCCTTTTTACTGAATACGTGATCGTTGATAGTATTTATTCTTAGATTAGAATCGACAGGCTCGTAAAAGTCTTCGTTTCTCCCAGCGTCTATCGGATCGTAGGACTTCCGTTTACGTTTCGGGCCATTCCCTCCACGTTGCTGTGTCAAGACGTTGGGATCATGACCTGCCACAATCGGCTCCGTTGCGTTCGGGAAATTCCCGACGTACGATGACCTATGTCCTACCGTCGCGTCTGATAGTCCC
This sequence comes from Trichopria drosophilae, assembly GCA_030407085.1. Taxonomy (NCBI): domain Eukaryota; kingdom Metazoa; phylum Arthropoda; class Insecta; order Hymenoptera; family Diapriidae; genus Trichopria; species Trichopria drosophilae. The sequence goes on from CM059587.1 coordinate 53,588,661, forward strand.
AACATGCCTATGTACTCGGGCAAGAGTGGGGTGTAGTGTAGCCTATCGAGATGTAGATGGTGCGTTTGGTGTGCATTTTCCGGTTTTACGTGATAAAATTGTGTTTTATCTGTCGGACTATGCTCATGTACGCAAATATTTGTATTGAAATGTCGTGCAAATATCATTAAAATGTTATCGTCGCCGAATTCCGAGGTAGATTCCAGTATGGAAAATGCACGTACATATTCAGCACAGGATAATAGAAAATCGCTGTCCTTCAGCGTTTCTCTTAATTTTTGAGGGCTCATATTTAACTTTTGCAATTTGATTAAGGAGGTAAAAAGGCAATTTCCGTCTTTCGCTATATCAGTATACTCCTTTAAAGTTTTGTAGGGTTCCATACATGAGTTTGAGAGTGAATAATTTAAATGACGAGACAATTCATCGTTCTCAGACGCACGCATGGTCGTTTCGTCGACCTGCATTTCGTTTTCTCCGACTTCGTTAGGCTCAACGGGGATTTCGTCGAGTTCCATCGACTCGTCGAGGATTTTCGTTTCGTCCCGATCTCCAGGCCGTTCGTCGGTGCTCGAGTGAGCGTGTCCCTCTCCGCCGATGGTAGCATCTCTAGCTCTCTGCGCTTGCGAGTAAGAACTATTTTTAGATGGGCCCTTCTCCTTGGGCGTCGAATGGGGAAGTAAACGTATAGTTTCTTCGGGCGGGTCGAGGGAAAAATCCGACGACCATGAATCTTCTAGGTCCTCGTTGTCCGGCGTATGACTTTTTCGATTTTTCATTTTCGTCTTTTTCTTCGAGTTTTCTCTGACGCTTAGTTCTTCCATTTCGGAATACGTGGTTTCTGTATCTGGTTGTGACGTAAGTTCGTCCTCAGTAGGAAATTCTTCTATTTCCCTCCAACGGTCTCGAACATCAGTTAACCGTTTCTTATAGTTTAATTTCGTTCCTGCTTCGGATAACACTTCATTTTTTATTATTTTTGGTTTTTCTTTTATCTGAGTTCGCTTTACTGTAGGGTCAATTTTCAAATAATCCGGCACTTGTAGTTTTTCTACTTCCGTTATATATTGTTTTCTTTGTTTTTTCTTCGCCGATGTAGGAGGTTTTTTCATTGAAGTTGATCCGTCTTGCTGTCTCGACCGAGTTTTTCCTTTATGGTTTCCTAATTTCATGTAGGCTGGCAATTCGAGGTTTTCGACCTCGGTTATGTATTTCTTTCGAGCTGTCTTTCCAACTCCCAGCATTTCTACATTGGAACTCTGGCTCTCTTTGTCGCAGTCAGTCACGATGTCTTCAACATCTCCATACGTATCGGTTTCTTCATCGAAATCCTTACCACGTTTTTTCGGAGCAGGATTTCCTGACCCATCAGCATCTGAGACTCGCAGTCTCTTAGCGTTTGTTGATCGTTTCTTGTTTTCTTTATCATTTTTACCGCCTTTAATTGGCATACACGATTTTTCAGTTTTTCGTGCGTTTTTTAATTTTTTAATCGTTTTATTCTCTTTATTTATTTTATTATCGATCATATCTATTTCATCATCATTTTCATTTTCGAGGTCGGATCTATCGATTGGGTTACGCGATAATGCGTCCGCGTTTACATTACGTTTCCCCTCTTTATATACCACATCGTATTCGTAATCGATTTTTGCTCCGAGAGTTCGGAAAAAAGGATTTCCCATGATTCCATCTTCATTGATAGGGAAGTCATATCTCACTATTTGTAACTCTATAATTTCATCATTAAATTGTACTTCTGCACAACCTAGCGTACCGATTATTCCTTTGCCGATTCCGCTTAAATCGAATTTGATATCCTGATCGGGATACAGATCTCGACGTAATTTACTCAGTTTTATAAGATTTATTTCTGCTCCGCAATCGACCAAGAATATTCCGTTTCCGTAATGCAGATCGGGGCTAGAAATGTCTATTCGTGTACATTCTGAAAAACTAACATGCCCGAAATGGACTCTGGCCGTTCCGCTTTCACGGCGCGCATTTTCCGAGTGGAATTTTTGTCTCGGGCGTCGCTCGACATTGCTGGTTGCTGTCGAGCGCCCCTGGAGTTTAAATGATTGTGAGTTTGGCTGTAAGATGAAATGTTTTCTCGTTTATCGGTGTCTTGATTATTCCCGTATTTATTTCTCTGCCATCTATCATTAGTCTGATGAGACGAATGATAATTTCCCGAGAACGAACGGTTTCCAGAAAAACTTGCGAGGTTTTCCCTATTTTGGAATTTCAATTCGTCCCGGCGATCTTTATTAAAAAAAGTTTGGTTATTTTCTGCAAACCTATTTTTTGACCTATCCTGAAATTTTCCTTCCGAAATCTTTTTTTTCACGCCGTTTCTAAAAAAACATGTTTCACTGACATGACCCATTCGCTGGCAAAACTCGCATTTTTGTTGATTAAATCTTTGCGCGGGACAATTATCTCTGGTGTGACCGACGCGATCGCACCAAGTGCAATGTCTCTGCATGCCCGGGGTATCGAAATTCCTATTTTTTAGAGTTCGGCATTGTTTTCGAGAGTGCCCTATTCCTTTACAATAACTACACTGAATGTCGTTATAATTTCGCCATTCAGGATCGATTTCATAACGTCCTGACCGGTCTAAATAGTCATGCTGATATTGCGGACCTTTCGAAACTAAATGAGCAGACGCTTGATAATATCTTTCTCCGCGATCTCCTAGCATAGGATCGGATCCTGCGTCTTTCGCGCTGTATTTTTCAGTTAGTTTTCTAGCGTGTTCTACGGCAGCCTCGAGCGTATCTGGATTCAACTGCGTGAGGCGTACTTCCATAGGGCCTTTCGCGCAGTAAATGAAATGATCTTTTCCGACACGATTTGTTAAAGTTAATAATCTCTGACCGGCAACTCCGTCAAAATCTCTCGACGAGATTATAGCTTTCTCGAGAGCTCGATAATCGCGTAATAAACGGTAACCAAAATCTTCTAGACTTTCGCGTGGTCCGGGGTAAGTATTTTTTAATCCCGCTAGCAACTTGAGCGGATCACTAGAAATGCGGTAGGCAGATTTTAGATCGGCCAGAAAGGCTTCTACTGTCGCGTATGTCGAAATTTTTTCGCAAAAAATTTTTGCTTTCCCGATAAGCTTTTTTCTCATCATATGTAGGTAGATCCGGGTTTCGTCGGCCGATAATAATCCGAATCCATCGCGACACGCACTTTCGAAGTCTGAGAATTTTTCGCGGGTGCCGTCAAATTCTGGCACACTGCTCACTGCTTCCGCAATTGGTGGTGCTCGTGCTACCACATATACCGGACCTGCGGGGGCCACTTGGTGGCTACCGCTTGTCGTTATTCCGCTTTTATAGTCCGCCATTTTTTATATATTTTTTTTTGAAAGTCGCTATTATTAATTTCTGATTCGCGTTTGTTTTGTATTCAAAATTTCCCGTTTTTTTTTGTTAAAAAATGTTCGCACGATGTAACAAATCGTAAATTTGATAATATTCAAAGTTAGTTAAAAGAATATTTCGAAGTTAATTATAACAATATTTCAAGGTTAATTGTGACAGTATTTCAACATTAATTGAATAAACACTCCAAAATGAATTACAATAGTGTTTCAAAATGAATTGGAATTGTTTTCTTTTTTAAATCAACAATATTTCAAAGTTCATAAAATTCACAACAATCGTTAAATAGTTTACAAATTTTCTCTCTTTTTGTTCGTGAAATTTAAATATGCTTCTGAGCAAAAGATTGATAAAGTATTCCAAAGTTTTTTTTTTTGAGAAAATTTGTACAGAAATGCAAATTTACTTACGTAGCTGCACTCATGAAGTCGACAATCAGCGTCCTCGATGTCTTCTCTGCTTTAATTGATGCGTTGAGCTTCCTCAAGTTACTGGACAGTCCCTCAGGTTAGTGAAGCGCCCTCGTGAATCTTGAATTGGATAAGGCCTCCTCCGCGTTCTGGAGCAATGAATCCTGGATAGCTGCGTCTCCAAACAGCTCGTGTCCATTCACAACTTTATTTTACGCGAACCGGACTCCGTTTACCCGTTCTAATTTCCTTGAAAAGTTATTTTTGAAGTTCACCAGTCACTTGCGTATCCCACCCGCTGCCACCATTTTTTATGTTACGATTTTTATGTTTTTCGTAATGCAATTTTTATCAGGATCAGGAGTTGTAAGGGATGATTCTCGGTAGCTGAGAATCGTTTTTGGGATCTTCCGCATAAAGGGGATCGACACCCCAAGTGACGAAATACTGGCGAATTTAGTAATAATAACTTTGATTTATTTTTGGAAATGCCAACTACAGGTCGTACAGATCGTCCGGGTATATAAATACTAAGTCCGGTATTGATTCGCGGAGAGTCGCGGATTAATGTGTCGCGAAGCTTGTAAGTCCCGTGCGCGAGATCCTTTCGGTGTTGTTCACGATGCGACTCTAACGGAGATCTTCACGGCGTCAATCGCGGGGCGACTCTGATTTCGGGCAATGCGATTGCCCTTTTTATATGGTAGATGTCGATGAGATCATCGTCCTTTTTGATGGACACCTACACTTGTTGTTTGCCACGTGCCATCTTCCACGAATCGCTCACCCCTTTTGACTTATCGGTAACCTTGGCGATTCGGGGAACGTGTGCTATTGTGTGCGTGTGTGAGTCACAATCTTAAGGATTGTGTTACTTCGAGTTTCGGCGTGGCACATTCTTTTCTTGACCGTTTGGGCTTGCAGCTAGAGGAACCCGTGGTTCCCAGTGTAAGTTACAGCACGTGTGCAATATATGTGCGACGCCGAATCGGGCCCTTCGGTGTGTGTGTCTTGTCGATCTTACAAAGACAAGTATTGTCTATGTTACGATGGCTATGTGCGTAGCCAGCATCCGTAACACCATAATACAGATGGATTTTTATTTTCATATTATAGTGAATGATGAATTGAAATTATTAGCAGTTAATATTAGCAGTCAATAGTAATAACTATAATAGTAATAATAATAATCATAATAATAATAATCATGAGCCCAAAGGGAATGATGCGTAACACAATGCAGCTATGCAAAAAGCTGCATCTTAGCCTATCTTCCCAAATGGCCTACTCTCACCTCCACGTGTGCTTATTAAAGCCGGTGGGCCCTGGACTCTTAGCAACCTTGCCAGAGATTGGGTAACCAACCCCAGTGGATGGCGAGGTAAGAGACAAACGAGAGAGGCATAACAACGGGGGGTAGGGCCAACCACCCTACTCCCTGCACATGCGGTTACTATGAATAGAACGCGCAGGGCTCCTGACCATCGGGCTGCTTCGGATGCAGCCCAGTCCCGAGGTGGAGGAGCCGAAACAGGTGTCCCGGGACGACGACCAACTGATGTCCACAGACGATTTCAGTGGACGGAGAATCTCAGGCAAGATCTAATGCGCTGCTACGAGGAGAGCTGTCCGCAGCAGAGAGGCTACATGGCGCGAATGCACAGTCGGTTTGCAGTAATGCATCCCGAACTGGCAGATCGCTTTTCTCAACAACAACTGAGAGATTATGTGGCCTATCTGAGGCGGACAGGTTTCGTTGTTCCCAGCTGTCAACCGGTACCGGATGTGCGGGCAATAACAACTGAGCCCGTACGCGGTGCTGGGAGAGATGCTCCACATTATGAAAGCACGACACTCGTGTTTAGGCAGAATTTAACAACGAAAGTTTTGCCTAAGCAACGAGAAATAGACAGAGCAAATAGCCTACTTCTAGATGCTCTTCCAGATGACTGCGACCTGTGGCAAGTCAATTGTGCCGTTTACGAGGCTGCAAGTGATCTGGTGATTCCGCGAAATCTGGTACAGATATCGGGGAGTCGGCAGATTACAAAACGCATGTCTCAATTGAACGGCAAGATTCGACTGACACGGAAACTCGCTTCCCGAATTCAGTGTGTGATCGACTATTTAACATCTGGCCGTTCATTTACGGCTAAAGTCAAGAAGTTCGCACAACAACTGCGGACGTACTATCACACACTGAACAAGCTGAAGTTGCTCAACATCAAGCAACGTTTGGCTGATAAAATTCGGGTTTTGGCGGATGCCAAAAAGAGGCTGCAAAGACGGGAGGATGGAATTCGACAAAATGCAATATTTTGGACGAATCCTTCCAACCTCTTCAAACATCGTATCGCAGCCTCAAGCGAGTTTCCGTCGATAACCGCAGTTGAGGAATTCTGGGGGAGCATCTACGAGAAAACATCTAGGCTTAATGCAGACACTCCAGGTATTGAAATCTTCACCGAGTTGTGCGACGAAGTCACACAAGAAAGTGAAGATTGCCCACCCGTTAGTGCATTAGAGGTGAAAAATGCCATCACAGGAGCGAGGAATTTCTCCTCGCCGGGCTGGGATGGAATTAACAACTATTGGTGGAAGAAGTTCACTTCTGTCCATCAACACCTAGCCCGAATATTCACCTCTTATATAAATGGAGACCAACCCATTCCGCACTGGCTGGTGGAGGGCCGAACGACACTGATCCCAAAATCGGGAGACTTGTCCGATCCGAGAAACCATAGACCGATCACGTGTCTCAATAAGTTATACAAATTGTTCACTAACATCTTGAACGAACGTATTGAGAAATACGTGAAACCGGTGTGGCAACGGATAGTAGAACAACGAGGCTGCAAAATGGGTGTATCCGGCTGCAGGGACAACTTGCTTATCGACAGGTGTGTTTGTCAGGACGCAGTCCAGTACAAGCGTAACCTGTCGATAGCCTGGCTGGATTACATGAAGGCGTATGACTCAACATCGCACGAGCTTTTAAGCTTGTTGCTCAAACGCCTTCATGTCCACCCAAACATAGTGAGAATTGTAGAAGACCTGATGCCTCTTTGGAAAACACGCTTTGTCATGACATCGGGCAAGCGTCGAACCATGTCTAGACTGGTTCAATTCCAAAGAGGTGTCTATCAGGGAGATTCTCTGAGTCCTCTGCTCTTCTGCATCTCACTATTGCCTCTATCCGTTGCACTCCGGAAATCTCAAGGGTACATGTGTGGACCGCCTGGTGAACGTGTACATAAGATCACCCATCTTTTCTATATGGATGATCTTAAATTATACGCATCAGGCGAAGATCAATTACATCGATCTCTGAACATCGCCCTCACATACTCGAGAGATATCGGTATGGAATTCGGATTGGACAAGTGTGCAGTCGTTCATTTGCACAGAGGAAGGTCAGGCTCCCATAACAACGATATGGAGCTCGTCAACGGAAATGTCATCCGCCACCTTAGCGCCGAAGAAGCCTACACATACCTGGGCGTACCTCAAAGGCATGTCCAGGATGTGCAGGCTGCTAAAACCACCATCATTAAGAAATACCGGCGCATTCTCCGTCAGATCTGGTCATCAGAATTGACCGGGAGAAATAAGGTGGCAGCCACGAATATGTTGGCCGTATCACCAGTGCTCTATTCTTTTGGAGCACTGAAGTGGAACGTTGACGAGCTAAGGGATCTTGACCGAAGCACACGGAAGATGATTTGTATGCAACGCAGTTTGCATCCAAGATCTTCCGTGGAACGTCTGTATTTGCCCCGAAATATGGGAGGTCGTGGCCTTTTAAGCCTGGAGTGTATGCATGACCGATTGGTCCTCGAAACAGCTTGCGACGTGATTAATCGAACGGAGGATCCCCTGATGATGCTAGTACATCAGCATGAAATTCAGGGGAAGGGGGCGTTTTTGTACAACGCGGCGGAACGAGCGGCGCGAAACCTCGGTCTGGTTTTCAACGTGGGACGTAGTGGTGCACAGGAGGCTGAATCAGTCATCAATCTGTGCCCAGTGCGTCTCAGGGCTAACATACGGAAGGAACAACTCCGTATGTTGGAGGGAAGGCATATCGACAAGCCGTTGCATGGACAATTCTTTCGAAATGTCCAACAACTTGGCTTGTCGGCAGAGATGACCTTCTCCTTCTTAAGATCAGCCGGCTTGAAATCCGAGACCGAGGGTTTTATCTTCGCGTGCCAGGATGGGGTCATCAATACCTTAGCGTACCGCCAGAACATCTTACACCAGGCGGTACAGAGTACGCTTTGTAGATTGTGTAGATGTCATGCTGAGACACTAATGCATCTTTTGGCAGCATGTCCAATATATGCAGTTTCAGCATACATCGAACGTCACAATGCGGCTCTTCGAGTGCTGTATTACCATCTTCGCAGCACTTATGGTATTGATGCAACCCCAGTTTTGCCGTACGTCCCCACTGATATTGAATCCGTAGTCGGGAATGAGTCTTGCCGAATATACTGGAATTACTCATTCCCGACGAGCAGGCAAATATCAGCCAATAAGCCTGACATCGTCCTTGTTGACTTCGATGGCAAATCCATCTTCGTCATCGAGTTTTCTGCACCAGCAGAAACAAATATAGTCAGCAAAGAGGACGAAAAACGGATGAAATATCAGGAACTCCTGTTCGAGATTCGCAAGCTGTATCGAGGGTTCAAAATCAAGCTCGTCGTGCTGATAATTGGAGTGCTGGGAGGAATGAGACCAACTTTCCTCCAAAACATCAAAAGCATTCCGGCCTGTCGAGAACATGCAAATTCCATCGCAGGCCGAATGCAGAAAGCAGTGCTACTGGGATCTCTCCGTCTACTGAGGTCACACGAGATCCTGTAACCACTTACCCAATGGTAGAGGGAGTGGTTACAGTTGCAAACAAATGGCCCGGTGCAGTCTGCAGCGGAGGAGATGGATATCGGAGCCACTTTTCTACTGCAGAATGCACACGTGAATTCTGGAGGGCCAAGGGAGGTTAGGGTTTTAGTCGGTAAACCTTGCCGTTAAAAACAAAGGGGAGGGAGTCCGACAAACGGGGGGTTACACAACATCTTCAACCCCCTATGGGGCCCAAAGCATTTCCCCCCTCCGAAAAAAAAAAAAAAAAAAAAAAAAAAATAATCATGATAATTAAATTACCATTATCAATACTCATTATGAATATTAGGAAGGAATAAAAGAAAATACATTTTTCCAACAAAATGATATTTTAAAATTGATAAAAATAATTAATATTCGCAATTTTTATAATTTTTAATAGTTTTTAACTAATTATGGAAAAAAAAAAGAAAAAAAATAAATTACCAACATCGAGATTCGAACGCAATCCGTAGCGTCCTCTTGTTAGATTAAATGTCCAGTATTTTGATTAAGATTCGGGGCCAAACCATTTCTGTCCTTAGGAAGATTAACGGGCGGATTTTGGGCATTAACTATAGAATTTCCCGTATACGGATTGAAATTAGGTGCAGATTGACTAAAGTTCGGAAAAAAAAAATTATTAGCCAATTCATAACCTCTATTGCTGGCAAAATTATCACTATTTTAGATTAGATTTTTAGATTAGATTTATTTAACCCTTACATGAATATACATAAATTCTTTAGGGTTGAGTGCATGCAAAATTCAAGTCGCAATACAAATATATAAATGCAATGAAGCGGTGAAACAGTAAATAAAAACAGTATGATTACGCAACAAAACAATATTAACGTTTAAGACGTCCGGACAACTGCCTATATATGACAATAAATAAGCACAGAGATTCACGATTCAAGTACGAATTGCCTTATACGGAACCACGATTTCGCAAAAAAAATACAGTTTCTTGAGCACATATAATTCATTAGAGGCAAATAAAAAGGCTACACATGAAGTAATATGACGGTTTTTAAACATCTGACTCTGTTGTAATCTTGATCTCGAGGGACGTGACATCGGACAATTACAAAAAATATGAATTAAGGTTTCAATTCACCTAAATTACATAACGTGCAAATTTCGGATATGTATATGTGGCGATAGTTGCCAATAACCAACGCTCGCGAGTGATTAGTAACAGTTCGCAATTGAATTCTCAGGCTTAAAAACGCATAAGGACAACGCGTAGGATACAAACTGGCGAGGACATCGGAAAACTGCCTAAAAATCGGTACTGTACAGATTCAGAATTAAAATAGCTTTGTAAATCACGATTGGGTTGTTCACAAGCAAAAGCGACACAGGTCGCTTCCAGATGCGCCTCCCAATTTTCTGGAGAAAAGTCAGACCAGAGGTCATCATGGGCGTGTGAACTCAAAATAGTCCTCATCTAGCAAACCCAGTTAATGGTCTGATCGCTTGGACCCTCCAAGCTGATCGTAAGCTATCTCAGAAGGCCCGTGCGAGGCAAGCTGGAAGAAGCCTGTTTGAGAAGCTTTATTACGAGTAGAAGCGACCTGCGTATGATCTCAACAGCCATATGATATAGGCCTAGTTCAAGGCGCAGCAGATATGAAGGCGCCGCCCTAGGAAGCCGAAGCCATTTTTCGAAAAAAATCAATTTGCGCTGATTATAAAGGGTCAAAGTGGCCAAGGGCCCAACAGGGGGCCGTGTATAATAATGTTGAAATAATAGTTGCTTTATATTGCTTAATAGCCGCTACGTACGAGTCACCTTTCACTGAAGGCAGTATAGCCAGAACAGAAGCTGTAGCTTGTCTAGTCTTGGCTATAGCGTATTCAGTGGCCCTCAGTCCACGCCTCTCAAACCATGACTCCTGAAAAACGAAACAATATCAAAAATATAAGTAAGGAATAGTAATGGACTAAGTATTTCGCCCTGAAGAACTCCCTTGGTTACCCTAACTGATGGAATTGAGCCTGTAGAGCAGATAACCGATGACCTCGACCCGCTGTAGAAGGATTTAAGTAAGTTTGGCACTAATGCCAAGACCAGACAATTTACACCATAGCTTTTCATGAGGTATTGTGTAGAACGCCCTTCGGAAGTCAACAAATAAAACATAGCATTTATATTCTTTTCTCCGTAGTTGAATCTGAACAGCGGCATTTAAAGAGAAAATATTGTCTTCCGCTGAACCTCTTCGCCCAAAGCCAGTTTGTTCCTCCGGAATTACCTTATTGATTTCAAGCCATGAGTCTAGTCTATTAGCAATAATTTGCGTGAAACATTTAGTCAAGGCATTAGTAATTGCTATACCCGTATAGTTCAGAGGATCAGCGCGGTTCCCCTTTTTAAAGAGCATGAAGAGATTGGCATACATCCAACCGTCTGGAGGCAATTCACTGTCAAATATGTAATTAAATAAGTCCAGTATACATTAGAAAACCATTCACCCGAAAGCAATTTCAAAATTTCAGCTGGGATTCCGTCAGAACCTACCGCTTTTCCAGTTTTTAGTCTCTTCATGCTCATCATTAGTTCGGGAGCTGTTATCAGTGCATCAAGCTTAGGATCGAAGGTACACCCGGCCACAAAATATCAGTCGCAGTAATTTACGAACTGCGATTAGTAATTAATTGGATGCCCTTCCGCCTCTATGACCGCGAGAAGTCGCCTGTTCATAGACCTGGATAGGGTCGCACAATAATTTTGCCCGTCTTGTCCCCGCAGGCTCTCCCACCCATCTCTTACCCTACTTTTGACCTCATCGACGCGATAGGGCAAAATCGGCCGCCATTCTCTGATGAGGTAAGACTAAACATTCTCAATAATGTTAAGGTCAGAAGACTTCGCAGGCCAGTCCAACCTCACTAGATCAGGATGATCGTCATACCAATCACGCACCACGCGAGCAGTATGAATGCTGCTATTGTCTTCTGCGATTAGGATTGTAGGGTAATCGGATAGAGGATAACGTTGTCTAATTGCGGGACCGAATACACCATCCAAAATGTTGGCGTATTCTTGCCCGGTGAAGTTTCGACCGACTTCAACGACATCTCCTATCCCATCACCTGACATCCAACCCCAGAAGGCAACAGTTTTTCTACCGCTGGAGGTGTTTGGTTTAACGTTCATCAGTCTGTATCTAGTGCCGGTCAGACGGCGAGCAAATGTTACCCCATCCCGTCGATGTTTATCGGTCAACCAGGCCTTGCTCACTGCAGGATGATTCTGGTAGCCTGCTTTGTGGACTACCCGTCGAGCAGTTTCACCGCATCCAGGTAGCCCCAATAAACCTGGCAAGCTATCCACAGGCTTGAAGGGGTCCTCCCTGACTGCCGCAACAATCTGCTGCTGCTGGTCTTCAGTCAGCAGAGGATTTCGACCGCTGTTTGTCGACCTCTTAACGCGAAGACCCTCTTCTGCTTCCAGTCGTGTTGACCAACACTGCACTGTCCTCACTGAACAACCTAGCTGGATAGCCACTTCCACATTGCTGATATTCACAGCCCTCAAAGCTTGCAGCCTTGCAAGATTCTCCTGTGATGTAATTAGATGTTCTTATTTTCAAACAATTATATTACAGAAAACATGTAAAAATTTCTTTAAGGGGATTCCAAATTCGTCTATCGAGAAGGTAGGAATTTGCGCAAAACAAATCAAAATAAAATACGACTAGATCGATTTTTCTAAATTCTGGCTCTTTTACGGCAATTCTAACCGTTACACGTGGTCTCATAAAAAATATCAAACAAGTCCATCAAGAATTGGCCGAGAATTTTCGGAAATAGATGTTTTTAACTTATTTCCAAAAATTCTTGATCAATTCTCGACGAATTGTTTCATATTTTGTAAGAGACCATGTATAACGATTAGTTTGTCTACCCCTTAAGGGAGTACTAAAGTCGCCTGTCGATAACGTAGGAATTTACGCAGAAAAAAAAATCAAAATAAAAAATGACTAGAACGATTTTTCCTAATTCGGGCTCTTTTATGGCAATTTGAACCGATATACATGATCTCATAGAAAATATAAAACAAATTCGCCGAGAATTGACCGAGATTTTTCAGAAATAAATAAAAAACATCTATTTCCGAAAATTCTCGATCAATTCTCGACGAAAAAAAGTTCGAATTTTGTAAACCGATCTTGTAATTTTTTATTTTGATTTTATTGAGTAAATTCCTACCATATCGACAGACGACTTTAGAACCCCTTAAAACATTTTGTAGAAGATTTTATGTACTTATAAAGCCTGTTTTATTCCCTGCTATATTTCAAAATTGAGATGTAATTCCCGCCTTTCTAAGCACTACATATAAACGCCTAGCAAATAACAAAGAAATTCATTGAGAATTTACCGAGAGTAAAAAATAAGGAAAAATCAGCTATTTGTTAAAATTTTCGTTCAGTTCTCAACGAATTTCTTTGACGATTTCTAGGAGGTTGTATTCAGTGTTTACAAAAGCGGGAATTATGCCTGAAATTGTAAAAATCTATCATCATTTTCAAATGACACTTTTTAGCATAGAATATTACCTTATCGGTTGAATACTACGTAATCCCCTTGAGGGGAAGCCGTACTGGTTGTCCGATAAGTAGTAATCTACGATAAGAAATCTAAATGGAAAATGACTGAATCGATTATTCACAAACTGACTGAAAATTTTGAAAAATAAAGAAATATCATGTTTTTCAGAAATCTTTCGCTAAATTGTCAACAAATTTCTTTGATATTTTGTAGGAAATTACATAAAGTGGTTACAAAATGCGCACGATAACCCAATTTTTGAAAAATCCATTTAGTCTTTTGTAATGTACATTTTTTAGCGTAGATTACTACATTATCGGCTGACCGGTTAGGCTTTCGCTAACGGCAATTCCAGCCCGCTCAGTCGACAAGGTAGTTATTTACACTAAAGAATTAATTTCAAAATTGATTGAATTGATTTTTCACAACTCGGGGGCTCTACGAAAAATTCTAAACAAAATATATGATCTCCTACGAAATATCAAAGAAGTTGTTTGAGAATCCGGCGAGAATTATCCTGAATGAAAAAAAAAATCATATATTCAGGAAAATTTTCGTTCAATTCTCAACCAACTTTTTTGACATTTCATTGGAGATCATAAATATTTGTTAAAATTTTCTGCACAGAATACATTTACTTGAAAGTATTTCTGGCTGAACTCAAGTATGTATTGGTGAAAAGTATTACATGAAAATAGGATTTTAGTGGTATGTTTGTATACAAATTCAGTAATGAAAGTCAATCTGTATGGTCAATTGTAGTCTGATAATAGATGTTAGTTAATGTTTTTGATGAATTCGATAAGAGTTTCATTGTTTATGTTTATAAGATTAAAGTTCTAGAGATACCCAATTTCATTACATGTCCTGAGCAAGAAAGTTTGGGGGAAATGGAGTACCGATGATATTCATTTAATAAAAATAGTATGATGTTTGTATGTTGCCATATAAAGTTTCTCTTAAAATTTACTAATTTTATGAAAATGTTAAATTTCCTACAATTCTGCTACTTTGATAATAAAAACGTAACAGCATCTTATCAACATTTTTAACAATGAAGCTAAATAAAGGTATGCTTCTGTTTGACAGATAGACATAACTAAAAGTACATTCTGCATGAAAACCCAACATTTAAAAAATGTAAAAACCGAATTTTGTCATGTTATCTGTATAACAAATGACTTGATGAGGTATAACAACAATCCTTCAAATTATGTTCGGGAATACAAAAATAGAGAAATGTCAATGCACCAATATAAAAACAAAGGCCCGATAAATTATTAAATATTGTTTTTAATACCTTATTTGGTACAAATGCCATGGTCACGATAAAAAACTCGAATTCTTCCAAAACGATAATTCACTTAAACGAAACAACATCACTTTTGAAAACAATCAATTGCCCTGAAATTGTACATTAAAATAAAAGAATATCTGCATCAACTCGTCTGTTTTTAAAGTTGAAACTAATGAAAAATAGAATTAAACTAAATCCATTTGCAATCAGAAAACGTTAAAATTTAATTATGATAATGAATATTATTTTTTACGAAAAATAAGGCGACATTTCATTCACTTAAAAAACAAACAAAATTTAATATTTTTCAATACTAATAAATTTAAAAATCCCACTGTTGACTGAGAACAACTTTCGCTAATTTTAAGATAATTATAAGGCAAATTATAAGGCAATAGGGAATTTACATGATCTCGAAATTCCAGTTTTATTTTTTAATAATGTATTCATTTAATTCATTTAATAATAAATTAATTTTTAACAATCCAAATTTAATAATTTCAAACTATAAATTGTGACAAAAAACTATTTAAAAAATTATTGAAAATTGGATGTCGATTTGAATTTGGATGTCATTTGGCGGTCCCACAATGAACGGTCCAGTGGTGCGACTCTCGCCTTATTTGGAACAATAAATAGGTTGAACAGACATTAAGGCACTAGCAGATAACGTCTCTGTTTTATTATAATTTTATTTATTTATTTATTTATTTATTTACTAATGAGTGCATACAAGTTTACTAGTCGTGTCCTGGTTGGTGGCTTTATTCGGCAGATTAATAAATTACTAAAGCCATGTTGCCAATTTCCGAACTGGATTTAAATTACTGCGACAGATATTTTGTGGCCGGGTGTACCATCAAAAGTCATAGGGGACAGTATTCTCGGTGGGTACAGGAATTCCAAATGTTGCGCCCACGCCACAGAGAAAACAGTTGCGTTACAATGAGGTGCTCTTCAAAAACGTCTGGAATTTCTTTGGTTTGTAAATAACCTATTTCATAAGAACGATCATAATTTTTCATACGAAGAAGATGAAGCGCATTGTTCATATCTTTACGGGCTTTTCTACAGCTCAAGTCGTACCAAGGAGACTCATGGTGTGAAACACGGTTAGTTTTGGAGAAAATTGTCTTTTTAATCAAGCCCTCTTGTTCTGCAAGATTTAAAAGGGACCAATTTAATTTTATGTTAGTTTGATAACTTATGCAAGCAGGCTGCGAAACGTAAGATTTATCCCAATTTAAATTCAAAGTGACCGTAGCCGGACAATGATCTGAACCTCCGCTATCTGAGCCAATACAAAAATCTTCAACAAAATATAGATAATTAGCAGAGAGCCAAACCAAGTCTACAATACTACGGCCTCTAGTGTCGAGGAATCTAAACTGAGCTGGGATATCACCAGGCGACCATTTAACAAAATTAAATTGTTTTCATAGATAAAATTGTATAAGAGTTTACCTCTCAAGGTATACCGCGAGTCGGAGGACCATCTTTCGACCTCTAAAGAGGTATTCTCAAATAAATAAGAGCAATCACTTTCAAGATTAAGATCGCCCGTCCATGCATTGAAGTCTCCACCAATTATAAACATACTATTTGAAAATCTATGCATAAGGGAATCAAGTACAGTTTGTAAGGAGTTAAGCAAATCTGAAATACAAGAGCTTGGTGAAAAATATATAGAACCTTGTAGTAAGTTTATCGGTGAAGTTTTAACTAAGATAAAAATCCAGTTGGGGGAGACTTCAACCACTTCGGGGGATCCCAAATATGGTATCACAGACAACAAACCGCCAGAAAATCTTCCTGAAGATGCGTTTCTAGTTGCAGGAGCGGTGAAGGATGCGATGTCATCCAACGCAGCTGGTATAGCGTGATCAGGTAACCAAGTCTTAATGGAATTTTTGCATAATTTGTCAACTGTAGGCAAATTTTGAGGTCCATGGATGTTCCATAAGGAGATGTTGATTCCATATCTTCGAATAGGTAGGCCTATATTTTTGAAAGGCAGTATGGACGACACTGGCTTAGTCCGATTGGAAGGTCTTGTATAAGTTTCATCTACAGTGTTCATCAGATGTACCACAATGCAGTTTTTTGATGATTCCATTGGCGTGGACATGTCGTTGCTAGCACTAGCCGTAGTGGATGTTGATGAAGAAATCTCCCGAATGAATTGCTGATCTTTGTCTCACCACTGATACCAAACACCATCTACGTTTATTTTTTGAAACTTCCTAAATACTTTCTTTTTTTCAGCAAACGCCTGTCTCATTACAACTCTGGCATGATAATTTATTAGTCTTTCTTTCTCTGTCAAATCTAAGTCTATAAATATATTTTGACCATTTAAACACTTATTTTTATTCTCCATTATAAAAGTTTTTGCTCCTGAGTTTAGCTCATACAGTTCGACCAGTATAATGGGTGGTTCTTTACGAATAACGAAAGATGTATCCACTACATTAGTCAAATGAAAATATTTATCAATAAAATCTTCGGTGATCTTAATAATGTCACCGTTGCAATTCAGGCTACGAATAGTAATATTTTTTTTCCGTACAAGTGTGTTGCAGTTTAGCAACTCATCTTTTAGGACCTTAATTTCACGATCCTTTTCACCAATTTGTATTTTTAAATTGGCAATCTCTTGAGTGGATTCTCTACGCAGTGTCGAAATAGCCTCCATATTTTGTTGTTGCACGCTGTCAATCTTAGCAGAGATTTGCGAAATTATAGCTTCTTGCATCGATTTAAATTGAGCCACCATAGTTGAATCCAAATTACTGACTTCTGCAGAAAAACTTATATTGATAAGTGCGTTGACAGTACAGAGCTTCTTTGCATTAACAGAAACAGACGAGGAAGGGCAAGTCGATTCAGCTGACAGCCGACGTTTGTTGGAATCGAAATAATTCTTTATCGATGCAGAGGAAGAGTCTTTGTAAGCTAGCCACTTGGTCGCAGTCAGCGGGCGACCCGGTGTAGAACTAGGGCGCCCCAATTGAATGCTTAGGCGAAGACGCTGCGGAAGGGGAGGGCGGGCCTTTCACCTCCTGCATGGGTGAGATGGCATCTTCGTGTCGGTAGAGTACTACTACCAACTCACCATATAAACAAACGCAGTGAAAAGCACGGAAACCAAATTATGTGCGAAACAAATTATGCGCGAAAAATCGGCGCACAAATAGAGACACGTGGAATATTGGAAATTTATGTTACCTTTTATCTGTCTTGATTATTCCCAACACGTAGAATTAAGACACAGATGCAGGAATAAAAAATACACAAAAATCCACAGGCAACCTTATCCTCGAAATATTCAAAAAAAAGGAAACTTTAATGTCACAAAACTATGCCGAATTATCAGATTAGAATAAAAGTATGCACTTCAAAAATTTAAAGTTTCATTGTAATAACACTGAACTGTCACAATTAACAACTCCACGAAAAAACAGCACTTAAGACCAGACAATAAAACTTAATATAAAACTAAAAGTTGTACTAAAAAGCTTAAAATGTCAAATATTCGAGAGCTCTGAAAAATGGCGTGGTTATCTCGACAGCACCGGAAGTGCACTCAAAATTATCATTATTACGAATATTATTTTGACTAGTGCCGACTGCACGACCTTGGCCTTTATCATTCGCCCGATGCAGACCCTAAAAAACTCACAGGTTCCGCACCCCGTAACGAATATATCTATTACTTCCAGCATTATCTGAAAATTCCCTTTTATCTCTATTTAACCTAAGTTCCAAAAAAAATAATGCCTCCGCGACTTTTTCGTTACTCGAAAAGTCAATTGTAGCTAACGAAATTCGTATCGTATCTGGGAATTGTCTTATAATTTCTTTATTAATTACTTTAGCAGAATAATCTGGAAAAATATAATTTGCTTCCTGAACTTGCTTCAAATAATATTTTAATATATCGCCGTATTTACTATTATATATCCGAGAACTCCAAATAACTCGAGCATTCATTTGATAGGACTGCGAATCATATTTTTCCAAAAACGTTCGTTTAAATTCCGCGTACGATACGAAATTTTTGCCAGAAGTTCTATGCCACGATCTAGGTAGACCATTTAAAGATCCTTCAGCTAACTTTAACTTTAAGTTCTCCTGAATTCCATTACTCTCAAAAAATCTTTCAAGTTCCTCTATAAATTCTCTAGGATTCTGATTTTCAAGGGCACCGAATTCTGGGCACTTGCTTTCTGTGTGCCTACGCTGAAAATTGTTTACAATTCTTTAAAACATATCAACATATGTAGCTTCATTGTTCTTTACAACGGAATTCTCTTTGTTTACTAATTCCTTAATCGATTGTTTTTCATTCTCCGATTGTAACTGAATAATTTTTTAATTACTTCCTATGACTTTATTTTGTAAATCTGTTACTAGATTCGAAAATGATTCAAACTGTTTCATTTTATTGTTTAGGGCTTCTAATTCCGACTCCATTTTGACTTTTTAAGAAGGGTTCACTTCAACACTTAATTTCTTGAAAATTAAATTTTTATTTAATACTTTTTTTGAAGTGTACTTGTTACAAATTTAATCGAATTACAACTCGATTTTTCTGCAATACTACTTTGTGTCGTGGGTGTAGTGTTTTTTATTTCATTTTATTTAGCAGCAGTACTTTTTGGTGTTACATAAATTCTACTGCGAACACTTCTCAAATTTCTAGGTTTATATTCCACTGGGTCCTTTTCCTAAGCCTGCATTTGAGACAGTTGTCTTTACCAAACATTAAACATAAAACAAAATTATTTCCTTTTCATCTCCTTATTTAAACAAAAGTTTCGTGATTGTTATGTAACGGAAATCATGTTCGGGCGCCATTGTAATTGTTGAAATTAATTTAGTATTTTCTATATTGTTTTTTTGAATAACTTACGACATTGTTTATTTGTAACGTATGATTTGGATGATAACAAATTCTTATATCAATGTCAAGAAATATTTCATTGTTTTTTAAGATACTGAAAATTTATTACGTTTGATCAAAATTTATTTTGGTTTAATTTATTGTAAAAATATAAACTTTTACATTAATAATTTACCAGAAAAACATGAATAAAATATATATCTAATTTTAACACATTCCTATATTTTTAACATCAGAAATTGATTTACCATAAGGATCTTAAATCAGATTTACAAAATTATCTGCATAATTTTATATTATTCTGTCAAATGTCAGTAAGATTTTTGAGAACCACGATTGAGTAAATTTTGATTAGAAATAATTTGGTTTTAATAATAAAATTTAATAATAAAATTCGAGTAAACAATACTACCAAAATTCATTATATTGTTGTAAAATAAATAAAACTGATTAACATAAGTACACTCAGTAAGTTCATACATCAACGCAACATGATAAATTTGCCCTTTTTTGAGTTTTCAATGCTAAATTATAATAGGATATAATTTAATTTTAATTTCAAGATCATTCCTCTAAAATAATCAGACATAAATACAAAGGCTCTGATTTTGTTACGAATCAAAATCCCTTAATTATAATACTCTTGAAATTATTTTTTCCACAAAAATACAAATAGTCTTCTTAATTATTTTATTCGTCATTTTTGGCCGTAAAGAATTTAGTTAGAATAATTAAATTATTCCCGTCAAATCAACAAATTACATAGACGGTTCAAAAAAACATGTGTACTTGCTAAATTTCATCAAGTTTTTCTTTAAATACCTTGACAAATTTTCAATGAACCTTCGGGTTCATCTTCGGGAATCAATTTGGAATCTCCCATGATCTGCTGGTTGCCAGATTGCCATGGACAGCAGACTCTAACCATATTTCGGTGTTTGGTGACTTGGCTCGACCATGGCCTCGAACCAAAGTAAAACAACGTTGGTGTTCGGTGCCAGACACATGGTGAAGTTGATCCCAAATTTAACATATGGAAACGTGTTGAAATTGTGCACATGTTGATTGGTTATTAATCAAATATCCCTGAATCAAAGTTTATAAATTTAAAGATACCCCTTTTTTATGTTAATTCCAAACTGATTGAAATGCAAAATTCCCCCTTCGAGCGACGCCATTATTTATGCGTTTACAATTTCAAGTAATCAAATTTTAATTTTAAACTAAACTCCTTAAGTATTTAAATAGAACGACACATACCTCCCGCCTCTATCCTCGCAACCATTGGCAAAACTTAAAATGAATTATTACAGATTTTACTTTTTTTTCTTTATACAAATAATGTGTCGATCTGAACCATCTTCGTCAAACGTTTCGAAAAGAAGAAGGCGTACGGAGAATCGTGTCTTTAATCTCACGTTGAAAGGCACACCATAGATTGGCTTATGATAAAGGCGCGTTCACATCGCATCCGCGTAATACATGAATATCGTATTCTCCATCGCCGCAATAAATTTAATATACGCCGCATTGTCCGGACCTATGTTTACACATATATTGCTTACAACGTCCAAGCTATCGCAGCACCGTCAATCTGCGTCCACAGAGCGACACAATCCCGATGGATATTCAAGAGGATCCGCTAAAAAACGCAGGGCGGCCCATGTAGAAAACCAACCAATAGCGACACCTTCGGTCAGCCGACCATGTTTTCAACTAGCTAACGCGACTTATCGGCTTGTTCCAACGTCCATATATTTTCGGAATTTACATGGGGTCGCTAACTTGCTCAATTTCTTGCCTCTCAACCCGCCGTCTGTGATGCAATGAAACCTTTGAACCCGTGTCAATCACGACTTCCAAGCTGGATCACGGTTTACCTGCAAAGCTGGACTCCTGCAATAAAAATTCACCGTAATACCGAGTTCTATCGAGCACTGGGTGAGGACCTGCTCTTTCTTTTACTTGGCCTTTTCCACAAAGTGCTAGCCACTGAGAGTGCCGAAAAACTGGTTCAGAGTCTTTTTGACTATGATTCACAAAAAAGGACCCTTAAATGTCTCTTTTAATTATAGAGGATTAGCCATGGTGAACGTGTTCACCAAGGTTTTCACGCAGCTGATCAGCGAGCGCCTCACTACGTGGGCCGCTTATTATGATATCATACCAGAAGAGCAGTTAGGCTTCCGCAAGGGACGCGGAACATCAGATAATATCTTCATCCTATACGCAACTGGTCATATAATGCCAAGACGCCCCGAAAGCAAACTATACTCTCTCTCCGTTGACTTTAGGAGGGCCTTCGATTCAATCCCGCATGAATTGCTCTAGTTTAAGCTTTATAAACTGGGAGTCAGTTCTAAGCTTATTAGAATAGTAAAATCGCTTTACGATTCTGCTACATTAGACGTCAGAACTAGTTTTGGATCCTCAGGAGGTTGATATTATGGAGGGTGTTCTCCAGGGTGAAATCCTTAGTCCCCTGCTCTTTATATTATTTATTGCGGATATCGTTACTTATTTTCGTACTAAAGACTGCAAGTCTCACTCTGGAGTACGACCTTCTCATGCTGTTGTACGCAGATGACTTGACCATTTTTGCTAACTGCCCATTTGACTTACACCGTCTATAAACTTCCCATCGTGGCAGAATACGCGGATCTGAACGGCCTTACTGTACATGCTGAGAAGACGCAGATTTTAGTATTTAAACGAGCCCGTAAAGTCAGTGCTTGTGATCTGCTTTTCGCGTAAAAAAGCGTCGCGAGAGCCGACCTGCAAATAGACTAATAATTGTCATTAACGTGGGGGAAATTACCTGTCCTTTGTCCTTACTACTACTGCTTGCTATTTTGTAATTCAAGGGTAAATTATAAATCTGGATGATAACTATTGAACGTATCTGTTAAAATATTAATGTAATATCATCAACATATCCTTTACAAAAAAACGGTTTTTTAATATTTGTTGAGCTAATAATATTTTGTTGTAGTCGACAAAAAGCCGCGTACATTCAACATTCTACCCCGTTGCACATAAAAATAAACTGACGAAAGAATTTTTCCTTCGTTTCGATTTTCGTAAATAAAATTAGTCCACAAGGCTAATTTATCTGGATCAATGCGATATAAATATGAATATAATGATTAAATATAGAAAAGTAAGAAATCAATATTTGTATACGGAGCATTTCTGACGATCGAACGCTTATTTACCTTCCGAAATAACCGTTAGGACTAATAGGTTTCTCAAGCGTTCTTGCTACAGAGATCACTTTTTTCAAGTATAGAAGGGAATGCCTCCAGTGAGGAATTATTGTTTAAATCATAATATATGTATGTGTACTGATACGTTCGAGTTGAGTCATCTATTAAACATGAGAAAACTAAAAAATAATGATTTGTTTTCGACCACTTCGAGCAGCAAAGCCCATCTTGATAATGTTAATGATATTTTGGAATCACTAGTTGGCAAAGATTTATGGGAATTATCCACTTTTGAAGAGATTAGCGTATATACTGTTGTCTCTTAAAAAGCAGATGGAATAACCTTCTCGTGCAAAAAAAACTTATGTGAAATAAATGCTAAAAGTTGGAGTGAAATGCCATATAGGCAAAACTTGGGAAGAACTATACATTTATGAAAATCTGCAAATTTTAACACATCATTGTTTGCTACAAAGTCGAATGCGTTAAAAGAGGGAAAGGTTGATCTAGCGAAGGTTTTGCAGTATTTGGAAAAAATCCAAAGATTGCATAAGTTAAGTTCGAAAATTTGGTACCAATTAGTCCAGAATGCAAAATTATTTAGTAACGAGAAGACCTTAGCTATCTTCCTTTTACTAAATTTATCGAAAGCAAAATATGTATCTCTTGGACAAATTTGTATTGAAGAAGGCACAAATAATTTTCCCTCATCGTATAAAATATATTATTCTGTTTTAATCACAATATCTACAGCATGCTTAGTTCTACAAGATATTGCAGACTTAACAGCAACGAAAATGTTTAAAATTTGTGTAATAAGTGGATTCATTAAGATTGATATACAAATATGGGTTTGATGGATCATATGGTCAAAGTTTGTACAAACAACCCATGTAGGTTGATGATTATACAAATGCAGATGAGAGCGGAATTTTCATAACTTTATCAAATAAATTCGGATGTTATATGATAAAATAAGCAACCTTCATCGACTCGATTATGTCGTTAAAGAATCGAAAGCAATTATTGACGCTGAGGCTAAAACAGTGCGCAATAAAATCGATAAATTAACATTGGCGAAAATCGGGAATACTGTTATTGAACACCAGTTTCTTCTGAGCATGATTGGTGGAAAAATCTGCTCGAATTTGTGTAAAACATCCTCTGCAGTATGTTATATTTGCGGGGCAAAACCATCGGAAATGAATAACTTAAACAAAATCGAAATGAAAAATATAAAAAAAGGAGCATGTCAAATATGTGTTATCCAGTCTTCATGCATGGATTCGATTTTCCGAATGTTATCTCCATATATCGTATAATCTGGATTTTAATAAATGGGCAGCACGAAAACCTGAACATAAGTCGAGTCGCTCAGAGGAAAAAATGATTCAAACCGGACTTAGAAACGAATTGGGTGTATTTGCTGACGTTGTGAAACAAGGATCCGGGAGTACTAATGATGGTAATGCAGCGAGAAAGTTTTTTGCCGATCCTGTCAAAACTGCTAGCATTACGGGTTTAGATGCTTCATTAGTAAGAAGATTTGCTGTGATTTTACAGACTTTGGCGTCAGGAAAAGTAATTAACTGTTCAAAATTCGACGTGTTTGCAAAGGAAACGGCCAACTTATATCTTAATTTATACACTTGGGATGACATGTCGGTTACAGTCCATAAAATTGTGTTTCATGGTTCTGCTGTAATTGAAAATGCTCTACTTTCAATCGCAAAATTATCTGAAGAGGCTGCAGAAGCATGAAATAAAGAATATAGAAACATTGGAAATAATCATACTCGAAAATCAAGAATGCAAACAAATAAAGACCTAATGAACTGCATGACACAAAAAATGGAATTTCTCGATGTAATAGAATTAAAAATTCAGTAAATGTCATTTAATAAAAATGTATTTGTATTGTTTTCATTTTAAATGTTTGTTTTCGGAATCACAAAAATGAGACAAAAGTAAAAAAAGATTATATTAAAAAAGGACAAAAAATGTGAAATGTAAAAAAATATAAAGACATTAAAAAAAAAAAAATAGGATGTAAAAATGACAGCCTACACGCAGCATATGCTGGGGTCAATGATTGTGTACAATCTTTCAGCTAATATCAACAAAATGTATCTCAATTACACGACACTCACAAAATGAAACTAATACGTTAACTGTCGGACATTAAATCTTGAAAATCTTGCAGAAATTACGTTTAAAATGGGATAAAAGAAAAATTAAAAAAATTATAGTAATTAGCGACCACGAAAACCCCCACATGGAATTTGACGAAAATATTGAGATTTTCAAGATTCAATGTCCGACATATTGGATCCGCCATTTTGAATATATGAATATGAATATGAATAAATTTATTAAACCTTGGTAGCAGCATAATGCTGCATTACCTTTAGGATATATACATTTTCTTACAAATATTTATTTATTTACAATCATAAGTAGATTTTCATGAAATAAAATTAAGTTCACGATTAACATTTAACAAAGTAAAGTAATATTAATCATAACAGTAAGTGCAACTAAAAATAACTAATAAGTGGCTGTGAAAATATGTGAATGATGAAGAAAAGAATTAGTATAAGAAAGATGAGTAATGTTTTAATATAATTTATGATAGGATTTGTAGGTAAGATCTCTCATAATTTATGTTTTCGAAAGAATGAAAGTGTTCGTGAAGAAGGAACCTTGTGACGTTTTCGGCATTTTTTATTTCGCTAGGGAGTTTATTCCAGAGTCTGGATGGCTTAATTGAAAAAGAATTTTTGAATTTGGCCGTTCTTGCATAAGGTACTATTAACGATTCTAACGTGACTCTGGTTGATCTTAGCTGAGATTCAAGTCTGAGATGGGATAAAGCAAATAGATAATCAGGATTCTTGTTCGAAAAAATGGTATAGGTTAATGAGCCCATAAAGTAGAGATGTCGATATGTGAGAGGAAGCCATCCCATCATGCGACGATATGGTAAGATGCTGACATCGCATCTAAGGTTAAAGATGAAACTGATGCACGAGTTAAGAAGTTACTTATTTCTCTTAGTCTTGGAAATATCGCATTAGGCAACACAGCAGTGGTCTAAGTGCGGTAAGACCAAGGCCGTCACCAGTTTCTTCCTTAATTCGAAAGACATTTGCCTCTTGTTGTACCTTAATCTATATAATGAAAAGTTTATGCTACGAGAGACGTCGCTTACGAGCCTATTCCATGTCAAAGTTTGATCTATTCTTTAACCAAGATTACGCACCTCTTTGACAAAGTGTATAACAGTGCCCTCGATGTCTAAATTAGGGGTAGTTAAATCACTAATTTTTGAAATGAACTTTGGTAACCCCAGTATGATGGCTTTAGTTTTAGATGGGTTTATAGTTAGACCTAGTTCTTTGATGCATTTCGAAATTGCCCGTATGTCGTAGTTGACTTTTTCAATTGAAGCTACCAATTCCGAAGGGTCGCATTGGATCATGATTTGTAGATCGTCGGCATATATTAAGTGCGAGGTGAAAGTTAAAACGCATGAGACATCATTAATAAGGATAAAGAAAAGTAAAGATCCCAAAACTGAACCTTGAGGGACACGGCAAAGAGTTTTCTCCAGTTTGAGACTCTTTGAAATTCATTGTCATATACCGCTCGTTGACGGCCAAGAAGATAAGAGGAAAACCATCGAAGTTCGAGTGATGTTATACGTAAACTTTTCATTTTTAAAAGTCATAATAAAATATCAACAGTATCGAAAGCTTTCGTTTAAGAATGGTGAGTTTATGACTCTTCATTCCAGATTTTATATAGTCCAAATTCGTATAGTAAAGGTGAAGCCATTCGTTAATAAATATTTTGGTTGGTGGTGAATAAGAGTATGTAGTCGAGAGATTAAGATTGCGGTGGGTTTTGGCAGCAGAAAGAAATTGCTTGTGAGTATTTATATTAGAGAAAGATACACGTAGATTTTTAGGTTTATTCACCATACTCGGATTTGTATTTCTTATTCTTACTATCTCCGATATATCCTTAGTAACAAGGGACATATTGAGTGCAGATGCTACTGCTATTACCGGTTTAGGTCCGAAGTAATAGTCGCGGCTCAAGCCGAAGCTTAGCTGAGCGGCTCAAGTACCGGAAGTAGCGTGTTCCAAAAGACATATGAAAAAATACTTATATAAGTGTATCGAACCGAACCAATCCATGTATGTACACGTATACCGACCTTTAAGTCGGAACAAGTCGCCGCCAAGACGATTTAAAAATTCAAAATATTAAATTGAATATTCCGAAAAAATTGTGTTTTAGTACAATTGTAAACGACAGATATGAGTAAACAAACAGAAGTAAGTGGTAATATATGTACAAGTTAAAGTTAAATTATAAATTGCACTTGTCCATGAAAATTACTGTTTTTAATTTTTTTTTTACCAAAGAATCAGAAAAATCACCTAACAATCGATGTCTTTTTTGGCTGTGCATATTACTTTGAACTTTAATTCATGTGTGTAATGCTCTGCCAACAATAAATTAAACCTCTACGTCACAGTAGCATACATATATGTCACCTTATGAAATGGGTTTGTTATAAAGTTTATTTTATTAATATTTTACATTTTTAAAGTTATTTTATGATAAAATTATTATTCGTAATAAAATGTTCTGTTTACTGAAGGAATGCATTAAAATCCTTGAAGTAAATTGAAATAAAATGTTGAGGATGATGCAGTCGTGCAGGTTGATTTTAATTTAAAAAATGTTAATTTAAAAATGTGACATTTTAAGTATATTACAACAGTGGCGTTAAAATTAAATATTATAATGCAAAGAAGGTTTTCCAGCATTTTTGTTTCAAATAAATACTTTTATTTTACGGTTTCTCAGTTATTGGTCACTTTATGGGAAGGAAGTTTTCAGCATTGTTGTTTCAACCAAGTGTTTTTAATTGTACGATTTCTAAGTTGCTGATCAATTTGTGCAAAGAAAGACTTCCTGCATTTTTGTTTTGAATAAACATTTTTATTTCTACTATTTCTCAGTCGAAAGATTTAATATCTAAAAATATCCTTACGTAATGATGTAATTTAACATTTTAGTCCCTACCCGTATGGAAAAAATCAACGGTAATCTAACGCAACTCACCGTACGATTTTGACAAATTTCGGTACGTCTGTATAGAATTATGTACGGTGAGGTACGTTTACGTACGTTCGCGTACGATTTGGTTACGATTCGAACATTTTGTACACCATTGTACAGAAACGTACGCAAACGTACGCGAACGTACACAAACGTACGCAAACGTACACAAAATTGCTAGAATATACTGAAGCATGCGGAGATGTACAGCATTGTACGCTAGAGATGTCAAACAACCATTCGTAATAAAATATTTTCTTACAAAAACGTCCGGAATCATATGAATATGTACTGAAACGTACGCAGACGTACGCAAACGTACGCAATTTGTATGGATATATGCAGCCATGTATAGAAACGTACGAGATTTTGGAACTATTTACAGGAACGTGCCCGACTGCATAAATATTGAATATCCCAGATAGGTGCCCGTTTTTCTTCCGTTATTTTTTTTTCGATTTTTTGTCCAAAATTTTTCACGTAATTTTGGAGAAAAATGACCCAAACCAATTCTTCTACATTGGACAAATATTCAAAAAATTTATCGCGTTTTGTAGGGATATTTATACATTTTTTCATATTATTCGGGCAATTTTTTCCTCTTTGTATACAAACAATTTTTTTTTTATTTTTAATTTTATTATTATTTTTTATTTAATTCAAATATTTTTTAACTTTTTTTAGTTTATTTAATTTTCTTAAGAAAGTTGTTCTCAAGCGGTCACCCATCCAAGTACCCGCTAAACAATATTCCGTTACAGCAACATCTTTGAAACGTCGCATTATAGCCATGCGACTAAACTTGTTTCATTGCAAAAACATTTTTGGGACGTCCTTGGAACCAGAAATGTCCTGCCACATTTACCGTTTTTAAATAACGTTTCATTCGTAACGTACCTGCGACGTTTGAAAACTATACATCCAACGTTGTAAAAACGTTACATTAAACGGTCATAAATAAAAATTATAAGAAATTCGACGAATTATTTTATTCAATTCGAATTTTATTATTATTTATGTATCGTTAGATATGTTATGAAAGAATGTAGTTTTATAATTTTACTCGCAAATAAATCTATGAATCTAAGAAAAATCCGTCCCGACCGAGGATCGAACCCGGGTCTACCGGTTACAACGCTGACGTCTTAACCACTACGCTACGCTCGCATACGTATATTACCATGCGAACGAGAGCTCTTATACTCAATCGTAGAAGGCTTCTTGATAAATGCGGGTTTAGTTTAAACAAGATATGTTTAATTAATTTTGTCATTTCCATATTGGGAATAATAATATTTTAATATTATTTGACTATTTTGTAGTAAATTATTGTAATTTAAATAAATATTTTTAAGATATCCGTATAATATTTTTTTTAAACGAAATGGATTAATAGACAATGTTTAAAAAAATGTAAAGTTAATTGACACACGTATATTTTACAAATCCACTACTTGGAAATAAGTTATGAAATTACGCGGATATTAAAATTAACACAAGTGAACCACTTTTTAAATTATGAATTAAATTTAATACAATTTACATTAAAAATAATAAGGTGCGAGTTATTTTTCTGGACAAGTGACGGAATATTAAAATTAACATAAGTGAACCAATTTTTAAATTATGCATTAAATTTAATACAATTTACATTAAAAATAATAAGGTGCAAGTTATTTTTGAAGTTATTGAAGGCGAAGTCTGAGATGGAACCGGTCGAAACGATTAAAGATATGCAACAAATCATGTCTACGAAACGTTGCATTCGTAACATTACATGAATGTTACGTTAGTAACCTGAATGCGACGTTTTAAATTTCCTTGGTGATTTTGTGACGTTGCAGAAACGATTCCATAAAACGTTTTTAAAACTGTTATAAAGTGACATTCTGGTAATGTTACGCATTAGCTTTGTGTATTTAGATATTGTGCAACGTTGTGTAAACGGCATCAAGAAGTTGTTACGAAACGTTACGTTTTTGCCATAAATGGGATAACATGTAACGTTTCATTTACGTTACATGTTTAGCGGGTAGTGTTCCCCACCAAGAATACTTGACTAGAAACAACGATCGCGCGCGACACCGACCACTGGTCTACCACTGTCGATCACTATCAGTAACGTAATATGATATTTCTGTTACACATCAAAATTTTTAAAAATTCTTAATTATCTCAAAAACGGCCAGAGATAAGCAAAATATGACAAAATTTTGGAGGCTATCAAAAGGGGGGATCCCATTGAGTCGGTTAATGCGTACATACGGCATGGCGATCTTCAATATATTTAGAAGTAAAACCCCACCGTATCTATATAACCAATATGTATGGCGTAAAAATATAAACGATCGGCAACCCAGAGCGTGCTCCGAAGACCTCAGGATTCCAACATACAGGACCGAGACTTACGCGAACTCCTTTTGTGTAATATCCATTCGATCGTGGATACATTATGTGCCAAAAATAGGATTCAAAAGCATACGAATCACGCAGAATTTCTATACTTTTCTATGCTTTTCTATCCTCCTTTTCGAGTAGGGGTACGTTTACGTATACGTTTAGGAATATTCTTTGATCCATTTTTTCTCGTAAGTGACGTTTCTGCAGCATTCTACAGGATACTGTACCTTTGCACACTTTCGCGTACGTTCGCGCACGTTCGCGTACGTTCGCGTATGTTTACGTACGTTTACGTACGTTTATATCTGTTTAGAAATATTCTGTTATGAATTTTATCTCGTATGTGTACATTTTTGTAGGATTCTGGACGATACTGCATCTTTGCATACTTTTGCGTACGTTCGCGTACGTTTCTGTATAATGCTGTAAAAATGTTCGAATCGTAACCAAAACGTACCTAAACGTACCAAATCTTACGTAATCGTACGGAATCATGCTTAAATGTAACGAAAACATACCATTTTTATTTCCATAGGGGTAATAATGAATTGTTTGACTGATATTTTTCTATGAAATAAGTTTTTACATATTTTTGTTACGAACTGTTATAAGTACATTTTCTTCAACATTGATTTATTGTAAGGTATTATAGTAATCACATTTTTAAGCCCTTCGTATGTCACCTTAACTTATAAATTTCTGTAATCAGAAATGCATTACAATGTGTAGTGTTTAATTCATTCTTTCATTTTTAAATTCGCTATTTGACTTTGATAATTGGGATACAGTTCCTCTACAAAATTTTTCCCAAATATTTTCTAATGCAATTTCGCAAATAATTTTTTGTAATAGATTTTGACAACTTGTATATTTTTTATCTAAAGTCTTCCTTCGACACATGTTTTACCATGTATGCAAGATCTTAGATTCAAAATCTAGTTGCGAGAAGACTTTTAAGACCGACAGGCAATTTCAGATCCGAAACCTTCTTTCGTAGAGAATTGTACCAGCGATACAAGATTTAAGGTCTAAAACTTTGTTTACAACAAAATTTTAACACCGATGACATATTTTGGTTCTAAAACTTTCTTTCGACAAAACTTCTACCACCAATAAAAGATTTAAGATCTAATACCTTCTTTCAACTGCCTTTTACAATCAATAGAGTTTCACATCCAAACCTTCCTTCGATTAAATATTGACAACTTCTACAATATTTTATATCTAAAATCTTGTTTTGACCAATGTTTTATCAAGTATACAAGATCTTAGATTCCACATCTACACAGTAATCGAAAATGCATTCATTTCATACGTTTGAATCCATTTTCTGTCCCTGACGAATCCATATGAATAGAAAAATAAATTTCCATAAAATTTTTAATGCTTATGAATTCATTTATATCCAAAAATAATATGTACAAAGAAGAACTTGAATTCATTTGAATGCATATATAATATGTCGTAATGAACATATTTGCATTCGCATAGATTCATAATTAATATGTTCATTACGACATATTATATATGCATTCAAATGAATTCAAGTTCTTTTTTGTACATATTATTTTTGGATATAAATGAATTCATAAGCATTAAAAATTTTATGGAAATTTATTTATCTATTCATATGGATTCGACAGGGACAGAAAATGGATTCAAACGTATGAAATGAATGCATTTGAATCTTTTCCGAATGCATTTTCGATTACTGGGTAGATGTGGAATCTAAGAAGTTGTATACATGGTAAAATATTGGTCAAAACAAGATTTTATATCTAAAATCTTGTAGAAGTTGTCAATATTTAATCGAAGGAAAGTTTGGATGTGAAACTCTATTGATTGTAAAAGGCAGTTGAAAGAAGGTATTAGATCTTAAATCTTTTATTGGTGGTAGAAGTCTTGTCGAAAGAAGGTTTTAGAACCAAAATATGTCATCGGTGTTAAAATTTTGTTGTAAACAAAGTTTTAGACCTTAAATCTTGTATCGCTGGTACAATTCTCTACAAAAGAAGGTTTCGGATCTGAAATTGCCTGTCGGTCTTAAAAGTCTTCTCGCAACTAGATTTTGAATCTAAGATCTTGCATATATGGTAAAACATGTGTCGAAGGAAGACTTTACATAAAAAATATACAAGTTGTCAAAATCTATTACAAAAAATTATTTTCGAAATTTCATTAGAAAATATTTTGAAAAAATTTTGTAGAAAAACTGTATCCCAATTATCAAAGTCAAATAGCGAATTAAAAAATAAAAGAATGAATTAAACACTACACATTGTAATGCATTTCTGATTACAGAAATTTATAAGTTAAGGTGACATACGAAGGGCTTAAAAATGTGATTACTATAATACCTTACAATAAATCAATGTTGAAGAAAATGTACTTATAACAGTTCGTAACAAAAATATGTAAAAACTTATTTCATAGAAAAATATCAGTCAAACAATTCATTATTAGGGACTAAAATGTTAAATTACATCATTACGTAAGGACATTTTCAGATATTAAATCTTTCGACTGAGAAATAGTAGAAATAAAAATGTTTATTCAAAACAAAAATGCAGGAAGTCTTTCTTTGCACAAATTGATCAGCAACTTAGAAATCGTACAATTAAAAACACTTAGTTGAAACAACAATGCTGAAAACTTCCTTCGCATAAAGTGACCAATAACAGAGAAACCGTAAAATAAAAGTATTTATTTGAAAAAAAAATGCTGGAAAACTTTCTTTGCATTATAATATTTGATTTTAACGCCACTGTTGTAATATACGTAAAATGTCACATTTTTAAATTAACATTTTTTAAATTAAAATCAACCTGCACGACTTCATCATCCTCAACATTTTATTACAATTTACTTCAAGGATTTCAATGTATTTCTTCAGTAAACAGAACATTTTATTACGAATAATAATTTTATCATAAAATAACATTAAAAATGTAAAATATTAATAAAATAAACTTTATAACAAACCCATTTCATAAGGTGACATATATGTATGCTACTGTGACGTAGAGGTTTAATTTATTGTTGGCAGAGCATTACAGACATGAATTAAAGTTTAAATTAATATGCACAGCCAAAAAAGACATCGATTGTTAGGTGATTTTTCTGATTCTTTGGTAAAAAAAAAACTAAAAAAAGTAATTTTCATGGACAAGTGCAATTTATAATTTAACTTTAACTTGTACATATATTACCACTTACTTCTGTTTGTTTACTCATATCTGTCGTTTACAATTTTACTAAAACACAATTTTTTCGAAATATTCAATTTAATATTTTGAATTTTTAAATCGTCTTGGCGGCGACTTGTTACGACTTAAAGGTCGGTATACGTGTACATACATGGATTGGTTCGGTTCGATACACTTATATAAGTATTTTTTCATGTCTTTTGGAACACGCTACTTCCGGTACTTGAGCCGCTCAGCTAAGCTTCGGCTTGAGCCCCGACTTTTACTTCGGACCTTAGTGTCGTCTTCACCATTTGACGCAGGCAACCCTACGATGACCAGTGAATGCTCGTCTGTAGACTGCAGTTTATGTATTTCTGCTGCCTGTTGACTCATGTGGCCTTTCAGGTATGTATATTCTTCTTCGAGTGCCGAACATCTTACCATTAGTGCTTGCTGTGAATTTTGACGTTCATCAAATTTTGTACGCATTTCAGTTTTTATATCAGCTATTTCATTCGTGAGTACTCCTAATTTAGTATTTATTAATTGATTTTGTGCATCTTGATGGTTTTAAAATTATTAATAGCGGCTAATATTAGGAACTCAGACTCTATATAGACTTAGTAGATGAAGCTGATGAAGTCCATGATCTACCTCTGTTAGACGTACCAACGTTGCTTACATCGATGGAAGCTTTACATACTGTTGCAGATTTCCCCGTCTTCGTAACTTTACAAAATGCCGTACATTTAGGATGATATGATAGCGAACAATGCTGGCAAAAAACAGGATTTTTAACTTCCTTTTTACAAGCACCAGCTCAAATACAGATTTTGGCTTGTTCTTGAGACATTTCAGCTACTAATAATAAATTGGTATAAGCATAAATACCGACTGCAGATGAATTGAAGGAATCTGTCTTATCGTAAGAGATACGTTGATACGGTAGTTTCTTATAAACAATCAGATGGCAGCAACAGTCACTTCGGACAAACAGGAGTCACATATTTTTATTTTCCGCGTGGAAAATTGAGGTTAGGATTTCCGTCATTAATTTAATGACGATTAAGTCGACCAATTCCGCGTTACAAGAATCCACAAATTATTGACCATGTAAGGTATAAAATTGGCTTGTCAGTACAGTAAAAATTATAATATTGCCCGTGGGCAAAAAACAGCAGTGAATGTGCTTAAGGAGAGAAAGAAAAATATGTCAATAATAAAATAGAGCATAGTATGTCAAGAATAAAGAAAAGCCAATGTCAAATTCGTAATCAGCCACTGCCAAACACCTCCGCCCGCTAAACAATATTCCGTTACAGCAACATCTTTGAAACGTCGCATTATAGCCATGCGACCAAACTTGTTTCATTGCAAAAACATTTTTGGGACGTCCTTGGAACCAGAAATGTCCTGCCACATTTACGGTTTTTAAATAACGTTTCATTCGTAACGTACCTGCGACGTTTGAAAACTATACATCCAACGTTGTAAAAACGTTACATTAAACGGTCATAAATAAAAATTATAAGAAATTCGACGAATTATTTTATTCAATTTGAATTTTATTATTATTTATGTATCGTTAGATATGTTATGAAAGAATGTAGTTTTATAATTTTACTCGCAAATAAATCTATGAATCTAAGAAAAATCCGTCCCGACCGAGGATCGAACCCGGGTCTACCGGTTACAACGCTGACGTCTTAACCACTACGCTACGCTCGCATACGTATTACCATGCGAACGAGAGCTCTTATACTCAATCGTAGAAGGCTTCTTGATAAATGCGGCTTTAGTTTAAACAAGATATGTTTAATTAATTTTGTCATTTCCATATTGGGAATAATAATATTTTAATATTATTTGACTATTTTGTAGTAATTTATTGTAATTTAAATAAATATTTTTAAGATATCCGTATAATATTTTTTTTAAACGAAATGGATTAATAGACAATGTTTAAAAAAATGTAAAGTTAATTGACACACGTATATTTTACAAATGCACTACTTGGAAATAAGTTATGAAATTACGCGGATATTAAAATTAACACAAGTGAACCACTTTTTAAATTATGAATTAAATTTAATACAATTTACATTAAAAATAATAAGGTGCGAGTTATTTTTCTGGACAAGTGACGGAATATTAAAATTAACATAAGTGAACCAATTTTTAAATTATGCATTAAATTTAATACAATTTACATTAAAAATAATAAGGTGCAAGTTATTTTTGAAGTTATTGAAGGCGAAGTCTGAGATGGAACCGGTCGAAACGATTGAATTTATGCAATAAATCATGTCTACGAAACGTTGCATTCGTAACATTACATGAATGTTACGTTAGTAACCTGAATGCGACGTTTTAAATTTCCTTGGTGATTTTGTGACGTTGCAGAAACGATTCCATAAAACGTTTTTAAAACTGTTATAAAGTGACATTCTGGTAATGTTACGCATTAGCTTTGTGTATTTAGATATTGTGCAACGTTGTGTAAACGGCATCAAGAAGTTGTTACGAAACGTTACGTTTTTGCCATAAATGGGATAACATGTAACGTTTCATTTACGTTACATGTTTAGCGGGCGAGTTATTTTTAACGATATATGATCACACGTAAATGTGTCATTTTCTGCAAAAGTAGCAATTTAGCGCAGCCAATTAAAATACGAATATGTTGTCTAAAAGTTTCAAAACAATACCCAATAAGTATTTATTTATAAAATAATACCCAATATTTTTTTTATAATAACCTATTAAACCTTGAAAAAACTTGAATCCTCATTTTTAAATTTACGTTTTATAAAAAATTCTTATTTCTGAGTAAATAAATACATATATTGAGAAGTTTTCGATTATTTCGTATGTTTAGATAACAACGAAATCAAATATGGAAAAAATGTTTAAAGTGCTGCTCTGCAGTATTTTTTATTATATAGATATTTTTTCATGTCTTTTTATCGATAATAACGCTACATTACCTTTTCATAGTGGGTGTACACGATTTTTCGCTATTAAGTACAGTTTATATGTTATTTAGGAATGAAATGAACATTTTAGAAGAGATTGCATACATTTTTATGATGTTTGAATACAAAAATATTCTTCGCCTCATGTCTCAGCTAATACATTGCTTCGATCCACTATGCGGCGCACTGTGGGATATTGTCAGAAATATTATCAAATTTTTTCAGATTTTACATAACTTTCCATGTGTAACACGTATCGCAATAATTTTTTTCAGGCATTCAAAGGTCAAATTAACAAAACTCCACCAAAAAAATCTGCAAAAATTCATGTATATGTGTTTGGTATTGCTGAATCCGAATCCGGGTCCGTTTGCCTCCATCACGTCAAGGCCAAGGGCATTCGAAGGTCAAATGAAAAAAACTAGCCCAAAACAATCTGCAAAAATTCATGTATATGTTTTTGGTGTTGCTGATGTGCAAAATATATATCTTGAATTCTCAAATACCAGGATATATTTTTTTTTTGGATATTTCTGTCAGACTTTATCATTTTTACCTTCAGATGGGCTTAAAATATCCCATTGAAATGACCGTAAAATAACCATGAAATGTTATGTAGATGTTCTTTTAGAGTCAAAGAAACTTCGGATTCGAACTCAGCAACCGTGAAAACCTATGCATGAAATCTAGCAGATTTTTTGGCCGGCTTTTATCAAATTCACCTTTAAATGCTCTTGACCATGACGTGACGGAAACAAACGTACCTCAGATTCGGATTCGGAAACACCAAAAACATATACATGAAATTTTGCAGATTTTTTTGGCGGAGTTTGGTTAATTTGACCTTTGAATGCCCTTCACCCTGCCGCGATAGAGGCAAACGGACCCCGGATTCGGATTCAGCAACAACAAAAACATATACATGAATTTTTGAAGATTTTTTTGGGGGAGTTTTCTTCTTTTGACCTTCGAATGCCCTTGACCCTGACATGATGGAGGCAAACGGACCCCGGATTTGGATTCAGCAACACCAAAAGCATATACATGAATTTACCGCGTGCTCAGTCATCTCGTCCGTTCATCCACACAGGTATCGACTATGCAGGTTTATTCTATTATTTTTTTACCACTTAGCCGCGGTCAACGAACTCGTAAGTGGTACTGTTTGCTGAAGTCGAAGATGCAGCAATAGCATCTGCTGACCTCGAACTGCGGGTTCCAGGACGGAGGCACAATGAGCACTCACGTGGTTCAATTAATTGTATTTTATTGTAATAAAGATAACACTAACAAATAATTCCAAATGCGGTAAATGCTACTCGTTAGACTGCGGGTGCGCGCGAGCACGTTGCGGTGATTAAGTTATCAGCACAGGTCATGTGCGTGACCACTCGGATAACTCAGCGCGGATTTATGAACGAACACGTAAAATTAGTTCGTTTAGACGGTGCGGCCAATAGTTAACTACTCTTTGGCTAATAGATTTTGCGCGGATGGCTAATGACCACGTTTTTGAGCGAGGATGTGATTATCCCAAAGCGAGAACATGCATGCGTTGCACGGCGACCACGAGTCAACTAACGGAAATTTCTGCCCGACTCTCCAGGAAGTGAAAAGGTTGAGTACAGTTCAAATTTGCAGTTTGAGAACTCCTGGAGAGCCGCGAGATTTGATTTCCGAAAAGACAAGGTATAGGGTCGGTAAGAATAAATAGCGCGCGTACTTAATTCGGATGCGCACTCAGATATGGCGCGCAAGGTATCTCTAGGTACGCGGCGCATGGTGGTTTGTATGGCATGCATGCGCGAACATACCGCCCGCCTTGCGGTAATCATACCGCAAGTACACCAGTCTATAACTTAAGCCTAATATATTGTCTTAATACATCAATTAATACTATCTATATTAATACTATCTATATCAATCGGCAGCAGCGCAAGCTTCGTGATAGGTCGCTTAAGCGTCGAGATGGCGGTTCGGACCGTAACGACGCGAACGTGGCCATCGTGGCCAGGGTGACATTCTTCAATACGCGCTAGATTCCACATCGCTGGAGGAAGATTGTCGTTCCGCAGAAGGACAATCTGACCGACGACGAGTGATTTATTCGCACGATTCCATTTAGATCGATGTTGGCACGCCGTAACATAGTCGCGTGACCACCGGGTCCAAAATTCCTCCAGAAGTTGGAGATAAAGCCGCCAACGCGTGAGACGCCCGACCGAATAATCGACCGCAAGCGGGGCTGGTGCAGAAATGAGTGGCCCACCGACAAGGAAGTGAGCGGGGGTTAGCGTATCCAGACTGTCAACGTCGTCTGTGAGCTGACTAAGCGGACGCGAGTTCATGCACGCTTCTATGCGGCATAGAAGCGTGGATAACTCCTCATACGTCGGAGTATGAGGATCTAGGACTCGCTTTAGGTGGCGCTTCATGGAGCGCACTCCAGCCTCCCACAGCCCACCGAAATGAGGAGCGGCAGGCGGAATGAATCGCCACTCCACGCCATCCTCTGCGACGCGAGTCTGAAGTTTGTCAGACTTGATGGCAGCGACATATGCCGCGCGCAGTTCCTTGTCGGCACCTACAAAATTAGTGCTACAGTCGCTATAAACGATGCGCGGTAAGCCGCGACGCGAGAAAAATCGCTGGAAAGCTGCGAGAAAGGCGCCAGTCGTGTAATCGCAAACGACCTCTAAATGAACTGCACGTATCGCCATACAAACAAAAATCGCTATATACGCCGGTTGAGATCGTTTTCCACGTCCGCCCGCCAAGCGCATCTTAATGGGACCCGCGTAATCGACGCCGCATTCGGAAAACGCTCGCGAAGAACGACAGACCCGAGACGGAGGCAATGAACCCATCAACTGAGCGGGAGCCACAGCCCGTTGACGTGCACAAGAGACGCAGTGCTCAATTACCGACCGGACTATTTTACGCGCCTGTAAGATCCAGACGTGTTGACGCAAGGTGCCTAGTGATAGAGAGATACCACCATGCAGGCAGCGCGAGTGTGCATGACTGGCCAGTAATCGCGTGATATGACTAGAAGGCAAAATAATCGGATGTTTCACCGAAAACGCGAAGTTAGTTCGATCGAGTCGACCGCCTACCCGTAGCAGTCCGTCTGAGTCCAGAAACGGATGCAGCCGACGCAATGGACTACTTTTATGGAAACCCTGAGCAAGGCCCAAGTATCGTGCCCCATCTGGAGAGGGTTTATTTGCGGAAAGCAAGGTTATCTCCTTTTCGAAAGCTCTTGCCTGAAGGATTTTAAAGACGCGAGTTGCGACGTGAGCTAATGTGGTTGAAAATGGCGGAGACACCCCTTTCATATTCAACACAGTTCTCCACTGTGGGGAGAGCGACAGAACGCGAGCAAGTGTTCGACAGAGTCGTGGCCAGGAGGAGAACCGAGCGAGAATTTGTTCAGCGTCATTCGGCTGCGTTGAAGCGTGGTGCACGACGATCTTACGCTCAAGAGCGGCATCGTCATGAGCGGTGGAGGCGTTGAGGTTTGGCCAATCGGATGAATCCCGACAAAGCCATGAGGGACCTTGCCACCATAAGCGGAGGTCTACCAAGTCCTGTACAGAAACACCTCGGGATGCTATGTCTGCTGGGTTATCTGTACCCGGCACATGGCGCCATGAAACGTCTGGTAACCGCGTGTGAACTTCGGCTACCCGATTTGCAACAAACGTTTTCCAATCGGAGGATTGGACACGTAGCCAAGCTAAAACGATGGTAGCATCTGTCCAGGGCTGAACCGGACAGCTGGCTAATGCCGGAACCCTACGAACGTAGACCAAGAGCCTGGCCAGAAGCACTGCACCGCACAGCTCAAGCCGTGGAATCGACAATTGCTTGAGCGGGGCTACCTTGGTTTTGGCAGTTAATAACGTGGTGGCACAATGCCCGAGAGAATCAGTACATCGCACGTATACCACGGCAGCGTAGGCTTTGGACGAGGCATCTGAAAAGCCATGGAGTTCGACTTTAGTCGAAGGTGTCATCCCTAACCACCGAGGAACGGAAAGTTGGGTGAGACCAGGTAGTGACTCGTAAAAGGTTTGCCAGGTGGCAGTGAGATCATCATTGAGAGGCTCGTCCCATCCTGATTGACACAGCCACAGCCGTTGCATGAAGGACTTAGCGACGACAACGACGGGGGCGATCCAACCGAGAGGGTCGAAGATCTTAGCGATCAGAGAGAGAACCGTACGCTTGGTGATCGTGGGTTGCGTAATTTGATTCG
This sequence comes from Trichopria drosophilae, assembly GCA_030407085.1. Classification (NCBI taxonomy): domain Eukaryota; kingdom Metazoa; phylum Arthropoda; class Insecta; order Hymenoptera; family Diapriidae; genus Trichopria; species Trichopria drosophilae. Next base: position 53,629,288 of record CM059587.1, read on the forward strand.
AAATGAATCGATACGCATCTTGGGCCGGTTGCCATGAAATACCCAGGATCTTGATGCTGTCGTCGGTCTGGAGTGTTTTGTCACACGCCACACCAACATTCGTATCATCTAGATCGACCAGTAACTGAGCTGCGTTTGCCACCCACTTGCGTAAATGGAAATGTCCCTTTTTTAAAAGAGCAATTAACTCATCCCGAATTGCCTTGGCTTCTTTGATCGAATTAGCACCAAAGAGGGCGTCATCGACGAAGAGGCAGAAAAGTAAGACATATTTGCCTAACGGAAAAGCATCACCTTCGTCTTCTGCGAGTTGGCGAAGAACCCGTAAAGCCAAAAAGGGGGCGCTAGCGGTTCCGTACGTCACCGTTAGTAACTGGAATGCGGTCAATACATCTTCAGGTGATAGGCGCCAGAGGATTCTCTGGAAATCTAAATCATCCTCGTCTATGAGAATTTGCCGGTACATTTTCTCAATGTCTGCGGCATAGACGTAGCGGAAGGTGCGCCATTGCATATGCACGACTGGTAAGTCGTTCTGGAGCGATGGCCCAGTATATTGCAGTTCATTCAGAGAGGTGCCACTAGGGGTTCGAGACGACGCGTTAAAAACCACGCGAGTCTTGGTTGTCTTACTCTCAAGTTTGACAACTGGATGGTGGGGTAAATTTACCACCGGTTTTGTGGTTTGCTGCGAAATAGGAACAGCTCTCATGTGCCCGAGTTGTTCGTACTCAGACATAAACTGCTCATAAGCTTCGCGTTCTTGTGGGCGCGTCACCAAACGACGTTCTATTGCCATCAATGATTGTACTGCGCGGGGGTACGTATCTCCTAAGTTGTCAGAGACCGCTTGCTTAAAGGGTATACGAACAACATATTTGCCGTCCGCTTTGCGTGAATGCGTATCGAGAAAGTGTTGTTCGCATCGTTCATCATCCTCTGTCATGGGGCAACAGGTGGGAGCTTCTTCAGTTTCCCAGAAGCGGGTAAGGTCATCGCGAAGGTCGTCGCGTACTTGGACATGATGCGAATGCACCGAGACCGATGACGACGATTCGTGCGCGGAACCAGTGTAGCCCGAAATCACCCACCCGAAGATAGTGTTCATTGCCACCGGTTCGTCGGGTTTGCCGCGAACAATTCCATCGCGCATCGCGTATGCATATAAATCTGCGCCAATAATCAAATGGATCGGCGTGTCATCCGTGACACTGCCGTCCGCCAATTCTAAATTACATAAATGTGGCCAATGCGTGACAGGGTAATGAAATCGCGGCACATACTTTGTTAATGACGGTAGCACAAATGCGTCGACAGACAAAGTGACGTCCTTATTTTGTACCGAACTTATAGAAATCGGCACGACCTTATCGACCGTTTCCGATGTGCCCGATTCAATACCACTGACTCGCACTGACGCCGGATAACATTTCGTTCGAAGTGCGTTGGCCACTTCTCTCGAAATGAAGGTATGCATGGAGCCGTGGTCAAGCAATGCTCGCAGCTTTACAACGCGTTTCGATGGCGCTGTGACTAGCACCCACGCAGTAGCAAGCACAATGTGAGAAGGAGCACGAGGAGTATTTAAGTGTGATTGCACAAAATTAACGTCGACAGCTTGAGAGTTGTCTTGAGTCGCGGTGCTTGCTTCTGCGTGTTGAGTTTGCTGGCTCGACACTCGCGACTGTGTATGCAAAAGCGAATGATGTTGAGACCCACAATGGACACACGTCCGTTCACTCTTACATGTGCGAGTTTTATGGTACGAAGATAAACAGTTATGACATGCGTCATTGCGTTTGACCACGTCCCATCGTTGTGCGATTGAAAGACCATTGAACTTGGGACATTTATACAAAGCATGCATTTCGGTGCATGCAATGCACTTTCCTTGCACTTTCGTAGTGCCTGCGTGATGCGTTTGAGCGCGAGAGGCATCTTTTAATTTAGGTCCCGTGGCTGTCCCACTCGATCGAGTCAGCCTCTCATCTCCCGATGAAACTTCAAGAGCTCGAATTTTAGTTCTTATGAACTGACGAAGTTGCTCATAATTGGGAGATTCATCCCCTTTTAGGGATAATTCCCAAGCCTCTCGCGTTCCACGATCTAACTGATGTGTGACTAAATACACTAAAATATCATCCGATATAGGGCGGCCTAATTTGGCTAGAGCATCTGTCGCTTCATGCACGGTATCTAATAACGTCTGATACTCTACCGACGATCTATCACGCGTGACAGCTTTCAGTGAAAATAATTTCGCGAGGTGGAAATTAAATAATCGTCGTTTATTGTCATAGCGATCCTCGAGCATCTTCCAGGCGACTTCATAATTCGCGGCCGTTATGGCAATGTTCTTGAGTAATGCCGCTGCATCACCTTCAAGACACGACTTCAAGTAATATAACCTTTGAAATTCATCAAAGGACGTGTCGTTAATTATAAGCGCCTGGAAGTGGTCGCGGAACTCTGCCCAATCGACAAACTTCCCGGAAAATCGCGGCAATTTTAACGGCGGTACTTGCGTTCTTCGTTGAACCTCGTTGACAGTTGCAGCTGGTGCGATAGTAGACAATGGCGTAGACACCATCGGCATTGCAGGTTTGATGATCGTGGATAGCTCAGCGATGGTGTCTAAGTAAATTTCCTCGGACGTCCCCATAAAGTCCGTTGCGAAATACTCATGCGTGGCGCATGAAGGTAACGACTCATACGGGACGATTTGTTCGTCGCGTGTCGTAATTATCATCCACTTTGACTCAAGGTAATTGAGTCGCGTTCGTGCCTGCTCCACGGTGACATTAGGCGCGCGCACAAATTTGGCTGCTCTCGTTATAGATGAGAAAGCCTTATATTGAAAGCCAACGAGTTGTATAAACTCGTGGTATTCATCGTTAGCGTCTGGTTGGCTACGATTTTTAGGCATATTGGCTAAGAAATATTGCAAATATTTCTCCAGAGAAGATCGCGTTGAATTTCTGGATTCAAATACAGCGAGTTGAATTGTAGCATACGAATATGCAAGCTCGTTGTTGTCGCGGTACTTGGAGACTCGAGACTGAGTGTTTGGCGGTACTACTAGCGGGGCGCGGGGACGGCACTTATTGCTCGTCACCAATCGTAGTACTTGAAGGCGTGATTCACTCTAGCCAATCTACTGCGATACGCGACCACGGTAGCCTAGCAACGACGCACGGCTGGAGGGGCGATAGCCGTGTGTGCTAGGAAAGTAGAGTCGGATTACTCCGTGCGGGCCGACAAGGGCCGAGGCGCGGTAGAAAGAGAGGGTGCACTGGTAAGTGCCTTCCTCCTCTTGCTGACGTCACTGCGTGTGACGTAGCGAATGCGGGTGTACCATATAGTACAAATGGGACGAGAAAATTCCAAGATGCACGCCACTGCTGGCTCATGCACTTATGCACTTTTGCGCGATGCACTTTAAATGCGTATTTAAGCGTTCAAATCACTCTTTAGGCGATCGACATAAAACCTTCCCTTTCTAGGTTGCACCGCTCACTCGCGCTTCGAGACTGTCTCACTTGCTCGGAATAGAAAGACACTCGCTACCCCTCTCTCTCTGCTTCCGTACATGAGTGCAGGCGACTGGCCGAGCGTTGTCGTTATTAAAAATTCATGCATTTTTGCGAATGTGGCCGGGGAACAAAGTTCCGAAAACCAACACACCTCCCGACAGGCCAAGATTTGCATATAACATGGCTCCAGCGTGATTTTCTTCACTTTGTCTTTGAAAATTTGGCAAAAAGAAAACCAATTAAAAAACGTTAGACTCACGCAATATCGAAATTTTAGTTTTCGTTTTCGGATCTTTGTTTCCGGGCCGAGCAAATTGCACGATTTTTAAAAAATATGGATGCTTTTTAGAAAATAACATATCGAGAACTGTAGATGGTGAGATACGGTAAGTCATGCAATATAATTTTGAAAGGTTACTTTTTGATTGTCGGAGGATAAAAGTGAGAAAACTTATAGTCGACTTTTCAGCGCGCAAAGTAAAGCGCAAACGTCGAAAACTGTTCTTTTTTTTCAATAAATTAAACTTGATTTTGTTGCTTATTTTTTTTCTGACTTTTTTCGAATCTAACATTTTTGATGACGTTGCCAATTTTAAATGGCCACACGACAGCCACACATTGGCACAAGCACACACGCACAATTCAATAAATAAACACGGGAAATAAATAAGGGAAGAACACGGGAAAAGGAAACTTTATTTTTTATATTTTATTTGTAAAGGGGGATTGAAACTTTATTTTTTATATTTTATTTGAAAGGGACGATTGGAACTGTTTGTATTAAAATGTTTTTTAACAAAAATAAATTATTGTCTGTACATATTATTTACATTTTCTTTATTTTCTTTTTTTTTTTTGAAGAGTCTTCTCCCCCGGAGCACTTGTCAGCTCCTACCGACACGTATCCGCGGGTCCATCGGGTGCTTCTCAGGATCCTGAAACAGCAATATTGACAAATAAATAAAATGAATATTTCTAAAAAATTATTAACTGACAATAATTACATAAACCAAAACAGTAAACGGCACCGATTGATTGTAGACGTGTACAATTGTTTACGTAGTTGAAATCTGAATAGAAGTTTAGAAGCTTCCTTTGCCATAGTCGATAACAGATTTTGGGAAAACCTTGCGATATTCTCAAATCATTACACTCATACTCCGTCCTAAGAAACTATAAAACTTGCCATTCGATTTCAAAATCTACAAAAAATCCATCGACATAATGTTTTGGAATTTTACACAATTTTTTCAAAGACTGTTATCGACTACGAAAAGGAAGCATCTAATCTTCTATTCAAGAATTAACTATAAAAACAATTGTTCGTGTCTACAATTAATTTCTGTCATTTACTGAATCGTACACGAGTACCTAATACAATTATCTCGAATATACATTAAAAAACTTCTGTGAGTGGATTGACAGCTACGTCTACGGTTCAGTGAATTACACAATTTGATTGTAAACAGGATTACGCGTGCTTTCATTTCGAATAGAAGGTTACAAGCACTCCCTTTGCACGAGGCAATAATAAACTGTGAAAAAACTTTGCGACCTACTCAAATCATTACACACACTCCATTGTATGAAACTCTACAACTTGTCGTTCGATTCCAAATTCAACTACAAAATCCATCTATGTATTATTTTGAAATGTTCACAAGATTTTCTAAAAGACTGTTATCAAGTGCAGCAAAGGGAAACATCTAATCTACTATTCAAAATTCGACTATAAAAACAATTGTCCATATCTACAATCAATTTCTGTAATTTACTGAATCGTACACATGTAACAATACTATTACAATTATCTCGACTATACATTGAAAAACTTCTGTGAATGGATTGACAGCCACATGTATGATTCAGTAAAATTGTTTTTATAGTTAATTTTTGAATAGAAGGTCAAATGTTTCCCTTTGCTGCAGTCGATAACTGTCTTTTAAAAAATCTTGTAATAATTCGAAAACAATACGTCGATAGATTTTGTTGATGAATTTGGAATCGAGCGACTAGTCGCAGAGTTTCATACGACGGATTGTGTGTAATGATTTGAGAATGTCGCAAAGATTTTCAAAGTCTATTATCGACTCCGGCATAGGGACACTTTTAACCTTTCATTCGAAATGACAGTACGTAATAATGTTTACAATCAATTTGTGCAACTTACTGAATATAGTTAATAAGTTAATCCTTTTACAGTAATTTAAAATGTAGCAATTTACCTGGTGTTTTGCCTGGGAATTGTCTACTTGCTGCCGATGGCCTCGTCGCATGATCCTCTCGCGAAGATTTGATCGCTGAATGTCGTCAATTTTTCGGCTTTGCCGTCTGTTGCGTCCGTCTGCTGGGCGTTTTCATTGTTGCTGTAAAAAAAAAAAAAAATTTTAGTTCTAGTATAATTACAAAAAGTTATGTCAACGATAATTCAAAAATTTACAAAATTCTTATCAGTTGTCCTTATTGTTGACGCCTGTTACGGATAACAGATGTGTAAGCGGCTTGCTGCTCTTCCGTACATGTGCCGCGCTGTCGAATTTACCTCACCAACCGAGCGTTGCCGAACGCCTAGCGGTGTTGCCAAGTCTCCGGATTCCGCGCCGCGCAGGAACCGCAACGCGGAGTCCGGAGAGCCAACGACTTGGCAACACCGCTAGGCGTTCGGCAACACTCGGTTCGTGCGGTAAATTCGAAAAAAGTCAGAAAAAAAATAAGCCACAACCTCAAGTTTAATTTATTGAAAAAAAAGAACAGTTTTCGACGCTTGTGCGCTTTACTTTGCCAATTATTTTACTTTGCGCACTGAAAAGTCGACTATAAGTTTTCTCGCTTTTTATCCTCCGACAATCAAAAAGTAACCCTTCAAAATTATATTGCATGACTTACCGTATCTCACCATCTGCGGTTCTCGATATGTTATTTTCTAAAAAGCATCCATATTTTTAAAAAATCGTGCAATTTGCGCAGGCCGGAAACAAAGTTTCGAAAACGAAAACTAAAATTTCGATATTGCGTGAGTCTAACGTTTTTTAATTCGCTTTCTTTTTGCCAAATTTTCAAAGACAAAGGGAAGAAAATCACGCTGGAGCCATGTCATATGCAAATCTTGGCCTGTCGGAAGGTGTGTTGATTTTCAGAACTTTGTTTCCCGGCCACATTCACAAAAATGCCTGAATTTTTCGTAACGACAACGCACGGCCAGTCGCGCCTGCAGTCTTGTACGGAAGCAGAGAGAGAGAGAGGGAGCGAGTGTCTTTCTATTCCGATCAAGTGAGACAGTTTCGAAGCTCGAGTGAGCGGAGCAACCTAGAAAGAGAAGGTCTTATGTCGATCGCCTGAAGTTAGACAAAGAGATGGCCGCTGTCATACTTTGATGCTTTATTTTTCCTATTTATAAGCTAACAATCTTGTCCATACTACTTTAATCGCTATTCCTCGACACGAGAAACCGATTTCTGCAAAAAATCGCGAAAATCCCTCGAAAATCGCCAATTTCGCGGCGCAAAGTTTTCTCGCCTCTGACGTCACAGGCGGGACTGCTCGACACGCTCGAGGGCCCTTAAAGAAAGTTTGCAAAATATAAATAACATCAATAGTTTAGCATTTCAGTTGGAACAAAGTGATGAGTCAGTTCACCGAGAATTTTTAAACTTTTTGGGAACGTTAAAAGATTAACAACATGCATGATGAATCATATTCCTCAAAACTTCATAATACTGTTATTTAATGTTCATCACTTCATATGTGGGTTTTGTTTGTAACAAATTCTTTAAAAAATACATAAAATAAGCAAAAATACATAAAATAAAAAAAATACATGAATTTAAAAGAAAATTAAAAAATGGGGCCATATAATGCGTCTCATCGATGGCCCCGGGTAACGCAGAAAGTGAATGGCTATTGTATGTGTATGTCGTTACGGTGTTAACAATACGGAGCGGTTCAGGATCGATTTATTGGAGATTTAAGATAAAACAATTGGTTATGAATTTTCACAAAGTATCGGTTTATTTTACGTAACATTGAAAAGACTTTGAAAAGACTTTGTAAAGACAGTTTTGTTTTGTTATAGCGTTTATATAGAATAATAATGAATTTTGGAAATGGATCATAAACTATGAAATATGTTGATAAGCGAGTATAATAGAAGTGGTCGCAGTAGTGTGAGTGACACACGGATAGGGGCTAATTAGACAATCGACATCCGTACACTGTGTTATTTAAACTGTAGAAATACATTAGCGGAATATTATAAATTTGGTACGTTACAATTTCTCTCGATACCCGAACATACTGCCCGTCTCAACGTCTCCGAGAGAGAAATGTGTAGAGGTGCAGTTAAACTTCCTTTACAAATGCAATCCTCAAGGATTTCGGAGTAGACCGAGGCATCAGAAGAAGTTCTATCGGCATCGTTGAGTTATCGTAATGGTCGGTAAGTTGCAGTCATTGCAGATGATTCCACGTAGCACTGGAGTGTCGGCACGGCAATTCGGTTTGAAACATCACTACTCAGGTGTTTAGCAAATTCCACCTTGATTAGGGCAGGTCTGAACAGCTTAGACCGTATCAGCATCTAGAAATTATTATATACAATAGGCGGAAAATGTTTTAATTTTTTCTGCCAGAACCATTCAGTTTGGAATGTTACTATTAATGTTCCTAATGAATTTCATCTTGAAACGAGCAGGTCTAAACTATTTAGAATGAATCCACTACTGACAATTGTTATAAACTATAGGCTGAAATAGCTTTAATTTTTTCTGCCGGAGCTGTTTAGTTTGGAATGTTGATATTAATGTTCATAACGAATTCCACCCTGAAGGGTACAGGTCTGATTGTCCTAGAGTGAATCTGCGACTGAAAATTGTTATAAACAATAGGCGGAAATTGTTTTGAGTTTTTCTACGTCGGCTATTCTTTTCCAAATATTACTATTCAGATCATTAGAAAATACCACATTGATCGGAGCATGTCTGAACGTCTTACACTGTATCCTCGTCTGGAAATTGATTAAACATGCGGGTCTAAACGATTTAGAACGAATCCACTACTAACAGTTGTTATAAAGTACAGGCACCCTATCAGAACGGACAACCGCAAAATAACCGAAATTTAAAAAAAACGGTCGAAAACGGCCAAAAAATAACCGATGTACAACCCTAAATACCACGAAAAGCGTAGTACGAGGAAAAAGCGTATGGTCAGAAATTATAAAATCACCGTAGAATAACCGTTAAGAAACCATTCTTCAAGAGCGTCGACCGGTCGTTTCCTGCAAAATTACCGCAAAATAACCGATGAAAAACTACGGTTCCCAAGCGTCGCACGGTCGTTTCTCGTGAAATTATCGCAGGTTGTTTCCAGCAAAATGATGGCTAAATAACCGATGAAAAACAGCTCTTCAAGAGCGTCAACCGGTCGTTAGTCGCAAAATTACCATAAAATAACCGATGAAAAACCGCTCTTCTAGAGCGTCAACCGGCTGTTTCTCGCAAAATTGCAGCAGAATAACCGATGAGAAACCGTTCTTCTAGAGCGTCGACTGGTAATTTCTCTCAAAATTACCGTAGAGTAACCTATAAAAAACCGTTGTTCCAGAGGGATGTCCGGTCGTTTCTCTCAAAATTACCCTAGAATAACCGATAAAAAAACGCTGTACCAGAGCGTCGACCGGTCGTTTCTCTCTAAATTATCAAAGAATAACCAATGAAAGACCGTTGTTCCAGAGGGATGACCGGTCGTTTCTTACGAAATTACCGCCGAATCATCGATAAAACCTGTCGTACAAGAGCGTCGACCGGTCAATTCTGTCATAAAAATATCGCAGTATAATCTATTTAAAAAACCGCTGTTCAAGAGCGGCGGCCGGTCGTTTTGGACCAAAATTACCGAGGAAAAACCTCTGTTCAAGAGAATATAATAGTTAATAATTATTTTCAATAACATGTATATATGAGGTTTTTATTTATTTATTTTATTTTTTGTTATGTATATTTGTAATCGTCTTTTATATATTTAAAAAAAATGCTTAATCGCTCTACTAAATGTGTATGTACCACGATCAGAGAATTCAAAAAAGTGTATGGTAAAAAGCCGAACTGTCAGGCTTACTATTCGAATTACTTCGCTACTTTACTATAGGATTTCGACGCCACCAAGCGCTAGCCGTGAAACCATTTGAAGGAAGGCTGTTGTTCGTCGGGATGTGTCGTGTCGAAATTACCGCTGAATAACCTCTAAAAAACTGCCAAACAAGAACGCCGACCGGTCGTTTCTCGCAAAATGACCGTACAATAACCGATAAAAAACCATTGTATCAGAACGTCGACCGGTTGTCTCTGCCAAAATTACAGTGTAGCATAACGGATAAGGAAACGATGTTCCAGCGCGTTGACCAATCGTTTCTCAAAAAATTACCACAGAATACCGATAATAAAACCGCTGTAACAAAGCTTCGTTGGGTCAGTTCTCGTAAAATGACCGTAGAATAACCGATAACTCCCACAAACAATTGGTGTTTTTTGTCCAAAACTAACGAAAAATAAATAATAACAGAACCGATCTCTCTCGGTATTAACTCGCCATTGCTTGCAAATTTGTTAGGACATGACTGGAAAACAATTAATAACAAGTATTAGAGCACAGGTTGTAGACAATTTTAGAATCATTGTAGCATGGCTCGAATACCTTTCTTCCGAAGCGATGATTTGTAATTTTTCTTAAAATTTTCATCTCATACCAGATGATAAACCTGTGTGAATGAAGTCACGAAAATCACAATTTGTGGGCCGCTAGAGATAACTACAGGGAGTTTTTCTGCGAAACTGTGGTTCCGCCCGACGCAAATCCACACATAATATCGCAAGATGCATCCGTCTGACCCAAATTAATGTGAAAATGCAGAGGACCGTTCATGTGGAACGAAATACTGCCCTGTAATTTTGCTCTAGTTGTTTACAAATCTTCGAGGAAGGCAAAACAACTCGCATGGTTCAGCGTTGAATTGGTGAACTACGGTTAATTGTGCCAAGCCATTTCACTCGTGCCATGTAATATCAAATAACTAATATGTTCAAAAATGTAACAAATATGTAATCAAACAAAATCAAAAATAAACAAAAAATTTTTTAAATTTAAAAAAATAAAAACAATAAATAAAAATAATAAAAAAAATAAAAAAAAAAATTAAAAAAAGACTTTTCCCGTCGACCTCCACGTGGTTTGAATTATTTCATAAAATATGGTCGGCCATATCGGATCCACCATCTTGAATTTTAAAACTCTAGCCTCAAATTCCTGATGAACAACCCCAAAAAAACCCGTATACGCATTTTATCGCGATTTGGAAGCATTTTATTGAATTTCAGTTCACCATATTGGATCCGGCATCTTGAATTTAAAAAACCCCTGGACCTCTGTTTTAGGGAAAATAATGCCACTAGAGATGCGAATTTCATCAATAATGTTCATAATGGATAGAATAAGGTTTATTTTTTCGAGATATTGACGTTTCGAAGATTCGCGGCAGAAAAAAATTTCTAGTTGAAGTTCATATTTTTTGTGCAATTTTTATTTGCAGAAAGGCATCGATACGGCAACATTATTGATACGAAAACAAATTCACAAAACACGAAACGCACGAAATTTTGTTGATTTTTTTAAATGCGCCATATTGGTTTTTAATGCCATTTAAATGCAATTTTGGCCACGCTAATCGAAAGAGAATGCTCGAAAATGGTAGGGTTGGCCATTTTTAAGTCGATATTAATCTTATTTCCTGTTAAAAATGAAGGTCGAAAATTAACGTAAATATGTGCTTCTCCCGTCCGTAATGGGTTAATGACGTCACCTCGATCACATTGATCGCACTTCGAATATTAGATTCCCACACTTGTATTATCGTGGCTATGCACAGGGTGTACCTGTTAAAAGTGTCATTCGCCAATTCGAATGTAATGACACTGGCTAATCTTGCTGTAGGTATGAATATCAACAATATTAGCATAACATTAAATTGAATAATAGATGCCGCTGAAGCTTAGTAATTTCCTATTACATATTTCGTTTAGGTTTAATAAAATATGTCCCTACCCAGAGATGTAAATTATTTTATTTTTTTTAGTTTATAATTTTATGTAAATTGCATGATATCACGCATAATGGACAGTAAGCGACGTTATATTAGAATCGATTAATCACAAGTTGTATGGTCGATTTGTGTGGTCATGAAATTTGACACTGGTTTCTCTATCCGCACTTTTAACAGACTCCTCCGATATATATAGAGTCCTTAATAGTAATATAATTATATGTTTTCCTCGGTTGAAAGATTTTTGAGGCATGCTTCATACCTATTTTGTAAGTGTTTGATATTTGGCAATATATCCTCTTGTTTATAGAACTAAGAGTGTTTAAGGGCATGTCATACTGTTTTGGCTTATCCACAGTTACCGATAGTCAACTATTGAGTTTATTAGAATTATTCCAATTTATCAGTTTACTCCTATTCTAATGTAGAATATGCATAGTAATCAATCATCTATACAAGCGGATAAAAGTTTTTTTTTGAGAATGTGCAGTTTGCCACCCGAGGTGAAGGCGAGTTGCAAATTCGAGATATAAACTCCATTTTTATATTACCTACAACGACAATTCTTGTTCGTAACAAGGGCGTAAATCATTTTAGCACCTACAGGTGATACTCAATACCCTCGTCGAAGTTTTTTTTAAATAATTAAGCAACAAAATCTGCACTAGGGTAACAAATTAGCAACAAAAAGTAACAAATTTACCACATATATATCAATAAATTATTTTATTCGGCATAGAAACCCCCTCTTACTAAATACAAAGTAGCTACTTTGCGCACGTGTTAGGAAAATCTATTTTATGTAACGCATGGACGAAAAACGTGTGTTTTTGGGGGTGTTAGTAAACATTTTTCTGCGCATGAGCACTTAGCTTTTTGTTAACAAAAATGCGAGAAGTTTGGAAGACACTCACTTTCTGCACGACATAAACCATAACCTATATAACCTATATAACTCTAAATCCTCCCAAAACACGCGTTTCGTGCATTTGCTACAACAAATATCATATGCATCGAGTGCGAAATGCCTTCATCGAGTCTCGTGGGTCCGTTGCGCTCCTCGATAAAGGCATTCTTTTCGCACTTGATACATAATATACTTTTTTTTATATACACGTGTAAATGCTTCGTTTGCGCTCCGTTCATATGCGCATCTGATTCACTACGCACTGTGCACAATAACATTGATGCAAAATACCTCAAAAACCTTGGAGTAACAAATGTCAGTGAAATTGTCAAACATTATAATTTTTCGTCCGACATATTCGAGCAGATTGTAGCGACGCAGAGCTATAAAATGTATTTTCGGCATATTCAAATAATTCCTATTTTCGCGCATAATATTAATTTCATTAAAAGTATTATAATACAGAATTCCTAGAATTCGAGAGCTCGAATTAGAGAATAAGTATCGCATGAAAATGAAAATTAAGGAGTATATCTCGGAGCGCGGACTATGTAGACAAACCGCGTCCGATTGACTCACATTTTCGGCATTAACCATTCCGATCGAAAATTCGGCAATTGGTGCGGCGAAGGATCAACATTTCCTATTTAAACAGGCCAAACCGGGCTAGACGACACCCTTCCGCCGGAGACCTTCGCCTGGCACAGTACACGAGCACTAATGTGGAAATTGGTCCACAGCACGGAGTACTGTATTTTTTAAACCGTCCTTTTACGATCGTTCCAAAAATAAAAACAAACAGGGGAGTCATTTTTTGTTAATACTGCCTGTATACTGAGCTCCCTGCTTGGGACGCCATATACTCATTTTTTTATCAAGCCGGCAAAATAGTGGAGGCGCCTATTTTGTTATTTGTCAATTCAAGAGCTCTCTGCTACAGTAGCCTTGAATCTCCAGCTATAGTCATCCAGTGCACTCTGCTTGAGTTGCCGGACGCACAGCTACTATTTTTTTAAGGTAGCACGAAATAGTGGAGGCGCCAAAAGACGATCGCGTCAAAAACTCTTTATATTTCACGCCGATCACTAATCTTTCATTGGTCGTCAATTTGACCATTCTGATTAGAGGACCTTTCCGTCCTTTTCCGGAAGGTAACGAGAAAATCCGAACATGACCTTGAATATAATAAAAGGCCGCATTATGACGGGTCACGGCACAGTTCATCTCAATATTGAACAATCGCAACATGGATCCGATTACGGCAACTCAGATTAGGTCGTCGATCTCCTTACGATCAATTCAACGGAAACGGGACCGTGTCTTTGAGGAACTGGCCATTCAGTACGGAGCAGTACCGTGCAAGAATTTTGCACCACCACCACCTCTTATGTGTTCTATTTGTGAAGGTATAAACAACAGCCATCTCCTGCCATTAGAATGAGTGGATTCTTATGAGGACCAACTGCACTTCATCCGCCGGTCAGCTACTTCGGCCGCTACTCCAACAGTGACCTCCACCCAGGCTATAACTCTAAAAAGGCCACACGAACATAACTCCGGCCAAGCAGAAGAACATCCACACGAAGAGGTGGCATACTCTCTTCCGAGAAAACTCCACATTCCGGACGACGCACCTGAATGGCAGGTTGCCATCTTCGAAGGCCATGAGTCAACGAAAGCGCGCCAACTTCGAACGGGGGTGTCAGAGGCCGACCCAAGGCTCGCCAGCTCAATAGCACATTATAAGGCTTTATCACCAAAGGAACAGTCCAAGTATTGTCCACCTGTCACCGATAACTGTTGGGACGAGGAGAAAACTATTCTCATCGATTTTTCAATAGTTGACGAAAAAGCAAGACAATTACGTTTACATAAAAAAGCAGCAAAACGCGCAATTCGAAGGTCAAACAAACGTTCCAAAAATCTACATAAAATATTGTTTTAATTAGAAATATCTATTTAGTGTATTGTCAATCTTTTAGTTATAATAATTGTTATTTGTTAAATTAACCGAGTTCCATTAATTTCTATGCCAGCCTTTTATTTTTAACGATAGTGTTAAATTTGCACGTTTAGATTTAAGTTCGCTATTTCAATCTGCTTGAACCTTTCCACATTGCTTAGTATTTAAGTGCTGAAGGCCTTCTAAATCAACGCACACAGTTAAGTATAAACTAAGCTTATATTAACTTTTGCAAAAATCAAACTTCAGCATTTCATATTCAGAATACATCACCCATAAGATATTTTGAATTTTGAAAATCTGTCTTCAAATTCGAGATTAGCAACCTTAAAAACCCCTAAGTAACAGACTTCAGTCAAATTGACCAATATTACAAACTTTCGGCCGATATATTGGAACAGGCATTTTTAATTGTGAAAGTCTGACTTCGGTTTCATAATCAGCGGCCCCAATAACCCCCATATACCAAGTTACACATGAATCTGACGAATTTCAAAAGTTGTAGACTCATTACGGGACACTTTAAAAAAATATCGTATGTAACACGGGCTAAATATCGATTTCCTATGAGTGTGATTATTTCGTATATGCCCGTGTAAACTATTTGAATGTCCAACATTATATCTTTAGCTAATGTATACCTTCCATGGACGCAATTTCGTATAACTTCTTTTTCAATTCCTCCACTCATATCCGTTACCTTCGGCAACGTAGCATGCCATAAGTGACGCAATTCGTTTAAGATTCAATTTGAAAAATTGTCATTGAATATTTTTTAACGTTTGATGTATATGATATTATAAAACTAGTGGCTTCGACCCTGCTGTCTTTGGCCGATTTCGTTTTCCGGAGCTGCATCCGATGGTCCCAGTTGTTTAAGCCAAAGTATATCCACGGGGGTCTTTATCGACCCAAGGAAGATTACAAAGTACCGTTACTTTTTGAATCTGACTTAAAGAACAACACCTACCGTTCATAGAAAAGTTATGCTCTTCGAGGACCTCTCTATCCGGTCACAGTGCTCTAAGTCCCCTCAGGGTGCCACGTTCAATGACGCTCCGGACACTATCGTCGAAATTTGACAGGCCCTTATTTTCAAAATAATCGTTGGCACTATTTTTTTAACGAAAGCTACTAATTAGTCTCCCAATTAATTAATTTTTTTCTTTGTTTCGGTATCTTTATTTATGGTAAAGTTATGTTTTTCTGATTACAGGGGTGATTTTACACCTCGTCGCTTCATGCAAGCAATAATTGAATAATGTGCTTCTGCGGGTGTAAAATCTTATTTTACATCCTCGAAAATTACATGGATAAGATAGGAGTTTCTCACCCTTCCATTTTCATATTCGAGTTATAAGCTCTGATTTTAAACCGCTTATAACGAAAAATTTTGTTCGTAACATGAGCGTAATCAAGTTTTACGCCCAAGAGGCGATTACCGTTCCCGAGGGACGGCGAAGTCAGCGACGAGTAAACGAGTAAACGAGTAAACGAGAAACGAGTAAAAGTCGTTTTCACGCCCTTGTTACAAAAATAACTATTTTGTCATAGTGTGTGTAAAATCCCCGTAGGGGACTTGTGGAAGAGAGCGGAGCGGGTAACTCCGTCCGTAAGGAAGAGGGAGGAGTCGAAGTGCCCGAACTCGAAAAGAAGCAATGCTTTTGAAAGATCCGCTTCTCTTAGCAAGTTTTGCGAATTGACGACCTCACGGACCCGATCGTTCGGATGGTCTGTGCCGACGAATGCCTGATCGTGAAACGACTCAAGATACCCACCGTACTGGGGAGCTAGGGTGCGGTGTCAAGCCCCTGCCGGCGGGTTCCACACGGGGAGCGCTACGGCGTGCCGTGTCCGTCCGGTAGTAACTGCAAAGAGGGTTGGCCTCTAGCGGGTCGTGGCAACGTTAGAAAGGGTTCTCGGAACCAACAGAAGTCTCAAGGCAGGCAGCTTGTTACTACTAATTTTGGTAGCTGAATTGTTGTAGATTTTTCAATGTGCACAACCAGCGGTGATGGCGCTTCACTCAAATTTGGCCCCATTCCCATGGGGAGGGGGGGGGGGAGTGCCTTAAACCTGCAAGGGAGGCAAGACACCTAAAATAACTATACTTTTCAGTGTGTATAAAATGCTATTTTACACATTTTTTACTTTTTTCTAACGCATTTTACACATGCTTATAACAAAAAATATTGTTCCTCGCCTTAGGCTCGGCCCGCAACATCCCCCATTCGTCCAAAACATTTTACGCACTTCTATCGAAAACTACTATTTTCCTATATATTGTAATTGGGACTTCAAATTTAATGTTGAAAAAAGCTGCCGGAATTTTTGCGGAATTTTTAAAGCACTTCAAGTGTTTCAAAAAACGTCAGGGCTTAAATATCCTCCTGTCGTACCAACGGAGGTTGGTGAATTTCCGAACTTGTTTGAGGAGACTCAATTCGTTGCTGCCAGACAAACTCGCGATAGTCGATATAATGTCTGTGGAAAATGTCTCTATGATTTCATGTTTAATAATAATTTTATACTTTTAAATGCTCGCTCGCTCAGCGATTCCCCCGCACAATTTACGTTTTTAGATGTAAAGGGCCGAAGCATTGTCGACCTGGTCTGGGTCTCGGCCAATCATTTATATTTAGTGAATGACTTTTTTATAGGCCCGATGGTGGAGGCTCGGATCATTTTCCGACAGTTGTTTTGTTGTCTCTCTCGTTAGTTAATTCTCCGTCCGTGTCCCATTTTTCATCCAGCGTAGCATCAAGGTATGTAACGTCGTGGTCACCCGAGGGGGAGGCAAAACTAGTTAAATACTTCCGCGAAGTTGACCCCTACACATTGTTCTACGATCATGCCGCGCAAAGCCCGTCTTTCGACTCTTTCTGTTCGGGTCTTCTCAACCTTCTCATCCAGGAGGGATTAGTGAAATCCACAGGTTCTTTCCGGGGCACAAACACCTTAAGGCGTTTTACACCTCGGTGGTACGATGCGTCTTGTAAGTCTGCAAAAAAAGTTATGAACAGAGCCCTTCATCTCCTTCGGTCGAATAATTATGAAAATTCTTATGAACTTGCCTACCTTGCTGCCAAGAAAAAATTTAAACAATCAACGGTAGTAGCTAAAAAACGCCATACTACGAGTATAGCAGATGCCTTCGCTGGGGTGAGAGATGCCAAGAGTTTCTGGTCGGAGGTTCGGAGGCACAGGCGGGCGCCACCTTGTGCCTCACCGGTGTCCCTGGAGGCTTGGGCCGGTCACTTGAGGCTCCTCTATCCTTCGAGGCCAACAGCGTCTTTAACATTCTATGGGGCACTCGATGAAGATCTTGACGGCCCTATTCTTCCCCAGGAGCTGCGGGAGAGCATGAGGAGATTAAAATCGGGTAAAGCTGTAGGTCCGGACGGCATCCCAGCAGAATCGTGGAAACTACTCACGGGAGAGTGGTTTTCCTATGTTTTGGAACTTTTTAATGTCATTCTAGTAAATGAGCTGCCACCCGAGGGGTGCATGGTGGCTGATCTCTTCATGCTCTTCAAAAAGGGTGACCTTTCAGACCCTGAAAATTACCGTGCCATAGCCATAACTAATGCTTTAACGAAATTATTTATGCAGGTCCTTGCGGCGCGACTGGAGTACTGGCTCTCCCAGCACAATATACTCCCGGAAGAGCAAGCAGGATTTAGGAGAGGGCGCTCTGCGGAAGACAACTTTTTGACATTAAATGCAGCAATTCAGATTCAGCTTAGGAAAAAAGCCTCAAAGTGCTATGTCCTTTTTGTTGACTTCCGCAGAGCGTTAGATTCGATCCCCCACACAAAACTCTGGCACAAGTTATACAATATAGGGATTAGCGCCAAAATGGTTAGGGTGCTTAAAGCCTTTTACGATTCAGCTAAATCGTCTATTCTATGTGCGGGTGGCTCTACCGACCAGTGAGGGTGACCGAGGGGGTCCTGCAGGGAGAAATTTTGAGTCCTCTGCTCTTTATTACGTATATCGCCGACATCGTGTCATATTTTCGTGAACAAGGCTTAAGAGGAATCGACTACACATCAACATACGACCTCATGATGCTTCTCTTCGCTGACGATCTGGCGATTTTCGCGTATTCCCCTGCTGACCTTAGAATGAAACTGAGGACGCTGGAGTCATTTTGCAATCTGAACAACCTTGTAGTCAACCTATCTAAGACTAAAATTATAGTATTTAGAAGAGGCGGCCCTCTAGACGCCTTTTCTAGAAATTTTTGCTACGCAAACCAGCAGGTGGAAGTTGCGGCCACGTATCCTTCCCTAGGATCAATCGTCTCCTCTTCGGCGAGTGGGCTGAAAACGCTATAGCACGTCTCGCCAAGCCACTGCGGCGGTCTTGGCTATAATGGCTTCAGCTAAATGTGATTCGAGCAGTGCTGCCCTAAAACTCTACGGTGCTTCCATTATACCAACCTTGTTGTATGCGGCTCCCTGCTGGGCCCTAGGCCATCTAAATTCTCTTGAATCGGTGCAGGTCGAGTTTTTTAAAAAATGGCTTAAGCTCCCTAAGTCGACACCGCCCTACCTTTTGCGTCTCGAATTGGGGCTTTATCCAATATCGGTCGAGATAGTGCGAAGAGCGTTAAATTTAGTATTTAAATATTTGCAGCAACCACCGGATAGTTTGAGGCGAATCGGATTAATAAGGCTTTATGAACTTAGTACCAGAGACAATGGTGTTTCGGCAATAAGCTGGCTTACTCAGTTAAGGTTGGTCCTAGGCTCGCCTCTATACGAAAATCTTTGGGATGATTTTTCGGCAGCAAATTGGGAGTCCAAGGTGGCCTCCACTTGCGAAAGTTTTGCCTCCCTTCAGCGTAATCGTGACCTTAAACGCTATTTCGAATCGGACTCGATCCAGATGCCTCTATATAGGCAATTCTCCGACGGACTGGCCTCTCTTGCTTCGGAACGTTGCCAGATATCCATTTGGGTTTTTCCCAAAATGACAGCAGAATAACCGATGAAAAACTGTTCTTTCAGAGCGTTGATCAATTGTTTCTCGTAAAATTACCGCAGAATAACCGATAAAAAACCGTAGTACCATAGAGTGGATCGGTCGTTTTTCTTAAAATTACCGTAGAATAACCGATAAAAAACCGCTGTACCATAGCGTCCACCAGTCGTTTCTCTCAAAATTACCGAAGAATAACCGATGAAATACCATTGTTCCAGAGGGACGACCGTTCGTTTTTCACAAAATTCCCGCAGAATCGCCGATAAAACGTGTCGTAGAAGAGCGTCGACCGGTTAATTCTGTCGTAAAAATACCACACAATAATCGACAAAAACCGCTGTTCAAGAGCGGCGGTCGGTCGTTTCGAACCAAAATTACCGCAAAATAACCGATGAAAAACCGATCTTCCAGAGCGTTGATCAGTTGTTTCTCGTAAAATTACCGCAGAATAACCGATAAAAAAACCGTAGTACCATAGGGTGGATCGGTCGTTTCTCTCAAAATTACCAAAGAATAACCGATGAAATAACGTTGTTCCAGAGAGACGACCGGTCTTTTCTTTCAAAATTACAGAAGAATAACCGATGAAAAACCGTTGTACCATAGCCTCGACCAGTCGTTTCTCTCAAAATTGCCGAAGAATAACCGATGAAAAACCGCGGTTCAAGAGCGGCGGCCGGTCGTTTCGGACCAAAATAACCGCTGAAAACCGCTCTTCAAGAGAATATAGTTAATAATTATTTGCAATAACATGTATATATATGAAGTTTTTATTTACTCATTTTCTGTTTTGTTATGTATATCTATAATCATCTTTTATAGATCTAACAAAATTGCTCAGTCTCTGTAGTAAATGTGTATGTAGGTACCACTATGAGAGAATTCACAAACGTGCTTAGTAAAAACCCGAATGGTCAGGCTTATTGCACGAGTTACGGCTTTGCTAGGGGATTTCGACGCCACCTAGCGCTGGCCGAGAAAACTCTATTTGAATGAAGGGTACTGTTCGTCGAGACGTATCGTGTCGAAATGACCGCTGAATGACCGCTAAAAATCTATTTCTCGCAAATTGACCGGTCGGCGATCTTGATTAACAGATTTTTAGCGGTTATTCAGCGGTAATTTCGACACGATACGTCCCGACAAACAGTACCCTTCATTCAAATAGAGTTTTCTCGGCCAGCACTAGGTGGCGTCGAAATCCTCTTGCAAAGTAGCGCCGTAATTCGTATAATAAGCCTGACCGTTCGGGTTTTCACCATGCACGTTTGTGAATTCTCTCATCGTGGTACCTACATACACATTTACTACAGCGACTGAGCAGTTTTGTTAGATCTATAAAAGATGATTATAGATATGCATAACAAAACAGAAAATAAGTAAATAAAAACCTCATATATAAATATATTTGCAAATAATTATTAACTATTATATTCTCTTGAAGAGCAGTTTTTCAGCGTTTATTCTGCGGTAATTTTGGTCCGTAACGACCGGCCACCGCTCTTGAACCCCGGTTTTTCATCGGTTATTCTTCGGTAATTTTGAGAGAAACAACCTGCCGCCGCTCTTGAACAGCGAGTTTTTATCGTTTATTCTACGGTAATTTTAAGAAAAACGACCGATCCACCCTATGGTACTACGGTTTTTATCGGTTATTCTGCGGTAATTTTACGAGAAACAACTGATCAACGCTCTGGAAGAACGGTTTTTCATCGGTTATTCTACTGTCATTTTGGGAGAAACGACCGGTTGACGCTCTAGAAGAGCGGTTTTTAATCGGTTATTTACGATAAATTTCGCTAGAAACATCCGGTCGACGCTTTGGAACAATAGTTTTTCATCGGTTATTCTGAGGTAATTGTGCAAGAAACGACCGGTCGCCGCTTTGGAATGGTGGTTTTTCATCGGTTATTTAGCGATAATTTCGCTAGAAACAACCGGTCGGTGCTCTTGAAGAGAGGTTTTTCATCGGTTATTTTGCGGTAATTTGGCTGGAAACGACCGGTCGACGCTGTTGAAGATCGGGTTTTTATCGGTTATTTTGCGGTAATTTTGCTGGAAATGACCGGTCGACGCTCCTGAAGAGCGGTTTCTTATCGGTTATTCTGCGGTGATTTTATAAATTTTAACCATACGCCTTTTTCTCGTAGTCCGGTTTTTTCGTGGTAATTACGGTTGTACGACGGTTATTTTTTGGCGGTTTTCGACCGGTTATTTTTTTTCGGTTATTTTGCGGTTGCCCGTCCTGATAGGGAATGCTCCAATGTATATGTTTTTGTTATTGCGCAAACATTGACAATTAATATTTTCATTTCAGTTTAAGAATATAATGGGCAACTAAAATAACAGAAAATTGAGAATTAATATCTTCAATATTTTATTATTTCTATGAAATATACTCAGTAATGGAGGTGAACTCGGAAATCAAGGTTTTAAGAATTGTTTTAAAAAAGTCAAAAATTGCTTTGAAATGTGGACATTTGAAAAGAAACAGAGTATAATATTTTTCTTGTTTTTAATAACCGACCTCTTGTCTTCATTAAATTTTTCATGTATATATAATCAACTGTGATATTTGTCGATATCACGCCCCTAGAGTCTCAGTATTTGGATTTTTAAGTTTGCATTTCTCCTAGCAGAAGGGGGTATAATCTCGAGTGTTCGAAAATGGTTGAAATATTCGTTACATTTTTAAATAACTGATCTATGGCAATATTTTTCGCTTTGACGCCCTTAGAGGCTCAGTATGTGGATTTTGAATTTTGCATTTCTGTTAGGAGAAGAGGGTATAATCTCGCGTATTCGAAACCGCTCCAAGTATTCATTAGATTTTTCACATAAAAGATTTTGAACATGCAAGATTATAAATCTTATCTGCTAGGAGAAATGTAAACTTAAAAATTCACGTACTGAGCCTCTAGGGACGTAAAATCGGAAAATATCACAGTAGATCATTTATTTAAAAAATTTAACGATTATTTGAAGCCCCTTTGAACATGCGAGATTATACCCCCGTTTGCTGGAAGAAATGCATAAGTCAACATCCACATACTAAGACTCTAAGGGCGTGAAATCTAAGAATACCCATTTGTGGATAAAAAAATATTTTAGATAAAATCATGAAACATTACGGAGTGTGTCATCTAGACCCCATGATTAGCGACTGCAGGACCAACGCCGTGTGTGCTGTTATACGGATAAGTTTATGAATATTCATTTTAAATTCGTAGTCATTTCGTTACTTTCGATTTGTTTAATTTCAATTAATAATTCATTTTCAATTACGATTATTTTTACTTGAATTCATAATTCAATTATAATTAAGACTGTTTTTTACTAGAATTCATAATTAGTAATTATTCCCTTTGGTTTAAATTAATATGCAATCTTTACCGTGGTGAAGGAACAATTTTGCAATTGCATAAAATTCGTATTCACTTTAATATTGACTCGTCAATGTGTTTTTTTTTGTAATCTTGTAAGTAAACCACGAAAATGTTCTTAGTGTATACAGCGCTAAACGAACGGAAATAATAGGCGAGTTCCACAAAATGTATAGCTAAATAAAGACCGATTGAATGGTTCAATAATAAATTTATGAATTTTGAAGTTTTCGTTTGGATATATTTCGAAATCAATTGTTTCTCGGAGACTTGCGATTTTTAAAAATAAGAAAATATAACGAGATGGACTTTAAAAGTATGAGTATTTGTAATAGTTTCTTAATATTTGAAAATACTGTCAATAAATAAAGTCAAATACAGTTTTTAAATAAATATTTACTTGAAGTAAACATTCTTCAAATTTGAAGTTCATTCGTCTTATAACTTTTTAAAACCTCGATTTTAGAGTTCACCTTCGCTGCTAAGTATATTTCATACAAATGTATCAAATATTGAAAATACTAATTGTCAATGTTGTCGCAATTACAAAAGGATGTATAGCACTGTGCTTCAAACTAAAATGTTCGCATTGTTTTTAAGTTCATATTATTGAGATCCAATCCATTTCAGATCATTATAAGAAAAAATCACGGAAATTTGAAAAGAACTGAATAAAAAAAACTTGCACAAACTTTGTCATCTTCTTGTAAATAGAGTTATGTTAGAATACACAAACCTCGGCTTAAAAATTCTCCACTTTCAAGAAAATCAAGGTATCATAGCGGCAAATTAATGTATACGCCGAAAGTAAGAAAAATAGGATGCCTGAAAAAGTAAGTATACCTGACTAATTGATTTCAACAACCACCGAATACGAGATTTCGATCAATTGCTACTTGTGAATATTGATAATGGGCGCCCACCTATCCCAGAAGTTGATGAAGACAGAATTCTTCGCACTTTCGACAATAATCCTACTGAAAGTACAAGAGGCGCTGGGCATCGGCTACAAATTTCACACTCTGCGGTTCATCGGACGTTGCGTAGAGATGGTCGTCATCTGTACCATTATACTCTTGTACAAAAATTGTATGAAAGAGATTATGTGTCCCGTCTTGAGTTTTGTGACCAGTTCTTGGCAAATGTCCATAGAGATCCTAATTACCACAGGAGAATTTTATGGTCAGATGAGAGCTGGTTTACTCCGAATGGTACATTCAACTCCAAGAATTTCCACCGATGGTCACACAACAATCCACATGCAATAAGATCCAGAAGTTTTCAGTGTCGATTTACGGTAAATTTATGGTCTGGCATCATCGGAGACACTCTTGTAAGTGATCATTACATAACGAGACTTAATAAGGCCCTTCGCGCGTGCAAAATAATTAGGAAATTGTGCACTTCGTTTTACGCGGATCTTTAAGAAATACAAATCATTATCTGAATAATTTTTTCCGAAAATATGTCTTATGTTATTATCGAGTAAGTGATTTCAGTAAGTGACAGCAGAAAAAAGTTGGTACTGTCATCACTGAATACGGAAATCAAAGTTTCTTGTTTGTTCTTTACCAATAGATGGAGCTGAAGATTGGATATATAATTTTTTGTCCTAAATGTAAAAATAAAAATAAAAGAAATGAAGAATGTAAAAACTTACTTTCGAGTGTCAAAATCAATTTTTCTTCATATTCTTCAGAGTATTGATGATGTAACGATGGAACTTGGTAGAAAATTAGTGTTCAGCACATACGTGTGTGAAGGGCAAAATGCTTCGACTTATATCGAATTTTGGAGTAAATTCAAATTCGTCAACTTACCCTCGCGTCATAGAACTCCGGTCTCCCGTACTGCGTGGAATTTAGTTATTTTATCAGTTATTTTCCGTTGTCCCCAACGAAAATCTGAAAGGTATTTCAGCTGGAAAAATCGGCCAAACGTGCAGATTTTTCGGCAGATTCAGCTGATTTTTTTTCTCCGAACAGTTTTCATAAAGATCCGCCTAACATTGTCTCGCATTTTCGCATGCTCGAGGGCCCTAAAGGGCAAAGGGTGGAAATAGCCAATAAGCGACTAACACTTTGCTCCAAGTTCTAGGTTTTAATAAATAATAGATACTTGAATTCTGCTTGAAAGGTGCCCTAACCTAATAACCAATTCATCCCAATATATCTTTTTTACATTTTTTTAGCGTTATAATCACTCATTCCATTGCCATACAAGTAATAAATATTTTCTTTAAAGAAAATACGGGTAAATTATCTTTTAAGACATACAACTTGGAGCAAAGTATTTCTCGCTTACTGACCTTTCTCCTCACTTCACAGCTCTTAACTGAGATTAATTAATGCATCGGAAAACCGTCTATGCAGTTCTGTAGTGTGCCCAAAGTACACGCATTTTTGCGATCTAGATCGGACCAGTGGTTTTACCGGCACGAGTCAACGCTCGTGTTTATCGAGATTTCATTCGCCACGAGCTTCCTGTGCTACTCGACGAAACTGATTTACCCGACGAAGTTCAAGAAAACATTATTTTTCAGCAAGATGGAGCTTCTGCACATTTCGGTAGGGTAAAGGGGGTTGTTATATGCCATGGGGTGTCCTGTGCCACTTAGTTTACCGCTATGTTTGATTAGTATAACGTCCCACACGTTATGTCAGGTTATTTTGTAGACCTATTCTTGGTTTTCACGAGAATCCGACGCTTGTGCACGAGTTCCAGAAATTCTACGAATTGTACTCGTTTGGTTGTGCTCCTAAAAGTTTTACAGACGTTTTTTCTTCACAACATTTTCTAAACAAGTGAAGCGGCAGCCAAATCTACAGTTATTTAAAAGTATCTATAGACTGTTGCTTTTAAAATCGTTATAGTAATTTTGAGTAAATGTAGCACGTGGCGAGCTTACGGTAGCTATTTCGAAATGTAGCATATGGGGTATTATGTGCCAGGGAATATGGGGTAAGGTGTGTCACTCCATTTTCGACATTTTATCATGTGTCACACATTTTAGACGCATTCTTTGCCTTTTTTCATGCAGATGTAAAGTAACTGCAGTTATTTTTAAGTCGAACTTAAAGCTTGGAAAAGCTTGGAAAAGAAGCAGCAACATGACGAAAATGGAACACCAGCAAAGCGCACTTGTCGCAGAAAAACCGTATCGGCAACAAATTATCCCTCTGGGTCATCAAATGAGGAGGACGTCGATTTCTGCATTATTTGTTTACGCAATATGCCTAATAAGCTAAGCAGAAATAATGCAATTCATTGCAATGAGTGCGATCGGGTTGTTCATCTGAAGGGAGCAAATGTGACAACGGGATATTTCACTTGTTCGACATGCGAAGCGGCTGAAAGCGGTTTCTTTTATATTATAATTATGTACTTGCTTTTTCATTTTTTCGCATTTTAATAAAGAATACTTATCAAAAAATGCTATTTTCTACTATTTTCAGTTGTGGCACATAACACCCCACAAATTTTCAAAATCACAAATTTACTTTTTTTTTAGAATCACAAAATAATTAAAAAATTTTTTGCAAACCAAAAACTACTATTATAGGTGATTCGGCAATAAGATAAGCTATAAATACGATATTCAACATTACAACAATATACATTTTAAAGAAAATTATGGCCTGGCACATAACACCCCACTTTACCTTATAGAGGTTCGCAGAGAGCTAGATCGAGCATTTCCACGAAGATGGATAGGTCATGGAGGACCAATGAATTTGCCAGCGCGATCACCCGATCTCACGCCCTTGGATTTCTTTTTTTGGGGTCACATAAAAAACGTTATTTATAAGATGCCAGTCGAAACCGAAGAGGAGATGTTGGGCAAATTGCATGAGGCAGTGGCGACGGTAGACGAAGAAATGCTTTCGCGAAGCGTGGATACCGTGATAAATCGTGCTAGGTTATGGCAGCAACAAGGTGGCTCAAATTTTGAACAATTATTATAAAGTACAGTGCATTGTAATTTTAAAATAAAAAAATTTGGTTTGCATGTTCCTTAACTCGACTCAGAAATATTCGCATAATAACCTGTCGGCTACTCCATTCTCGTTCTCTGCAAGTAAAGAGCCAAATGTTACACGGAGAGACTCACGCCCGGCGAAACGCTCGGCTACCATGCAAGCGAGAGCACGTTGCTGAGACGACCACTGGAGGGCGCGTCTAAACCATAAAACCTTAGGCGTAGTGAACTCGACTCTATTATGCTCACTGTTTTCGAAGTAAGACTAACACAGCGTTTTCAGTTGCTAATTGCTCACCATTTTCCGCTACCCGCCATTTCCGCTATTATACCTATATTATTTTATGTATTAAATAATAATAACGATTTAACGTATTTAACTTAAACTTTATTTAATTCGAAAAAATAAATAATTGTTTATTAATATTGATGTTGAGTACATTTATCGTGAAAATAATTATTATAAACAATCAAGTAAATTACTGAATTTTTCAAAATTGTTAACAAGGTTCCGTCGACCATGTTTGGTGACATTAAGTTGAGTATCTTATTTGTTTACTTGGAAATGAACGTTTTAATTAGCACGAAAAGTCGTAGGGTTATTTTGCACCCAAAAACTCTGTGCTAGTTAGAGCGGCAGAGCGATAAGCCAGATTGACAGTTGGAAGGCTAGTTGCGCACAGCCTTTCGTGTTGCTCGCGCAACGTGCTCTCACTTGCATCGTAGCCGAGCGTTTCGCCGGGCGTGAGTCTCGGTGTAATTTCTCCACTCGGATAGAAATAATTGTTTCTTACTTTACAATATTTTTGTTGAACACTATACTTTTTTCTTAAAAGAAAAGAACTTCCCGCATACCTTCACAACGGCTGTTCTTAATCAGTGTCACAGGGTGACCAGTATTCTCTTTGATAGGTAAAATAATACGAATTGGTGCCGATAACGCCGGTTCCTACCTCATCAGGTAGTTGAAACTCGTTTGTGACGGAAATTTTCCTGAAAGAATTTCGTTAGCCAATTTCAATTTTTTTTTCACACATATACATATATTCTTACATCTATTACACATATATATTTTAATATTGTAATCATTACACTTTTTTTTCATCTGTATAAATAATATTTTTGGACTTCATCCCACGGCGGTTTCCGCTGGACTGCCATTACGTTGTCTCTCTCCACTTTCGTCGCTACCTTTCGTAAACTTTACAAAAAAGAAATCTCAATCGCATCGGTTTTTTAACGGTTCGCCCGTGCGTACCCCCGTCGCCTTAGAAAATTTTCACTTGTTGCAAATTGGGTCACGCAAAAAAAATTGTTCTTTCGGTTTTCCCCTTTTTTTGTAATTTCTTTCCTTCTTTTTCTCTCTCTCTCACGGCTCTCTTGCTGTCTCTCTCTCTATATATCTTCCTCTCCCTTATTCCTTTCTCTCTGTCACTATTAATTTCTTACCTTGTTCCTAATTCCCTTTGCGGACAACTGTACTCCCTGTCGCTATTAACCACACTTAAATCACACGGATCGCGGAAATATACTTGTATTGATACCGTATTCAATCGCACACTGAAAATTTATGGCGGACACTGAGGGTAAGGCAGCATTTTCCCCACTTCACTCAGTATCCGGCCCCATAATTTTCAAATTTTCAATTTTGCTTAATGCGCATTTTCCATATTATTATATGCGATAGTGCCTGTCTTTATTGCTCTAATAGTCCTATCGTATAATTACTTCGCTTGATTTGTTTGTTCTTCGTGGTGTCTTTGTCTAAATGTATTGCACGCTTATACTTCTCTCTCTCTCTCTCGCACATTTAAAAGTCGACGGCCGGCAATGTACACATTTCGGCAAGTTGTTGATCGCCGGAAATGTGATCCGCTAATCGTAAGGGCCTCTCTCTCTCTTTACCGCGCTGGCTTGACCGTTCGCTGTCCCTTACTCCCATTGGTCGCAATTCAAACTCTATTTCTTCTATTGTATATTTTTGAATATTTAATTTAATTTTTTCAAATTTGGAGGAACTTTTTTTTTTTTTGTTTTGTATTATCTTTTGTGACTTCGCTTTTTACACCGACGATGTCCCCCCGACATTACCGAACAAGTGGTCGTACGCGAACCCGAAACACTGTGCCATTTGGCAGGTTCTATAACGCGCTCCACCCACCTTCAACTGATCGAAATTCATCCTCAGAACTTTTACACCTTAGCCGTACTACTCTGGGGCGATTAAAATAAAATAACTTTAAATTTTTTTACGACATGCTTAGTTGGTATGTTCCATCTTTACTTACAAATTTTTTGAAATGAAACCATTAATATTTACAGAAGTGTAAAGCGTGATGAAGCACCGTACGTGAAAAAATGTTATTCACAGTGGTTGATGAAATCAATTAGGTCAGGTAATACTATTACTTTTTCAGGCATATGGCGTGATTTTTTCTTATAAATTCATTAGAAATAACATCTTCGAAATCATAAATTAATTCCATGGCTGATTGGAAATGGTGTGAATTCGAAGTGAAAATAGTCATAAATTTTTGAAAAAATGGAATTTTTTAAATTTCAAACGATTTTTTAAAGTGTACAAAATTGACATTAAGGTTTGACAAACAATAATTAATAGTCTACATCAGGTAAAAAAAATGGCACCGATAAAACAAACATCTTTTAACGTTCTTTTATCTTTTA
Organism: Trichopria drosophilae; assembly: GCA_030407085.1. Lineage (NCBI taxonomy): Eukaryota > Metazoa > Arthropoda > Insecta > Hymenoptera > Diapriidae > Trichopria > Trichopria drosophilae. Next base: position 53,658,819 of record CM059587.1, read on the forward strand.
TTCGTTAAAAATACTTGTATTATAATACTAATATTATATATCTTTCCTGGAAAATTCGGAAAATGGACACGTTTCCCTCTTATTTTCTTTGAAGAATGTCATATTCAATTATCGCACGGCCTTACCATCTAACATTTTTCTCCCTGCTTGATCTGAGAATGGATTAGATCTCAAAAATATAAATCTTACCACGGAAAAAAAGTTAGTTGGAATAACCAACCTGTTAGTTGGATCAACCATTGTCCGTGTAGGCCGATTGTTTTTTTCGTTTTAAAACTTTTTAAAATTTTCTCGACAAATTCCGCACATTTTTGCGCAAAATATTTACCAGAAATTTATGTCAAATATGGAGATTAATTTTCCAATATCCGCCAATAATACAAAGCATGCGAAACAGGGCCGAAAAATTGTTAATTTATTTTAATTCTTAATAAGTTAAACCCAGAGCGCATAAAAAAATGTCTTCGTTTTTAATACTATTTTGCATGTTTTTAAAAAAACCGAGAAATGTTTATCATTTTTTATGCACGGCAATTTATGTACTTAATAGCGCACCTTCAGTATCCTGTGCGGACGACAAGAGTAAGATATAGTTTAATGAGAGTCATATTAATAATTAGCAATCAGCGTTCTTTATTTGCTTCATTTTTGCGAAATCGCCGCTGTCATCAGTTTGTCAGTTCGGAACCTGCCTATGATTTGATTTTTCCAATTGTCATCGAATCCCACGAACGAACTAAAAACAGAAGCACTAAAGTGCCGATCGTACTTTGTCTCCAAAATTGTTTTCGTCTGACGGCAATCCCCCCGAAAAGTAAATACGTTTTTAACGTTCAATGAAAAAAAAAATCCTACATTTACATTCCAGAACAATTATTTTCCAGCTCAATTATTCGATTCCGAAGAAAAAAAATCTCACCGCCGGATGTAGGTCGATTTCCGTACTTTTAGATACTAACCTGTATAATGTGTGAATTTTTACTACATTGGAGCGAGTTTGAATTGCCGCCTAATTTGGCACTCACACAAATAATACTTTTATTATTAGAACGTTTATGCCCATCGCACCAGCAGATTTCCCGAACCTCTAAGCAGGTAGACAAATGAGCGGACGTTATAAATCTTAGATCCCACATTCCCACCGACGAAAGGCAGTAACTTGCCAGCAGCGTGACGAAACCTTACACCCAACTGTCATTAATTCGCGCATGGGAATCCCCGTTTCAGATGACCTCTAAAACGTCCAAGTGGGAAAGCTTTCTTGTATTTTTATAGTTTGTGGTCGACGACGAACTCTTTCGAATTTCTTACGACTGAGTCGTAAGGTGAGAAATGTAAGCCAGCAAGGGAGTCACGGCGGCGCAGCGCGCAAGAGAGAGGAAGGAGAGGAGAGAGGGAGAGAGATGGAGAAATGGGACACACAACACATCCACATCAGCAACGTAATCTATTAGGGACTCCGTTTTACAGAGGAAGGAAATAATTTACAGTTGGATATTAGGGAAGATCATAGTTTTTTTAAATATAAATTAATTGCTAATATAAATGAATGTTTGCTTTTCTGTGTTTTGTTTTTTTGTTGCAGATTTTTTATTTTTAAATTGCTGTAACGGAATTACTTCAGCCTTTGTTTGTAGTCGATTGTGGCCTACCTACTGTGGCTGCCAGAAATGCTCTCCTCAACATACCACTTCGATGAACCTCGACGAGACCCTGTTTGCAAACGGGTTACCAGGGAGATTGTCCAGGTCTGTAACTTTATCCATGTTCGTCCTCGGTTATCTGCATTTTAGTCAGGTCATTCTTAAAGATATATCTAGTGTAATATTAATTTTTATATAATTAGAGTATCGATTCTTGTATTATTTTCTATCACCAGCAACCAGTCAGCGGGGAAAATATATCCGCAGAACAACAGCAGCACTAACAGACGAGGAGAAGGGAAGCGCTAAGATATGCCTAATTTCCCCGTTTCAGAAGAATTGGCTTCATCTGCTGATTTCCTGTGGGATAGCGAAAACAGCTGTCAACGCTGACAGCTTTCCTCTCAGTGTGCTGCACTGATCCTGTTCGATTGGCCCGAACAAGGATATATTAGGCGGATTAATGGACATACCAGACCTGGTATGGTTATACGTCTGGCTAATGGGCCGATTGCTCATGTGAACACTAAAACATCATGGCAACAGAATGTGTAATAAATGGTAAAGTACAACTTTTTTTTAAACCAAATACATTATTTTCATTCAGAAAATAATCGTCTAGACTCGGTTTCTGAAGTAAAATTACTAATTTTTCATTTATAATGCATATGAGCCAGGTGAAATATCATATAACTGAGATCCCAAAGTTTTACCAATATTCCTTAAAAGGCAAGTTCGTAAATAAATTAGTCTATTTTGTAATTCCTACAAAGGGTCATAAAATTCCTTCCTTTTTATGTTTATGTATTCAGGTCGGTTCAAAACCATACAACTTGAAATCCAAAAAAGTTCATAGAAAATTTTTATTTTAATAACCATTGCAAAATTCTAATTACTCTATTCGAATGCTGACATGCTTAAAATTCAAGTTCCCAATAACTTAGTCGATCCCCCCCCCCCCCACCCCCCCCCCCCCCCACCCCCCCCCCCCCCCACCCCCCCCCCCCCCCACCCCCCCCCCCCCCCACCCCCCCCCCCCCCCACCCCCCCCCCCCCCCACCCCCCCCCCCCCCCACCCCCCCCCCCCCCCACCCCCCCCCCCCCCCACCCCCCCCCCCCCCCACCCCCCCCCCCCCCCACCCCCCCCCCCCCCCACCCCCCCCCCCCCCCACCCCCCCCCCCCCCCACCCCCCCCCCCCCCCACCCCCCCCCCCCCCCACCCCCCCCCCCCCCCACCCCCCCCCCCCCCCACCCCCCCCCCCCCCCACCCCCCCCCCCCCCCACCCCCCCCCCCCCCCACCCCCCCCCCCCCCCACCCCCCCCCCCCCCCACCCCCCCCCCCCCCCACCCCCCCCCCCCCCCACCCCCCCCCCCCCCCACCCCCCCCCCCCCCCACCCCCCCCCCCCCCCACCCCCCCCCCCCCCCACCCCCCCCCCCCCCCACCCCCAAACCGCTCCATGTATTCATTAGATTTTTCACATAAAAGATTTTGAACATGCAAGATTATAAATCTTATCTGCTAGGAGAAATGTAAACTTAAAAATTCACGTACTGAGCCTCTAGGGACGTAAAATCGGAAAATATCACAGTAGATCATTTATTTAAAAAATTTAACGATTATTTGAAGCCCCTTTGAAACATGCGAGATTATACCCCCGTTTGCTGGAAGAAATGCATAAGTCAACATCCACATACTAACAGACTCTAAGGGCGTGAAATCTAAGAATACCCATTTGTGGATAAAAAAAAATATTTTAGATAAAAATCATGGAAACATTACGGAGTGTGTCCATCTAGACCCATGAATTAGCGACTGCAGGACCAACGCCGTGTGTGCTGTTTTTATACGGATAAGTTTATGATATATTCATTTTTAAATTCGTAGTCATTTCGTTACTTTCGATTTGTTTAATTTCAATGATTAATTCATTTTCAATTACGATTAGTTTTACTTGAATTCATAATTCAATTATAATTAAGACTGTTTTTTACTAGAATTCATAATTAGTAATTATTCCCTTTGGTTTAAATTAATATGCAATCTTTACCGTGGTGAAGGAACAATTTTTGCAATTGCATAAAAATTCGTATTCACTTTTAATATTGACTCGTCAATGTGTTTTTTTTTGTAATCTTGTAAGTAAACCACGAAAAATGTTTCTTAGTGTATACAGCGCTAAACGAACGTGAAATAATAGGCGAGTTACCACAAAATGTTATAGCTAAATAAAGACCGATTGAATGGTTCAATAATAAATTTATGAATTTTGAAGTTTTCGTTTGGATATATTTCGAAATCAATTGTTTCTCGGAGACTTGCGATTTTTAAAAATAAGAAAATATAACGAGATGGACTTTAAAAGTATGAGTATTTGTAATAGTTTCTTAATATTTGAAAATACTGTCAATAAATAAAGTCAAATACAGTTTTTAAATAAATATTTACTTGAAGTAAACATTCTTCAAATTTGAAGTTCATTCGTCTTATAACTTTTTAAAACCTCGATTTTAGAGTTCACCTTCGCTGCTAAGTATATTTCATACAAATGTATCAAATATTGAAAATACTAATTGTCAATGTTGTCGCAATTACAAAAGGATGTATAGCACTGTGCTTCAAACTAAAATGTTCGCATTGTTTTTAAGTTCATATTATTGAGATCCAATCCATTTCAGATCATTATAAGAAAAAATCACGGAAATTTGAAAAGAACTGAATAAAAAAAACTTGCACAAACTTTGTCATCTTCTTGTAAATAGAGTTATGTTAGAATACACAAACCTCGGCTTAAAAATTCTCCACTTTCAAGAAAATCAAGGTATCATAGCGGCAAATTAATGTATACGCCGAAAGTAAGAAAAATAGGATGCCTGAAAAAGTAAGTATACCTGACTAATTGATTTCAACAACCACCGAATACGAGATTTCGATCAATTGCTACTTGTGAATATTGATAATGGGCGCCCACCTATCCCAGAAGTTGATGAAGACAGAATTCTTCGCACTTTCGACAATAATCCTACTGAAAGTACAAGAGGCGCTGGGCATCGGCTACAAATTTCACACTCTGCGGTTCATCGGACGTTGCGTAGAGATGGTCGTCATCTGTACCATTATACTCTTGTACAAAAATTGTATGAAAGAGATTATGTGTCCCGTCTTGAGTTTTGTGACCAGTTCTTGGCAAATGTCCATAGAGATCCTAATTACCACAGGAGAATTTTATGGTCAGATGAGAGCTGGTTTACTCCGAATGGTACATTCAACTCCAAGAATTTCCACCGATGGTCACACAACAATCCACATGCAATAAGATCCAGAAGTTTTCAGTGTCGATTTACGGTAAATTTATGGTCTGGCATCATCGGAGACACTCTTGTAAGTGATCATTACATAACGAGACTTAATAAGGCCCTTCGCGCGTGCAAAATAATTAGGAAATTGTGCACTTCGTTTTACGCGGATCTTTAAGAAATACAAATCATTATCTGAATAATTTTTTCCGAAAATATGTCTTATGTTATTATCGAGTAAGTGATTTCAGTAAGTGACAGCAGAAAAAAGTTGGTACTGTCATCACTGAATACGGAAAATCAAAGTTTCTTGTTTGTTCTTTACCAATAGATGGAGCTGAAGATTGGATATATAATTTTTTGTCCTAAATGTAAAAATAAAAATAAAAGAAATGAAGAATGTAAAAACTTACTTTCGAGTGTCAAAATCAATTTTTCTTCATATTCTTCAGAGTATTGATGATGTAACGATGGAACTTGGTAGAAAATTAGTGTTCAGCACATACGTGTGTGAAGGGCAAAATGCTTCGACTTATATCGAATTTTGGAGTAAATTCAAATTCGTCAACTTACCCTCGCGTCATAGAACTCCGGTCTCCCGTACTGCGTGGAATTTAGTTATTTTATCAGTTATTTTCCGTTGTCCCCAACGAAAATCTGAAAGGTATTTCAGCTGGAAAAATCGGCCAAACGTGCAGATTTTTCGGCAGATTCAGCTGATTTTTTTTCTCCGAACAGTTTCATAAAGATCCGCCTAACATTGTCTCGCATTTTCGCATGCTCGAGGGCCCTAAAGGGCAAAGGGTGGAAATAGCCAATAAGCGACTAACACTTTGCTCCAAGTTCTAGGTTTTAATAAATAATAGATACTTGAATTCTGCTTGAAAGGTGCCCTAACCTAATAACCAATTCATCCCAATATATCTTTTTTACATTTTTTTAGCGTTATAATCACTCATTCCATTGCCATACAAGTAATAAATATTTTCTTTAAAGAAAATACGGGTAAATTATCTTTTAAGACATACAACTTGGAGCAAAGTATTTCTCGCTTACTGACCTTTCTCCTCACTTCACAGCTCTTAACTGAGATTAATTAATGCATCGGAAAACCGTTCATACAGTTCTGTAGTATGTCCAAAGTATTTTGCACAACATTTTTTGCGATCTAGATCGGACCAGTGGTTGTACCGGCACGAGTGAACGCTCATGTTTATCGAGATTTCATTCGCCACGAGCTTTCTGTGCTACTCGGCGAAGCTGGTTTACCCGAAGAAGTTCGAGAAAACATTATTTTTCAGCAAGATGGAGCTCCTGCACATTTCGGTAGGGTAAAATGGGGTGTTATCTGCCATGGGGTGTCCTGTGCCACGTAGTTTACCGCTATGTTTGATTAGTATAACGTCCCACACGTTATGTCAGATTATTTTGTAGACCTAGTCTTGCGTTTCACGAGAATCCGACGCTTGTGCACGCGTTCTAGAAGTTGTACGAATTGTCCACGATTGGTTATGCTCCAAAAAGTTTTACAGACGTTTTTTCTTCACAACATTTTCTAAACAAGTGAAGCGGCAGCCAAATCTACAGTTATTTAAAAGTATCTATAGACTGTTGCTTTTAAAATCGTTATAGTAATTTTGAGTAAATGTAGCACGTGGCGAGCTTACGGTAGCTATTTCGAAATGTAGCATATGGGGTATTGTGTGCCAGGGAATATGGGGTGTGGTGTGACACTCCATTTTCGACATTTTATCATGTGTCACACATTTTAGACGCATTCATAAAGTAATTGCAGTTATTTTTAAGTGGAACTTAAAGCTTAGGAAATCTTGGAAAAGAAGCAGCAACATGACGAAAATGGAACACCAGCAATGCGCACTTGTCGCAGAAAAACCGTATCGGCAACAAATTATCCCTCTGGATCATCAAATGAGGAGGACGTCGACTTCTGCATTATTTTTTTTCGCAATATACCTAATAAACTAAGCAGAAATAATACAATTCATTGCAATGAGTGCGATCGGGTTGTTCATCTGAAGGGAGCAAATATGACAAAGGGATATTTCACTTGTTCGACATGCGAAGCGGCTGAAAGTGATTAAACTTCTTTTATATTATAATTATGTACTTGCTTTTTCATTTTTTCACATTTTAATAAAGAATATTTATCAAAAAATGCTATTTTCTACTATTTTCAGTTGTGGCACATAACACCCCACAAATTTTCAAAATCACAAATTTACTTTTTTTTTAGAATCACAAAATAATTAAAAAATTTTTTGCAAACCAAAAACTACTATTATAGGTGATTCGGCAATAAGATAAGCTATAAATACGATATTCAACATTACAACAATATACATTTTAAAGAAAATTATGGCCTGGCACATAACACCCCACTTTACCTTATAGAGGTTCGCAGAGAGCTAGATCGAGCATTTCCACGAAGATGGATAGGTCATGGAGGACCAATGAATTTGCCAGCGCGATCACCCGATCTCACGCCCTTGGATTTCTTTTTTTGGGGTCACATAAAAAACGTTATTTATAAGATACCAGTCGAAACCGAAGAGGAGATGTTGGGCAAATTGCATGAGGCAGTGGCGACGGTAGACGAAGAAATGCTTTTCGCAAAGCGTGGATACCGTGATAAATCGTGCTAGGTTATGGCAGCAACAAGGTGGCTCAAATTTTGAACAATTATTATAAAGTACAGTGCATTGTAATTTTAAAATAAAAAAATTTGGTTTGCATGTTCCTTAACTCGACTCAGAAATATTCGCATAATAACCTGTCGGCTACTCCATTCTCGTTCTCTGCAAGTAAAGAGCCAAATGTTACACGGAGAGACTCACGCCCGGCGAAACGCTCGGCTACCATGCAAGCGAGAGCACGTTGCTGAGACGACCACTGGAGGGCGCGTCTAAACCATAAAACCTTAGGCGTAGTGAACTCGACTCTATTATGCTCACTGTTTTCGAAGTAAGACTAACACAGCGTTTTCAGTTGCTAATTGCTCACCATTTTCCGCTACCCGCCATTTCCGCTATTATACCTATATTATTTTATGTATTAAATAATAATAACGATTTAACGTATTTAACTTAAACTTTATTTAATTCGAAAAAATAAATAATTGTTTATTAATATTGATGTTGAGTACATTTATCGTGAAAATAATTATTATAAACAATCAAGTAAATTACTGAATTTTTCAAAATTGTTAACAAGGTTCCGTCGACCATGTTTGGTGACATTAAGTTGAGTATCTTATTTGTTTACTTGGAAATGAACGTTTTAATTAGCACGAAAAGTCGTAGGGTTATTTTGCACCCAAAAACTCTGTGCTAGTTAGAGCGGCAGAGCGATAAGCCAGATTGACAGTTGGAAGGCTAGTTGCGCACAGCCTTTCGTGTTGCTCGCGCAACGTGCTCTCACTTGCATCGTAGCCGAGCGTTTCGCCGGGCGTGAGTCTCGGTGTAATTTCTCCACTCGGATAGAAATAATTGTTTCTTACTTTACAATATTTTTGTTGAACACTATACTTTTTTCTTAAAAGAAAAGAACTTCCCGCATACCTTCACAACGGCTGTTCTTAATCAGTGTCACAGGGTGACCAGTATTCTCTTTGATAGGAAAATAATACGAATTGGTGCCGATAACGCCGGTTCCTACCTCATCAGGTATTGAAACTCGTGTGACGGAAATTTTCCTGAAAGAATTTCGTTAGCCAATTTCAATTTTTTTTTCACACATATACATATATTCTTACATCTATACACATATATATTTTAATATTGTAATCATTACATTTTTTTTCATCTGTATAAATAATATTTTTGGACTTCATCCCACGGCGGTTTCCGCTGGACTGCCATTACGTTGTCTCTCTCCACTTTCGTCGCTACCTTTCGTAAACTTTACAAAAAAGAAATCTCAATCGCATCGGTTTAACGGTTCGCCCGTCGTACCCCCGTCGCCTTAGAAAATTTTCACTTGTTGCAAATTGGGTCACGCAAAAAAAATTGTTCTTTCGGTTTTCCCCTTTTTTTGTAATTCTTCCTTCTTTTCTCTCTCTCTCACGCTCTCTTGCTGTCTCTCTCTCTATATATCTTCCTCTCCCTTATTCCTTTCTCTCTGTCACTATTAATTTCTTACCTTGTTCCTAATTCCTTTGCGGACAACGTACTCCCTGTCGCTATTAACCACACTTAAACACACGGATCGCGGAAATATACTTGTATTGATACCGTATTCAATCGCACACTGAAAATTTGGCGGAACTGAGGTAAGCAGGCATTTTCCCCACTTCACTCAGTATCCGCCCATAATTTCAAATTTTCAATTTGCTTAATGCGCATTTTCCATATTATTATATGCGATAGTGCTGTCTTTATTGCTCTAATAGTCCTATCGTATAATTACTTCGCTTGATTTGTTTGTCTTCGTGGTGTCTTTGTCTAATGTATTGCACGCTTATACTTCTCTCTCTCTCTCTCGCACATTTAAAAGTCGACGGCCGGCAATGTACACATTTCGGCAAGTTGTTGATCGCCGGAATGTGATCCGCTAATCGTAAGGGCCTCTCTCTCTCTTTACCGCGCTGGCTGACACGTTCGCTGTCCCTTACTCCCATTGTCGCAATTCAAACTCTATTTCTTCTATTGTATATTTTGAATATTTAATTTAATTTTTCAAATTTGGACTTTTTTTTTTTTGTTTTGTTTTATCTTTTGTGACTTCGTTACACCGACGAGTCCCCGACATTACCGAACAAGTGCGTACGCGACCCGAAACACTGCCATTTTGCAGGTTCTATAACGCGCTCCACCTTCAACTGATCGAAATTCATCTCAGAACTTACACCTTAGCCGTACTACGGGCGATTAAAATATATAACTTTAAATTTTTTACGACATGCTTAGTGTATGTTCATCTTTACTTACAAATTTTTTGAAATGAAACAATTAATATTTCAGAAGTTAAAGCGTGATGAAGCACCGTACGTGAAAAAATCGTATTCAGTGGTTGATGAAATCAATTAGTCAGGTATACTTACTTTTTCAGGCATATGGCGTGATTTTTTCTTATAATTCATTAGAAATAACATCTTCGAAATCATAAATAATTCATGGCTGATTGGAAATGGTGAATTGAAGTGAAAATAGTCATAATTGAAAATGAATTTTTTAAATTTCAAACGATTTTTAAAGTGTACAAAATTGACATTAAGGTTTGACAAACAATAATTAATAGTCTACATCAGGTAAAAAAAATGGCACGATAAACAAACATCTTTTAACGTTCTTTTATTTTTATCGTTAAAAATACTTGTATTATAATACTAATATTATATATCTTTCTGAAATTCGGAATGACACGTGTCCTCTTATTTTCTTTGAAGAATGTCATATTCAATCGCCGGCTACATCTAACATTTTCTCCTGCTTGATCTGAAATGGATTAGATCTCAATAATATAAACTTACACGGAAAAAAGTTAGTTGGAATAACCAACTGTTAGTTGGATCAACCATTGTCCGTGTAGGCGATGTTTTTCGTTTAAAACTTTAAAATTTCTCGAAAATTCCGCACATTTTTGCTCAAATATTTACCAGAAATTTATGTCAATATGGAGATTAATTTTCCAAATTCGCAATAATACAAAGCATGCGAAACAGGCCGAAAATTGTTAATTTATTTAATTCTTAATAATTTAAACCCAAGCGCATAAAAAAATGTTTCGTTTTATACTATTTTGCATGTTTTTAAAACCGAGAATGTTTCATTTTTTATGCACGGCAATTTATTACTTAATAGCGCTTCAGTATCCTGTGCGACGAAAAGAGTAAGATTAGTTTAATGAAGTCATATTAATAATAGCAATCATCGTTCTTTATTTGCTTCATTTTGCGAAATCGCCTGTCATCAGTTGTCAGTTCGAACCTGCCTTTGATTTGATTTTCAATTGTCAACGAATCCCACGAACGAACTAAAACAGAGCACAAAGGCCGATCGTACTTTGTCTCAATTGTTTCGCTGAGGCAATCCCCCCGAAATAAATACGTTTTTAACGTTCAATGAAAAAAAAATCCTACATTCCAGACAATTATTTCCAGCGCCATTCGATTCCGAAAAAAAATCTACCGCCGGATGTAGGTCGATTTCGGTCTTTTAGATACAACCTGTATAATGTGTGAATTTTTACTACATTGGAGCGAGTTTGAATTGCCGCCTAATTTGGGCACTCACACAAATAATACTTTTATTAGAACGTTTATGCCATCGACCAGCAGATGTCCCGACCTTCTAAGCAGGTAGACAAATGAGCGGACGTTATATCTTAGATCCCACATTCCAACGACGAAGGCAGTATTGCAGCAGCTGAGAAACCTACACCCAACTGCATTAATTCGCGCAGGGAATCCCCGTTTCAGATGACCTCTAAACGTCCAAGTGGGACGCTTTCTTGTATTTTATAGTTTGTGGTCGACGACGAACTCTTCGAATTTCTTACGACTGAGTCGTAAGGTGAGAAGCCAGCAAGAGTCACGGCGCGCGCGCGCAAGAGAGAGGAGAGAGAGGGAGAGAGATGGAGAAATGGACACACACACATCCACATCAGCAACTAATCTATTAGACTCCGTTTTACAGAGGAAGGAAATAATTTACAGTGATATTAGGGAAGTCATTGTTTTTAAATATAAATTATGCAATATAAAGAATGTTGCTTTTCTGTGTTTTGTTTTTTTGTTGCAGATTTTATTGCTGTAACGAATAATTGCCTTTGTGTGTCGATTGTGCCTAACTGTGCTGCCAGAAATGCTCTCACATCCACTTCGATGAACTCGACGCCTGTTGCAACGGTTCCCAGGAGATTGTCCAGGTCTGTAACTTTATCCATGTCGTCCTCGGTATCTGCATTTTAGTCAGGTCAGTGTAAAGATATATCAGTGTAATATTATTTTTTATAATAGCGTATGATTCTTGTTTATTTTCTATCACCAGCAACCATCAGCGGAAAATATATCCAGACAACAGCAGCACTAACAGACGAGGAGAAGGAAGCGCAAGATATGCCTAATTCCCCGTTTCAGAAGAATTGCTTCATCTGCTGATTTCCTGGGATAGCGAAAACAGCTGTCAACGCTGACGCTTCCTCTCAGTGTGCTGCCTGATCCTGTTCGATTGCCCGAACAAGGATATATAGGCGGATTAATGGCATACCAGACCTGGTATGGTATACGTCTGGCTAATGGGCCGATGCTCATTGAACACTCAATGGCAACATAATGTGTAATATTGGTAAGTACAACTTTTTTTTAAACCTATTACATTATTTTCATTCAGAAAATAATCGTCTAGACTCGGTTTCTGAAGTAAAATTACTAATTTTCATTTATATGCATAGGAGCCAGGTGAATATCATATAACTGAGCCCAAAGTTTACAAATATTCTTAAAAGGCAAGTTCGTAATAAATTAGTCTATTTTGAAATTCTCAAAGGGTCATAAAATTCCTTCTTTTTATGTTTATGTATACAGGTCGGTTCAAAACCATACAACTGAATCCAAAGTTCATAGAAATTTTAATTTAATAACATTGCAAAATTCTAATACACTATCGATGCTGACATGCTTAAAAATCAAGTTCCCAATAACTTAGTCGATTTGGAAATTTTGAATGGGTCGTACAATTCCCAATTTTCATATTTTTAAAGTTTACTTTGGCCTCAGTTATATGATACTGAACAGACCCTTATGCAATTTGCCTTGTCGAGAGATGAGGATTATGTTCAACTGCGGCACAAATCTGTATTAGGTCATCTTCTGCAACACGTTGCCTTCTAATTTTTGTGTGTGCAGGATCGACACAACCAGTTTCTTTAAATTTATCAATTATGCCTTTAATCCCAGCTATTGAAGGGATAGGGTTTTCCTCAAATTCTACAGATAAATAATCTTTAATTTGTCGTAAACTATGATCACGGTAATGAAGTTCGATTATTCTTATTTTTTGTAATAATGTTAACATATTGAAAAATTCGATATGAGATTTGCAAAGCAGATTAACTATTTGCAATTTTGAAATTGAAATAACAAAATAGTTCAAAAATCACCGCTAGGAGGCGGGAAATTCAAAATTAATTTCCAATTTTAGGCATGCATTGCGCCACATTCCTTCAGAGACTGGGATTAAAGAAATAATCGTTAAATTTACACAGAAAAATTAGGAGGCAATATATCAAAGAAGATGACCAAATAATGATTTGTGCCGCAGTTGATAGTACATACCCTCATCTTGAGGCAAATTGCAAGGCAACTTGGATTGGCTTAAATATCAATAAGCCAAGTACTTTAAAAAAATGGTTATGAACCCAATGCATAAACACTAGGAAATACAGATGACTACGAATACCGAATGTAATTTTTAATGGAACTCAAACAGAACAAAGTGAAAGTACAAGTATGGGCTGGTATCGTAATCAACAAAATAATAGGATCGATCTGCGTCAAAGATAATTTGAATGGAGATTTATATCTGTAAATGCTCGTAAGTTTTATAATAAATATGCTGAATAATAATAATAATAATAATAAAAATACTTATATAATAATAATAATTTTCTTGTGTTTTCTAATTTATTAAAATATCAACGAGTAAAAACCCTTAACAAAAATTAGAATGTAAAGTTGATAGCTCGCTACCTATTTATAACTAAGTAAATATTAATAATAACAACAATAATCTCAGATTAGTTAGGAAAATAATGTAAACTTATAAAATGTGTTTTCAGATGAATACACATTAAAAACATACGAAAACAATTTAATTGTTATTACAATGTAAAAGGAAAAACCACGTATAAAATGAAAAATTTTCTAAAAATTTGATAAAACTTGCTTATCGGCTGACAGGTTGGATGCCGCTGCTGAGAAGTTCGTTGGAAGCTTGCGAATTATTCTGCTATCACTTGTTAGATTTAGCCTATTTCTTGAACTAAACTTGGTTAGGTAATATTTATTGTCTTTCAATAAATTGCAGGGAGAGCGATCAGGCAGAAGTTAGCATATGCAGTCCAGCATACGTATGAGGTAGCATGATCGGGCGAACTTTGTAATTTTTTAATAAATACTTATTGAACTACTGAGTAAAATAAAATTTGTCAAATTAACAATAAATGCAAGTTACTTCGTTTAAAAAATAAAAAAGACATTTGTGCGCTTACACGTATGCTGGACTGCGTATGCCAACTTCAGCTCGATGGGAGAGCGGGCGATCTGATTTCGACAGGACAGACCGGTTAAGCGCATGGTGTCAGAACGGTTAAGAACGATCTTAACAACATTTTTCAGGAACGTTGGTTGGGTATGTTCGGTCCAGTAAAATGGCTTATTTGATCTCGTAACCTTAATCCTAATTGAATAAATGAAATGACATCAAATTGATTTTGTTCACTCCACTTACGTTGTCATTATAACATACATTGTAAATAAAATGAAATTAATTTTTTGGATGGGAGTGGACGGTACTGCTATACGGGAAACTTTTGCTTCTGCCTGGTTTCACAGAAGCTTTTTTCAACATCATGCATCAGGCCGAGCGATAAAGAAAATTTCCAAGACCTGCTGATGAGTTCCATACTGAAGGTTGTACCAGGTTTCTCGATTTGTATTTGGACAGAATTCAAAAAGAGGAAAGTATCGTTCATGACAGACTTTTCGACAGCACTATGAGTCTGCTCCGTGCAATGTGGTATCATCGAAACGAGATTCTAATGAATTTTTTCCGAAAACGAGCTGATTTTTGGACTAATTTGCTAGTGCCACTGTTTAGGAAATTAGTATCGAAGGTGAAAGGTTACTCGCAATAACGACTGCCTGGAAAAAGACATATTAGTACTTTGCCATCTTTTTACTTTGTTACAGTGTAATCTACTTCAATCGCTGTTGTTTATTATACGAAACATAGGAAAATAAAAATACAAATATAATTTCATTGCACGTTGAGAAACTCGAATCAACACTGTTCATGGCGAAGGAAAAGAGAAGAAAATGAGTAAAATTATAACATTGACGGGAATACTTACAGGACGATTCACGACTTTGTGCATCCCCATGCCCATTCCTGCTTTCGGTGAATCTCATCGAAGAATCGTATTATGACAATTGATCCAATTGATTTAGCCCATATCACAACTCCGATATTCGAGCACTAAGCAACAAATCTTTCATGCGATTGTTTCCGATGATTTGAGCGGTTGTATCTGTAATAACACGACACAAAGTACCAGATTCTTTGCTGTAAATTGAAATGATTTTATTAAAACGAAAAACTTATCTGATATCATTTTTGGAGTAGAATATCTCTGCATCATTGATGAATAGCACATTTTTACTCTTGCCAATTGATTTGTTGAAAACCCTTCAACTTATCGGCTGCATCCGGTTGTAACAAAAGTACAGATTCACGAACTGAGTCTTGAATTTTAGTTTGTGTTACACATTTCATGGATTTGACACATTTTACATAAGCCCAAAACGTGGTTATGTCCGTCGTGTCACACAAGAGATTTGATACATACCAGTATTTTGTTTACATTCTTGTGTCTCTAACACAGCCAATCAGCGAGAAGCAACGTTCCACCGGAATCGACCAATCACGAGGCGCGTAGCCTTAACATGGGTTTCCCTATGTTCACTTCTATCAGACTCACCCTGTATATCCTTGTTCGGGCAATCGAACAGGATCAGGCAGCACACTGTGAGGAAGCGTCTGCGTTGACAGCTGTTTTCGCTATCCCAGGAAATCAGCAGATGAAGCGATTCTTCTGAAACAGCTGGTGACAGAAAATAAACAAGAATCATACGCTATTATAAAAAATAATCTTACACTGATATATCTTTACACTGACCTGACTAAAATGCAGATACCGAGGACGACATGGATAAAGTTACAGACCTGGACAATTTCCTGGGAGCCGTTGCAACAGGCGTCGAGTTCATCGAAGTGGATGTGAGAGCATTTCTGGCAGCACATTTAGGCACAATCGACACACAAAGGCAATTATTCGTTGCAGCAACAAAATCTGCAACAAAATACAGAAAAGCAACATTCTTTATATTACATAATTTATATTTAAAAACAATGACTTCCCTAATATCACTGTAAATTATTTCCTTCCTCTGTAAAACGGAGTCCAATAGATGAGGTGCTGATGTGGATGTGTGTGTGTGTCCATTTCTCCGTCTCTCCCCTTCCCTCTCTCTCTCTCTTGCGCGCGCGCCGAGACTCTTGCTGGCTTGTCACCTTATGACTTAGTCGTAAGAAATTCGAAGAGTTCGTCGTCGACCACAAACTATAAAATACAAGAAAGCGTCCCACTTGGACGTTTAGAGGTCATCTGAAACGGGGATTCCCTGCGCGAATTAATGGAGTTGGGTGTACATGTCAACCACGAAGTAAGAAGTAAGGAGACCGAACTACAACCGGCCGATACAGCCCCATTTGACGTACTTTATGGGGAGGGAATCCGCTAGAATGGAAAGCCTATTTCAAGTCGAGTAATAGTGTAGGTTTCTATCTGTTTGTGTCAGTGAGTATCGAGTGGTGTGTGTGTGAAGCAGGGGATATCGAGGATTTTTCGAGCAGCGATGTGCGCAGGTTGGGCGCGATTGGCGACTGGAGGCACAGTCGAGCGCCGGCGGAAAATCTACAGTCCTTGCGTGTTCATGCTTCAAATAAATGACTGCGGCTAGCAGTTTATTAGCCGCTTTACGGCTTATCTCGTAAAGGGTCGTAGTAGCCGAGTGGTTAAAGCGCTCGACTGATGAATATAACTTCTGTAGTTCGCGTACTCGCAGATGCTTTTTTTAATTTTTTTTTTTTTTGGTAAAACTGCAGAATAACTACAGCACCTCAAAAAAAAATTTTATAAAGCTATTTTGACGTATTTTTGCCTCCTGATTACGAATATGATAATAAAATTTGGCGGTCGGACATATTGAAACCGCTATCTTGAAAAAACTGTCAAAAAACACGATTTTTTCCAGTTGTTTGCATTTATTTCGAAAAATACGCAACTTACGAAAAAATGTAGAGAATGAAATTCTGTACAAAAAAGGTTTTATGCATTTTTTTCGTATTACCAACGATAACCTCGCAAAAAAGGATAAACCTCAGAATAAGCGGCATAACGGGTTCTGTTTAGCCTTGAATACTGTCCGGAAAAATTCCCATGATCCTTACTCCGTGATATTTATTTCTACACATGAAAACTCGCAATGCGTGCTAACTCGCATCGCGTGCCTGGGGGGGCTCCGCCCCCCAGACCCCCCCTAATAATACCCTAACCTCAAACCAATCACATTTGTGCCTAAAATCCCCTAACCTACGTGGAATCACATGTTTGTGTGTTTGGAATCATCGAGATTCCACGTAGGTTAGGGGATTTTAGGCACAAATGTGATTGGTTAGAGGTTAGGTTAGTATTATGGGGGGGGTCTGGGGGGTCCCGCCATTTTTCGAGGAGCTGTAGTTATTCTGCAGTTATACCTTTTTTTTTATTTTTATAATTATAAATTTATTGTAATTTCCTAAATGCTATTCAAATTATTTATTGTATATTTTGTAAAGGAATTTTTTATTTTTTAAATATACTTTTAACCTAAATTATAATCAAAATTAAATTATAATCAAAATTTTATAGACTTTTCGTGACTTACTTTGATTCTACTTCTATTTGCATTTGATTCTATTTGTGCGAATTATTATTAATGACAAAAATTGTTAAATACCACGCTTTTTATACTTTTTATATTTCATCGATATTTTTTTAATTTGAATCTATTTTAGTATATTACTTCTATTGTATATTCTCTTTAACGTGATCATTTCAATTTAAACGGGTCTACAATATGTCAATAGATTCGGTGTTAATCTTAACTTTTTTTAAACTTTCATTACAAATTGTTAGAGAATTTATATTGCTTATGTCCAGCTGCTTGTATTCATATACAGGGTGATCCAAAAGTCCCGGAACAGCAAAATATCTTAGCGGGAGTGCATTTTCGAGGAAAATGTTTCAGACAAAAGTTTCAGGATTTTTCCTTGGCTATTTAATGGCGATATTGAATTTGACCTTGAACATGACCTTGAAGGTTATTTCAAGGTCAAGTTAATTTTTTTAAATGGGAACCCCTAATTTTTTTCACGGATTCGGAAAGAGCACAAAATTTTACGTCCGAATATGCTATGGCCGTTTTTTACGGCAAGGCCATTTCAAGGTGAAACTTAAAACTCCCGTGACGGCGAAATATCTCAGAGGGTGTGCATTTCTTTGGAAATTGTTTCAGACAAATGTTTAAGGATTTTTCCCGGGCTATTTAATGGTAGCACAGAATTTGACCTTGAACATAACCTTGAAGGTTATTTCAAGGTCAAGTTTGTTTTTTTTAATGGAAACTGCTATTTTTTTTCACGGATTCGGAAAGAGCACAACATTTTACGTCCGAATATACTATGGCCGTTTTTTTCGGCAAGGTCATTTCAAGGCCAAACTTAAAACTCCCGGAACAGCGAATTAACTCAGCAAGAGGTCATTTTCGGGTAAAATGTTTCAGACAAAAGTTTCAGGATTTTTTCCGGGATATTTAATGCTAGCATAAAATTTGACCTTGAAAATTACCTTGAAGATTATTCTCAGGTCAAGATTATTTTTTTTTTTTTAATTGGAACCCCGTTTCATTTTCTTAACGAAGTTATGAGGATCTTCCGGTATTGAGAGTGGTTAAATTCATTTTGTTCAGTCGATGCTATTACTGGACGATCTGCTCTAGGGAGATCCTTTACAGTGCCGTAAACTTCGAAACAATTTATTGTTCTGCCAAAAGTCGATTTAGGAATCAGTTCCTGTCCCTCGCTCGAGAACCGATTTCTAAATCTACTGTTAGCAGAACAATAAATCGTTTTGAAGTTCACGGTACTGTGAAGGATCTCCCAAGAGCAGGTCGTCCAGTAACAGCATCAACTGAAGAAAATGAGTTGAATGTCGCGCTGTCAATAACGGAAGATCCTCATACTTCCATCAGGAAAGTTAAACAGCAGCACGACTTATGTTACGGTACAGTACAACGGATCTTAACTAAAAACTTAAAATTTCACCCATACAAAGTTAGACTCGTACAACAATTGAATGAAGACGATCCTGATAGACGCCTACAGTTTGCGGAATTAATGATGAATCGAATAGATGCTGATGCCGGTTTCTTGAATCGCATCGTATTTTCTGATGAAGCTACATTCTTCTTAAATGGGGCAATCAATAGACATAACATGTCTTATTGGAGTGAAACCAATCCTAATTGGATGGTCGATAGTCGTTCTACTCAATATCCTGAAAAAGTAAACGTATGGGCAGGTATTATAAACAATGCGGTAGTTGGGCCCTTCTTCATCGAGGGTACCCTTACTGGTAAAAAATACCACGATATGTTGAGAGATGACATCATCCCTGCTATTCAGGTTATTGTAGGCGAGGATTTCGATCAGACTTGGTTTCAGCAAAATGGTGCAGCACCCCATTATGCAACAGATGTTCGCAATTATTTGAGTGATGTATTCGCAGAACGGTGGATAGGTCGAAGGGGTGTAATAGAATGGCCACCAAGATCTCCGGATCTTACGCCCCTTGACTATTTTCTATGGGGTTATCTCAAAGATAGAGTGTATCGAACGAAACCGGTGAATATTGAGGAAGTAAAACAACGAATACGGGATGAGATCGCGGCTATAGAACCAGATATGATTAAAAAAGTCGTATCGACTTTTTATAATCGCTTGGGATATTGCCAAGAAGTTCATGGCAATCACTTTGAGCATAAGCTTTAGTAAGATACATAATTTCATCAAAATCTTAGTATACCCATCTTGCCTTAACTGTCTGGGGACACCCACACACACACACGCACACGCACACGCACACGCACACGCACACGCACACGCACACGCACACGCACACGCACAGGTGACGGCGAGGGGAACCACCTGAACAAAGCACCCCGAAGAGGTGTAAACCCGACCGTGCTACCTCCACGCGGTACATCTTGGGTAATGCTAAAGCCGGCGGTAGCATTGGAAACAATGTAAAAATGTTACCCATACATACGGTATTTATAAACGTATCGGATGTAAAAAAAAAATGTATATTTTTATCCGGGAACAATGATAATGCATTGCACTCTGGAAACTCTGGAAACATTACGAAAATGAAACGGGGTTCCAATTAAAAAAAAATAGTCTTGAGCTTAGAATAAGCCTCAAGGTAATTTTCAAGGTTAAATTCAATGGTGCCTCTTGCTGAGTTAATTCGCTGTTCCGGGAGTTTTAAGTTTGGCCTTGAAATGACATTGCCGAAAAAAACGGCCATAGCATATTTGGACGTAAAATTTTGTGCTCTCTCCGAATCCGTGAAAAAAAATAGCAGTTTCCATTAAAAAAAACAAACTTGACCTTGAAATAACCTTCAAGGTCATGTTCAAGGTCAAATTCTGTGCTACCATTAAATATCCCAGGAAAAATCCTTAAACTTTTGTCTGAAACAATTTCCAAAGAAATGCACACCCTCTGAGATATTTCGCCGTTACGGGAGTTTTAAGTTTCACCTTGAAATGACCTTGCCGGAAAAATCGATCATATCATACTCGGACGTAGAATTTCCCGCTCTTTCAGAATCCATGAAAAAAATAGGGGTTCCCATTTAAAAAAATTAACTTGACCTTGAAATAACCTTCAAGGTCATGTTCAAGGTCAAATTCAATATCGCCATTAAATAGCCAGGGAAAAATCCTGAAACTTTTGTCTGAAACATTTTCCTCGAAAATGCACTCCCGCTGAGATATTTTGCTGTTCCGGGACTTTTGGATCACCCTGTATGCTATTATATTCCCTTTTTATTGTTAGTTCTGTAATGTCCTTGTCGTGGTATTTTTTCATTTTGATAATTTTTATATGTTTTTTAAATATGTTGAACTTCCTAAACAATTATTCAAGTATTGGGCATTGGATATGTATAATTGCATTAGTTACAGATAATTTTACATAAAATAAGTTACTAGGTTCATTACCTCTTAATTAGCCAGTTCTCTAAATGTATTTAATAATAGAATTTTTGAATATCTTTTTTCATTGGGAAATCGCAACGTATGAATTACCATGATATTGTTAAGGGGTCTCAGTGTTACATATTATTACATATTAAATTGATTTTTGGATGATAAAGAAGAAATAGAAACATTTTGGCGATATTGGCCTAACTGTGTAACGGGACTAGGACTAGAAAGTTATTTATTTATTACTACTAATTTAGAAAATGTATTATATAATATTGCCGGTCACTGATAATAATGATTCTCACAAATAGCAATATAACCGAAATGAGTTACAAAAAATATATCATAATTACGTGAAAAATATTTACTTACAATTTCTTTAAACAATTACAATATTTTAAAAAGTATATAATAAATAATTTAAATAGCATTTAATAAATTATAATATTATTTTTACCAAATGCTTTTTTTAATTTTTATTATTTTTAAGCATTTTTTTAAAGCTAAATAAAAAAACGTAGTAACAGCAACGTTCCAAATAATGGACATTGAATAGGTATAATTTCATTACAGTTACAGATCATTTTGCATAATATTAGTTACTATTTTGAATCTGAAAAAAATATTATTACATTTCATTTTTGGCGGATAAATAAGAAGCGAAAAACTGTGGCAATATTTTTATAACTTTGGAAAATTATGTATTCAATACTACTAGTTTAGACAATGTGTTACCTTATTATTATTACTTTCATAATGTCGTTTTCCTAGCAGTTTTTAATTTTAATTATATTTAAGCATTATTGAAAGCTTCATAAAATTAGAGTAAGTAAAAACAACATTCCAAGTATTGGAACATGGATGGGTATGATTGCATTAGTCACAGATCTTTTGCATAATATAAGCTACTATTTTATATACGTAAGAAGTATTGTGACATATTAATTTCGTTTTTGGCGGAAAATGAAGAATTAAAAACATTTTGGCAATATCTTCCTAACTGAAGAAATTTATTTATTTAATACAACTGTAATATACAACTATATAAATAAAAGTAGAGAAACCATGTTTCAGTTTTATTTAACGTCATATTCGTCAAAATAAGTTACAGGAAATACCTTAAGTTAGGTTAAAAGTATATTTAAAAAATTCCTTTAAAAAATATACAATAAATAATTTGAACAGCATTTAAGAAATTACAATAAATTCATAATTATAAAAATAAAGAAACATTTACTAGTACGCGAACTACAGAAGTTATATTCATCAGTCGATCGCTTCAACCACTCGGCTACTACAACCCTTTACGAGATAAGACGTAAAGCATGAACGCGTAAGGACTGTAGATTTTCCGCCGGCGCTCGACTGAGCCTCCCAGCCGCCGACACAAATAAAACCTTCACACCGACATGACATGAACAGGAGGCTACCACATTGACGCGAGTTAGAAAAGTCGGTTTCTTCCAGCGGATTCCCTCCCCTAGCGCACATAATTCGGGGCTACTTTTTCCTCCCTAGCCGACTCGAGTTCGGTCTCCTTACTTCTTACTTCGTGATGTCAACAAGTATTGTGGGAAATATTTGGAATTTAAAGTATTCGTTTAAATAGTGACAGTGTTAGAAGGTATTACGTGGTTTTGTTCATGAGTACTTGAATATTATGATGTGTTTTAAAAGTGAAAACTCTGTGCCGGGATTCAGAAGTGAATGTAGAAATTGAGAGGCTCCTTTTGAAACGCGATCTACTGTTGGTGCATTGAAATTGAGACCGGTATAAAATATATTTGAGAAAACGTACTTTTGAATACATGTGCAAATGTAAACAATACGTTTAAATTGTAAAGATTGATTTTTGCAGGCCGAAGTGTGAAAATAAAACTGGCAACAGTACTTAAAACTCAAAAGTGAAAAACATCCAGCTATTTCAGTATTACATGGTTTCTAGTGAGTTGTTTAAATTTATCACTGTAATTGTTAATGTGTCATCCACTTTCACCGAGAACTAATTTCAGTGAAAGATATGTGACGTCCTTTCATTAATTTCCATTTATTTTGTAATGAAATATTATTTATAAAATATTATTTTTTTAGGAACACAGTTATACAGAATATCGAATAATAATTGTATTATTTGTGATGAATCTTTGGGTACAGATGAAAGTGCAATTGTTTCCGTTTATGAAAAAGGTTGCAAAGCATTGCGAACTTCTTGTTACCGGACAGGCAAAGAATCGTTGCGAAGAAAGTTATATAAAATTGATGGTTCTATATCTGAACGAGCATAAGACATGCTATAAAAAATTCACTTACATGAGTGAAAGCAATGAAATTGATGCAACGAATTCAGGTAGACCAAAAACTTCTGAACGTAAATTAAAGTCATCAAGTGAATTAAAAGATATTCCAGTAAATTATAATAATTGTTTTTTTTTAATCAACGAGACTGTGCATCAGAGGATTTAAGAAAGCTGACTAAAAAAACTGCAAATAAACGGATAAAAGTTAATGAGTTATCTCAGAAGAAAACGTTAATTAAAATCAAAGAAACTGCAAGCAAAAATGCATGTAACAAAAATGAAGCGTTACTTCGGCTTTTACCTGAAAAAGACGAAATAATAACAAAAATATGGGGGAATCCACAGAACCGGTCGATTTCATGTTTTGCACATATCTTACAATTTTTCAAATATCCCATTAATTATTTTCATATTAATACTATTTAGGATATCTCTATAAACCCATTGAACTAAGAAAATTAAGTAAATATTAACGTATATGCCACATATAAATAATGACATAGAGTTAAAGAGCTAAGAAAATGAAATTTGATGTGTTACTCTAGGCATAAATTTCACTTCTTGTGGGTCTAACTTTTCCGGCGCAGAACGAAACAATTTTATACGCTGGTGAATTATAACTCTAGTATAGTAGAATAAACTGAAGACTAAAAAAAATGTGTGCTCTCAACTAAAAAGAAATGGTCGCTGCTGAAAGTAGCGTTACACATTATTTTTGAACAATGGTAAATCAATAACTATTATATAATATCTTTTGCGGCGGCCCCTTAATTGAAAGTTGATTAAATGGGATTTATTGCTTTTGTCTAGACAAACAAATTCCGCACTTATAGAATAATGTGCCACTAGAAGTGAAGAAAATATTACTATAATAGTAACACCATATTCGACCGTGAATGTCTTTAAATTTAGCCTCTTTTTAGTAGCACAACTGCAGAATACTATACTTTAGGTTGAAAACTTGTGTGATCGTTTAAAGATACTACTATAATTGTAGTATGCAAACGCCAAATTTGAACACCATTTTTAAAGACCATAATTTAAAAATACATACTGAATGTGTCACTAAATATGAAAAATGAAGGTGAAACATAGTATAAACAAAAGAGCATTCTCTCCATACATATGTAATAACCTTTTATATGTCATATTTTATAACTTGCATCACAATTAGTGTCAGTAAATAGTTTATCGGTTGTGAGTGACGATTGTTTAATTTAAAAACTTTGAATTAGACAAGATGACAAAGACTGAAAAGTTATTAATAAAAAGGGAACAACAAAGAAAAAAACACGAAAGTCTTGCTGCCTTCCGAGTCAAGGAATTGCTTCGTAAAAAAAAATATCACGATAAAAAGCGTGCTGAAAAAATGCAAAATAATTCAAACAACTTGTAAGTTTCTTAAAATTTTATATCATTATAAGACAATTTTCAATAATTCTTCTTCTTCTTCTTCTTATTATTATTATTATTATTATTATTATTATTATTAAATAAAATAAAATTTGAAGTTAAGTTTTAAATATTTCTAGTTATTAGTGAAAACACTGAAATTCTCTAATTAAAATAAATTTTTCCTTGCTTTCGTGATGTGTTTATTATTACCTTTGTATGTATGGAACATGATCTTTATTTTAGGAATGAAATGATTGACAATTCACTAACCGATGTTTCTCTTTACCCCCCTCGTACCATTTGGACAAGAAATTATTCAAATGCACAAATTGAAGAATCCTCGAATAGAAAACGAAAACTGAATACAAATAATAATTCGTTGATAGAACCGGAGAGTGATACTGACGAAAATTGTCAACAAATAAACACCCGGCAGCAAAAAAGGTTCTGAAATTACAATTTTGTCCTTTTTCTTTAAATTTATTACTATATTTGTATATAACAGAAAGTAATTTTCATTGTAGAATCAAACCGGCTGATAATGAAATTACTGACATTTCCCTTCACCCACATTGCACTCATCAAAATAGACTTCTCGAAACATCTGAAACCGACAATATATTAATACAAATTGAGTCTGAGACTGAAAATAATATCTGCATTGAAAAATTAAATGATACAAATATTCACGTCCAAGAGAACTATTTACCTGAACTCGATGATAAGAAATCCAGCAAAAAGAACAAGGAAAATGTTATTCAACGTTTAACCAAAACAATTAGATTTACAAGATGTAGAGAACAAAAGTTACGCCGAGATAATAAAAAATTGAAAGAAATCATTCAAAAGAAAAACGCAACGATAAATATATTGAAAATTAAATACCGCAGATTACTAAATAAAAATGAAGATTCTGTTCTAAAAAATGTTAAAAGAATTGAGCGCAAAGGGACCACTGAAATTAGAAAAAAACTATTATTATGTGAGGCTTTTGATCAACAATTAAGAGTCAAAAAATTGTCATTAACGAGTGCAAAAGAGCGATCAGTTTTTGCCCAGTGTTTAGCAGGAAAAGTTTTGAAGAAATATAGACTAATGAAAAATATCAGGCATTTAGTTTCTACAAAGTCTCAAAAGAAATATGCGAACTCCGAATCATTACAATTTGAAAAGTCTCGTGCTAAAAAAGTTGCTATCAAAACGGAAATGCTTGAACGCGTTCAAAAGTTTTTAGAAAAAGACGAAAATTCAGTTATCGCTCCAGGAGTGAAAGATACAATAACCAAAAATAAAATTGCTAAAAGAAAGAGGTTTTTATTAGAATCGATGGACAATTTGTATAAAAAATTTAAGGAACAAGAACCAATTAAAATCTCCAGAGGATCATTTTATAATTCCAAACCGTTTTGGATTGTAAACCACGAAGTCACTGGTCGTGATACGTGCTTGTGCAAAGATCATGCTAATATGGCTTTTATGATAAAAAGATTGCATTCCTTACATCTATTGACTAGTTCTTCATCATTATCATTTATAAAATCACTTGTTTGTGATATCGAAAGTAAAGACTGTCATTATGGGAACTGCAAGGAGTGTGCAATCAAAAATATAATATCAGAAGGAAACGATGATCCTACGTGGTACTTCAAATGGCAGACAAAGAACGTTAGTAGATTAGGAGCAAAAGGCCTTACTTACAACGTTAAAATAACAGCCAAAGATAAGATCGTTTGCACCGTGAACGAATTTATTAAAGAAGTCAATTCATTGATTCCAAAATATTTACATCACGTGTACGTCACTGGTCATCAGTTTAGAGCCATGGAAAACATTTTAAACAACCTAAAGCAAAAAGAAGTTTACGTAGTAATTGATTTTTCGCAAAATTACATCTGTAAATACAATAATGAAATACAAAGCGCTCATTTTGGTGCATCCAAAAAACAACTATCTCTTCACACTGGTGCCTTTTATTGCAAGGATGACGCTTCTGGGAAAGTGTTGTGTAATTCGTTTTGCACTGTTTCCGAATGTCTTAGACATGATGCTGCATCGGTATGGACACATTTGGAACCAATTTTAAAATTGATTAAGGAAAAAGTTCCTAATTTTTCTGCGCTACACTTTCAAAGTGACGGGCCCTCTACTCAATATAAAAATAAAACAAATTTTTATTTATTTCAACATCACTGTAGGGATATGAAATTAGACTATGCTACGTGGAATTTTTCTTCACCTGGGCATGGAAAAAGTACAGCAGATGGAATTGGAGGCACTGTAAAGGGATTATGCGATAGAGCGGTGGCGCAAGGCAAAGATGTTATCAGTGCTGAGTCAATGATTGATATAATAAATTCATTGCCATCTCAAAAAATTCGGGCCTTCGAAATACTTGAAACCAGTATTAAAAAAATGGATTTGGTATGCCAAAAACCTAATATCAAGGCGATTCCGAATACCACTAAAATATTTCAAATTCTTTGGTCTCGAAAAAACGAAGAAAAGCTCTTTTTAAATTATTTAAGTTGTTCATATTGTGTGGTCAATGGCCTTTATTGTGAACCATGTTGCCATTTCTCTTAAAGTCCAAATAATTGGTCTTTTGAGGAGGAGGAAAAGAAGATTTCTGCAACTACTGATGGTAAAAGAAGACAAGTTAGAAACACTAAAAGTAAAAATTCGCTTAAACGCGCAGATGAAAAAGTTGTATCGAAAAAGACTAAAGTTCAAAACAAACGGGAAAAATGTTCAAACAAATAAAAAGGTTAAATTTAGGAAAACAATTATTCAATCACATATCTTATTATTTCATGCGAGTATGTGTGCGTGCGTGCTTGTGCTTGTGCGTGTGCGTATGCACGTGTGGGGGGGGGGGGAGGGGAGGGAGCGTCTCCGTGACATACCTTTCATTCAGTCCTAAACATCGTGAATTTCGTCTTTTGATTTCATAGATTAAGTTGTGTACTTTCATTGCAGATTATACGCGTTTAGACTTGAAGATATGGAAAATATTTAAAACTATTCGGGAATTTCCCGCTCTATATTCATTGTTTGAAATACTTTCTCGACAGATTTATATTTTCCGAGATAAATGCAAAAAAAGGTAAAAAAAGTTACCTTTTAGGCTGGTTTTTCAAGATGGCGGCCAAATTATGTTCGAGCGTCAACTTCTATCATCATAGTCGTATTCACGAGGAAAAAATACATCGAAAATGGCTATTATATTTTATTGTTTCGAACATGCAGCTTTTTCCATGGTTGCCTAATTTTCTTTTTGTTTCTGACCTTTATCTCTTATGGCATTAAAATAAAACGAATCACGCAAATAGATAATTGCTCTTAAAGCAATTTCCAACAAAATAGTCCCTAGATAAAAGGTGTGCATGGTATTTAAAAATTTTTACCTTCATAAGTAAAAATCGACCGGTTCTGTGGATTTCCCCATATATTATCACTCGTATTGTTTAACGGATTTTTACGCGGAAAATGAAAATCCTGCAAGCCAAAATGAAGACACAGGAAATGGCACTGTTTTAAAAGTTATTACATATATATGTAATATGATACAAAGTAACCCGGGCATAGACCAATTTAGTCTGAATAATTTATTATTGCAGTTTCAAGTGGAGAATGACGGAGTGTCTATGCCGACCGTAAAATGGCTAAAAAAACAATTATTATTACATGTCTCTGAAGACATATTCATAGCTAATAATAACGCACAGGAAAGTATAATATGTCGACGAAAAGCAGGGCACCGAATATTAATTAAGCATTTTCAACAGTCTGTAACTGAAACAAATCCTTTATCAGAAGAAGAGGAACATGCAAAGATATTAAAAAAATCAGCTACTATAATAATTAATGAATTAAACAAGAAAATTTTTGACGTTAATATGTATCCAACAGCTGACACATTTTTTAATAACCTTGACGATTATATACCTGAATCATTATTAATTTTTTTACGGATTCTGATAACTGACCAGAAACGAAATATGCATGATTGGCACACAAAAATTACTGCCATTGCTCATAGTATAAAATCTGCAATATCTCCTAGAAAACTTATATCACCGTTACAGCTTGGTCTCGCTGTGACATTGTACCCCCCGCAGGGGACTTGTGGAAGAGAGCGGATCGGGTAACTCCGTCCGCAAGGAAGAGGGAGGGGTCGAAGCGCCCGAACTCGAAGAGGAACAATGCTTTTGAAAGATCCGCTTCTCCTAGCAAGTTTTGAGAATTGACGACCTCACGGATCCGATCGTTCGGCTGGTCTGTGCCGACGATTGCCTGATCGTGAAACGACTCGAGATACCCACCGTACTGGGGAGCTAGGGTGCGGTGTCAAGCCCCTACCGGCGGGTTGCACACAGGGGAGCGCTACGGCGTGCCGTGTTCGTCGGGTAGTAACCGCAACGAGGGTTGGCCTCTAGCGGGTCGTGGCAACGTTAGAAAGGGTTCCCTGAACCAACAGAAGTTTCAAGGCAGGCAGCTTGTTACTACTAATTTTGGTAGCTGACTTGTAGATTTATCAATTTGCACAACCAGCGGTGCTGGCACTTCACTCAAATTTGGCCCCAATCTCGTGGGAGGCGGGGAATGGCGATGAGCTCTGGGCGCCCTATAAATTTCTACAATATGTGACATTGTACCATCGATTTGATTCAAAAGACTTGATTGACATTTTATCAAGTTTAGGATTTTGTGCATCTTATGGTAAAGTATTATTATTTCAAGCTTCCGCAATTCAGTTTTAGAAAGAACCTGTTTTACAACAACGTTTCGGTCAATTTGCCTTTGATAACGCTGATCACAATGTTTGTACCATCGACGGATTAAACACGTTCCATTGCATGAGAGGAATTCAAATAATTGTTCCTCATAGTGCAATTCAGCATCAATGTATTCCTAAACTGAACACATTACCGAAATCACATACGTTTATTATGAAAGGTGTTGAAACTATCAAATTTAAAACTTAAAAATTATTACTTGGAACGCTAATTCCATTAAATCTAAAGTTAATGAATTTAAAACTGTAATTAATTATAATAATTACGACGTTATAGGCTTATGCGAAACTAAATTAGACTCAAATTACAAAATTAATTTTACCGATTATATAGTTACTAGAAAACATAGAAATAGGTTTGGAGGAGGTGTTACTCTAATGGTTAGAAAAAATATTTAACATAATGTTATTCAATTACCGGAACTAGAAAAAATGGAAGCCATAGACATAAAGGTAGAAATCGAAAATAGCGATGTAGTTATAATACAGATATACAGTCCGCCCTCTTCTAATATATGTAAAAGTGACCTAACCAAATTAATGCAAGTCAATAAAAGGGTCATATTAATGGGTGATTTCAATTCACGTAGCGTGGCATGAAACTGTTTTACTAATAATGCAAAAGGCAAATTTCTGATTGATTATTGCCTGAAAATGAAATTAATAATTGCAGCACCTGAGCTACCAACACATTTTCCAAAATATGGTAGACCCAGTGTATTAGAAATTTTATTTTAAAAAATGTACATAAATATTCTACCCCCGATTCTCTGCAAATATTAAGTTCGGATCATAATCCAGTTCAAATTATCATTAACGAAAAAATTTTAAAATTAGATACCAACATAATATATAATTATAGAAAAGCAGATTGGAAAGGTTCCAAAGAATATATAGTAAATAACATTAAACTACATAATAATTATATGTACAGAACAGATATTGAGAAAAGCGTTAATGTTTTAAATAAAGTTATTACTACAGCCGTAACTAAGTACAGTACAACCTGTCTTGTTCGACATGATCGGTGCCAGACGCTCTCTCTCTGCCCTCGCTAGTTTGACATTTTTCTAACCACGCCCACTATGACGTCACGCAATCGTGATTGGCTCATTTGTTCTTACGACACCTAACCTTCTAACCTTCTGTTTTCCTAGCATTCATTTCCAGCCTCCTTGCCATACATATAGAAGTCAAGTAGAAGACTAAAACTTAACAACAACAAATGCGGAGGTTATGTCGTTCGATTTGACGGGGGAGGTGCAATCGTCCGAGACCGGCATGGGTGCGTTCGTGTTCGTCGGTAATATAATGGACGGGGCGGGAGAGGGAAGAAGTCTCCGCCCACTGTCGAACTAAGGAGGTCCGGCACTGTCGAACTAGGGAGGTTGTCGAACAAGAGAGGTTGTACTGTATATACCTTTAAGAACCACCCAAAATAATTATATCAAGCAGTCACCTGACAAAATTAAATTATTAATCAATATTAAAAATAGTTTAAGACGAAAATATCAAAAGGATAGAAGTAGTAGAAACAAAATGTAGAAGCAAATTTTGCAAATTATTGTTAATAAAATATTAAAGAAGTGGAATGAACAACAATGGGAGACAAAGTTATTGGAATGCAGTACTAATGATCAATAATTGTGGAAAATAACTAAATATTACACAAAAAAAGTAAAAGATATACCCCCATTAGTAGTTAACAATAAGTACATATATAAAAATATTGATAAAGCAGAAATTTTAGTAGAACAATTCCATGCAGCCCATGCAACAAATCATGAATTGGGTACTAAGTATCATACATACAAAGTCAATGTAGCAGTGGATAAATATATAAATAAATAAAAAATTAACAATAACGATATTGAGTACACTACTGTTGATGAAATCTCAAAACACATCAAGAACTTAAAAAATAATAAATCTCCTGGAATAGACCAAATGACAGGAATAATTATTAAACAATTACCACGAAAAGCATTAGTGTTGTTGACCCTAATTGTTCATGCAATGTTTTGCTTAGGTCACTTCCCTACGGCATGACAAAAGGCAAAAGTAATACCGATTCCTAAACCAGGTAAAAATCGTATATTACCTAGTAGCTATAGACCAATAAGCTTATTACCATTTTTAAGTAAGGTAGTCGAAAGAATTATTAAAAGTAGAATTATTAAGATAATAAAAGATCGTAATATTTTAATTGATGAACAATTTGGATTTCGGAAATGTCATAGTACTGTTGATCAACTTGCGAGACTTGTTAACTTCATAACTGATAAATTTAATGGTAATAAGCATATTGGTCTATTGCTACTAGATTTCGAAAAAGCATTCGATACTGTTTGGCTGAATGGTGTAATCTATAAATTAATTAATCATAACTTTCCAACATATATAGTGCGATTAATTAATTCATATATCAGGAAAATGTATGTTGAATGTAATAATAATAAATCTACGATTAAGCGTGTAATGGCTGGCGTACCACAAGGATCGGTATTAGGACCCATACTGTACCTTATGTACATAAACGATATTGTCAGAACCAAACATGTACATTTAAGTTTATTCGCCTACGATACAGCATTATTCACATCGTCATATAGAATTGATACAATAGTTAACAGATTGCAAGAGAGCATAAATAAAGTAATTAAATACCTTTCTAAATGGAAAATTAAAATAAATAATGGTAAGACCCAAGCTATTGTTTTCACGAAGTGCAGACCTACGTTAAATAAATATATATAAATAGAAAAAGGGTATCCTATTAGTTGGTCGAATGCTGTTAAATATCTCGGCATAATATTAGATAAAACGCTAACCAAGCACGTCAATTATATTGTACAAAGAGCCATAGGTGGATTGGTCACGCTCTACCCTTTGTTAAAGGACAGATCTAAATTAAGTAGGAATAATAAGCTGTTAGTTAATAAGATAATAATTAGGCCTGCTATGACATATGGCTGCCCCATATGGAATCTAATCAGCCAAACTAAATTTAATAAACTACAGGTAGTACAAAATATATTTCTGCGCCTTGTTGGTAAATACAATAGGTATACCAAAATTCGCTATATGCATGATAGATTAAGTTTACCTAGTGTAAAAGAATATATTAAAGCAGCAACGGCCAGTTATTTCAAACGTATTATGTTACACCCAAACAAATTGATGGGTGATATATACTATGAACCAACTAAATTTAAGCATAGAAGAATTATGCATATAATGTATGAATAAAATTGTAATTAGGTTGCTTTGTAACTAAGTACTTATGTATTTGGTTTTTTATAAGTAGTTTTTTTTGTCTAGTATTTGTTAATTTGTTAATTTTACATTTTGTTAATTAGCTTAATGTAGTGTTTTTCTAGAATACATAAAAGTCCGGAGGGTTAGTCAGCGTTGCATGAGGAACCTCCAATTAGAATACTAATATGTAATTTAATACGTAAACTGTAAGTAAAACGATTTGAAGAAAAAAATGTTTGTACCATCGACGAATTAAACACGTTCCATTGCATGGGAGGAATTCAAATAATTGTTCCTCCTAGTGCAATTCAGCATCAATGTATTCCTAAACTGAACACATTACCGAAATCACATACGTTTATTACGAAAGGTGTTGAAACTATAAAATACTTTCAAGCGCATCCCGAAAAACGTTTTGAAGACCTGCAGTTTGAAATTTTAGAAGGATATGAATTAAGTGATAATAAATACAGATAAAATGTTACATTATCTAAAAGTGACTTTTTGTGGCTTACAGTAAATTTACGGATATAGACAGTAGCACGGGATGGAATCATTTTATGGAGCAGCTTACAATGGAGCAACATTATCAGAAAAGCAGTCATATGTTAGCCTTTCATTGTTGCCCCCCTCCCCCCCATCAAATAAAGACACCGTATATACTTCTTTATTATTAGCTATAGAAAAGCGCAGAGTGCAAAATTGAAATACATTTACGTAACTTTTGACTTGCCTTTATACATGAAGGCATTAGAAATACTACGGACGACCGATTAAAGACTGTCATACCTATTTTAGGAGGGTTTCATTTGTTAATGTCTTTCATGGGTTCAATAGGATACATGGATGGCAGTGGAATCAAAGATGTATTGTCATTAATATATGCAGAAAACTCCGTAAAGCACATTTTAAGTGGGCATGCCTTCGCTAGAGCAGTTCGAGCTCATGTACAAATTCACGCAGCATTGGTACATTTAATTTTCTCTTTGGT
Organism: Trichopria drosophilae; assembly: GCA_030407085.1. Classification (NCBI taxonomy): domain Eukaryota; kingdom Metazoa; phylum Arthropoda; class Insecta; order Hymenoptera; family Diapriidae; genus Trichopria; species Trichopria drosophilae. The sequence goes on from CM059587.1 coordinate 53,692,601, forward strand.
TGATTTTACTGAGGAGGAAGAAAATGTTATGACCACCTTGTAATTAAGTACAGCTTCATATGAAGAAATAATTAATAAATTTCATCACGAATTACATGAATTGTATACTGATGAAATGCCAACTGCTAGACTATGGATACAATATTTTAAAACATTGACGTTAATAAAAAAATTCATAGAACAGTTCGTTGCACTAACTGGGACGAGTATTTAAACTGTATAACTAAAATGTTGAACATAATTAATATAAATAGTGAGTAGATGAATAGGGACAGAGCCCACGAAGTTCCCGCCGCCGCCACCAGGCGTCGCCACAGTCGCGGCGCTGTCGCAGCATGCGAGGTGGTAGATTCGTGAACTAATTCGCAGACTGATTCGTGGACTAATTCGTGGTTTGAGTCGCGGACTGACTCGCGGGCTGATTCGCGGATTGATTCGCATTTTTGATTTACTGTTTAGTACGCGGGCTTATAATTCAAGACTCGCAGCGCTGTCGCAGCATGCGAGGTGGTAGATTCGTGAACTAATTCGCAGACTGATTCGTGGACTAATTCGTGGTTTGAGTCTCGGAATGACTCGCGGGCCGATTCGCGGATTGATTCGCATTTTTGATTTGCTGTTTAGTACGCGGTTTCAAGACTCTCTCATTGGGAAATCTGACCGTCGCTAATGGGGTCATTAAGATGACGCAAGACTTCGTGGACGGTCCCATTAAGTTTTCGAAGATTAATGCTGTAGCGTTATGCATATATCTTTCGATCTTTTAAATGTGCCCTGTTGGGGAAATCTCTCTTTCAATATGTCGTTACCTACCTAATTCGGATGTTACATATCTTTTTTGATGAATTGAAAGCGTAGATTTCCATTAGTCTAAATACCAGCTTGAAGCGCAATCTCGTATATCGACGACCTACTTTTTAAATCTCACACAAATTTTAAAAACCTACAATCAGGGCGTTGACCTCTCCCTTACCATGTTGTAAGTTTCAGAGTTTTCTCTCGTCGGGGGAAATCTATTCATCAATATGACAGTCGTCTTGACAAGCCGTTAGTGTATCTCAATGATCTCCAATAGTGACGAAACCGCTGAGCCCCTTCACACAAAACTGCTAAGACCATTTTAAAATTAATTTAGAAAAGCCTCTAAGCAAGTCTCAACAGGTTCAAAAGACCTAACACATCGACACCCTGATGCGCGGGACCCGGCAGGTCTATTTTTCCCACATCTCTTATTCGAAAGCGCTCGGTCTAGATTCCAATCATTGGGAAAACACATGTAACTTCGACCATCCTTGGGAAAACACATGTAAATTCCAAGCATATTAGATAATATGTCGGGACCTATGTCTCTCAAAGATGGTATACGAGTTGAGATGCGTGTAAAACCCATTAGTGATTACGTCCCCCATGATCTCATTCTAACCATGCTTTTAAGATTTACGACCAGGGCCGACGCCCGAGACGTGACGATGACCTACTAACGCTCGGGGCCTGACAGCTATGACAGGTGCATAAAAGACGCCATGCAAGTCTCAACGCGTTCCTAAGAAGGTTCACTCTTGAACCCATTGTTAAATAATAACTCATTTTCTATTTTGGTACAATATCATGCAGGAAGGAAGATGAAGAAAATACAGAAGATGTATTTAATAAATTTTATTTTTCACATTCATATTCATACATTACATAAATTTTTTTTGTTCACAATATTGTTATACATAAGAATATAAAATAGCTATTACAAAAAATTTATATTTTCAATATCGTCAACTAATGCATCGCTTTTAATTTGACAACTGATGCAGTCTTTAATCATAGGCGGTTCACCATCTATCGTATCATAGCTTGATTCGAAATGTTTATAGCATCGACGACATTCACGTATTTCAGGATGCATTTGCATAGCAGGTGGCAGGCAGGTCCATGCTTCTTCAATTTGTCGTTCAGCAAACATGCAGATGAAATCGATCGGTAGACATTCTATATCTTTTGTTTCCATCAATGCAAGACGTTTCACCTCGTAATAAATCCTTAATGAACGTTGAAGAGATGCAGGCTGTTCAAGTAGATTTCCCAATACCCAATTTTTAAGTATTTGCACATTTTCTTTGGTGCAAGTTCCATTAAGCGAATGATTTTCACACTTCTCCGACAATTCATATTGCTGCTCTTGCTTCAGTTTTTTCAGAGATGGACAGTCCAAAACGTCGAGATCAATAACATTTTCAGCGTTTCATATATCCTCCAACCAACATTTTTTATCGACTCCTTTTACATAAACTTTGTTGGCACATTTAACAATATCCTCCAAAGTCTCGTTTATAGCATCAAAGGGAACGTCGCCAGATTGCCATGGTAAGCCGTGGTAATTATGTATTAACCAGTTATTGACTCTTTTATAGTGTAACGGTAACCACACCCATTGATATGGCGCTTTAAACACACAAGTCTCAATTTCACCGGCGAAAATATTCATTATAGACATTTCCTTCGGTATGAAGCGATTACCAGGCCCGCGGAATCCCTGCACGTCTACAATGTATTCCATTTCGTATGATACTGATTCACTAGCAATTAAAGTATGACTATATTTTATTCATTAATTAGCGCATGCGCAATAATGGCTAACCCCTCTCAAACCAACTTCTTTACATTTCCACTTATGGGATTATATTCTACAATACGATCATGTAAAATTAAACAATAAGCAGAAGTGTTTGCAGGAAAATTTTCTTTTGATTCAAATTCGAGCCGCACATCGACAGGTGCGTGTTTTAAAGCGTCATTCTGCTTAGAGCAATCCAATAATGATTAATGGAGCTTTCTCTAAAAATATTGATTTATTCAATATAGGTTTACCATTAAAATTTTTATTATAGTAACTAGCTTGAAAATTGATATACATATCGTATAATAAAGAAAATTGATTATTTGCAATATCAAGGTTTAAATTACCATACGGATAATATTCTGAATTCAGAAATACTTTAACATTACTAATGTTACAGTGATCAAACAGGCTAGCATTTTTCGCCTTGTCATTTTTTCGTGCTGTTTGGAAGCCGATAATAATATATCGTGGCTTTTCTAGTTGTGTCGCTGTTTTCACGGACCACACGTGGGATGATGTTACCGGTAATAGAGGATATACATAAAGTTCCCATGTACGGAAACTTAAAGATATGCAAGGGTCTTTTTCAATGAAACGTAACAGCTGTATCCTTTCCCTGTCAGCCAACGTCACATATGGAACTAACCATTCTATTTTATTCATCTCAATTTTGTAATGTTCTTCTGCATTTTGTATAATTGCATTATCATCATGTTTAGATCTTGTTAAAACAAGTTCGTGCTTCGCGTTTACAATTATCTTACGATAATCTTCCGCAAATCCGAGAATCATACTCAGAGGCATGATTACATCAAAATAACCATTATCATTTGTTATCTTTATATTTGAACTAGATATCCAACCTGCATTGATTAAAACGAGTTCATCATTGGGCGTGTAAGAAGGATACCCCTTCATCAAGCTAGTAATACCAACATTTCTATTTCGATCAATTTCAACACCATTCAATTCATATCGCGCCTCATCAAATAAATGACAGATTGCGTTAGACGTTAGATTAGTATTATTTGCTTTAGTTCCGTCGGTTTTCGTCAACCTTCCACTAACATGTATCAAACTTTTACACGGTAAAATACATAAATCTTGATTTTGCACAGCAATACGAATTTCATAATTTTTACCAAAAGAACTTGTATTGTAAGATTGATGTGAATGCAGCTCGTAATGAGCGACAGATTCGTCGAAAACGACTGGGTTTTGAATGCTGAGTATTGGATCCTCCATTATTGCTATTATGATAACGTGCTATAAGTATGCAAATACAACAACGGCAATAACAATTTTTATTATTATTATTCACTGTTTGATATTGTGATGATAATGTAACTTGAGTCCCAAGCTTTTCAGAAATAGAGCGTTCCGACGTGTTAACGTCTTGCGAATTTGACGACGACTGATATGTTTTCTCCATGATGGGTTATTATTATAGTAACTATTAAGGTTCTGACCATTGTACACAATACCCATTGTTACGTAGATTTAAGATGGAGTCGTATCGTAATTGTTTCAACACGAAAATTCACCAAATCACCGTTCTGATCAACAATACGCAATTGAATATGATCTATTAATCTGACGGCAACAGGTAGGTAAATGACGTGATTCGGCACTTCCACAATCTTATATCCGGGTGCCACAGTAGGAAAAAATTCATGAATCGTGTGCGCTATACTGCTATTAATATAAGCGCCTGTAGTTATATTGCATTCCACGCGAAGTGCATTAACTTTAATTATGGTTACTGGCAAATCTGAAATGTGCAACTTGTTTGCTTCCAAAATTCGTCTATTGAAGCCCAATGTGCGCCCAATCGAATCGATTGGTGTAAAATCAATGTCTCGATTAGATCTGATTTCACTACGTAGTGTATTATTATTCGGTTTTATATCTAGCGTAATATCACTATACTCCGACAGCTTGTTTCTAATATATTCTGCTATATCCTCAATTTCATAGCTACCGATCGGCACAATAATTTCATGGTTACCAATATGAAATTTATTATTAACGTCAACATTTGGGATTGAATTAAACGTTAAAAGTTCTATCAAACCCAATTCATAATTCTTCTGTGGTGAAAGTTCAATAGGTGGAAAGTATTGCGCTCCCAATACTGAAGACTGCCCCGAGAGCGTCAACGTAAAAGAATCATTCATACTGATTGTTCAAATTACATTGATTATCATAATATTTTATGCGATATATTTATACAACTGATACTTGTTTGGACAAAACAGCTGATTGCATAAAAATTTGAGACATAAATGTCCACAATCAAAAGTGGCATAGTCTTGAAATTTTTCACGGTTATACATAATGCTACCTACACCGAGATATTTTCCCAACTCAGCAGGTGGGCTAAGGTTTCCAAAGCTGTCAAAATAAACGACTTTAGAACCACGTTTTCGATATGCTACCCAATGTGTCCCCGGACCGCTTGCATCGTCTAAATTTATGACTGCACATTCATTAACTTGGGGATTCTTTGGTAAATTATTACGCATAAAGACACCTCTAAAATTCGGAATTCCAGCTTCTTTCGAATATCTCAATATATCTACATCGGTGAGTGCTCGATGCGGTAGCTTTACAAGTTTTTTCGATTTTTTCTACATTTAACACCTAAACCCGTTTTATATGGTTTTAATTTCAAACCTAGACCATTTTTATAAGGTTTAAGATATAACCCGTTACCTATAGCTATTGTCTCCATAGCACGATTATGCCTCTCACTTTCATGTAACTGCTTTTGAGCAGCTTTTGCATCATTAACAGCCTTGGTAATGCCCGCTGCGCCACCAGCTAATGCACCTGCAGCACTTAATCCAGCAAATATGTGTGCAAGGAAAGGTAAGAATCCTCCAACCTTTGAAGGTATCGATAGCTGTCGAGTTTTTTGAATGAATCGTTTGCCACCTGCTTCTTTTACGGCTTTACGTGCCCCTTTCAAAGCGCTCGATATAACACTTTGAACATTATTACTTGGTGACATTGACATTTTAGCAGCCGCAATAATGTTGTTTTCTTTTTTGATACTTTTTTCTTCTTTTTCAGTCCCATGCCTAATTTACTTTTTAGTTTCATTGTGTTTGCAACACCCCAAGCTGCCGCCTTTTCTGCAATGCTTGCGTCTTTTGCTAAAACTCGCTTCCAAGCCTGCTCCGCTAATATTCGATCGGCCTCGCTTCTACCGGTAGGATTTTCACGAGTTTTGGAATAAGCAATGTCGTGTTCCTTGCAAGCCTTATCTAACGGATTTATCCCTGAGTCCCCTCTTGCTAATCGTTGCTTTAATTTTGTACCAGGCCCGCAGTACTGATAACCGGGTATATGAAGTTCTACCGGTAATTTATTAATTAAAGAATTGACCAATCCTTTCCCACTCTTTATTCGTTTTTGCTTCTTGTTTTTACCCACATATGTAATCATATTAAGATGTGCATCATTCAAGTAACAAACAGTTAATGACTGACATTACATATAAAGACGCTACTTATACTTTTATGATCAGTTATTATCAAAATGCGATTTCATAAACAACCAACGAAAATCCCAATCATCAATTTTGATGATTTAACATCGTCTGTACAAAATAATGCAACTAATCATAAACGACATGGGGAGTTGCTGCCCAATAGTATACGTGCACTTTTCTGTGGCCCGTCTAATTGCGGAAAAACAAATACACTACTCAGTCTAATCATCGATCAGAATGGATTAAAGTTTGAAAATATATATGTATATTCGAAATCGTTAAATCAGCCGAAATATCAATTTTTACAAAACTTACTCGACTCTGTGGAGGGTATAGGATACTTTCCTTTTCACGATAATGAACAGGTAGTACCACCCGCCGAGGCCAGGCCAAACTCTATTATTATATTTGATGATGTTGCGTGCGAGAAGCAAGATAACATTAGATCCTTCTTTTGTATGGGTAGACATAATTGCGTCGATTGCTTTTATCTCAGTCAAACGTATGCTCGCGTTCCCAAGCATCTTATTCGAGATAACGTAAATTTTCTGGTTCTCTTTAGGCAGGATGAAATGAATCTTAAACATGTGCATAATGATCATGTCAATACGGATATGCCATACAACACTTTTAAAGATATATGTACACAATGTTGGACAGAAAAGCATGGATTTATTGTAATCGATAAAGATAGTGAAATAGAAGAGGGAAGGTATCGAAAAGGTTTTGATTGTTTTATAAGCATAAATGATTTTAAGAAGAAACAAAAAATGTTGTAACAAGTCAGTGCAGAGTGAGACTTGCATGCATTAACATGTCTTCTCCTCTTAAGCAGCAGCAAGACGTTTTACGTCAAATTGTCAAAGCTAGCGAATCAATTGGCCGAAAACATCGATTACTCAAAATGGGTAAAGAAACGCATGACCTTGCGATAAGTGAAACGCACAAACCTCTGATAAGTCCATTGGAAAAAATAGCAGACGCTACAACAATGTCAATTAACAAAAATGCGATTGATGATATAAACGTACAGAATAAAGTAACAGATAGCATAAAAATTAATGATGTTAACGATTTTGATGATGATGATGATATGCTTGATGGATATAATACCCCTTTAGAGCAGACATTTAGCAGTGATATTAAAACACCTACATATCATACTGAAGAAAGGTTATCAAATAAGTTTCTATCTTTACTGGTGAGAAATATTCATGAGAAAAGTGATATTATTGATACAATTTATGGTATTCGCATAGAAGGTGGTACTACAAGAATCGGTGATTCGACAATAGAATTTAAGAATAAAAATGTCATTGTTAAGGATAACAAATTTGCTATTACTGAAGGTTTGCTAGAGTTATTATTTAAGAAAAAAGCTGATATAGCTATAATCCAACAGTCTGATTTAAACAATTACAAAAGTATACTAACCTTAACTAATGCACATAGGAAAGATTGGAATCAGGAAAACCCTATTCGGTATAATGCTTCCCACAAGTATCGAAACTATATCAAGGAAATGTTCAAAGATGTTCCGAAAAAGGGTGGTAATTTGCCTGAATACATGATTGTTGAACAAAACCACAAAATTGACTACGTGCATTGGGATGATCCAAATGAACTTGTCGATCGTTTGCGCCTTCTAATAGCATCGCAAGCTGCTGGTTATTCAAGTCTTTCGAATGAAATCTTATCGATTATTGAAGAGTTGCGTGAAGCTAATATAATCTATTAATTGCGTGATAATTACGTCAGTATCATAATGAGCATCGATGTATTTGGACGTTCGTCTCAACGAGCATGGAAGCAAGTATTTCAAAGTGTCGAAATTGCTACAGATGGTTCTTATGATTTTAAGAAAAGAAAGTTATGTAATATCGGAATTCCGACAGATTCGGATGATACCATTACTTTGAGAATGTTCCACACATCTATTCGCGATATTAAACAGCAACTAGATGAGCTGTGTAAAGGTGTAATTAAAAATAATGAGAAGATTGAATATTTTGAAAAAAGTATAAATAAAATGCAGCAAGATATAAATAAAAATTACAATGAAATAGAAAAGAGGCGGATTATATCTTCAGATTTTGGAAATTATACTATTGAATTACATCAGGAAATAACTAAACATACCAGTAATTTAAACAAAAATAATTACACTCTTAGCAATCTTACGAATAATATCACTGTCTTAGAGCGGGAAGTAAAGAAGAATAAAGATGATTTGAATAAAAATAATGGTTTGATTGATAGTCTTACGGTAGATATTGCCAATATAGAAGGAGACTTGAAAAAACACACCTATGACATAAGGGAGAGTAGTACTGTAGCTCACGATGCTGAGAAATTAATTTTTCTCCTAGAACAAAATGTCAATAAAAACAGTGAAGCCTTAAAGAAGATTAATGCACTAACTGATGTTATGGAGAGGGACATTTCACATTTGTACTCCTTACGGAAGAATTAATTAGTTAGTCTGAAAAATGTGAATAAATAAACTATCTGCAACAATCCACCCAACAGTTTTAATCAAGACGTTGTCCTATCTGTTTAACAACAATGACTTCTAAAGAGAAGAGAGAAGTCGTGAAGGAGCTTCATAAACCAGCAAGAAAAAATTATACAAGACGGCGAGTAGATATTCGCGGATTAGATGAAACTTGGCAAGCTGATCTTGTAGAAATGATTCCATATGCAGATGAAAATAAGGGTTACAAATATTTGTTAACTGTCATCGATGTATTCTCTACGTATGCATGGGCCCGCCCAGTAAAAAGAAAGACTGGCGATGACGTCACAGCTGCCATGAAATCGATATTTAAAATGGGTCGAATTCCAAAGAATCTACATACCGACCGTGGAAAAGAATTTTATAATTCAAAATTTTCAAATTTAATGAAAACACATGATATCAATTTATATTCTACATACAGTAATCTAAAAGCATCAATTTGCGAACGCTTTAATCGTACTTTGAAAAATAAAATGTGGCCACAGTTTAGCCTTCATGGTAATTATCAATGGCTCCATATCTTACCAGACTTGGTTAATGATTATAACAATAGCACACATCGTACTATTAAAATGAAGCCGCAAGATGTGAATAAAGACAATGAAAAAGAACTATTGGAACGTGTGTATAATGTAATTGTGAACGAAAATATTCATCCAAAGTTTTAAGTAGGTCAACAGGTTCGTATTAGTAAATTCAAACATATATTTGAAAAGGGATATACACCGAATTGGACGACTGAAGTTTTTAAAATAATAAAAGTTAAAAAAACATATCCAGTAACATATTTACTAGAAGACAATGCCGGAAATATCAGGTGGATTCTACGAATTTGAACTGCAACGGACTAAAAATCCTGATGTTTATCTGATTGAAAAAATTCTACGTCAAAAAGGTTCTAAAGCGTTTGTTAAATGGTTGGGCTTTGAAGAAAAACATAACACCTGGATCGACAAGGAGGATATAATACATTAAGACTAATATGGTGGACAAATGATGGTTGAATAGATGGAAGCAGGATTTACTTAAGATAAATTAGATTTTTGTTGCATTCCTTAGCATATTTTCTTGTATATATACGGGTTCGAGCCGAATAGATATTAGTTAAAAGTGAGGAATCACTGAAAATACTAAGATTTTCCTAAATAGAAAAAAAAAATGTACGCCAAATTAAGATTTGTGCTTGCGATTGTGTACGAGTGGATGGGGGAACCCGCAAGTCTACACGAATTCAACGCAACGTGCCACGGAATTCGTCGCGAAATTAATCGGAGGAATAGAAGAGTGGACGAGTTGCGACGGCTGCATAATTATTTGCAGAGGAGGGATGGGCAACTGCAACAGCTATACGCAGATGTGCAAGGGGATACTGCGGATAATGCACTACAAGATCTTCAACGCCAAATAAATGAAGCGGAAGATGAATGCTACAACTTCAAACAGAAGTTTTATAATTATTACATCAACTATTTCGACATGTCGCAGTTATACGTCGATATTCCCAGAGCATACGATCTGACTATCAACGTCGAAGCCAAATTGAGGAAGCGGTTTTACGAGGGAATTTTGCGACGAGAACGATGTCGTTGGCGTCTGCGCACATCACGTCTGGCGAAAGAGAAGAAAATGAGAAAAATAATTCAAAGGTGAGTTTCTAAATTTCATTTCATTTAATTTATTTATACACAATTTATTTATACATTTATATATTTAGTATTCATTTATATATTTGATTTTTGTTGCAGGTTCCATTCTTCATCAAGATGACTGATGTTGCAGCATACGCCTTTGATTTGACCAGTCACCAATTATGGTCATGGATTAATGCTGATTCGAGAATGGTCTCCCCCCCCCCCCCCGAAGACGTCACATTGCCGCTGTATGAAATATCCGCTAATCATCCGGATTCGAGTGCATCGGTTTCGCTTCAAGCGGAAAGCTGTAATGATAATAATAGTAATAGATGTAAATTATAATGCATTAATAAAATATAAATTAAACAATATGTAATTAGTAAAACATATTTCTTACCATATATAATACCTTCTATTTTTTAATTTCGTTCGACATCGTCATTGTTAGTGGGATTCGGTTAAAAATTCGATGTTGTTGAATTTTGTTCCGATGTACTTCATGTATAGCTGATTATTTTCAACGATGCTTTGGTAACTCTCCATCGCATCTCGGAAAAGTGTTGTGTACCGAGGTGGAAGAAAACAAGAGATTTCATTGTTCAACTCTACGCTTATTCGTTCTCCAAATGTTGTTGATACTCTCCGAATTTTTGAAACGACATATACTTTTTCTGGGTCCAGTTCTGCCAGTTTCATAGTCGGTAAAAATTTCGTTGTTGAATTTAGTGTTTTGACTAGCGCTGCCGCTGTAGCTGCTGCTGCTGCTGCTGATGATGATGCCATTTGTAATATATAAATTTTCGATTTGGCTTGCTAGTACTTTAATTTCAGACCTAAGTTTCAAATCGTCTTTTAATATTTGTATATTTTTTAAAAAAATGTCGACTCTATTTTTTAATTCACGAGTTTTAACTTTTAGATCTCTTGAAGACATATATCGAGCCACGTTACTGATGAAAAATACTCGACTGCATCGGCATTTATAGTAGAAACCCCACCAGCACCTTATACGAATTAGAAATTGGTAAAGAAAATGTTAGACGAATAGAAAAGTACAGTTTCAAAGTTTCGTAATGTAAAGAGAATGCTTAATTTAGATCCAAACGCGTTTGAACTTGTATCGTTTAAATTTGGGGGAAAGTGAAAGCAGGTCAATACGAAACGTGGGTCTCTCAAAATGCATCAATGTCAAGGTACATTTCGAAATACATGACAATTATAGAAACGCTTAATATCTATCTAAATAAGTAAATAAACTTGAAATATAATATAATATAACTTTATTAAAAACTGTCTGCATGTACATGATATTTTTTATACATTCCATAAATTTAAATAGTAATTTCACAATTATAACATTCACATATATTCACATATTTTAAAATTTATTTGATGTTGTACATAGTTACATATAATACACACATTATTCGTCGATGTCCATAATATCCTTATGTCCCCCCTGTACTACCAGCCATTAAGTATCGCTTATCATCGTGGGGACTTAGAGCAATTTTTTTCTCACATACCGTGTACACGTTATGTAATTTTGAACGAATACATCTTTGCTCGCGCGTAACTGTAGACGTATTTTGAAGACAGTTCAGATAGTCGTCGAAAGTGATTCTTTTTCGGACGACGACTTCTTTCACACCTTTCGCTCTCTTCTTCTCACATTCACCTAACACACGCAACGCATACATTTTTGACCTGAGTCCGACAAACTCGGTCATTATTTTTCCACCACATTCATCCTTCATTAGTCCTAAAACTTTTTTATTGACTAGTGGCATACCGTACTCATTATTTTTTGAATAATCGCTCGTATCGTACATATTAATATCGCGTTTCATACAATCATATACATCATCACACTTAAATTGATAAATAAGACTATCAGTATCGGTATACAATAGTTTCGCATTTTCATTAAATTTTTCTAAAACATAATCGTAATGGAACTCATACAATTTTGTTTTAGAAATATCCAATATAGCCATTCCGACGTATATTGGCTTATTAATGGTAACTTCTAATTTTTTTAATTCTATCGCGACCAAGTCTTCATCAAATATCTTTCTTCGATGAAAATTTGGTTTCGATATTAAAGCTTCCACACCAAACCTTCCTTCCCATTTCGATTTGATACGAACATCAACGCGATTCCGAACATTCTCCATTGTTTTCCCAAATACCGCATTGTTCAACAATTTATACAAATTTTTTTCAAAATCATTTGTCGCAACTGTGCGGAGTTTGGTATTTAAGTCAATGTACGACTTTAACCATGGAGTCTGCTTGAATTTTGTATCCTATGAATTTTATTTAAAATAATACCGTGGGTGAGCGCTTGCTTTAAATTTCGGTAATGTATGACATACCGTTCCTTGTCATTTAATGTAGCGAGTAATTTCGGTTGTTTTGAACCGGGTGGAACTGCTCGCTCGGGGCATAACGGGAGATCTTTCTGCTTATTATGTATTTCTCCAGGATAGGTCAAGTCGACTTCGAGAATATATCCAATTTCCGAGTCATCGGGTACATTTTCCAAGTCAACGTTTTCCACCCATTCGAAACCTCCAGTCGGCAGTGATTGACTCATTGCCCACCCATACAGATTGTTTATATCGAAGTACATTAAGTACTTTGACTCTTTAGACGGGTCATAATCGGGCATGTATTTGTTATTGGCCTTTGCGTACCGATTTGAGCATTGAGAAAGACCTCCCCTTATACCGCTCTCGATAAACATTATCATGTCTATATCGGTGAGTAATTCCAACTCTACTCGAGTATGCTTGAGAGCGCAGTCCCAAGTATATCCGGGTAGAGTGTAATAATGTGCCGGATCTAACCCGTGTGATTTTAACATAGTTGCACGAAAATTTTCAAAGATATCCGCAAGTAGAAGGACATCTGTTTTCAAATATAAATCTGAATACTCGCCCAGAGTATTACACTTAAATACGTTCCACACATTCATCGCATGCACATAATCATTCTCACTGACATCACACTCGTACAGTTTATTAAAAAATTTTTCTCGTGAAGGAAGATATGATTGCTCTAGGACGCTCATTTCGCTTATGTAATCATAAGGGAAAACCCCTTTGCGTATTAATAAATTAAATTTTTCCTCATTTGGAAAGTGTGACTTTAAAATTTGTTTTTTTTTCATTACTTAAATAATATGCCAAGTTTTCGAGGGAGCAATTAAAAAATCTAATTGAATCTAAAAATGTTAATCTAATTTTAGTTCCTTTAACATACTTAATCATGGAAATGTACTTTTCCATATTACATGGGATGATATGAATATCTCCGTCAAAAGCATTGGCAATGTCGCGAATAATGAAATGAGCATCGTAACCGCTCAAATTGTGGAATATTATGGGGATATTAAAACGATATTTATACTTAAGGTTACACAAGTTGTGAGCGGCACCCCGAAATTGACCGGTCAAGTGATCGTGGTCGCGAACTTTGACGTCCTCATTTGAGAAGCATCCCCCGCAGATGTGACACATTGTCGCTGTATAGAATTCCCTCCACTCATTCGGACTCAAATGCATTGGCTTCGTATCACTTAGGATCTGAAAGCAAACACATAATATTACTTATTTGACTTTATTGTAATTAATTAATAATAAATTTTATATGAATATATTTTGTAATTTTAATTAATTTTACCTGATTAACTTCATCGGCCAACTCCTTCAGCTCGTTGGCAAACCAGGTAGCAGAGTCGGACCCCCGGTGAGAACGGTAACGACACAGCGAGGGGTCGTGTTGACAGTGTACGTAGTAGCCTGCACTGTAAATCTTATGTTGTTCGTAAGCCGTTTTTGGAGGTGCCTCCGTCTCGACTTTTCCCAGCAGGCACTCGGTATCAGCGTAAACAATGAAGGGTACCGGCATGGCTCGACCCAAACTATTAAATTTCAAAATGCTTGTTTTGGTTTCGGGGAGTTTTACCGCACAATCATTTTTCTTTCCACATTCTATCTTGTGCATGACAAGATTTTCTTCACTACGGAAATAGTGAAGACACCTGTTGCAAATATGCTTTTTTCCATCACGTTTGCTGCACTGCTTGCCCACTAGTCGTGATAAATTTTTAATCCAGCAGTAATGATGATTGATCCTGTCATCTTCTTCGACTTCGACGTCGTCCAAAACAAAAGATGAGGAGGGGCGTGGGGGTCTCCTCCGTTCTTCTTCAGACACGAGGAGGAGGTTAATATGTCGATCCTTCTCATTTGCAGTCAAATGTACAGGTAGCACTTCTTCTTCTTTTTTCTCGGCTACTATAAATACATTGACTGAAATGTCGTTCAAATTTTCGAACCTTGGAATATCCTTTAACGCGACGGGGAAATCAATGCCTTCGAAATTAAGATGCCTTCGATAATGTGGATATGATGATTGTTGATCTGAACTGGCATTTGCGGGAAATAATGCCGACATAATCGCCCACGCAAAGCAGTCATTACCCGGAATTTTTACATTAATTACTGCTTTTTTGTTTTTAATCCACTTGGGCAAGTCGATCCATCGGCCGGCACGCATGGGATTATACTTCGCTGTTTGTATAGCCAGCGAATGTATGCATGATAAAGCCCATCCCGAGCCATTCTCCTGAAATTCTTCGAGAGAAGAAAGAATAGGCGCTTTAACTTTTTCGTCGAACCACTCGTTTAAGTCCGTGGTCGCACATAATTGCCCATATTTGTTGGCAAAATATTTAACATCCTGCAGCTGCCCCGCGGTAAACTCACCCGAAAACACAGTACATACCTTGACACAGTTGTACTCGTTTATTATACCACGCACATATTCAACGACGCTAGGTTTTATCTCAAACATAAATTTTACGGGGTCCGAATGTTTTAAATTAACTACCAGTGCCGTTCTTAACCGATTTTTGAATGCCGATTCGACATTCTTCTGCAGAATAAAATTTTCTTCAGGCCTATTATCTTCTTCTCTTTGAGCCAATCGCTCGACAGCTTTAGCACTTAGAGTCGTTATGCGATACATAATCGCCTCCACCGATGCCTTCACCCCATTTGGAATATGGGGATTTGATGAAATGTAGGAATTAATATTTCGAATACTGCCGGTACACTTCTCGATGAAGTCCTGGAATTGACCCGGAGTAGCATCTTCGCCGAGGGTTTCGTAAACCCCCTTCAAGGATTCCTCCCACGATGAAAAAGTTCTCTTGATATCGACCATCTTGAAAAAATGTTACAAGTAGAAGAACGTGTGGAGTATAGGAGACTATTCCCCGGTAGTCCGAGTATGCTTAATTTATACCGAAAATCTGTGTTTAAAAATGTGTAGGTGTCAAGAAGGATTTCGGAACGTCATGTCACGGAACGAGAAAATGACAATATTGATGTTAGATGGAACAAATTTTGTAATTGATAGGTAGGATAAACGGACCTGTCGTAGCCGGCAAGTCCCGCGCATCAGGGGGTCGATGTGTTAGGTCTTTTGAACCTGTTGAGACTTGCTTAGAGGCTTTTCTAAATTAATTTTAAAATGGTCTTAGCGGTTTTGTGTGAAGGGGCTCAGCGGTTTCGTCACTATTGGAGATCATTGAGATACACTAACGGCTTGTCAAGACGACTGTCATATTGATGGATAGATTTCCCCGACGAGAGAAAACTCTGAAAGGTGAATTCGAACTTACATTATGACAAGGGAGAGGTCGACGCCCTGATTGTAGGTTTTTAAAATTTGTGTGAGATTTAAAAAGTAGGTCGTCGATATACGAGATTGCGCTTCAAGCTGGTATTTAGACTAATGGAAATCTACTCTTTCAATTCATCAAAAAAAAAGATATGTAACATCCGAATTAGGTAGGTAACGACATATTGAAAGAGAGATTTCCCAACAGGGCACATTTAAAAGATCGAAAGATATATGCATAACGCTACAGCATTAATCTTCGAAAACTTAATGGGACCGTCCACGAAGTCTTGCGTCATCTAAATGACCTCATTAGCGACGGTCAGATTTCCCAATGTGAGTCTTGAAACCGTGTACTAAACAGCAAATAAAAAATGTGAATCAATCCGCGAATTGGCCCGCGAGTCATTCCGAGACTCAAACCACGAATTAGTTCACGAATCAGTCTGCGAATTAGTTCACGAATCTACCACCTCGCATGCTGCGACAGCGCCGCGAGTCTTGAATTATAAGCCCGCGTACTAAACAGTAAATAAAAAATGCGAATCAATCCGCGAATCAGCCCGCGAGTCAGTCCGCGACTCAAACCACGAATTAGTCCACGAATCAGTCTGCGAATTAGTTCACGAATCTACCACCTCGCATGCTGCGACAGCGCCGCGACTGTGGCGACGCCTGGTGGCGGCGGCGGGAACTTCGTGGGCTCTGTCCCTATTCATCTACTATAGTGGTTTAAGATAGGCTAGATTCTTAAATAAATATAATTTTTAAGGGCTATGCCTACCAAATCTAACGATCTTTTAAAAACTGTAAAAACTCACTTTATTAAAAATAATAAAAATTAAAAATATACGAAACTTTTAAAACTTAAAACTGATTAAAACTTCGACTCGACGTTTCGGACCGCTCGGGTCCCTCTTCAAGAGTCTGTCTGAATGTAAAACTAGCCGTGTTTCTCTTCGGGAAGGTGTATATATACTTCATTAACAGGGGGGGGGGCAAAATTTCGTTTTCATTGAATTGATTAAATCTTGATATTCTCTAGTTAAATTTAAGGTGTCTTCTATTTTATTTAATGGGTTTGTCTGTAGTTTAATGTGTATCATGTCTGAAAGTCGTCTGCTAAAAACATCTCCTTCTGTATCTAAGATTTGTACGTTCTGCCAATTAAAATCGTGATTATGTTCCAGTTTATGGTCCGTTATTACTGTTCTAGTTCGGGAAGGTCGTTGGATATTCTGTTTATGTTCGTTAACTCTTGTTTTTAAACTTATTTTTGTCTCCCCCACATAAGTTGCTTCACAACCTTCGCATTTTATCAAATATACCGAATTGTTCTTCTCCATTCTAGGTATCCTATCTTTGCCTTTCGTTATAATGTTGTTTATTTTATGATGTATAAACTGGGGTACCGTTATTATATTGAACACATTCAGTTTTTTCCGTATCGCCTGATAAAAACCATGAATAAAGGGATTCTGATAAAAAATTTATTATTATTATCATCTGTATTTTGGGATTCTGTCACTGTGTAAGATTGTATGCGCTTGTTTTTAAGTCCTTTTATAATCTTTGTTGGTGTTTCGCTATGTGTCAGGTATTATTCCTTAAGACACATTTTGAAACTTCGCGGGACCGAAACTTATCGCATTTGCTTTCGCGACACAGTGTTCCCCCTCTCGTGGTAGTACTGTGGTACACTGAGAGAAGTTTGGTAATCGGGGGCTTCAAAATTTTTGAAATTCTGTTGTTCAAATTAAAGTTGAGGTATCTTAATACGAAAAATGAAGTTTAAAAGTCTCATAATGGTAACGTACGTCTTAAATAATGTTTTGAACTCAACCAATACCAACTTGTAATCGTGACACTTCTAATTTGGTGGAGAGGCAGTTCAATGTGCGTTGAACTCTTAGAAGTCCAACGATGGGCGCCTCACACGCCCATTGAACCCGCGGCACAGCCACGCTGTGTGCCGTCGGAAGCACAGATGTCGTTACTACATTTTGGACGGGTCGACATATTCTTAAAAGAACTACATAATGTCCGAAATTACTATGTAAGTCAATGGTAATTCATAATAGAGTATTTGAACTATCCGTTACCATTGACTTTCATAGTGAATTTAAACATTACACAGTAATTTTCCGTAAAGATTTGTCGAATATCCTAAAATGGCAGAAATGCTTTTTTTTTATATTATAATATAAAAAAAAAGATATAATATAAAATTTCTCTAAAAGTCTTCAACACACTGAATTTCACCGTAAAAAGTCAGAATTCAGCCACTCTCCTGAAAGTCACACTCATTTTATACTAAAGTGAAATTTCGCTTCTTACTAAATTCTATAATGAAAATAATACAATACTTTAGTGAACAAATAAATTAATGCAGTTTTATCAATTGTTGTTACTGCTTCTCATTGTTAAAAAATGTTTTAACCCTTAGCGTCACGGTTGTGGCCCACGTTACTACCTGGATTTCTTTGAATTTTAATTATTTACGTCTAAGTTGACGTTTTCTGATCGGTCTTTTTGCTATTTTCTGTTATATTAATACTTTAAGAACATATCCATATGACTAAAGATACATAATTGTTTATTGTTCTCGTTATATAAATAAACACAGAAAAATAATTACTTGAAATTTGGATTGTATAATTTTTTGTTACGAGATGTAGTAAGACGTGAATTTTTACGAAAATGTATTTGATGAATTTCGTAAAGCTGACATTGGATTCGTAATCAGCAAAATCGAAAACCCCGAGCATCGAGTTTCAAATTCAGTGAAAAGAAAAATGCGTGACTCAAAGTGTTGAACAATTTTTTCTACTTCTAGAGGTTCTAAAGATAATCTTATAATTTTTGTGGATGTTTTAATTTGTTGTGCAAGTAGCCAAGTATTATTAAATAGTATTATTGAAAAAATGCGATGCGAGATCTCAGCGCCACGAATGGTGAAATTGGTACTTCTACCGATGGGCGTCTGAGATGCCCATCGTTGGAGCGTCACGCATCAAACTATAGTCAAACTTTTTGACTTCATAAAGTTCAATGCAATGGGACTAGGGATATTCGAAAAACCCTTGAAGTTTCCAATTACCAAACTTCTCTCAGTGTCGACTTCAGTAGCCATAGCACCTTCGATAAGAGCGGGTTCGAAATTCGTGATACACACAGTGTAAGAATAACCCAAGCGCTTAAATAAAGTGCCTATTAAACCTTACGCACTCTGAGATTCTTTCGACCTTCCAATCAATGCTCGTTCCTGGACCTTCCACGAGTTCGTGAAACGCGAAATCGACGTTCGACTATATTGAACAACAGTTGGATATCCGTTATCTTCTAAATAGTGTGAAATTTTGTTGAGGTTGTCATGATGAAATTGTGAGTCCGAATTTTTAATTGCTCTATCTACCAGATTATCAACTATTGCTTTTTTTTGAGAGTGGGGATGGTATGAATTAAAATTTAAAAATCTTCCGGAATATGTCTGTTTACAGAACCAGTCAAACTGTAAAATGTTATGGTCCCGTCTTCTTATTAAAATGTCTAAAAAGGGCATTTTTATTATCTTGTTCTATTTCGTAAGTGAACTGGAGTTTGGGGTGGTAGTTATTAAAGGTTTCCATCATTTCTTCTAATTTTCCCTTCGGTATGCAGGTAATAATATCATCTACGTATCGATAGTAAAAGGTCGGTTGAAATGATAACTTTCTCATTCTCCAAGTCGTCCATCACTAAATTTGCAAATATAGGGGAAACTGGTGAACCCATGGGCGTGCCGTATTTTTGTTTGTAAAATTTTCCATTAAACTGAAATATTATTGTGTCGTATACAACATCTATTATCTTTAAAATGTCGTCCATAGGAAGCACTGTCACATTTCTTATAAAACTGTATCTTCTTGTCACGCTATCTCTTACCAGCTGCAGGGGAATATTTGTAAAAAGTGAAATTACGTCCAACGAAATTAAAATGTGATTTTCTGGAATGAGTATGTCTGCAATTAGTGTTTTTAGGTGGCCACTATTTTTAATAAAAGATTTGGGTTCTTTTGTACTCGTGCTTAATAAATCCGACATAAATTTTGCTACTTGGTAGGTAGGTGTTCCTACTAATCATATTACTGTTTATGAATCTTTGGCAGACCATAACCTCGTGGCAACGTTTTGTCTGTTTGAGTTCGACTATTATTGTGCACTTTCCTTAGTAAATATTCATTTTCGTTTAGATGTTTTAAAATTTCATAACATGAAGATTGCAAAAATTTTAATGGATTGCTTGTAATCGGTGTATATGCACTATTATATGAAAATAATGTTTCCATACGTTGTGTATATAAACTTCTGTTTATTGCTACGGTCACGTTTCCCTTATCTGTCCTTGTAAACATGATATCCGGATAATTTTGTAAAAATTTGTTGGTTTCGTTTATATTCCTTTTTATTTTTTTATCATTGATTAATTTCTTATTTTTTCTGTTGATTGACTGCTGTATAGTATTAGTTATAATATGTCTTATTTCCGATAATGGTAAATCACTGTTGCGATTCCTAAATGTGAATTTTTCGGTAGACTTAATAGTGTGTAATATGCTTTTTACGTCTAAACTTTTTTTAACATTAAATCCTGGACCTAACTGGACTGTTGATTGGACAGATTGTGGAATCTCGGTGTCGGAAAGATTGATAAACCACTTTCCCATAATCTTTGTAATATCCGATTGATTGCTTTTCTGTTGTCTATTGAGGTCAAATTTTCTATTTAATTTATGTTCCAAAATTTCAGTATATTGTTGTAATTTACGTTTTTGATGAGTCTTGACGATTTCAAGCATGTCTCCATTAATCTGTTCCATCAAATCCTCTATTTTATCTTTCTGTAAACAGACATATTCCGGAAGATTTTTAAATTTTAATTCATATCATCCCCACTCTTACAAAATAGCAATAGTTGATAATCTGGTAGATAGAGCAATTAAAAATTCGGACTCACAATTTCATCATGACAACATCAACAAAATTTCACACTATTTAGAAGATAACGGATATCCAACAAAGATTATAAAAGGACTTATAAACAAGCGCATACAATCTTACACATTGACAGAATCCCAAAATACAGATGATAATAATAATAATTATTATTATTATTATTATATTTATTAACGGATTTAAACATCCTTCAAAAACAATACATAATTACAACATAGTGCAACCTCATATAGCAATACAGTAAATTCATTACATAAGTAAGTGCAACATAATATAAAATTTAATATATATAAGTATAAGGTAACAGTATAAAAATAAGTATAAAAGTGAAAATAAATATGAAAGTGAAAATAAATACAAACAAGCTTATTAAAAATGATAAAAAATAGATTTTATCTTCCTAGATGCTAAATTAGTTTGGTCTTCAAAGATGTCCGGGCCAATTTTATGTTGTCTATATGCGTCGTTGAATGTTTTGCATATTCTGTATACAGCATCATTTCTTACAAAGTTTTTGGCTGAGTTAGGTAGATAAAACATGTGCCGGAGTAAGGTATGATTTCGTGTGTTGAACGGAATTATGTCATATAATTGATCACAATTTATAGTATTACTTATAATTTTCTGTAAAAGTATCACATCATTTGCAGCACGTACTGAAGCAAGTGTTGGTAATTGGAATGTAGTGGCTACCGCATTATATGAATGCTCATGAAATGCCATAGGATGACTATCCTTGAGTGCCAAATATCTTAGAATTTTATGCTGTACTTTTTCTAAAGAATAGGAATCAATCTCGTATTGAGGTGACCAAACACTGGATGCATACATTAACACAGGTCGTACTAATGATAAGTATAAATATCTTATTGACTTTACGGTTTTAAAGTCTTTGGTATTCCTTTTTATAAATCCAACACTCTTGAGGTTTCTATTCACGATATAGTTCATGTGTTCCTTAAATGTTAATGTGTCATCAAATACTACTCCTAAGTCCTTTACTACTGATGTTCTATTGATGACATGACCTGAAAGGTTATAGTTGTATTCGAGCTTGGATGATCTTGAGAAAGATAGTATACAACACTTAGAGGGGTTAAGTTTCAGGCCATTTAGATTACTCCAATAAAGAAGATTGTTAATATCTGCCTGCAAAAGACAGCAATCCTGTGGCTTGGTAATTCTTAAAAAAAGTTTTAGATCGTCCGCAAAAAGCAGTGGGGTAGCAAATTTTATCTCGTGTGTTAGATCATTTATGAAAATCGTGAAAAGTAATGGGCCCAGATGTGAACCTTGCGGGACTCCAGATGTAACGTCGATCTCCCTCGAGAGTGTTGATTTATATCTAACCTGTAAAATTCTTTTTGTAAGATATGACTTGATCCATTTGACTAGAGTGTTATTTATTCCTAAAGTTTCAATTTTCCTTAACAATCTTTCATGATTGACCGTATCGAACGCTTTAGCAAAATCAGCGTACATCGAGTCTACTTGGTATCCTTTATCGAAAGATGACATAATTTCATATTCGTATATGATCAAATTCGTCAAAGTAGATTTTCCCGGTAAAAAACCATGCTGAGCATTTGATAATAATGGTAAAATCATTTTTGCCAATTTAGCTGTAACCACAGTTTCTAACAATTTGGGTATAGAATTTAAAATCGAAATAGGTCGATAATTCAAAATATCATTTTTGCATCCAGTTTTAAATATTGGTGTTATAAATCCTACTTTCCAAAGAGTCGGAAAACTACCTTCACTCAAAGATTTATTAAAAAGATAATGCAAAGGTTCAAGTTAGGCTGCTCCACAGTATTTGAGAAAACATGGTGGAATTCCATCCGGACCTGCTCCATGATCTACTTTAAGTTTTTTTGATTTCCTCTCGTAATTCATTTAATGTTATCGTAATACAGGGAAGGTCATTCCTTGTACTACTCACAATAATATCATCCGACCTGATATTATTTGTAGAATAAACTCCTTCAAAATACTCAGCAAATAGATTTAATGTATATTGCGTATTATCAGCTGTTTTGTTATCTAAAAACATTTTTTGAGGTAGTCCCTGCTCTTGTTTACGAGACTTAATAAATCCCCAAAAATGTTTTAATTCATTTTGCTGTATATTTTGTTCTACCTCATCAATATAATTTCTATAGTATTTCTCACTAAGTCGCTTGCATTTTGTTCTTAATGTTGAAAAAGTATTATAGTTATTTTCGGTTCTTAGTTTTTTGAAAGTTTTTTTTTGTTTTATCAACTGTTTTAGTTCACACGAGAACCATCGTGGATAAACAGAAGAGAAAATCCTAATAGTGGGAACGTATTGTACTATGACTTGATGCAAAATGGAATAGAAACGGTTTACAGCATTATCTAAATTGACATCGTAGATTTCCTTACTCCAGTCTAATGCATGCAAGGTATTCAAGATCGGCTGATAATCAACAGATTTAAAATTAAATTTAGTTGTCTCAAAATTAAGATATCTAGTAGTTGATGGTGTATTTATTGGAGTAAGAATGAGACCATTATGGAAATTGTCACAAGGCATAATAGGATTTGTTGATATTTGAACGGAGTCCAAGATATTAGATGAAAAACAAAGATCTAGAATATTGTTTGTTATATTCTGTGTATTATTATGTTGATACATATTATAAAAAGCAAGAGAGTCGCAAAGTATCTTCGCTGCTTCTCGAATGCTTGCTGTACATCCCATCTCAGTTTTTATTAATACTCCATTAGTCTCATTTAACCATGTCACCTTGGGTAAGTTATAGTCCCCAAAAAGATATAATTCGTGCGATGGATAACGAAGCTTGATGTCATCAATTGCTTCCACATGATCAACGTATAGGTTAGTTGTAGATTGAGGTGGAATATACACTGCGCCTACTATAAATTTGTTAGAGGGTGTTACAACTTTGACGAAAATTTGCTCACCTTGCGAAGAGATCCTTATTTCTGAACATGCCAGTTCTTTTCTCACTGCGATTAGTACCCCACCGCCTCTAGCCTTTAAATTAGTTGTTGAATCTCTGTCCTTTCTAAAAATTATGTAGTTACTAAGTCCAAGTTCTGTATTCAATATACCGGAGTTCAGCCAGGTTTCCGTAAAAATCATTAAGTCATATTGATGAGCTGATATGTAGACGTTTTTGATTAATGTAAATAGCTTGTTCCTCAGACTGCGGATATTTTGATAATAACAACTAAGTTTGTTTGTATTACTATTTAGTTTTTTGGTTGTCTTTTTACTATAGTAGGAATTTTATTTATAAATTTTATTCCTAAATTTGGTTCCCCATCATTAATTCGTTGATTTAATTCCGCTCTTACTTTTTTAAAATATGCTTGTTGTTTGGGAGTTTTATCCTCGCCAAACATAATATTGTTTTTCGATACTATATTTCTATTTTTTAAGAGCCATAATGCAGTTTCACAGGAGTTGAACATTATTTTCAGTGGTCTAATTAAATTATTTTCTTTTCCCAATCGTATTGTTTGTACAATGGCATTATGGCATGGTGTATTTATTAGTAAAGATTTAATAGCTTGAAAGTCTTTTGATGAGTCCTCTTCCTCAGGCAAATTCCAACAGATAACATTAAATGCTCTCTTCAGACAGACTCTTGAAGAGGGACCCGAGCGGTCCGAAACGTCGAGTCGAAGTTTTAATCAGTTTTAAGTTTTAAAATTTTTGTATATTTTTAATTTTTATTATTTTTAATAAAGTAAGTTTTTACAGTTTTTAGAAGATCGTTAGATGTGGTAGGCATAGCCCTTAAAATTTATATTTAAAATGTTGCCCATTTTTCATGCAGCTGGGCATAATTTATATGCGAAATGTGCTATTTATTTGTACACCAAATGCTAAAATTGGACGTGCAAGAGCATAAAGAGTACTTTGAAAATTTCTCGATACGAAGAACTTCTAAATTTTATTGTGGTATCTTTGGAGACCAAACTATTGGAACGAGGCTCATGAAGTTATTTAAGGACCCAGGAAGAGGACTAATCCTCGGTCGAGGGACTGACGAAGCAGACATATCAAAGTGGATTTTGTCAATGCCAATGCTTTCTTGGCCGCGTCCATGGCCCGTCTCGGACGTGGGGGCTACAGGGGCGGAGCTCTGGCGCATTTCGGACGAAGGATTTGAGGGTGCTGCAAGGGTTCAGAACCAAGAGTTCTCGTGACGCAAACGGAGGCAGCGCACACCTGGCGCCGTGTGATAATCCCGATGCCCGGGCCAGGGTTAACCGCCTGGCCAGGCTGCTCGTAGCAGCACGTGTAAAAGAATTGTTTCGACCTTATGGGGCACGGTGGTTTCTGGATGGGAAACCCCGTGGGGCACCACGTGTTGCACGGTCCATGCCACATCACAATAAGTCGGGAATGCATATACCGGAGCCTAGTGCTCGGGGCTTCCCTACTCGTGGGTGGGGCTATTGGTGAGGGAACGGGAGGGGGGGGGGGTAAGAGAGATATTGGGAACTCTAAAACCCAAAAACACATATGATTGCGTCGCAAAATAAAAAAGATGGGAAGGTGCGAAAAAATGAGACAAGGGTTCCCACCCCATAAGAAATGGAGACCACTAAGTGGCTCAATGTACAGCACCCACCGCCTGAGATGGCAGTTGGGGAATTGGTGGCATTCTTTGCAAGGAAAATGAGAATCGGCAGTCAAGCTCATGAAACATCACCTGCACCGCGTTAAAGGGGATACTCTACTCACCTACGAAGAGTGGACTACATTACTCTTTCAAATCGCAGCAGTTCTTGATTCTACACCATACCGAAGTTAGAAAATAACAAAAAACCACTACCAGAATCACGGACCTTGAAGTTATCCGAGGTTCGGAAGCCTGGAGACGGGTGGCTTTCAGAGTCTGAGTCGCCGAGCCCAGATAGGATCCGATGTCGACCAAGTCCCGAATGGATTTAGGAGCTCGCGACGCGGGACGTTTCACGTGACAAGTGACGGACAACCAGACGCAGCCTCTGTAGATCGGTGATCTGTATTCACCGATTACAGTTGCTTCACCTACTCTAGCTTCTCGCGCTTTTGGAGATCTGACCCCAATGAAGACCGATTGCCTATCCTGTTACACGCACGATATTTAGTTTTCGGCCGTAACAATGATACAAAACAATTTTTTAGAGTAAAGTAGGTCTCAGCCAAAACACTTTTCTTTGTTTTGTATGCCGGTGTTATTCAATTTGGAAAAATTTCAGCGTTGACTTCCGATGTACAAAATCTGTCAGAATAATATATCATATGTATATAATTACTGACTTAAAGGTGAATACTTATGTAAATGCGCATCTTTTCAAGAATTTATTACAGAAAATTGGTAGTAGATATCAAACAGAACAAAGTACACCGAAAAAACACGTTTAATAGAATCTCATCACACCAAATCACAGTTTTTAGGGAAAATATTTAAAAATGATAGCTCTACAGTTGATGGAACTTCATTTTTGCGCCATGCAGCCTAGATGTCTCAAATTTCATCTAAAATTAAATAAAAAAAAAATACAATAAATATTGTTAAAAAATTTGTTAAAAACAAAACAAAGTTCTGTAGTTAAGACGTATAAAAACGCTTTGCATGACGAAGCAAAAAAGCAAAACAAATATTGGCAATTCGGGAGCATTTGAAAAAGTGCCATCTTTATTTTGTAAACAATTGATAAAAACTTGTTGAAAATTTAAAAAAAATTGGGAACGTCATGCCATAGCCAATACGTTGAAAAGTATTTCTGTAAAGTTTGACGCATATTCGGGAAAAATTCGCTGAGTCATAGTGCACGGCGCGCGAACGAATGCTTTTTGCGTGCGCTGTTCACCTGCAGTCGGTACCACTAAAGAGACACTTATCTTTCAAATTCGGAGTATATTGTAATGATAAACTAATATTTTATGAGAAAATAAAAAGATATCGGTTTACACGAATTTTCCTCCTTCATTGACATGAAGTGTGTGCTTACCAACTATACTTTTGAGACAGGCTAGTTATATTTTTGTTTTCCGGTAATAACGTCACCTTCCATTCTCATTGAACTGCGATTATCAATATCCCATTTTAAGTTCACCGAATATCCATTCATTTGTACTTTGGATGTACTATATAAATTTTCCATTAAGCGTTGCATGATAAAGGTTTGACACCGATACCTTAATTTTACTAAAGCTTTTCGTAATTACTACGCACCATTTTTTCGAAAGGTTTTTTTTTGCCAGACATCTTTGTTTCAAACATCCTACATACATAAGACAAAATAAAACTATTCATTATGATTATCCTTCAGTAAAAGGTTTGCTTAAGTAAGTATTGATATTATCGGATTTTAAAAGGTTTGAAGGGTCCCTTGGACGGACAAGCCAAGGAAGTTACGTAAGCGGGCAAGCCGGGTCCGTTGGATCCTGCAAAATTTTGATTCTTATGTGAATTCAGAAGGACGTAGATTGTTTGCCAGTCACGGGCTAAAGGACATCGTAGTCCCGTGTTACGTCACGGCGCGCACATCGTCAAGCGCGGACGCGTGTCGCCGGAAACGCTATATAAGCCGGAGCGCAGCCGGCAGAAATCAGTTGTCATGGGGCAATCATCCAGAAGAGTGTATTCAAAGTGGACCCTATTCCTTCCGTAACTTATTATCGATATCCAGCGGCAAGATGATCATGCGCGCTGAGGCGTCAGCCTTAGTTCGCCCGAACTGATCGTCGCGAAGGTCCTGAGTTTGAATCCCCTTACGTGCAACTTTCTCTGCATACGTCCAAAGCGTACCCAGGGAACCAAAGGTACGAACTCTTGGGCCGCTGTCGATCGCGGTTGGCAGTCGTCGGTACTCTCATCGACTTTTCCGCGGTCGTTACGACGTGGGCATTTCCTCGAAAAAAATGGAGTAAGACTCGCGTCGCGCCTGCCATAGACTGCCGAATAAGCTGCTGGTGGTACCGATGTTGGGGTTGGGGGGAATGGATCTGGGTGGTTCTTTGCTGCCCTCTGATTGTCTCTTCGTGATGTCCTATGTTGTCCAGACCTTTCCACCCAAGAGCCGACCCGCGAATAGGCGAAACATTCAATTAAAAGCGCCTGAAAATACCTTGTTCTTATCGATACCCGAGAGAGGAGCACCCCTACTACTTCCGCAACCACAGATTAATAACAGATAGCCAAAAGTCCCCGTTTTGTCGAGACACGCAAATGTTACCGACCTCTACTTGCACCTTACTTGTAATAGGTATGTCTTCACGGATTAAAGAATTGATTTCGATTGATTTCATTTTATTTGTAACATACTTTTTATTTTTGAAAACGTGATTCTCTGATATATAAGAAAACAAATATTACGAGTAAGGTGCAAATAGAGGTCGGTAACGCAGCGAGTCTCGCCAAAATGGGGACATTTGGCTATCTGTTATTAATCGGTGCCACAACCGACCGACACACATGTACTCTTGAGGAGAGTACCACCCCTATTCCGTCTACACGAAAAGAAATTTGGCGCCGATTCAACGCAGCTGTATCGAACTGTGTTGCTTCCTGTTAAGGTGATCTATATATAATCTCAAAATTGAACCACTTGAATTCTTCGACAGACCTGGGACAGAGCGTACATGCTTGTGTGAAATAAATCCGTTGTCGGGCTCGTTTCGGACCCGCAACTGCGAACGTATCGTTTCGGACGTGACGGTACAGGCCTGATCCAGACGCGTTCCAGATCGTGATTCCGTCATTCCGTGTTACAGTGTACTCACAGCTGTGTTGTATACATGCAGGACATATGTACTACGAGATTATAGGCTAGGAGTCTTCGGGTCTGCCGCGCTCTATCCGTGCACAGGAAGAACCGTTTCAGTCCTAAATGGAAAGGTCTGTTACAAATCGGACGCTCGGGATCACAATGATCCCGAGAAGAAGTTGAATTGCTTAATTTGCAGCAGCGATGGTATGGGCCGAAAGTTGATCAATTTCTGTTCGGATACAAGTTATAATAAACCACATTCTGCGCGAACCAAATAGATTCCGTATATCACGATTTAAATTGATGCCAAATTTCTTTCCATGTACCACCGTTCGACATTACCGATACCCTACGGGGCAGTTTCCGTACTCCGCCTGCAACCGTCTGACATTCTTGTACCCGAGAAGAGAGTACTCCTACTCCGTCTACAACCGTCCGGCATTACCAGTACCCATAGTGGTGAATCAGTCTTCGGAAAAGTCCAATTAAAGAGAGGCATGATGTCATGCGTTTAGAAGTTGGAGTAATTTATTATAGTATGAGTAAGAAGATATATAGCAATACGTATGAGAGTGGAGTGTAAATATTTTATCGACTAATCCTGGAAACCTTGTTAGGCCCTTTTCTCCCCATTTTTGCATGGCTGCCTTTTCTCTTGATGCTCCTCTTTTAACCGAGTGTTTCATCCCCATGCCCGTGGGGGGAGTACAATGTACAGTGAAAACCTGGAGTTGTTTACTCATCCCTTTACTCTGGCTACCGAATCTGCTCGTCATTAGACCTTATATATAGCGATGTATATAGAGATGTCGCAGGATTAAAAACTACCGTTACATTTGTATGTTTGATTTTCTTTTTACTATGAACTGTAACATATAATGAATTTTAAAGTAAGTAGAATATAACAGTGAAGGTCAGTTTGCTAAATTTAAATAAATTTGAATAAAATTATCGAATAGATTTCAAATAAATTGTAAAAATTATTAATCATTAATCGGTGTTGATCTAGCACAATTACGACACGCTGTCAGAGTTTCAGAGAGAGGCACTTCGTGTCCTTATGAACGTTCGCATTGTTTATACCTTTATAACAAAGCAGGATCTTTTGAACCCGGCTTGCCCGTTCGTATCGGTAAAAGGTTTAAACACCCAGGTAACACTATTTACAACTCAAATATGCAATCTATAAAAGTATTTGTAGTCTTAACCCATTTGTACATAAGAATTCGGAGAAATTTAAAAAAAAAACAGGTGCTCGCCGGTTCCGACGAACCCGCTTGCCCGTTCAAGGGTTAAATAAATCAAGTTTTAAATTTCTGTCAACTTACATAAAAATTCTGATATCAAGAAAGTTTATAAATCCTTGTTGTTGAGTTTATTACTTTTCTCCCGGAAACAATCATCACATACAAACTTATCCAAATGGGGTTTGGAAAGGAGATAGTTCCTGGGTATTATTGGAAAAATTTCCTCGTATTATGCATACCTAAAAGAATGAGTCCTGTTTAGCATTACTCAGTGGATAACGCTTTAAGATGATTACTCCCTTCTAATGAAATGCCTGAAAATAAGAGCTCGTTTCTCACAGGTTCTTTCACGCGTGGTGGGATTCACAAAATGGATAATTACACTTGTCAACAAAATTTCATTTCGGGAAATCATCAGAGATGCGGATATACTTTTCTGACGTATTTTTGTGCGTTGAATTCAATCCCGCTAACAGAATTTTTCCATCACCCTCCATTTTTGAGATATCCGCCATTTTGTATTTTTTCAAAAATCGTTTCTTTCAGAATTTTTTGCACTGCAACGGAACGAGATAATTGAACGTATGACCTCTCATTTTACGGATAATTACTTCCAGAATACGTGTGAATTTTTCCAAAACGAAAAAAAATAATTCTCAATTTTATCAGTGAAAAACTTCAATAATTTTGCCAAAAATGATGCAAATTTTGACATTTTTTTAACAAAAAGTGCGAATAATTTGAAAAAAAAAATCTTAAAAATATTGTAACTACATAGGGCTGTAGTGGGATAATTCCGCTTTATTTTCCGGGGTCGTACGTCTAAATAAGTTGATTGTGTTTGAAGATATGAATTTTTATCCGTTAAGATCGAAATAATGGCAAATTCAGTAACGTTCTATCGACTTTAGAAATAATTTCCTTAGATGAAAAATATCTTTGAATTGGTTAGGGAACCTTCTCAAATTTTTTCAGATTTTTAAAATGAATTTTTTCAAAATTTCAATTTTTTGAATTTTCGAAAAATCCAAAATGTATGAAGGCATTCTGATAAAATTTAAGAATATTCTTTGGCTCATTCCAAAGCATTATCGTTCTTAGAAAATTTCCTCTAAACTCTATAGTTTTCAAGAAAAAAGTTTGTCAAGTTTGAAAAAGTATTTTGAGCTTCTAGGCGCCATTTTGTATCCGCCATGTTGGATTTCAAAAACCTATCTCACCGACTTTTTAAGAATGTCCAATACCAACAATTTGATCCTAAAACCAATTGAATCTAATTCCAATTGAAATTGGGCCCAAAAAAATATTTCGGGCCCAATGTAATATTTTTTACATGTCACCAATAAATTTTTGGACCAAGAGTAAAATTTGTTTCATTTGATGAGTAGAACATGATTCTGGGCCGAAAGTTTATTGGCGTCACTTAAAAATTCACATCGGGCCCAAAATATATTTTGTTCCAATATCGTCCATTAGAATGGTTGGCCTTCTGATTTCCCAACCACTTCCGTAAGAAACTTTTTTTTCCTAAAACGCGTAATTTTCAAAATATTTAGGGTGGGCACTTAAAATGTAACTTAAAATGTGATGGTTGGCCTTCTGATTTCCCAACCACTTCCGTAAGAAACTTTTTTTTCCTAAAACGCGTAATTTTCAAAATATTTAGGGTGGGCACTTAAAATGTGACATATATATATATTTTGAAAATTACGCGTTTTAGGAAAAAAAAGTTTCTTACGGAAGTGGTTGGGAAATCAGAAGGCCAACCATTCTAATGGACGATATTGGAACAAAATATATTTTGGGCCCGATGTGAATTTTTTATATATATATATACAATACCAGGGGTGTTAATTGAAATTTGCCGGTTTTTGATTAAGACAACACTTAATTTCCAGTGGAATCTCAACTTTTTTTTTTATTCAAAGTATTGATCATTGGATTCTATACATTTGGCCCATCTTTCAGGCAAATTATGGATACCATCCCAAAAAAGTTTTTCTTTTTCGAGGCAAACCATTCGATGCTTCAGCTGCTTTTTTCTTTTGATGAAATAAGAAAAGTAACGAATGCCGCAAATGCGATTTACTTGGAACGAAACTCGACATATTCACTGAGGTAAATAACTATGACGCTATTATTTTGGCGGAATATGACTTGTGTATTTTTAAGGTCAATGTCAACAGAAAACAATAATATTTATGCAAAATCATAGAAATGCATACATATTGCTAGCGACATCTAACAGTAAAACCGGCAAACTTCAACTAACGCCCCTGGTGTAGGTATGTATGTATAGTGTTTACCGCCGGGATTAGCGTTATCCAAGGTACACCATCGTGGAGGTTTCTCGGTCGGATTTGTACCTCTTTTTTTTTTTTTTTGCATTTTTTCTTTTTTTTTTTAACATCTATTTTTCTTATTTTATAATTTTTTTTTATTTTTCGTATTTTTTTTATGAATATTAAATTTTGTTATAGCTATTCATCGGTACCGCACGTTGTAATGCAATAAAATTCTTAAAATTAGAAGGAAAAGTATTTTATTAATAAAAAACGCTGAGCATAGCTTTTTCGTCGATGCGTTTCATCTGAATTTTCGCGGTAGAGCATCCAACAATAGTCTCCCATCATACTTTCATTCCAGAAACCCTGATAACGTTTTTCCATTATTTGGATGTCCTAGTGAAATGACTCACCCTGTTCATCGCTTACTGTTCCAAGATTCTCCGGAAAGAACTCAAGATGGGAATGCAAAAAATGTATTTTTAACGACATTCGACAATTCATTTTTTTATACGCATTAAGAAGCTTTTGTATACCAGTTTTGTAATCAGGTGATTTATAATTTCCTAAAAAATTTTCGGTAACCCATTTAAATTCTCTCCACGCGTCTTTTTCAATGGCAGAAAGGTGTCGTTGAAAATGTCGATCTTGTAAAATTTCTCTAATTTGTGGCCCTACAAAGATCCCTTCTTTTAATCTTGCAGCACTAATCTTTGGAAATTTGTTTGAAATATATTGAAAACCTTTTGAATTTGTTTTATCCATAGTTTTAACGAATTGCTTGAACACTGTTTTTTTTCAGGTTCATATTTATCTCTTTGTTTCCAATCAATTTTAATGTCATGGTCTTGTATAGCGCGACTATCCCAAAGGCATAAAAAGCAACAAAATTTTGTGAAGCCTGCTTGCATTCCCATTAACATTCCGATCACTTTCAAATCTCCACAGATATCCCACTCATGAATATCATACCGAATTGATACCAATAATATCTTTAGGTTTTGATATGATTCACTTAAATGAACAGAATGGGCAACGGAAATGGATGGCTTTAAGTTTCTAAAATTTAAAACAACCGCTTTCAAGCTTCTTTTAGAGGAATCAATAAAGAGCCTCCACTCTGAGGCAACATGTTCCTGTAATAAACTTAGAAAAAGACCATTAATATCGTGGCAGAAGCAAAGTGGAACATCGACTTTAATAAATGATGCCAAATCATCACTACGTTTTCGGTAGTATGTTATCTTCACATCTGGATGTAGCATTTTTTCCCTTTAAACTCGAACATAAAAGTCCAGCTTTTACTTTCAGGAGTCCTAAATCTTTGACTAAATCGTTTATTTCCGCTTGATAAAACGTTGATGGGGTTACAATTGGGGTTGCAATTGTGTCATCAAGAAATAAAGGAGAATCAGGCGAAGACGATGGACTGCCAGTTACCCCATCATTACTATCGCTCTGATTAACTTCCTTTAATAAAATTGATCGAGATTGTCTTAAAGGTGGTTCGGGAATTGGTAAAATGTCGTCATGATGAACAGGTCTTGTTGCGGACTGAATCGTGGCAGGATACTGAATTTTATATTTATTTTTAATAGAAAACCCCTGGATATTTATTGCACAAAAAAAAAAACGTAACAAAAAAAGTCGGGATTATTTTTACAATTTCGGGACATCGTTACTCTTTATTATTCGCTATATACATTAAAATCGCTTCGCTGTATTAACTAACATCTACTGGAATTGTTAAAAAACTAATTTACAGATTAAAAATCCGAACGTTTTAACAAGTTAAAAATCCGGTCATCTTGATTCAACGAAAGAATTAATAAACACTAGAAACATTTAATCAGAAAAGTTTCTATCACAAACAACTGCTCACCAAAGAGTGATCATAATAATATCGATCGCGCAAAGGCGTCTTCATTAGACTTTTACTGTACTCTACTTTGTTTCTTACATGTATAGACCACCCGGATGTTATACCGATTTTCCAGCCACATCAATAATATTGGAATATTGTTAATGTGTCTAGAAAATCGTATATGTATATGGGACATTCTCTGTCAACCGGACCCCTCCCTTCTCCATCACAGTTTTAAGATAAAAAATTCCTAATTCGGCTTAAATGATAGCTAATGGTGTCTACTTTTTAGAGCTGAGTGGCGTTTTTCGGAATTTCAACATGGCGGACTCAATATGGCGTCCGAAAAGCAGAGAAAAACAGAGTACTCGTATCAAAAAGCTTGTAGAACTAACAATTGGTATTAGATTCGATTGGTTTTAGGATTGAATTGTTGGTATTGGACATTCTTAAAAAGTCGGTGAGATAGGTTTATGAAATCCAACATGGCGGATACAAAATGGCGCCTAGAAGCTCAAAATTCTTTTTCAAACTTAACAAACTTTTTTCTTGAAAACTATAGAGTTTAGAGAAAATTTTCTAAGAACGATAATGCTTTGGAATGAGTCAAAGAATATTCTTAAATTTTATCAGAATACCTTCATACATTTTGGATTTTTCGAAAATTTGAAAAATCGAAATTTTGAAAAAGTCATTTTAAAAATCTGAAAAAATTTGAGAAGGTTTCCTAACCAATTCTAAGATATTTTTGTACTAAGGAAATTTTCACTAAAGTCGATAGAAATGTACTGAATTTGCCATTATTTCGATCTTAACGGATAAAAATTCATATCTTCAAACACAATCAACTTATTTAGACGTACGACCCCGGAAAATAAAGCGGAATTATCCCACTACAGCCCTATGTAGTTACAATATTTTTAAGATTTTTTTTTTCAAATTATTCGCACTTTTTGTTAAAAAAATGTCAAAATTTGCATCATTTTTGGCAAAATTATTGAAGTTTTTCACTGATAAAATTGAGAATTGTTTTTTTTTCGTTTTGGAAAAATTCACACGTATTCTGAAAGTAATTATCCGTAAAATGAGAGGTCATACGTTCAATTATCTCGTTCCGTTGCAGTGCAAAAAATTCTGACAGAAACGATTTTTGAAAAAATACAAAATGGCGGATATCTCAAAAATGGAGGGTGATGGAAAAATTATGTTAGCGGGGTTGGATTCAGCGCATAAAAATACGTCAGAAAAGTATATCCGCATCTCTGATGATTTCCCGAAGTGGAATTTTGTTGACTAGTGTTATCAATAGGTTTAAATCCATAGACGGCTGTCGGTAATACAGGCCACTTACCGTATTCTTTTTTAATCGAATATGCAGAACCTGCGTATTTTCGGGTACATCATTAAATTCACATTCGAGCGATTTGCAGCAATATAGGATATTTTAACACATGTCTGGCAACAGAACTCACAAACTCATCGAAATTGGTAAGTGACTTTGGTATTGACAGCAGCTGGCAGGAATTTCTTAGTCGGTTGAGAGAAATGCCTCTAGAGATTTGCATTACCGATCTGTTGACCTTTTGGAAGCTTTACCTAATCTCCCAACCAGTCTTGTCCGTAAAATGAGATGATCAAATTGTGGTAAATAACAAATGCAAGGTCAAAACAATGGATAGCGAATTACATATACAAAAATGTATACCGGGCGGATTTTTCACGGCGGAACATAGAGCATGCAATATTATTCTATCCCGAAGACCCGCATGTCAGAAAGCAATGAACATGGAGAACGTGCACTTGCACTTTTGGATGACAGGCGTTGTCAACCATAGCATGCTTATTTGATCTAATCGCCTGTTTGTCAGCAGTCGTAATTATCGGTAAAATATTTATGGAAATGCTATGGAATACCCGTAATGATTAGGACTCGCACCTCTTCCCTCGTTTTGTGAATACGTGGTGAGACTTTTAATCACTTTCGCCAGCCTGCTAATGTACGAAATGTCATCTCTTTTTTCGAGGACTAGTGCTGGTAGCGGTGGCTTACTTCTAATAGTTACAAATTCTTTTGTTTGCATAAATTGGGCGGTATAAATATGCATGTATCCGCAACAATTTTCTTTGGTAATCTTCAACGTTGGACAAAAAGACCCCATCTTATTTTATTATGTTGTTCGAATGCTGCGATCTCTTCAATTTCCTCGAATTTTTTGTTGTCATAAAACACAAAAGAATTACAAAACCTTGTTTCTTTAGTGAAAATAATCAGAAAAAGTTAACATGCGACAATAAGGAACAATTGTGACAATAATACCATGAGAAAAATATTGAGATTAATAGCGACAGTAATGAGGACGACGCAGTAGAAGATATAATAACCACAAGTTCAGAGGAAATATAACACTAATTAGACACATAAAAATATGTAATACAACAAAAAAATCGACACGAGCAGAAAAAGTAAAAGAACTACTACGGATCTAACATTTAAACAACGAAGAAAGAGAAAGCATAGAAAAAATAATAAATGCAAACGCTGATGTATTTACCTTACCAGATGAACCGACGACATTCTTGTAAATACTAAGAAATACAGATTTCCCCCAATAAATAAGGGAGAAATTAGTAAACAAATAGTAGAACAATTAAAATCTGGAATTATAAAATCCTCAAAATCGCTATACAATACACCTCTATGGATAGTCCCAAAGAAAGATGACTCGAAAGGAAACAAAAGATGGAGAATGGTATTAGACTTGAGAAAATTAAATGAAAAATCAATTGGAGACTCATACCCAATACCTAATATTATAGATATCTTGGACCAACTAGATGGAGCAAAATACTTTTCAATGTTCGATTTAGCATAAGGATTTTTGCAGATAAAATTGGATGAAAATGATGCACAAAAAAGAGGTTTTTCCATACCACACGGACACTACGAATTTGACAGAATGCCATTTGGATTAAAAAATGCACCCGCTACATTCCAAAGATTGATGGACATCGCTTTATCTGGATTACAGGGTAGTGAACTTTTTGTTTATCTGGACGATATAGTAATCTACGCATCATCTTTACGAGAACACGAAATAAAATGTGAAAAACTGATGAAAAGATTAAAGGTTGCAAACCTAAAATTACAACTGGATAAATGTGAAGTCTTCAGGGAGGAATTTTGCTATTTAGGACATATAGTAGGGGAAGAAGGCCTAAAACCTGACCGAAACAAAATGGTTTGTGTAAAAAAAAATGCGACACCCAAAAATAAAAAATGCATCAGACAATTCCTAGGTTTAGCTGGATATTACAGAAGATTTATACATAAATTTTCAGAAGTTACAAAGCCATTATCAGAGCTACTAACAAAATATGTACCTTTTGAATGGGAAGAAGCAAAAATAACTGCACTTGAAACACTCCGGGAAAGACTACGCACCGCACCAGTCTTGCAGTACTCAGACTTCGACAAACCATTCATAATAACAGATGCATCAGGATATGCAATAGGCGCAATCCTATCACAGGGAGAAGTAGGTAAAGATAAACCAATAGCATATGAATCGTGAGTCCTAAACGAATACGAGAAAGAAGCACTGGCAATATATCACGGAATTCTACAAACAATATATTTATGGTCGACACTTTACAATTGTAACACACCATAACCCTCTGACATCATCAGAACAAAAAAAAGATCCCAACTCTAGAGTTGCAAAATCGATATATAAATTATTAGAGTCGGAATTTGAAGTTCTCCGCAGATGCATTGTCTCTTTTTCTACCCCCGCACTAACAGAATTACATGAGTTTTTTAAATTATAGTAGAAAAGTATACTTGAGATATTAATTAACAAGAACTCTCCCAGACTTTCTTATGATATTATAAATTTCTTTAGGAGTTACTAGATTAATCGCAGCGCTATTAAAATTTTAACATGTAACACAAATATCATATGACGTTATAAATAGTGATCGACTGTGATAGACCAGTGGTCCGTGTCGCGCGCGCTCGTTGATCTCGTAAAGCATCCTTGTTGAGGAACAGTTCTTGGATAGGTGACTGATTGATATCAGCTTTTATTATAATTTATTTATCTTAAAATAAGTTAAAAAAAATATTGCAATTAAATAATAAACTAAAAATACGAAAAAATTAAAAAATAAAATCTCTTATTATACACGTTGGGAAGCAATATCCAAAGAGATTAATGTATAACTTGGTGGTAGTTTTTTCAAATTTTTTCTGCAGTCCTATGAATTTTTAATGTATGCTTTTGTTTTTCCACTCGCATAATTTAAAATTGTCGCATAAAATTTAGCTAAATTGTAAGCTGAAGCATTTATGGGAGATACTATAATTATTAATGAGAGACCTTTATGAATTTTTGGTAGTCCATATGCTAACGGGATTACGCTCTTCTATATTTTAGCTTTTTGTCTGTCCAGCTTTCTATTTTTTCCAATATTTCCCATTTTTTAATAAGTCTATGAATTTTTATTTGTGTAACGCAAGTATATTCAGATTTGGATTTAGTATATGCATTTTTTTCTTTAAGCATTTCATTAATTTTGAATCAATAATCCAAAGTCTTTAAACAAATAGTGGTGTATTCTTCCCTGGTAAAACTGGGAAGTTTTGGAAAGCGTCAAATAAGGTGTCCCAGAGACGTACAAGAGGCGTTCGATGCGGATATGAAAACGTCTGCAGAGTGTGAAATTAAACGCTAAAGCGTATTCTAAGCGTACATTTAGAATAAATTAAAAAAATAAAAAATCGATCGAGAATAGAACCCCGGTCTTCCGTGTAGCAAGTTTGAGCGTAACCACCCGACCACACTCGCCGTTGTGATATAATGTAAAAGTAATGAATAGTTGTAACAGAAAATAGGATTTTTTTCTACATGTGTATAGAATAACGCAATCGGACAGGCTGAAATATGTTAATTACCAAAATTCAAAGCGAACTTAGGCCGAGTTATTTACTAGAACTTTCAAAATAATCGAAACAAAGGTAGTAGGCCTTTTTCGCATTACTATGAAATAACGCTTATTTTTACAATATTTGCAAAGAACTCAATGAAACTTCGATATGAATTTTCATATTTAACATATACCATCTGAACACTTTAATAATAATGAATAGGTACCGTAAATTGGGGTAAATTCGACTATTTTTCATGGTTTTTTGCTTAAATCCTCATGAGAAACTTAAAATAATTATTGGTATTTTTAATATATAATCTTTAACTCCTCTGTTTTAAGATCTATGTAATCGAAAAGAAAATTACTTCTTAGAATTAACGGGATATACTATTTTGTCATCGCCGTTTTTTAGCCCAAATACGGCGAAAAGTCGGCTATAGTCATACATCGAAAAAGTAAGCTATTGTAATAAAACAAAACAATTTTCTAACATCATCGGAAATAAAAGTGTGAAAACCGCACTTTAACCCTTTGAGGCATAGTGGGACTGTCAGTGTCCCACCTGTAAATAATTTTCTTCATGTGGGTAAATCAATATCTATTTCAATGATGGATTGAAATTTTGTACTCGGGGGGGTTTTGAGGCCGCTAATTACGAATAGGTTGTGAAAATCACAAAATTCAAAATGGCTGATCCAGTGTGGTAGATGAAAATCCGAAGATTAATTCGATTTCGAAGAAACTCTGTACTTGGGGGTTTTCGGGGCCGCTGATTAAGAATATGTCATCAGATTTTCGTAATTCAAAATAGCGGATGAAATATGGCCAGGTAAAAATCTGAAATTTGATTCGATTTATATAAAAATTGGTACTGGGGGGTTTTCAATGCCCTGATTATGTATCCGTTCTCAGATTTTCGAAATAAGAAATGTCGGACCTTATATGGCGACATGTTGATTCAGCCATTTTTAATTTTGACATTTGTAACATTGATTTGTGTTGTTTCTCTGCTTCTCGTATTGCATTCTGTAATTGTTCTGTTGAATATTTGAACAATCTAGAAGAATCCGCCTTTGTTTTATAAATTCGCCCCATGGCTGACTTTTCCCCACAAATATTAAATTTTTTTGTTTAATTATTTTTTATCGTTTTTTTTTTTTTATTTTATCAATAATTTGTTTAATTTATCTGAACACTTTATTTTATACATACGCAGAAAAAAGTCAACTTTCTGTTTCAACCGTTCGTTATTTTTATTTACTTACACAACAGCAAGTGCCGCCCAGTGACTGGAGCTTTCTGTGCGGAGGACCGGGGTTCGATTCTCGGTCGGGACAGATCTTTTTTTTCTTTAGTTATAATTTATTCTAAATGTACGCGTACCCAAAAGCACGCTTGAGGAACATCTGATCAGGTATTTCGCAAACGTAAAATTTGTCTAATTTCACCCTTTGTACTCTTACAGCGTTACTAAAGAATGCACTGAGCATCCGGATCCGCTCCGTAAGGTGTAGAATCTGTTGAAAACGCCTGTAGAACGCTCCTGGGACGTTTCAATGTACGCTTAGTATTAGAAGAAGGACAGTTTGAAATTAGTTCCCGCCGCCGCCACCAGGCGTCGCCACAGTCGCGGCGCTGTCGCAGCATGCGAGGTGGTAGGTTCGTGAACTAATTCGCAGACTGATTCGTGGACTAATTCGCGGACTGAGTCGCGGACTGATTCGCGAATTGATTCGCATTTTTGATTTGCTGTTTAGTACGCGGGCTTATAATTCAAGACTCTCTCATTGGGAAATCTGACCGTCACTAATTCGTGGACGGTCCCATTGAGTTTTCGAAGATTAATGCTGTAGCGTTATGCATATATCTTTCGATCTTTTAAATGTGCCCTATTGGGAAATCTTTCTTTCAATATGGCACACCGTGACCGACCTAATTCGGATGTTACATATCTTTTTTGATGAATTGAAAGCGTAGATTTCCATTAGTCTAAATACCAGCTTGAAGGTGTCTGGCCCAATCTCGTATATCGACGACCTACTTTTTAAATCTCACACAAATTTTAAAAACCTCTCCCTTGCCATGTTGTAAGTTCGAATTCACCTTTCAGAGTTTTCTCTCGTCGGGGAAATCTATCCATCAATATGACAGTCGTCTTGACAAGACGTTAGCGTAACTCAATGATTTCCAGTAGTGACGAAATGGTTGAGTCCCTTCACACAAAACTGCTAAGACCATTTTGAAATTAATTTAGAAAAGCCTCTAATCAAGTCTTAACGCGTTCAAAAAACCTGACGTCGACCCCCTGATGCGCGGGACCTGCCGGCTACGACAGGTCCGTTTATCCTACCTATCAATTACAAAATTTGTTCCATCTAACATCAATATTTTAATTTTCTCGTTCCGTGACATGACGTACCGAAATCCTTCTTGACCTACAAATTTTAAACACAGATTTTCATTCATAAGGTGGAAAGTCTTGTTTTCGTCTCTCCTCCTATTGAAAACCGTTCCCAATACCACCATCGCAACGCCTCGACTGTAAAACCCATTAATCATAACGTCGATAATCGACTCTTTCTTAAATATTTATTTTTTTTAGTACAATATCATGCAGGAAGGAAGATGAAGAAAATACAGAAGATGTATTTAATAAATTTTATTTTTCACATTCATACATTACATTAATTTGCTTTGTTCACAATATTGTTATACATAAGAATATAAAATTGCTATTACATAAAATTTATATTTTCAATATCGTCAACTAATGAATCGCTTTTAATTTGACAACTGATACAGTCTTTAATCATAGGCGGCCCACCATCTATCGTATCATAGCTTGATTCGAAATGTTTATAACATCGTCGACATTCACGTATTTCAGTATGCATTTGCATAGCAGGTGGCAAGCAGGTCCATGCTTCTTCAATTTGTCGTTCAGCAAACATACAGATGAAATCGATCGGTAGACATTCTATATCTTTTGTTTCCATCAATACGAGATGTTTCACTTCGTAATAAATCCGTAATGAACGGTGAAGAGATGCAGGCTGTTCAAGTAGATTTCCCAATACCCAATTTTTAAGTATTTGTACATTTTCTTTAGTGCAAGTTCCATTAAGCGAATGATTTTCACACTTCTCCAACGATTCATATTGCTGCTCTTGCTTCAGTTTTGTCAGAGATGGACAGTCCAAAACGTCGAGATCAATAACATTTTCAGCGTTTCATATATCCTCCAACCAACATTTTTTCTCGACTCCTTTTACATAAACTTTGTTGGCACATTTAACAATATCCTCCAAAGTCTCGTTTATAGTATCAAAGGGAACGTCGCCAGATTGCCATGGTAAGCCATGGTAATTATGCATTAACCAGTTATTGACTCTTTTATAGTGTAACGGTAACTACATCCATTGATATGGTGGTTTAAACACACATGTCTCAATTTCACCGACGAAAATATTCATTATAGACATTTCCTTCGGTATGAAGCGATTACCAGGCCCGCGGAATCCCTGAACGTCTACAATATATTCCATTTCGTATGAAAACTGATTCGCTAGCGATTAAAGTATAAACGCATTTTATTCATTTATTGACGCATGCGCAATAATGGCTACCATCAAGTTCAGCTCTTGCTACATCATAGTCGCTTCTCGGTGCCTGTGTGGAAATACATCGTAGACTAGGAACCGTATTGTGAAAGTGAACGTAAAATTCTAATAATGACCTTTTCCTCCTGCGTTCTACTACCATCTCTCTCGCTCTCGCATACTCTTTGTTATATCCATTAACTTTAGCATTATACCGTTATCGCGGTCATCGTCATCGCCGATTACCCGCCGATCATTTTCACCATATATTTTCCATGTATACAGGTTCAGACGCGTTTAAAGTCATTGCGCAATTTCATCAAAACATATAATAAGTGACACATTTTCTCTTTCCCAAATTTAGACAATCTCCGCCATAATAGAAAGGAGATGATCTCAGTTCCGTATTTTATCTAGGAATAACCTGGCGGTCCACCTGTAGGCCAACTCACCCCTTCGTTAACAAAGGTAGCATAAAATAAATAAATAAATAATTTATAATAATAATATTTAAATACTAATAAATTTCACATAATCCGAATAGCGTGTATTAAAATGTATAATATAGAAATGATGGAAGAAGCTAGCAGT
This sequence comes from Trichopria drosophilae, assembly GCA_030407085.1. Classification (NCBI taxonomy): domain Eukaryota; kingdom Metazoa; phylum Arthropoda; class Insecta; order Hymenoptera; family Diapriidae; genus Trichopria; species Trichopria drosophilae. Next base: position 53,735,828 of record CM059587.1, read on the forward strand.
AATTAGAAAGAGAGGCAATTAGAATGACACGCTTATTCCCTGTGCATTTATCTATTCACGGTATTTACGTGTTTTCATGACGTTCGAACCATAGCTATACGAGTTTGGATACGTGGATAATGTAATTAATCAGGTTCCTGACCGTTTTTTAATGTGTGTGTGTACAATTTACCACATCTTAAACATCGCCATACAAGTTTCGACCTGTTAATTATCCGTACACTTTACTATACGGTAACAATGAATCTGACTTCCCACAAGTGACGAACACATGCGAGTATCGACTTGCTTCTAATATAATTAATTAACATTCATTTAATATTTCCCACTTTTAAAATTTCTGAGAATAAGAAGATCGAAATGACGATGTAAAAATCTAAGAAAAGCGTGTAAAAGTCAACAGTTTCTTTCTATCTTTACGCACAGTTTTGTGTCTTTTAAGTAAAAAGTTAAAGGAAATGATAATGCTGCCATCTTTTGGTATGTTTAAAGAGATCATCACTCGTTTCAAAGTGTTTATCGCCGACATTCACGTAAATCTGAATTCATTTGCATTGTGAGAGGTAGACATGATCATGCTTCTTCAATTTCACGTTCTGCAAACGTTGAGATGAAATCTATAGGTAGACACTCGATGTCTTTTGTTTCCATTAATGCAAGACGTTTCACTTCATAGAAAATTCCCAATGACCTTTGAAGAGATGCAGGATGGTCTTGAAGATTTTCCAGTATCCAATTTTTAAGCATTTTATCCTATGAGTTTCGGTAGAGATGGACGGGCCTATATATCTAGGTCAACAGCATTGTCAGCATCTCAAATTTCCTGCAACCTATATCTTTTTTTTTGTCTGCGCCTTTTATGTATATCTTGTGAGCACATGTAACGATGTCTTCCAACGTTTCGTTGATTGCATCAAAGGGTATATCGTCCGATTCCAATCGTAGACCATAATAATTGTGCATTAGCCAATTATTTTACGTTCAAAGCGTACTTTACGTACGTACATCACTGTCGAAAATATCCACAATGCACATTTCCTTCGATATAAACTGATTACCAGATCCGGGGAATCCTTGCACGTCGGCAATATACTAAATTTCTAGTACCTAATACTGATTTGCTTGTCCCCTTCATTAATTGACGCTTCATTCTCCCTCTCTCTCTCTATCTCTGTATCTCTCCTTCTCACACACTCTTTGTCACTTCCCCATATGGCCTGGTACCTCTAACTTATGGGTATACGTCGTACCTTTCTCTCTAGATCGTAGTATCTCTTCGTAAAATCCTATGAATCGGAAATCAAATCAGAGTGTAACAAAAACCGATAGTTTTCACGGTCACTAGATCGCTCTCGGTATCATTCGATGTTCCTCTTGAGATTAGGATAGACGGTCCCATACGTATCCATTGTCGATAGTTTACGAGTTACGATACTCAGATGATGAAGAAGTTAAACGCAATATTAAACCGATCTCGTAGAAATGTACATAGACTTTACTCTTATCCATCACACCTAGTGTAATAGAAAAAGACACAAGTCATTATATCAATAAATAATTTTCATAGTAATAAATTAACCTTTAAGAACTTATGTTTTCACGCCATGCACTAAAATTTCACATTATTATTATTGATATTGAATCGTTTATAGAACTGATGTTTTCATACATTATCACTTAAAAAGGCTGCTACTGTATATGAAATAAAAGATCAAACAAAAATTCAACATGAAGACATGCATAAGTTAATTCTATTTAAATGTGCGTACACGGAAAATAATGTCACAGTAATAATTACTGAAATAGTTCAGATACTGAGGAAATGAGAAAAAATCTTCGAAAATTCCTGTATTTTCTGTAAATTTATTCATATTTTTCCCGAATAATTACAGAACTGAAAAGTAAACATTGAAACAAGATTCAGTAAGCGGTATACATTAATAATTACAGACGAGTTGAGAGACAACAACAGACTTTACGATAATTCGTAAAGAATACGCTTGGTACGATTCACATTCCTCTTTTACGAGTTTTCATAATGATGCAATTGTAGAAATCGTTCTATTACTCTTGAAAAATTACCGAACTGTTCAGTTTAATCTACTGCGCAAGGTTTTCTGCGCATGGCAGTCCTGTCTAGCGCTCGCGCCCCTCCCTACAGAAGGTGCTCTTATGCATGTGTTTGTGCATATGAATGCAAAAGGTGAAGAAACATATACGTAAATACATATGTATGTATATCATCAGCGTGAGACCTGCAGGAGAAAACGCGCATGTGCAAGTTTGTGTGTACTGTGTATACCGCGTATTCAAACCGCACCGGGTGTAACGCTACAAGAAATTTTACCGATTTTGAACGAAAAATTGGGACACGTAAGTAACTCTAATTTGCCTGTGCATAACTCAACCTATATCCTAATTAGCGTGTATTGGATTGATTAAAATAATACGTAATTCTGCATGAAAAATGATGTTTTGCCAAATTTAGTTTTTTTCATTGCACGCTTTGGTATGTGGTAACATTAATTATGTTTCGTTTAAAGTATAATGTGAAAATATAGGTTATGTGTTGTTTGTTATTTTGATAACGTGTGTCGTTTTTAATGTTTTGAATTGAAATGTTTGCTCTCAGTTTTACGGGGATATACAAAAAGTGCAAGATGTCCAAGACAAATCGGCTTTTAACGAACACGATAATTGGAAAATAAATAATAGTGCATCGATTTTAGAACTGCCAGTAAACTCTGATAAGACTGTGAGTGAAATCGCCAATGATAGTGAAATCGTCAGTGATGAACCGCAATCAGAGGTAAAATTAATTTTGTGTCACAAAATATGTCACAACTTCAGTACACCCTTAAAAACGTAACTATTTTTTCAAAACAATGAATTCTTTTAGCCTTCATTAAAAGAATGATGTATTACTGAACTGTGCTAATCATTCTAACACTAACGTTTGTTTCTAAATGTTTGCTCAATATAATGTTTTCCTCTCTTAATATATTTTGTTTCTAAATTTTAGTTTACATACTTTGTTCATAAGTTTGACTACTGTTCTGACGCAGTAAGCATTTGCAAAAATAAAAAGCGATGACTAATAACTTCACCAGTTTTTTATTTGTCATTAACAATTGTAATTCTTTGTTGCTACATTTATATATATATATATATGGGTCGTTCCGCGTCAACTGAAACAACGCTCCGAACAAAATTGTTCTTAACCGATTTTGATGTATGAGGGCTCAAAATGTCCGTGTTGAAAAGTTCTATCGAATGGTGTCTGGCATATATGTGACATTCAAAATGGCGTTCAGCTATGGCGGTCTGAAGAGCCAAAATAGAGAATGCGTTTCAAATATGAGTGAACAAAAATGTTAAAGGTCACTCGATTTTAGTGAAAATCAAAATGCGAGTGTTTTTGGATTCGCTGATTACGAATATGATCTCAGAATTGTGAAATTCAAAATGGCAGATCTAATATGGCGGACACAAAAATTAAAAATCGTTGAATTTGCCTGGAAATCGATATTTCGGGGTTTTTGGCGTCGATGATTGCAAATTTGAACTGAAAATGGTTAAATTCATAATGGCGTCAAGCGGATAGTTTGAGTCCTTGGTATATTGCCGTAAATTTGCAGCATCAAACATATTCTTAAAATTCTGATGAATAACGCACACGCACACACTATGGTTGCCGCTTTGACCTGCAAGAACGCAAAATCTTGGACGCAGTTCTGCAAATTTGGTTAAACCTATTGGACATTGTGGATGTTCCTTTTTAAACTCCGTATGCAAATGTTTTATGTCAAGCAGAAGTAATCGTTTCTGAAATTTTTCTTTGACCCCATTTACAGTAACAGTTACAACGTCTTTTTTATTCGGTAAAACTCGGGTATTGTTATCTGATTCATAAAATTTTTTAACTTTATCAATCGTGGAGTCTGGTAAAACTTTGCCGCGTTTACGGTCGGGTGTTGCCAAAATACCTTTTTCATTTTTCAGGTCTCTCGACTTCTTTGCTAAACTTATGGAAACATTGAACTCTGATGCAATTTCACGCAGAGTCCAGCATTCCGGAACCATGGTTAATATACGTATCCGTAAAGGATCATTTTCGCTTAAAGTTGAAAATGTCTGCTTAATTCCATCTAAAAGCAATTCCAACTTCTCCTCTCTCGATAAACGCATTTTTTTTTAATTTGGTCATTGTTTTCGGACAATTCGCTTTCAGACCATTCATTTTCGTGAAACGTGTTGTCCATTGAACCACTGGAACTTGGAATACACTGTTTACGACATGTGTAACAAATTTTAGCAGAAACAGGTAGATCCAGAAAATACTCCCTTACATTTTTTGAGACTGGCCTCAAATTTTTACCTACATGACCATTAAGATTGAGAGGGTTAATACACCGATCGCCGTGCGACATGCTGTTTAGATGAAAAGTGATATGTTATCGAACGTTACAATATACTGGAAGAATGTACCAAAATAATATAAAATGAAGACAATGCTATAGGTATTGTGTGTGCATATATGTCGCACATAATAATAGTGTTTTTAATCGCACCGATCCAACTTCTTACATACTGAATAGAACGCCTTTTTTACATTTTTATAACATCAGTAGAGTAGGTTACCTTATAGGCCGCCGGAGACTTCCCCCTCTCCTCCCCCCATGGCGCCAGTCCCTGAGAGGTCATTGACCCCGCCCATAGACTTTTTTGTTTTCGTCTGGTGGCCTTGAGGTAGGTCAAGGTTTGTTATTGTTTTTGTTAACCCCTTCCCCATGAGAGGTCATTGACCTCCACCCGTAAACTTTTTTGATCTCGTTCTGACGGCCTTGGGGTAGGTCATGGTGTGTTATTGTTGTTACCCCCTGATAGGTCATTGACCCCGTTTCGACGTTGAGGTAGGTCATGACTACCACCACCCCCCCCCTTCCACACACCACCCCCCTCAGAGGCGGATAATTGACCCATACAGTCTGTGAGACAGGTCACTGTTTATTATTATTATTTTTATTATCCCCTCCAAGGGTGACTGCCATCTACCTTACACGTGTGCACGCGCGCGCACACACACACACACACACACACACACACACACACACAAACAGTATATGCACCGAGTCACACACGTTTTCTTTCATTCTCTCTCTCTCTCTCTCTCTCTCTTCCTCTCACTCTTTCTCTCCCGTACGCTGTTCCATTTTCTCAGCCTTACATAATATCGTATTCATAAACAGGTCCAGACTTGAAGCTCTCTTATTTTTAGGGACCCTTGAAAATTTCCTTATCTCACACACCTGCGCATTTCTCGCGTTTCCACTCATGAAACACGTGATTATCCGTATACATTATTTACACTTACCGAATCGTCGAATCAATGTGGCATTGTCTCTGTATGAAATAAAAATATTTCTTAGCTATCCAAAACCAGCAACTCTAGTGAATAATAATGTCAAAGAAATGTGTCGGTATCTTGAAAGGAATTAAATAAAAACTCGCATTTAATCAATTCAAATTTTATTTTAAAAATAAAAAAAAGTTTTACATGTACATATTTGATTACATTTTGCACTATATTGCCCACCGTGATTAAGATTACGATTAACGCATACACCGTTCTTTGTTGGTCTTCATGCCAGTTCCACATACATATTTTTCGAAGCGATAAACAGATTTAATTTATTTTCTATTAACTGTAATGCATTGTTAAATGCTTGAAATTTGTACCTACTATTTTCATTTGTATTTGTACATTTTTATAATCTAACATTTCACCTATAGTCTACGTAATAGTATTAAACATTTTTAAAACCAAACGGGAGTGAATATCGGTCCGATATATGTCGTCGTTTTTTTAAAACTACTCTAACTGTTTTCTTTTGTTTGCATGTAACAACCTCGTGCGTTTCCGTACGTCTTATCGCCCCGAAACGCACTTCAATGCTTTGATTATCATCGGTATCGTTCGTCACGAGATCACGTATCGTTTCGAAATTTATTTTACGGCTATTTTCAAAATTCAGTCGAATACCTTTTATTTTGCATATGTCTGTGGTTCCGCACGGTGTTTTAACGCGGTACGCATAAAATTTTGGCCCTCCAGATATAAATGTTTCAATATACGATCCTTCACCGTAAGAAGACAATTCGTCTGTCATGTCGCCGAGCAGATTACCCAGTTTCGGTTCATATTGGTCGTTCGTTCGGTCGCTAACATAAATCACCGAATCGGTGTCATAATACAATACTCGACGTCCGAGTTTTTCTAAATAGGAATATAATTTTAATCGAGCCTGGGCCGTTGTATAGGCAGCTAGTACGACATTAGTACACGTCGCTTGTGCGCTTGCTTCTTCCCGGAAAATCCAATTGACAAACATAACATTATCATTTACCGGGAGAAGATGCGTTACGTTTTTATCTTCATCTGCGAAAATCTTTAACAACGAGTCTCTTGTATTTACGATTTCGGTTCGCGGCAAATTTTCTCTTTGCCCAAATTTTCCCCAAAACGAGTTAAGGCATAACTTGGCAACGGATCGTAGACCCGGATTCGTACAGATTTGATCTTTACTCAGACGAATTCCTTCTTCACGCTCATACATTTCGAGGTAGCGATCTTTCGATAAATCATCGACACATTCACGAGGCCAACCACTGGCTTCTTGTTTTATTTTTAAGAATGTGTCAATGTATTCATTAAAAAGACCACCTTCGCGCGTTTTTGGGTTGTATTGTGTTATTCGATATTGCCAAATTTCGAATACTTCAACAATACGATACCCCTTCTCGATTGATTTCTTTAATTCGTCCGAAACCCACGTGCCCGTGAAAACGCGATCTTCTTCGAGCTCGTGCGAACAGTCATGCACTGACTGAATTTCGCAACACGTTCTACAGAGGGGAAAAAGTAATCTGTCGTGCATTCTTACAGGAAGTACCGGGTGATACAAATTTCGCGGTGGCAATATTTTACATAGAACTAGTCCTTCAACACCGTGCAGAGTCACCTTATTAATGTCGGTTATCGCAGAACACTCTTCGCCGACGTAAACTGTCGGATGACCTATAGGATAACGCCCTGTTTTACAAATGTAGGGATACAATGAACAAACATCTGTGTAATGTATTTGTTCATTGTTTTGTACAGTGTAATAGGTAGCTGTGTTTCCAGTTCGGCCACCGAAGAATGCATCGCGTGGATTAAGACTTTTTTCAAGAATCAAAGGATGATTCTCAAATATTCTGAAATCAGGGTTGACGATTTTTTCGCGAAGAAAATCGCACTCCCATTTCTCATGTATTACGTAACCGTAAGAGCGGATTTTACTCGTTAGAGCAATTGTATTTTCATAACGTTCAGTAAAACTAATACCGTCTGACCGTTTTTGTTCACGTAACTCTGTAAAACATCGTGGACATCCATGATAGTAACATCCATGAAATTGAAATACCTGACCTTTATTATCACTGTCGCTATTCGGAGAAAGAAATCCATCTACTTACTACCGGTCCTTCGGGTAAACGAAATTCACGTGTGCGTCCAGCGTGTACGATTTGACGTTTGAATCGATGTTCGCATAGTAGGAGCCACTCTATTGCTATTTTCGACTGTTTATCTGTTCGTCTGTAACCGTTTCGGTGTGGAAGTAAACCGATGGTTTCAGACTTTAAAAAATTTTTTCTAAAGATACGCGAACACGCCGACGCCAACGTCACACACTCCGTAAAAGGACATACATTGCCGGAAGCTTTAAAAATTTTACGAAAAGCAATGCATGCTCTTCTTAAAATTTCTACGTACATCCGACAATATTCGACAATGTCTCGCTGTAAATCAAATTGTTCACCGCGAGCCGATGCATCTGTATACCACGCATAAAAGTTTATCCGCTCTTCACGAGACATAGTATCGGGAGCATAAAATTTTGCATCGGGTAAATTATTTAAAATATAATTTTCGTTATTTAAGGTATTAAAAAAATGTGGAAAATATCCTTTTTTAATCGAATCCGGTAAACCAAATGCTTTCGGCAAAGCACTTAGACGCATATAAAAATAGTTTAAACTATCGATAAAATACGTTTTTCCAATTTGAATCTTAATAATATGTTTTCCGTTTAAAATTACATCGAATACTTGTTTTCTTTTCTCATTTGTCGGATTTCTATTTTTTTCGATTAGTGCTCTTAATATGAACTGTGCATCGAAACCTTTAGAATTATGCGCGATACAAACGATTTTCGAAAAATTTGTCTTGCTACGAATTACTAAATCGAGCAATTGGTTAACAGGATCCTGCTTAAAAATGAATTCTCTGATTCCACAAAAATTACAGAATACATCCACGCTGTCAATGTACACGCATCGCATACTTGTTGCACAAGACAGAGACATACCGTGTGTTTTTTTATTTCAAAGGCACCCCGATACGCCTCGTCTTGACGCGTTTCGAAGTCATAAAAAACAAATAAAGTGGACGGATGGTTCGACAGAGCAGACGATGCTTCTGCATTTAAATTCATTATGTCTGATGAACCGATATTTCCTTGGTTATTTATTGTGATACTACGCATGTAACAATATTCATTTATCGAGTGTCTACATTTACACCGTTTGCAATAATTTACACCGCACGCATGATTTCCTCGCAAATTGTTCACGAATGTGTTACAAATTTTACAGATGTTAATTACAGAGCAAATACTTTTAACACCACGTTTTGTCTTTGTGTACGATCCTGATTTTTTATGGTTTTCTAAACATTTTTCTCCAAAGAAGTAGCGGTTACAAGAGGAGCAGTGTATTATGGTACAGCTCTTGGAACAAGCAGGTTGACAGTAACATCTGTCGCATGTATTTGAACAACGATGCATGTTTGGGCGTAAAAACTTTTTGTTGCAAAATTGGCAATAATAATTTCTTTTACCACAGATACCCATCATATTTACTATGACTGAAAAGTGCCGAGCACGCGAATGGTATAATAAATTAATCAGTTGGTCGGACTTTTTAATGACACTACGACCATCGAAAAGGGGTTCCCTACCGTTACCTATATTATTATCATCGTAAATTACTACAGCTATTCCTTTAGTAGAATAATAATTTTGAAACTGGATAAACTGCGGGGTCCAACAGCCCGTTTCTGGAATAGCAATGTTAACCCGAGAGATTAGTTCTCACGCACATTGCAATTGATAACGGGTTTTCGTAATGCGTTTCCAAGTGCAATTAAAATCTGCATTTGGAATCGAATTTTTTTTCAGGAAATATTCGCCCACGACAAGTGCTCGTGGAAGGCACAAGTTGTCATCATTAGATATCGTTACAGTCGACCTGCTCTTTAAAACACTCTCGTCGATCAAATTCCTGTTGTAACCACTACCGTTTGGAATTCGTACGTGATGCACATTTATCTCAAATGTGTCGTCAAGTACGAAATTTCTCGCACTTTGCACTAACGAACTTATGAGGTTCCACAAGTCCTCTTGTTTTAAACTATTAAAGGGTCGAAAGGAAATACCCGCCGGTTTTACAAAACTCGTAGAGTCAAATGTTATTCCTATTAAATCGGCATTATTATCATTATTTCCCGACGCTGTTAAAAAATTATCAGAAATTATTATATTAAATAACTCCTCTATCGTATTTTCTAAAAACGTCAAAGGATTAATGTTCATCGAAGGTTCCGTGAGTTTAAAAATAATTTTACGTCCTACAACACCGAAACGATTATAATTTCGCAACGAACGATCGACAATTGTTGAATAAGTTGTATTGGAAACATTACCATCTGCAGAAATTCCGCCGCCACCATGTTGTGAGACGCTGTCAATACTATCTTCAAGGTAGACAGTGGAGGAATCATCTTGAGATTCGTCAAATTCTTCGTCACTAATTTCGACTTCGATGACGTCATCATCTTCGCTCTCGTTAATTTCAATAGTGTTGTGACTGTAGTGCATAATGTCATCGTCGCCGTAATCACTGTATTCACTGGTTAGTCGTAAGTCATTCTCGAAACAATCTTGCTGCGAGTGTTGCACGTTTGCACATGCTCCGGGCTCATCATCATTGGATGAGATTAATATTTCGCTTCTGTCCAGCGTACGCAGAATTTCTTCGTCCCTAACTGGAATAAAAAATTATATAAATTTTGACATTTCAAAACAAGTACATATATTTTTTGTTCATTATTATCAAAAAACAAAACATACGAATGACAGAGAACGATTGCGACGCGTGTAATTATTCTTTGGAGAATTTCATCTCCAAAAAACTTGTCGGAGGAAAAATTGCTTCTCTGTGTTTTTCGTATAGATCGCTTAACCAATCGCGAACTTTTTTCATACACTGACGGTATTCATTACCGTGAATTTCACTTATTTCCGCATCTACACAAATGCAACCGCAAATTAAATTTAAAAATAAAAGCGAAATTTACTCAAATTAAGTAATCGATTAATTAATGTGCTTTAACTTACATTCATCCAGTGCAGACATGTACGCAAACGTACGGTGCTTGGGATCTGTCCTCGGAATATCAGCCAGTACTGGCTGGCGGAGGATGCCATCGTTTCCGCGAATATTACCTGCAGTAAGATCTTCTTCGCGAATAGGACGCAAATTGTCTACAATAACGGTGTCATTCTCCGATTCAAGATCACCGGTTCCAATGGACATCTTTTCTCGAAATATAGCGTTGTATATTTCTAAACAAAAAAAAAATAACAAACTTGAACCAACGAGTTAAAAATTTATCCGACTAACAGGTTACAAATAGATTTACCTCGCACTTCTTCGCAGTGATCCAGAATGTGGGTGTAGTCAATATTTTCGGTCAAATTTTTCTTTCCAAATCTCGCTGCGTTTATAATCTCTCGAGATTTTTTACCAAATCGCGGGGTAGAAGTAAGTTTCCAAAAGTTTTTATTACCGATGGAACGTGTAGGAATACGATCTGCCCGAAGTGCACGAATAAAGTCTTCGCGACCAACTGGATTTACAGATTTTCGCGAGCGTGTTGCATCGTTGACGAGTTCGACGATATCGGATCCTATAATATCATAACCGTCGATATTAACGACACCTTCGTTATCCCAGGATATACGTTTCGAGCGTTGCAGATGATTCATCAATTTTAAGGCTTTCAATCTGTACGAAACTGGAACACTTTTAACTATTTCAGGGATAGGAATAGCAGGTGGGATCTCTTTACGATTTTTGTTTGATTCCACTTTCGGTGAGTCGTTCTCACGCCGAGTATCATCTCGTTGATATTGTTCCTCTCGTTTCATACTTGCAGCATCTTCGTTGTTACTAGTATTATTATTCGTAGTTTTATCGTTTATTTCTTTTTCATCGTACAGATTTTTGGAAAAAAAATGTAAGTAACGTTGAAGCGTTTGTATATATCTTGCGAGTTTTCTACCTTCATCGAAAATCCTAGCAGCTTCTCTGTCTTTGATTTTTATTGTACAATTACGATCGTTGAAAGATCCGTTATTTTCATCGTGGAGAATATTTGACAGTTCCTCGTCCAATCTTGAAAGCACCGTTCCGGGTGTTTGCACAGTTTTCTTTTCACCATTTGTAGGTACTTCATTTTCAGGAATAAGGATCATTTTCTTTGCGTGCTCCATACCAGACCTTATTCCTGACCAGAACTGAATAATTTGGAGAAAACAGCACCGACTATTGGAGCCAATAAAATTGGTAACAAATTTCCACCTTTCTGCAAAAGGAGAGTTTTTTTCCGTTTCCAAGTGGTAATATTGCTACGGGTGCGATCGCGTGTTTTTCTGATAGCCCTACTTCTTGTCGACAATGCGAGATTACGTAGTATATTTTTATATTTTCCAAGTAATGTTTTCTCACGCGGTTTTAATGAAACGACGCCATACAATACATTAAGTGCACATTCGCAGATATGTTTTATAAGTTTTCGATCAGCCGTCTTTAATAAAGCCGCTCTCTGTCTTTTGTCAGCATGACAAAGTGCATGTAACAACGCGAGATACTTTTTTTCGAAAGGGAAACACGACGTTTTCGCAGCACGAGTACTTGCACTTTCTTCAAAAACTTTTTTACTTGAATGCTTTCCAAGGTTTCGTCCGTTCGCCAATTTATTGTGTTTACGCATGCGTCTCGATACGTTCATCTTCGTGGTTTACAACGTACTGAAAGCCATATATGATAATGATAATGATTAGATATGTTTACCTACGTTTCGGTACGTACGCAATTTGCGGTTTATCATCAGGAAATATACAAGTACGAAATCTGAAATCATCCGGTGTCGATTACTTGAGGTCCAAAAGAAGATAACCGTGTGGATGAGAAGTTGCATCTCGATATGCTTCCTGCAGAAATTTTTAATTTTCAGGATATACCTGTTGTGCGAGATGCTGAAATTGCGCGCGGTCTCGAGGATTTTTAAACAAAACGATATAGTTAGTATTTAAAGAAATATCTCTCTGTCCCCGACCCTGATGAAAAATATTCTGTGTTATGAAAATTACACTAATATTTTTGTGATGGCTTCCTTTCGTAAAGAGGTCCATTATTGTGTTGTTAGACGATTCTCGCATAAGATCGTCGATTATAATCAATTTTTTACAGTCGTTATCTTTTGAGTAATCTTCGGGATTCGGCAAACCTTCGCGAAACTCGATTCCACGTTGTGAAGCTGGCGATGTTCCGTCTACAGACATTTTACTTCGATATTCATCTTGCCATTCGGCGTAATAAAAAATGACACGATCGAAAGAGACATCCGCTAAAGATGTCAAATTTAAAAAAAATCTTTTTACAAAAACCGTTTTACCACAGCCCGTTAGTCCACAAACTAGACACGTCCACGGATGCTTCCAACGCGTATCCATGATAGAATTAAAATTTTTTTTTATTCGACAATTCTCGAATCTCAACCATTCACCATATGTTGTCAACATCGACTGATCTTGCAAATAAGAGCCGAAGTCTTATAAACTTAAGTTATGTAAAAAAACCGACCTTTTTTTTTCTTGGCGGCGGCGCGGTCCGCGGCTTCGCGAGCTTTTTTCGCGACTTCGTAAGCTAACAAGGAGCCTGCGACTAGCGATCTTATCACCGCGGCTTCGCAAGCTGATCATCATAGACCGCGGCTACGCAAGCTAATTTACAGCGTATCGGAAAAAACGCTTACTTTTAATTTAATACCTGGTAATTAAAAAAAAAATGTAATATGATTATTGTCTTCGTTATTGACCAACATTTATTTTGATTACGTGCAAAATAAAGCATTTTTTGAATTCGTAAAAATATAAAAGTTAACTCATTTTCTATCAAAGGCAAGCACGTTAGAAATTTGTTTGGACTAACTCGAGAGCGTCATAAACATTCAAACATCTAATCGAAATCACTTGTATCTCGAAAACTTCTGCGATGAAATTAAATATAGATATTTTTTAAAATTCTCGATAAATCGGGAAAGGATTAAGGAATAAAATAAATCAGACAGGTTAAAATATAAATTCTACAAAATAATGTATTGTAAATTATTAGAAAATTACATGTTTTCTTTTTTTTAAGTAAAATTTCGTTTTGTTTGACATATCAAAATATCCATGTAAAAAGCAATTAATTCATTTATAACAATATTCAAGTAGATAGAAAATGATTCGGAGAGTCTAGTTTTGATATTTCCACTTAAATTGTCTCTAATTTCATATATAATGTTTCGAATTCGTAAATCAGACGGAAGACTTTGGAACTTCATCGTGAACAAATATTGACGAATTTCGTCGACCACAACATTTTTACACTTATTTACATCGTCACAAATGTCACTCAAACGAATTAAATGTTCATTGACACAAGGAATAACAATTTTTAAAATATCAAACGTTGATCGTTGCATGACTATCGATGGTGTGAAAAGTTGTTTTCCAAGTGTCACTTCGTCATCCTTATTTTGCGGTACAGTGGCAGATGTTTCGGCTGTCAAATCAGATTTGTATTTCTTCAGTTCTATCTCTTCTTTGGCATCATCATCCTGGACAATCTTAGCAAAGATAACTGCTTTTTTATTATAGCAGGTGGTAAACGTAACTTTGAGCTCACCGAAATCTTTCTTTTCGCCTCTTAACGTTGATTTTGAAAACGCACTTTCGAAAAAATAATCTCCAATACTTTCAGCGTTATCTGCAAATTTTGTCCAGCTGCTAGGGTCAATTACAAAACCATTGTTAGAATTCTGACTGTTTAACAATTTCACTATTGGAACGAAGTTTCCTTTATGGTTTGCCGCCAGCCCCACGTATATCGCTTTGCCAGCGGACTTATTTAGTGGATACATAGCACCCAAGAGCAATGCCGTGGTTTGAGGAAATTTGGACATGGCAGCCGACGATGCAGGAGCCATTCGAACTCTTTTCGATAAAGATTTTTTCTTATCACCGCACACTGAATTGTCGATAAACCTCGCAACTTGTTCGTTTAAAAAATCATCCGTAATTATCTGAGAGTCTTGAAGAAGCTCTTCCGGAATATCGACGAAGTTTTCCATTTTTATTTTTTCCCACTTATTTCACTGAACGAATTGCACTTTTTTTGTTTCTCTATTTCTCTCAGGTCTTTGCGGCACTACTGTAGCAGTACGAATGAAAAATGTCTGATCAGAAATGACTCTCTATGCGTCTAGATTGAATCAAAGTAATGAAGAGAGGGAAGAGGGGGGTGGGAAGTAAATCATAAATGTTATCTAAAAGTTTATTGCAAATAACACCGATAAAATAATTTACCGTTAACACATAAAAGGGTTTTAATTACGTCATATCACGTGAGAATGGACACATTCTTCTAACGTTGTTCGAATTTCATTTTGAGAATTTATGTAATAAATTTTTAAGAAAAAAACAATTTCAACGAAAATCGTTGGTGGGGTTTTATTTATTTGAAATAAACGTTGTAAGTGTGAGATAACAAATTGAAAGAACAGTATTCATAGGGCAATTATTTATATTGTCTGAAAAAATATTACCTCTCCTGTTTGAAAGTTTATCATAAATTATGTGATATAACATACCTATTGAAAGATATGTATGAATATGTCCATTGTACATGGTATAAGAAAAGTATAGGGCTGTTTGAAAATTTATCACATACTAGGTCCCGTGAGAACCTTTCATCCCGTATTATTTACGTTCTTATAAAAAAGTAATGCACTTTATATTAAATTTTGAACAATCAACAATAAATCCATTCAGAGTGAAAAGTAAATTTTTATTTTGAATGTTTGCGTTACTCAAGTTCACAAGGATAAGATAATCCACGAATAGCTTCTTTTGTTTACAGTAGAAAAAAACAGAATATTTCTAAAATGGTCTATTTGTAAATACTTTATATTAAACCAGACTGTTATCTACTTTATGGTAAACTAAACTGATACGAATTTAACAAAGCTTAAGATTTTGTCATCTCCGAGCTTGTCAGATTTAGTTTTGCTCTCGTTGTGGTAACATCGTAGTGATTTCCTTTCGTCGAAACATGGCTAGCGATTTAAGAAGTGTCTTGTGCAATTGCATTGCTTTCATTAATACTGCACATCCGTACATCAGTGAAGTGTTTGGTCCGCGATTTTTAGCATCCGCGGCTCGAAAATCGTACGAAAGACTATGTCACGATTTTCGACAGTTTTTGAGGTACATAATAGTGGACGATCCGCGTCAATTTCGTGCTCTGTTTAAGACAATCATAAAACCAAGTGACACAGCATCGATGATGACGGCGTTGACGACGACGACGACGAAAAACCAGAAGAAGCTAACAAGAGCCAGATGGAATGGCTGGGTCTCGAAATGTAATCGTAGATAAGATCGAAAGTGTTTATTACGACCCTTCACATCCTGTTAGCTACTCGGGAGCTCGAAATGTGAGGCAATTTTTTATGAAGCATGGCGTGTCACCGGATGATGTTCAAGAGTGGCTAAACGCACAAGACGCGTATACTCTGCATAAACCCATACGACGAAATTTTCAACGTTTAAGATATAACGTCACAAATGTCGATGACCTCTGGGAAGCAGACCTTGTTGATCTGAGATCGTTGAAAACGTACAACGATAACAAATGTTACATTCTTGTTGTCATAGACGTGTTAAGCAAATACGTATGGGTCGAATCGTTACGCGATAAAAGTTCACACGAGGTTCTCGCAGGTTTTAAGAGAATTCTGGAACGAAACAATAAGCGAATCCCTGTCACTCTTCAAACAGATCGTGGTAAAGAATTTGTTGGTAAACAAGTACAGAATTATCTACGAGAGGGTAACAT
The DNA here is from genome assembly GCA_030407085.1 of Trichopria drosophilae. Taxonomy (NCBI): domain Eukaryota; kingdom Metazoa; phylum Arthropoda; class Insecta; order Hymenoptera; family Diapriidae; genus Trichopria; species Trichopria drosophilae. Next base: position 53,752,157 of record CM059587.1, read on the forward strand.
TCGGTTTCGAGTAACACGCAGCCACCCTGATGTAAAAGCAGCGATTGTAGAACGCTTCAACCGAACGCTTAAAGAGCGTATATGGCGCTATTTTACACGTAACAATACCAGACGATACGTAGACGTTATGCAAAATATTGTCGATGCTTACAATAATTCTTTACATTCGAGTATAAAAATGACCCCTGCTTCAGTTACATTATTCAATGCTCATATTGCCCGGCGAAATATTGAGTCGCGATATCCTGCAAAGTACACACAAACGTATAAGTATCAGGTAGGCGATAACGTTCGAATCAGTAGTGCAAAAAATACCTTTAAGAAAGGATACGAGCGAGGGTGGAGCGAGGAAATTTTTCGAATAAAGAGTGTCTTAAAACGCCAAAACCTCTTTGTGTACGAACTAGAAGACTTGAGTGGAGAAGATATCGAGGGTTACTTTTATCCACAAGAGCTGGGCACAGTCTCAAAAGATAGAACAGAACAAGAATTTAAAATCGATAGTGTCATCCGGACTAAAGGCCGAGGCTCGAAAAAAGAAGTCTTTGTAAGCTGGGTAGGCTATCCTGAACAATTTAATTCGTGGATACCTGCAGCAAATTTAAAAAATCTGTAAAATGCATCAGTCACAAGCAGACGAATTTTTTATAACTTTACCGAGCAACAGCAGTATGAAGTACTTTCCCGACAACACTACGACTAGATTTACAACAGTACTTCCCAAAGAAATTCAATTAACCGGTGCCTGGTTAGTAGGTTTATCGGAAATTCATGTTCCTTACAGTGTTGTTCATATAAAACGAGATAATTGTGCTTTTGAATTTGGAACCATAGATATGTCCAAGGATGGAGCGCACATTATTGACAAATCGTCTGTAAATATACCCGAAGGTTTTTACAGAGACGTATATGATTTTGTCGACGCGATTAATGAGAATTTGAAATCGGTGTATGGGTCGGAGTCTGTTCACTTACAATTTAACTATGCAAAATCACGAGGTGGCTTTGTTACCGCCCATTGCGCACAAAAAGATTGCAAAAAAGTTCACTTTTTTATGTTTCATAGTTCTGTAAATAAGATTCTCGGATTTCCTGTTACAAATACATACCATTTACTAAATACTGAGCGCGATAAAGAAATTTTTATAAGGCAACATTGCTATCCAGCTAGTTTGTCCCGAGCCATACCCGATCAGCTATTTGTGTACACAGACATTTGCGAGCCCAACGTGGTCGGTGATTCTCAAATGTCGTTACTACGTATAGTTAATGTTGGTGGTAAAAATTATAATTACGGTGAAACTATTGTGAAGCATTTTTCACCACCAAATTATGTTCCTCTCCTCGCGAAATATTTTCGAGAGATTACAATCGATATAAGAGATCACGCAGGTGCACCAATACCATTCGAGTACGGGACGTTGACAGTCACTCTACATTTTAAGCGACAGTATTAAAGAACGATAAAAATTCGCATTGAGCAACGAAATGATCGATCATTATATATCGTACTACGAAGATCAAACTGGTGGTGGTGGAGTTCGAGGAATTCGCAACGTTTATGTCGGGTCTGTGGATCAACGGGGTCATGGAATAGGTAGTTTTCTGGGAGGATTATTCAGACGTATTCTTCCTTTGCTTAGGAGGGGTGCGACAGCAGTTGGAAAAGAAGCCTTGCGTACAGGAATAAATGTACTCGAAGATGTTGGTGAACACAACGTAACTTTGAAAGAATCATTGAGAAATCGAGCAAAGGAGTCTGGTAGAATGCTTGCAAATAAAGCCAAAGATAAGTTTTCCAAAGTGATGTCTGGTTCGGGTTATAACAGTGTGCTCCATAATCAGCCTGCTCAGTATTCGATTGGTAATACGTCAACGCGTGTCGCGAAACGTCGTCGTCGTAAGAATAATAAGTTACGAAAGACAAAAACTGGTCGTATTTCGAAACGAAAGGTGCAGAAAGGTAAAAAGACGAAGACGACAAGGAAGAAAAAGAAGACATCCAAGAGAAAAAGTAGTGTAAAGCAGACGTCTAGAAAACGAAAACGTAATAACTTAACGAGGGATATATTTGGGGATAATTAAAAAAGTAATAATGTCTTTCCTTCATTCACACTCGTGTGAGTGCATGAAATCGGAGCTCGACATCTTCACGATTCCACCGACCCAGACAACCATCGAGAGCTCGCACTGGGTACATTATAAGCCCGTGTCATCGTTGACGGATGACTTACCGATTGAATTTGTCGTGCCAGGTCATGGTGAAGAGTACATTGATCTTGCGCATACAATGATAAGTCTCAAAGCAAGAATTCAACCTAGTCACGCAGAGGATAATACTAAAGTTGCACCGGTGAATAATTTCTTACATTCAATGTTCAATCAAGTCGATGTTTTCTTTAATCAAAAGTTAGTATCACCACCCAGTAATACCTATGCGTATCGGTCGTATATAGAGACATTGCTAAACTACGCACCCGCTGCAAAATCGTCCCACTTGACATCGACACTATGGTACAAGGACACGGGAAATCATATGGATGGATTACCGACACGAAATGATAATGTCGGACTCGTTAAGCGTAAAATATATACGGAAAATTCACAGATAGTGGATCTTATTGGTCATTTGCACTGCGACGTATTCAATCAAGACAAATTTATGTTAAACGGTGTCGAAATACGATTACGCCTTGTTCGTTCTAAAGATGCTTTCTCGCTCATGGATGAATCCGTCGATGGAAAATTTTCAGTCAACATTAGCGATATTACGTTACTCGTAAGAAGAGCCAAAATAAATCCTGGAATTCTTCTCGCACATGCAAAAACTCTTGCAAATACGACGGCAAAGTATCCACTCACCAGAGTCGAGGTGAAGTCATTTGTATTGCATAACGGGATACTCGGCGATACACTCGACAACGTCATACTAGGTCAATTGCCGAAAAGAGTAGTTATCGGTTTCGTTGATAATAAAGCTTTCAATGGCGATCGTCGCCTTAATCCTTTCAATTTTCAAAATTACGGTATCAACTTTTTATCACTATACGTCGACGGCACACAAATTCCGAGTAAGCCTCTGCAGCCAAACTTTAAAGAAACATCTAAACTTTTCGTAGAAGCATATCACACTTTATTTTCAGGAACTGGCATTCATTTTATGAATGAAGGAAATGAAATATCGAGAGAAGAATTCGCCAACGGCTATTGTCTGTTTGTTTTTTATTTAACTTCGGATCTTTCCGCAAGTTGCGTTACTCATTGGAACCTCGTAAAGAGTGGTTGTCTGCGAATAGAAGTACGATTCGACGCTGCTCTTGAAAATACAGTAAATTGTATAGTTTACGCTGAATATGACAACGTTTTGGAAATCGACTCTTCCCGTCAAATTATTACAGATTACAATGCTTAAAGTTGTAACAAGAGAGGGGTACTTATGATTTAGTCCCAAAATTCTATCTTGCTACGAACTTTGATGTCAGTTGTTCGTTTCATGTCGCACCACAAACATCGACTATGCGTTTTGTAATAGACATTCAAGGTTTCTTGAATAAAAAGCATGCTTTTACACCAAAAGAAATTGCGATTGTTTGTATCGAGAAAAATTATATCGGTCATTGGATTCTCAGATCTACTGATAATTTTGTAAAACTACCTGTAAATTTACGCAAGACAAACTCGTATCTCTCGCTATATCATCACGGTATCGAGTGGTTTGATGGTGATACCGATGCGACTAAAATATATCAAATACTGCAAGAGATTACTCGCGAGTCGTCCTCTGTTTATGTACGAGGACATCAAAAGAAACAATTTTTGGAGAAAATCATTACTCGACCTTTTGAAAATTTAGAACGATGTCAATGCACCGAGATTTACGCAACTCAACACAGACGAAGCTTTTTGCATATATCACGGAATCAAGAAACCTGGTAAATACGTATGCGCATTGAATAACTCGTTAAAACTACGAAAGTGGATAGTGTCACATATAAACGAGGACCAGGAAACATTTTCACCAAGACCATGTGTACCGTCTTTGTCTACGAATATCAGTTACAAACCCACTAGCGACATTTGTAGTACGTCGAAAGAGAAAACTATCCATGAACTCGAAAGATCTGATACAAGCCCTGCAACTTATTCCGGGGAGGACAAGAGGTGTATTTCCGGCGGATCTGATTCCCCGGGTGTGGACGAAACCGGCATCTATAATAGCGAATACGGACGATCATACAAAACCTGGTACTCACTGGGTCGCTTTTTACGTCAATGAATTTGGCAACGGAATTTTCTTTGACAGTTATGGATCGCAGCCATTCATCTCACATCACATTGATCGCCTCCGAAGAAACTGTAAAACGATCCGATGGAGTGATAAGTGTCTTCAAAGTTTTACTTCTTCTGTGTGTGGTCAATACTGTGTTATGTTTTTGCATACTATGGCTAATGGTTATACTTTACATGATTTTTATAAGAACTTCTCCAATAATGCTAGACAAAACGACTATATTGTAAATAAATGGTACAATCAGTTTTCGCAAAAATTATATTGTCGGAAAAAACAACAGAACGGTGTATGCGTTAATCGTAATCTTAATCACGGTGGGCAATATAGTGCAAAATGTAATCAAATTTGTACATTTAAAACTTTTTATTTTTAAAATAAAATTTTAATTGATTAAATGTGAGTTTTTATTTCATTCCTTTCAAGATGTCGACACATTTCTTTGACATATTATTCACTAGAGTTGCGGGTTTCGAATAGCTAAGAAATATTTTTATTTCAGACAGAGACAATGCCACATTGTTTCGACGATTCGGTAAGTGTAAATAATGTATACGGATAATCACATGTGTCCTAAGTGGGAACGCGAGAAATGCGCAGGTGGGTGAGATAAGGAAATTTTCAAGGGTCCCTAAAAATAAGAGAGCTTCAAGTCTGGACCTGTTTATGAATACTATATTATGTAAGGCTGAGAAAATGGAACAGCGTACGGGAGAGAGAGAGAGCGAATGTATACAGACAATCACATGCGTCATAAGTGGGAACGCGGGAAATGCGCAGGTGGGTGAGATAAGGAAATTTTCAAGGGTCCCTAAAAATAAGAGAGCTTCAAGTCTGGACCTGTTTATGAATACGATATTATGTAAGCCTGAGAAAATGAAACAGCGTACGGGAGAGAAAGAGTGAGAGAAAGAGAGAGAGAGAGAGAGAGAGAGAGAGAATGAAAGAAAACTTGTGTGACTCGGTGCATATACTGTTTGTGGGGGGGTGTGTGTGTGTGTGTGTGTGTGTGTGTGTGTGTGTGTGTGAGTGCGTGCACACGTGTAAGGTAGATGCAGTCACCCTTGGAGGTGGTAATAAAAATAATAATAAACAGTGACCTGTCTCACAGATTGTATGGGTCAATTACCCTTCTCTGAGGGGGGTGTTGTGTGGAAGGGGGGGGGAGGGTAGTCATGACCTACCTCAACGTCGAAACGGGGTCAATGACCTATCAGGGGGTAACAACAATATCACAACATGACCTACCCCAAGGCCGTCAGAACGAGATCAAAAAAGTTTACGGGTGGAGGTCAATGACCTCTCATGGGGAAGGGGTTAACAAAAACAATAACAAACCTTGACCTACCTCAAGGCCACCAGACGAAAACAAAAACGTCTATGGGCGGGGTCAATGACCTCTCAGGGACTGGCGCCATGGGGGGAGGAGAGGGGGAAGTCTCCGGCGGCCTATAATGTAACCTACTCTACTGACATCGAAAAAAGCCGCGAGAACTGAGACCGCCGTTGGCAGCGGATCCCGTATACTTTAACAGTTGAAACGCTAATATTTATGTACATACTGTTACGAACAAATTACCCTCGATACTTCTTTTTTGCACAGAACTTTAATTTCGTACTGTTGGGTGGTTGGGTGGCGTTTGAATTTTTAAGGAAAATGTCATCTCTCCTTTAAAAAATGTTTAACCCTTTGCGGCATACATTTTTCTTTACGCGGAAAATAAATGAAAATTGTTACTCGGGGGTTTTTGAGGCCGCTGATTACGAATCTGAAGTCAGATTTTCAAAATTCAAAATGGCGGATCCAATATGGCGGACGGTTTTTTGAAAATAAAACGAAATCTATTTGAACGTGTTACTCGGGGGGTTTTTGAGGTCTCTGATTACGAATCTGAAGTCAGATTTTCAAAGTTCAAAATGGCGGACGGTTTTTTGAAAATAAAACGAAATCTATTTGAAACGTGTTATTCGGGGGGTTTTTGAGGTCGCTGATTACGAATCTGAAGTCCGATTTTCAAAATTCAAAATGGCGGATCCAATATGGCGGACGGTTTTTTGAAAATAAAACGAAATCTATTTGAAACGTGTTACTCGGGGGGTTTTTGAGGTCGCTGATTACGAATCTGAAGTCAGATTTTCAAAGTTCAAAATGGCGGATCCAATATGGCGGACGGTTTTTTGAAAATAAAACGAAATCTATTTGAAACGTGTTATTCGGGGGGTTTTTGAGGTCGCTGATTACGAATCTGAAGTCTGATTTTCAAAATTCAAAATGGCGGATCAACTATGGCGGACGGTTTTTTGAAAATAATACGAAATCTATTTGAAACGTGTTACTCGGGGGGTTTTTGAGGTCGCTGATTACGAATCTGAAGTCAGATTTTCAAAATTAAAAATGGCGGATCGAATATGGTAGACGGTTTTTTGAAAATGAAACGAAATGTATTTGATTTTTAAAATCTGACTTCAGATTCGCAATCAGCGACCTCAAAAACCCCCCGAGTAACACGTTTCAAATAGATTTCGTTTTATTTTCAAAAAACCGTCCGCCATATTGGATCCGCCATTTTGAATTTCACAATTCTGAGTTTATATTTGTTATCTGCGACTCCAAAAACCCTCGAATATCCATTTTCAGACAAATTCAACCATCTTTAGTTTTTGTGTCCGCCATATTAGTTCCGCCATTTTGAATTTCACAATTCTGAGTTCATATTCGTAATCAGCGAATCCAAAAACACCCGCATTTTGATTTTCACTAAAATCGAGTGACCTTTAACATTTTTGTTCACTCATATTTGAAACGCTTTCTCTATTTTGGCTCTTCAGACCGCCATAGCTGAACGCCATTTTGAATGTCACGTATATGCCAGACACCATTCGATAGAACTTTTCAACACGGACATTTTGAGCCCTCATACATCAAAATCGGTTAAGAACAATTTTGTTCGGAGCGTTGTTTCAGTTGACGCGGAACGTCCCATATATATATATATATATATATATATATATCAATGTAGCAACAAAGAATTACAATTGTTAATGACAAATAAAAAACTGGTGAAGTTATTAGTCATCGCTTTTTATTTTTGCAAATGCTTACTGCGTCAGAACAGTAGTCAAACTTATGAACAAAGTATGTAAACTAAAATTTGCACGGTTTTTAATACGGACGCCTTGAAATGAAAAAAGTCTCGTTTTTGTTCACTTTCAATGACCTTTATAAATATATAATACAAATTACAACATAGTCCAAAAATTATGCATCTATATTCATACTGATTCATACAACAAAAGTATATAGAGTAATAAATGTTTTTTTTTACGATTTCGAATTTTTAAAAAATTGCTGATTTACATCTCTAGCTGCTAAGTGGCTGTGTTCGGCCGTTTCAACATATTTTTTTTTCTCACTGTAGATCAAAACATTTAAACGAATATTGAAATTTGTAATATTGTAAATATTATTAATGAAATTAAAACTTATTGAAAAGAAAAAATGATAAGGAAAGTACTTTTATATTTATAACTGTGACGTTTTTTACAGTGTTTGTAAAGAAGAACTGAATTATGTTTCTTTAACGATCGAAAAACTGTTTCCTTCGGAGAGTTCTCATACCTACTTTACTGAGTTTCGTAAAGAAGACAATATTAAATGTCCAGCAACTGGCAAATTACTGCAACATTTTGAATATAGAAAAGGGAAATTACGAGCAAGTGGTATTCTAAAGCCGCGATTAAATAATCAATCGGCGGACTCTCAAGAAACAATTGGTCCAGTACTTGATGGTTGAAGAAATTTTATATTATGTTATTTTTATTAAGTGATATTAGATACTATATTAACATGTCTCTTTCAGATTCGTTACAAGAGAAACTTGAATATCTTAAATGCAACACTGATGATCCAGAAAACGTTAAACTCTTCTGGATGCAGACACGAAGTGCTAGACTGCATTCATTAAGAGTGGATAAAACAACAGTTTTCGATTATATGCAGGCGTATAAAGGCTTACGCGAACAATTAGGACAGGAACTGGTATATGTTTATAGGAATATTCATATATATTTTGGAAAGGGGATTCTATTCAGGTCAATCGATAAGGTAGTAATGTACTTTAAATCCCATTCATTAAATATGATCGAGTCAAGTTTTTAAAATTCGAACTCCAATCAACATATACAATCTCCGAAGAAATTATTGAGAATTTTTTTAAATAGAAGATTGTTCTTCATTTCGAAAAATTTGTCATGGATGGACGAATTAACAAAAATTGATTTAATAATTTTCAATGTAGGTTTTTTTTATCGAAAATCACTACCTTCACGACTGACTAGACTGGAGTCCTCTTAAGTAATGATGATGAAATTACGTAAATAATATATAATCTACGTTCTTTTATTTTAGATTGAGTCAGACTTCAATTTCCTTCACCCAGGGAAAGAAAATGCCGTATTTGATAAATGGCCGCATATTAAAACGCATTTACTGCGACTTTTAAAAGAAGCAATGCTTTCGCCCAGCGAGAAAACTATTTTTAATTTACTGCCGACTTTACAAGAAGGTATTTATTATCTCAACAATATTGTTTATGAAATAGGTGCCCTGTATAAAAATGTATTTTTAATCCTCCGGGAGAATAAATCGTTTTTACGTACTAGGGCGATATTTCCGAGCGCGAATTATCGAGCTCTACGGCCGTCGGAATAAAAAGTATCATGGATATCAATATTCGATAATTACGCCCTTGTACTATAATATACTATTATCTTCCTTAATAGGAATTATTGTTATATTTACAGATTGTCAAAACGGAGCTATATTTTATTTATTAGCAAAAGTAATCCCAAGCAGTAAAAGAGTACAGAAGAAAAGAAAACGCGATACTGCAGGGGATGGCATGATATCATTTATACACGGAAAAGTTGTACACGCAATCATTTAAATACAGAAAAGTTGTACACGGATTTTTTATACACTGTTCATTTTTACACGAAACTTTTATACACGAAATTATATTATACACCGAGTATTTGAACACTTGTTCATTTGTACACGAGATATTTTCTACACGAGTTCGTTTTTGCACCATGCTATTTATACACCTGTTCATTTATACACGTATTCATTTTTACACCTGTATTTTTTATACTTAGCTTTTATATACGTAATTATGTTATATACCATTCATTTAAATACTTGTTCATTTGTATACGAGTCATTTCTTACACGCGTTCGTTTCTACACCGTTTATTTGCATACCTGTTCATTTGTACACATGTTCGTTTGTACACCGGGGTTGCGCATGCGCATAGTCGGAATTTGTTATTGTCGATTGACGGCGGATTAGAAATTTTTTGGTTATTCGAGCTGTCACGGGGCTCGAGAAGCACGTGGCAAGAGTGCTCGATTTTGTTTTCCCGCGAAATAATCGTCCCTGTTTTCACGGGCTAAGAAAAGCGACACGGAATTCGAGTACGATTTGAAAACCAACGAGCGGATGTTAATAAATTAGTCTCAATGATTTTTTCATCCTTTCGTCCTAGTGGATATCTATTCGTTGCATTATAATGATATTGAATTTTTACAGTTTTTAAAATTGCGATTTACTATAGCTAACGAAATTAATATACAATTTAAGCATCGGTTACTACATTAAGAAATATAGATTGTAAAGAAATAGGCTTAGGATTATAGATCAATCGGAAATGCGTTTTAGTGTCCCTGCAAAAAAAGATAATTTTTAACACGAGGGGCCCAGCGACTATTATAATTTAAATTGCTTTACGGCCATGAATCGAAAATAGATGATGATTTCTCAAAATTTTTTAAGAAATAAGTATTAATTATCTTGTAGGCGAAGTTTTTGTAGCGTTTAATTTTATAAAAATCCATGACAGAAATATTTTCACAGGGCAAAACAAATTCCAAGTACTTTTATACCTGCGTCTCTCTCTATCTCTCTCTCTGTCTCTTTCTCTCTCTCTCTTATTGCAAATTTTGTGCGCATTTTAATATTGATGTTTTTAGAGTAAGTCGTTTGGAAAAAGTACATATAATTATGCGGTATATTTTAAAATTATTTGATAACTCATTTTATGGACATTTTTAAGTTTTCGATTTTTAAAAAGTGAATCACACTTCTACTCGTACTTTCTATTTTCTGCCTTACGGAAGAACACTCTTGAAACTTTTTTAATTAGATAATATATATCAAAAAGTACCTAAAAATAAATTTTGCAGTGATTTGCTTAAGACTTTCTTTTATAACGCTCATATAGTAATTTTCGTACCAAGGGCGTTATAGGTATCGGGTGATCGCCGTAGAACGTAAAAGTTGTACATCCGCGGTGCGAACAAAATTTTCCGATTCTGAAAACCAACGAAAACAGGATCTATTTTTGATTTACTATCTCTCTATCAGATTGAAATTTGAATTTAATATCACATTTTAAAATTATCTAAAAAATAAGTATCACATTTACACAGTTTTAAATGCCAGTCTAACACTTCAAATGCGCTTTTCTAGAGTTTTCAAAAAAGGGACTTACGTCTTTTTTCCATACCATCAAAGATATCCGAAATCTGATATGATTTGGTTGGAAAAACTGGAATTCTGTTTGCAGCAACCGAACCCTTCGATATGAGAGCATTTGCATATTTTCGTTAAACATAAATAATTCATAACTGCAAATGTAGTGTACGTTTGTGTTATTCGAACTTCTACTCTGGGATATTTCGAGTACAATTCGAGTTCAAATTGAAAACCAACCAGCGGAGGTTAATAAATTACTATTAATGGTTTTTTCGTCCTTTCTTCCTAGTGGATATCGATTCGTTGTATTATATTGATATTAAATTTTACCATTTTTAAAATTGCTTTTGGCTATAGTCAATGAAATGAATATGCAATTTAATAATCGGTTAAACCATTAAGAAGTATATAGTGTATATAAATAGTCTTAGGATTATAGATCAATCGGAAAGGTATTTTTAGTGTTCCAGAAAATAATGACAATTTTTGTTACAGTGTGCGTAAAGTGTTCAACAGCACTTTACGCACTCATGGAACAAAAAATATCGTTCGGCACATGTGTGAAAATGTTTTTATGCAACTATTTTCTGTGCGTAAAGTAAATGTCGTGCGTAAAGTAAACTTTACGCACTCCGCCACAATTCTACTCGTATTATCTTTACGGAAGTACACTCTGGAAACTTTTTTCATTCGATAATATATATCAAAAAGTACCTAGAAATAAATTTTAAAGCGATTTGCTCAAGTCTTTTTTTCTATAACGCTAATAATATTTTTCTATATAAGTGGTTACAAGTTCTTTTCATAGAAAACTATGACGCAAAGAATAGAAATTAAAGATTCCCCCATACTTAACTGCCATGTGCCTTGCATTATACCATTTGTACCTTATTATACTATGGGATGGATTCTATAATTCAGTAGGCTTTTTTGTGTAACCTGTTTTTTCTTTGCGGTCAAACTGATATGTTATAAGAGAACATGTAAAAAGCTGGTTATCCAAAATGAGTTTTGTTTTTTTTTCAAATATTTGCATCCCTTTGCTGATTCTCAGAATGGCAAGTACACTTGCGCCCTCCTACGCGTAGTACATCTTTATTCGTTCCTAGTTACTGTCAAACACACTATTTCGAGTGTGGAAGATTTCAGGTGATTTTCTCTGTTTTGAATCGTGCATTTCAGGTAAGTAGGATTAATGTGATATTTCTTTACTTAAGAGTATGGAAAATAACTTGCATAACTGAAGAAAAAATAATATAAAAATATTCAAGTGTTTTCGTTTTTGTTTAACCTAAAATAGCGACCTCGATTACCAAATAAATGTTTATAATCATTTTAGATGTATTAAGATATATTAAATTTGAGATTTTGTAAAGTTAATTTATGGTATTTTAGGTTAAATATAGGTTTCCCTATGATCGGCAGCAAAAGACTCACGGTATATATATACATATATATATGTGTGTGTGTGTGTGTGTGTGTGTGTGTGTGTGTGTGCGTGCGTGCGTGCGTGCGTGCGTGCGTGCGTGCGTGCGTGCGTGCGTGTGTGTATATATATATATATATATATATATATGTTTTTCTATTCATCAATATTTTGAATTGATTTCATAATTTGCAGATTATTTTTTAAAATTACTGAAATTATATTTATTAGGTATGGAAGTGATCGGAGGTAAATTTGCCAATACCTCAATATATTATTGGGCGGGCCACACGTACCATCGCGATTCCCGTTTTGAAAATATTTTTCGATGTGCAAAACGGGCAACGAATGGCTGCTTGGCATTGATACTCGTTGAGGATGGTGAGCACATTTTAAATCGTCAGCATGAAGAGGTGCCGAACTTCAACATTGCCGAAGAACACCGAATGCGCGAAGAAATGAAGCAGCTGGCGAGAGAAACGGCAGAGACGCCGCGAAACATTTTTGACTCTGTTTGTCGATCGCAATTAATATCAATACTAAATAAATCTTAAATAGTAGTCATATAGCAACAGAAAAGACGAAGTAGTTAGGACGGCGAAAAAGATTGTTTGAACGCGAAAAAAAGTGAACAAAAACAACAAACAAAAGATTGCAAGATTTGTAGACTTGCAATATAGTTTCCTAGGCTAGCAATTAAGTTTGTTGGTTTAACAATTTCTGAGATTGCGGAGCTTGCAATGTTTTAGATTGCTAGAGTAGCCATCTAGTTTTTTTCGTGTACCAACTAAAAAAAATACTTGCATATGGGTACAATTTTACGCATTACTGATGACCGGCGGCTCCTCTCGTGCCCGGCTTCAACTGATCTTTGGGTGAAACTTTCCAAAAAGGCTTCTTCATCTCTTAATAAACGGAAATAGAAAATATTTACATCACCTTGCACACAAAAAAAGTTCTGATTTAAATAGGCCTTACTAGTTTTTCGGGTTACAGTAACCAGATTTCTGATTACTGTAACCAGATTTTTTCTAGCTATTTCAACTAGAATCATGGTTATTGTAACCAGAATTCTGGCTATCGTAACAAGAAAAACTAGTAAGTCCTATTGTAATCAGAATATTTGAACCTCTTTTTTGAGTATGGAATAAAATTCATAAATTTATTTCTAATAAAGTTAATTTTTAATAAAACGGGAACACATCAAAATTCTGACATTTCAAAATCACGACATTCAAAAACCCGACATTCAAAAATCCGACATTTCAAAATTCCGACACCACAAAATTCCGACCCCTCAAAATTCTGACATTCAAAAACCTGACAGTCCCGGCAATTGAATTGTCGTGTGTTGTTTTGCCAAAAAATGAAATGTCGGGTTTTTGAATGTCGGATATTTGAGGTGTCAGGTTTTTGAAGGTCGGAAGTTTGAGGTGTCGGACTTTTGAATGTCGGATTTTTAACGTGTTCCCAATAAAACATCTAATCTATAACCTCCATTTTGTTTTATACTGAAATTATTAAAATTGAGAAAGCTATCGCCATTCGAAGTGAACTAACTTTTTCTCAAAGGGAAATGAGATAGGTCTTTTCATTCTGCATAAGGATAAATTTAAATGTGAAATATTTTTAAAAATCGACTATTAGACAATCCTTTTCTGGTCGAATCCGCGCGAAAGCCCTTTTGATCGACGAAGGTTCATTGCTGTGAGAAAAACAAATTTGTTGTAACACTAATTTTGTTAAATCTTGGGTGAGCTTTCTCATAAAAATATTTATTTAAAATTTGATGGATAAATAATTGCCAAAAAAAATAGAAAACAAAAGCAGTGTTTAAAAAACTTCGATAAATTTTTAAATTGTGAAGCAATTTCAAGAGCATTTTTTTTTAGTCTGAAACAATTGGTGTATTTAAAAATATGTGGGGAACAATGGATGACAAATGAACAAATGAAACCCCCTTACCGCTTTTTGCTATCATTTTTGAAAAACTATTAGGCAGTTGATGACAGGCGTGTTTAATGCATTGCTTGTACTGACACGTTTATGTTAATTTCTTCAGAAATCCGGAAGTGGGAGCTACATTGGCGTACGAGCCTCATCGTCAATGCATGGAAAGAGAGAGAAAGGGAATTCGACCCGCCGTCCCCCATACATTTGACGAATTATACGCTTCTTTACGGATTCACTACGGAGGCATAACACAATCGATGGTTGGAACCGAAGGGAGTCGAGCCATAATTCTTTCGATTCCATCATTGCTCGATAGACTTCAGAACGCAAAAATAGTTTTTGGAGATGGGACGTTTGCGGTAAAATTATCGTTTGTATATCTAGTATATTTAAGCGATCCAAATCAAGCGGGACACTTTTCGGATTCGAAATCAATTTCTTTTCGCCAAATATGCCATACATTCTTTGAACAAAATAAATGCAGTAAACATTTTTATTTTTTTTTAACCGTATTTTAAAGCTACATTTCAATTATTAGGCCCGGATTCATAGTCATGAATTATACTGAAACTCAAGGAGAGAGTTCTGTTTTTAGATATCTTTACTTGCTTTTGTATTCGTAAGATGTAATCTTTTATCTTTCTCAAAGCCGTGTGTCCATTTTCCAATGGACGTATACGACGTTTTTGATTGTGCAAAAGCAATTTTGTTAAACATAATATAAGAGAAATTGTAAATTTAAAAATGTATGTGCAATTTTATATAGAATAGACCCATATATGAGTACAAAATAAAAAAAATTTTTTACACATTTCCAAAACCCTACAAAGTCGCCGAAACTCGAAAATGAAAATCGAAGTGAGGTATATCGTAAATTTTATGTCCTTATGTAATTGCTTATTTTTGTTAAAAATATTTACGGCTCCAGGCTGACTCACATATGGGTCGATTTTGCATATATAAAACTACAAAAAAACCTTTTTTACAAATTTCCAAGACCCTGCAAAGTCGCCGAAACTCGAAAATGAAAATCGAAGTGAGGTATATCGTAAATTTTATGTCCTTATGTAATTGCTTATTTTTGTTAAAAATATTTACGGCTCCAGGCTGACTCACATATAGGTCGATTTTGCATATATAAAACTATAAAAAAACCTTTTTTACAAATTTCCAAAACCCTGCAAAGTCGCCGAAACACGAAAATGAAAATGTAAGTGAGGTATATCGCAAATTTTATGTCCTTATGTAATTGCCTATTTTTTTTTTAATATTTACGGCTCCGGGCTGACTCACATACGGATCGATTTTGCATATATAAAACTGCAAAAAAACGTTTTTTTACAAATTTCCAAAACCCTGCAAAGCCGCCGAAACTGGAAAATGAAAATCGAAGCGCTGCATATCGAAAATTGTATGCCATTGTGTAATTGCATTTTTCCTTAAAAATATTTTACAAATTTCCCAAACCCTGCAAAGTCGCCGAAACTCGGAAAATGAAAATCGAAACGCGATATATCGAAAATTTTATGGCATTATAGAAAAGTATTCAAGGTTCCGAGCTGTTCCATATACGGGTTGATTCTGTATATATAAAACTATGCCGTCTTTTACAAACTGTCGAAATCTTGCAAAGTCGCTGAAAGACGCGAATGAATACGCGCAAATCGCGGCACTGTGCTTTTCAGTAGTAATGTCCAGTTCTGGTGGGCCAACGCGATTGGCGGCTAGTTTCAGCCTCATAACAGATATCTCTTAGAGCACCCACACAGAGAGAAAGAAAATAGTTAATGGAACCGTTTTGTAATAGTAATACGCGTGAATACAAAAAGTAGTTAAATTAACTATTTCCATCGTAAATGTTACAATAAAATTCTTCCATTTACCATTTACCCATATTTAAATTTTCAAGGGTGCGAAAATAAAAAGTGGAAAAAATTTTTTGTCCCATAAATTTTAGCGCGAAAAAAAATTGCGTTTGTGAAAAAATGCTTCTACATTTTTCCAAATTAATTTAAAAATTCAAAAAAATTAGAGTGAACATAAAAACACATTTTCTAAATAATTACAGATGGATTTTAAAAAATTCAATTTTTTTCGAAAAACAAATTTTTTTATGGAACAAAACAATTTTGTTAAGGGTCAAAGACAATGTTTACATTTTTTCTTTTAGCACCACTGAATTCCACATTAAAAATTACTCTAAAAATAATTTTTTCTAACCCTACATTTTAGCGCGAAAAAAAATTTAAATTTTCGAAAAAATGCTTCTACATTTTTCTAAATTAATTTAAAAATTCAAAAAAATTTGGGTTAATGTAAAAACACATTCTCTAAATAACTATGGATTGATTTTAAAAAAATTCAATTTTTTTCGAAAAACAAAAATTTTTGTGTGTCAAACAAATTTTTTACACTTTTTATAACGAACAACGAGATGGAATTTTTGCAACTACTTTTTATTAATACTTCGGCTTTTTTGCCTCCTGAAGTCAGAAACTCGTCTGCACAATTCAGAAGAGTTCCGTAAATTGCCGAAGTATTATGTCATAGACAAAGATGGAAATTACTTTTTTGAAAAATTATTATATTATCAGACGAATGAAAGAAATTCTTTTCATTAAAAAATTGAAAGAATCTCTCTCAGGCCTTTCATCCCGGTCCACACTCACTAGAATCATTACAAAGGCTTCATCTTGTAGTTTCATCGACGGCGTACAAGGCAGATCCGCACTACAAAGCCTTGCTGATGATTCCAGTGAGTGTGGACCGGGATGAAACGCCTGAGAGAGATTCTTTCCATTTTTTAATGAAAAGAATTCCTCTCATTCGTCTGATAATATAATAATTTTTCAATAAAGTAATTTCCATCTTTGTCTATGACATCACTCTATTTACTTTTATAATGTGTGGATAATTTTAATTTTGCTTTCTTAGGTTCTCCCACGCATCCCGAACATTCCTCAATTGTACTCGTTCCACATTCTGTTGAGGGATACCGTTAGTATTTTACTGAATATAAATCATACTCTTGACGAATGTAACCTAATATTTACTTTTTATGAATATCTAGACGATTTGCTGCGTAGCTGTACTGTGCGAAAGCCGGACACAATTAATGTACGAAGCTGTAGTCCAAGAATTGATAAGACTGGCGCCGAGACTATCGGGAAACGCAGAGAGGTTCATTGCCGATTTTGAACGGGCACCCATGAACGCGATGAACCTTGTACTCCCACAAATAAAATTACAGGGATGTTGGTTTCACTTCTGCCAGGTACACTGATATAGTAGTTTTCGTATTAAGGGCGTAAAATGAACTTTTACGCCCGTAATACGAACATTATTTTTTGTCCTAGCGGGTAAAAAAATTTGATTTTATGTCTCGAATTTGCTACTCGAAAGGTGAGGAACTCCTATCTTATTCATGTAATTTTCGGGGGCGTAAAATACGATTTTACGCCCGCTAGGTCGTTTCACTGATGAGATTCGTTGGACTTAATTCGCTGTAATAGACAAATTTTTGTCTGACATAGCGAAAATTTCGCACTGGCAGCCAATTGGACTGGCTGCATTAGCGAAAACATTCGCTGACCCAAATTTAGCAACAAAATTGGCTGCGTTAGCAAATTTCTCGCTGGAACAGACAACTGCTTTTATCAGTGTATGTTTGATTATCTCATTTAAGATATAGATCAACAAAATAATTCCAATACAAGGAATGGGAATATTTCTGTTTGTGTCCATATTTTTATGAGTATTCTCCTAGAGCAAAATGAAGTTGCTTACTATATGTGTTTTATAACCGAGTGCACAAAATCAAATTCGCCGAAAAAAATTCATAACTATTTTCTTTTTAAGATTTTTTATATTTTCTTTCCACGTTAAACGCGGGAAACTCTTGCGGTATATTTTATGTTCCCAAATTCTCAAAAATGAATTCACTACCGCGAGTTGAAGTAGAAAAATATTGAAATTTTGTATAAAATTAAAATGATATTTTTGACATTTATTTAAAAAACTATAAAACTTGAACATTTTTGTCACAGGGAAAAAAGATGCATATCTAAATTCTCTACAAATACCAGTTTTTACTTTTTCGATCCGAGCACTTTTGAAAACTAGTCATTTGGACAATACTTTTCCGGACGAATCTGTGTGTACCTCCTTCTTGCATGGAAGCCCTAAATTTTTGTAAATTATTTAGGCGCTGTTGAAGAGGTGGAACCTGCTGAGACTGCATAGGGCTGACGACAAAATTTTATACATGGCAATGTCCTTGCCGCTGGCACCGACAGAGCGATTCGAAGAGGGACTGGATCTGATACAACGATTGGCAGATTCAGCAGTTGAAAGCGGGCAACTAACCGAAATTTTACAATTCGTATCATACTTGCGGAGAACGTGGGGCCCTATACAAAGTGTAGTGAATGTCCACCAAAGTGCGATTCGCACAAACAATTTCGTCGAATCATTCCACAGCCGGTTGAGAAAGAAGTTAGGCGGCATCCATCCCGGGATATGGATTTTTATACGTATGCAAACATGCATTTTACATCTCTACCTTCACTAATGTAAATTAGAATAATTTTCATTGGTAACGCCACAGACCACCAAAACGTCAGATGAAGGCACCGTAAAAAATATCTGTGGTAAACTTCCGAAACATGTAACTGAAGTTTTATGTAGTTACCGTTACTGAAAATTATGATAAATGTTTCGTAATTTTCGGAGACAATTTCAGAATTTTCAGAGACAATTTCACAAATTTCAGAGACGGTTTAGTAATTTTCAGAAAGATTTTTCTGAAAATTACAAAAATGTCTCTGAGAATTACGAACCGTGTATCACAAATAAAATTCCAGATACATTGTTTCGGAAGTTTACCACAGATATTTTGTACAGAATATGTTTAGGAGTCCGATTTTAGGTTTTTAGAGATTTTTTTTGTGAAAGCATATTTTATTATTTTTTTTTCAACTTTGGAATCATTTTATAGGTGTTTTTAACTATATCTCAAAATTTTTTCAGCTCATTATCCTTAAAAACGCAGGCAATAGGAGTTCCATCTCATGGAGGTACGGCGTTCGAATATGAGTCTTGCATAACACATACAAACCCCAATTTCTACTTGAAATAAAAGATTCAAAATCTTTTAATTGCATTACATGTTTCTTATCAATATGAACTTCAAATTGGAACAACAATGATATTTAAGTACATTTTTCTGAATAATAATTTTATGAAAAGGTGAAAATTGAGGAATTTTTTTTTCAAACTAACGTAATTTCTTAATTTTTAGACATTTTTAGCCGTAGTGAGGTTCATTGTAATAAACGTGAAAACAATTTTATTTCAGGTAGAAATCGCAACCCCCATATGTTACGCAAGTCACATATTCAAACGGTGAACCTCCATAAGTTGCAATCTATTAAAATATATAATTGCTTCTTTATACATTTAAAAGAAAGAAATGTATAAAATGCAAATTAAATTTCTTGACCGCTAATAATTTTTTATTATTTATCGACCGACACACCAAGAAATATCGCATTCCTGTAAATACTGTATTAATTACTAGCGGTCAAGAAATTTAATTTGCATTTGATACATTTCGTTTAAATATATAAAGAAACATTTATATTTTCATGTTACACAAACATTGAAAATCATTAGTCAATAGATTTATTTATATACAGGGAGAGAAATAAATTTCATTTTTCTACACGGAAAAAATGAGATATTTGGCCCAACTATCTCAGAAGTAGTTGAAGTTTTGATGTCAATTTTTACGATTATTAATAATATTGCTTCAAAATGTTCTCGATAGTTGAAACATGTATATCAAGTAGCATAAAGTACCACTTAAAAATAATAAGTATTACTATTTTTAACCTGTTAAATGTATCGAATAAAATGTTAAGCGCTTATGGAGTTACTCTTTTTATTATCTTTTTTAGTTGGTCCAAATATTTATTTCGTTAGGCCAACTATTTCCTTCATTCCGTGTACCGAACTGGATTGGTTGGACTTAGTTTGGTTGGGGTAACTAAACGATTCGTTATCAGAACCAAACAGTTCGGTTGCTGTAACCAAACTGTTTAGTTGTAACAAAATATACTGTTCTTCATAGTTTTTAAAATTACCTCGCAAAAGTTGGGCTCCAGACATTTAAGGGTCGCCGATCACGGGGTTTAGGAATCATTTTTCGTTATTTCGACTACAATACGTACACAGGTAAATGTAAACAAATAAGTACACATTCAAATTTCGCTTATAGCGAAATACACTTACAGTTCAATGACCTAGATAAAGTCAATGACCGTGATATTTACTTATTTGTTTACATTTAGATTTGAAGATATGCAGGTATCCGAGGTCGCCGATCACGGTGTCCAAGAATTGCGTTGTGTACTTTTTTGTTACCCGGTTTTACCGAAGTGCAGAATACTGAATATAAGTTGCAACTAAAGTAGTTTGGTTGCAGCAATCAAACAGTTCGGTTGTAGCAACCTAACTTTTCCAACCAAACTTGTTTAGGCACCACAACCACCCAGTTTGGTTGGGTCAATAACAGCCATACTGTTTAGTTCCAGCAACCAGAATTCTGGTTGTAGCAACCAATCCCTTTTTTGAGGTAGTCTTTCAGATTCATAATTACTGATAAACTTACGGACACCCTACTACTGTACACGTTATCGCCTCTGATTGAATATAGCTAATTCTTTTTTTATAATTTCCGTACGTCTATGATCGTATTAGAAATAGGGGTATGTGTCGGTAAACAATTTCTAGAGCATTGTAGAACACGTACAAGTTTGTTTCTCACTAAATCACTCTCATCTGATGGAATTTAATGCATGTTGATTTCAAAGACACTACCCAGTCAATCATCACAGAAGTTATGTCACAGTTACGTAACTGTCACATTAAAATGTCGAGGCGGATATTTTAATGTAACAGTTACGTAATTATGACATAACTTATGTGATGGTTGACTGGGTTATTAGTTCGTTGATAGGGAAGACACCTCTTTCAAGACTATTCCAGATACTGGGGAAATGAGGTCTAGGTGGACGCAAATAAGTTATTTGACCCACGGACCGCGAAATGCCATTTCGCGGGCTGGGCCGACATTTCACGGCCGCGATTTACGGACTACGAACCCCTCGGGTCAAAAAATATGGTATGCACCATAAGCGAAATATCGATCTCCGACGAGTGTGATTGTCGCCCCCGCTGCGCTCGGACGACAAACTTCACTCTCGTCCAAGATCGAAAGATTCGCTCTTGGTGCATAATGTACTATTATTTTAATTACAATGATGTGTTTTAATTACAATTACGCTAATTTCAATTATAATTTGAATATAATACTTCATTCTTAATTTTACAGAGAATCTCAAACGTATGTTGGAAACCGAAGATATCCAGGGCAACCGCATAAGTAACGGCGTGTCGCATAGACGAGTTGCACAACGCGAAAATGCCGAGCACAGCGCGTCGATAAGACGAAATCAAGATTTGCTGGAGCACGGCATGTAAGAGGCATGTTCATTTATAAATACACTCTACATTTTTTACAGTGAAGATTGAGTCATTCGCTGCTAAAAGTGACCTTTTCACTATTTCTAAAGTGGAAATATCACTTTATTACAAGTGGATGGAAACATGTCATTCCTCATTAAGTGAAATGTCCACTTTAGAAATAGTGAAAAAGTCACTTTTAGCAGAAGATGACTCAATTTTCACTGTAAAAAATTTAGAGTGTAAGATATTGAAGCAAGTGATATATCATTTTCGTCATTTTCGCTGTGCAGGTTGACTCTGGAGGAATTTCTGTCCTCCTTTCACAACAGCCATAGGAGGTTCCGTCATGTTGCTGAGCTGAATGACATCGGCATGTAAACTACATTTTTCGTTTTCGAATGAATTTTCTTTCTAATATATGTTCGTGTTATTCATTTTAGGCAGTCAAGATAATGAAGTGGAGATTGTGCAACCAGGTCTGCTGGAGGCAAATCTTGTGGAAGGTAATATCTTCAGTTATTTTTTTTACTTTTTTTAATCATAAGGTTGCAAAGCAGTCCTTACCAGATTTCTGCTTGGCTAATTTCAAAGCGGGAAGTTAATAAAAACATTTTGTTATAATTTTATATATTTCTACTTGAAGAAATTTAATATTTTGTTGGTGAGGAGCCTAAAAATGAAAATTTGCACCCGTATTTATGTAATAGGGAACTATTACATTGCGAAATACGTCGAACGCTGTTCGAAAATCGAAAAATGTGGGCAAAACCTAAAAAATACTACACGCTTAAAAAATATTTTCTAAATTTACAGAAAAATCTGTAAATTTAACAGATTTTGTCTCCTAGATTTTGTAACAGCAGGCTCATGTTGTACAAGTAAACGATTCGCGTCTGTTACAGGAATCTGTTAAATTTACCGATTGACGCTGTTGAAAGAACATGTAATATATGTAAGGCATATCTGTACACGTTACAAATAATTGTTGCTACATTTACAATCTTTTTTTATAAATGCTACAAGACACGGTGGTAAATTTTACAGGATATAGTTGTTGTTTCGACACAATTTCCTTCATTGCTGTTTGTTGAAAACAAAGAAATTGTTTTAAAACAACAAAACATTTGATATTGTGATTTTAGTCAGTGTATGTAATAAATAATAAATGATTACATATTTAATAAGTATATGTTTTATAAAGAGCGTTGAAATAAATGGAGTCACGATACATTCAATAACCGAAATCATACAAAAATATAAATATACGTTTGTTATTTTGCCAAATTATTGCCAATTTCTTGATTTGCTATTTTCGCTAGATATCTCACTTTAATTAATTAATGTTATAATGTCACAAAATAAACTTAAATATTGTGGGAAATAAATGTTTCGTTTTATATTACACAACATTATTACACGAAATATAACATACATGTATATTAAATAATCTGACCACTCATTCGTAAAAAATCGAAGAGGAATTCAGAAAACAATACAGTGATTTCTTAAAACAATATTTGGCACCTATTAGCGTCTCCAGATTTCACGATAGCCGTGATGTTCGATTTTCACTATAGGATATCATGACAGTAAAATTTTTTTTCTGTACAAAGAAGTAGGCAAGTATATGCGCAAAAACATGTGGAACATGATCACCAACAGCCCAATATTGTTTAATTTTTTCTGAAATTGATACAGGAACAAAAAACATATTTTATTTCCTTTACCAAATTTTTGTCAAAAAGAATTATTGTACAAAACATACGATAACTCAGCTTTAAATAGTCGTATTCGACTCAACTGGAACGTATTTTACTCGTAAGATCCCGAAGAATATGAAATGTGATGTCTCAATTTTATAAATTAAACCGTATGAGAGTCGTGGATAAATAATTAGGAAAATGTTGCATCTTTTGGATTTTCGAGCAAAAATTAACTGTTGTAAAAAACGTTCTGGCTCAGTCCGAAATTTCTTAATTGCTTGAAATTTTTTGAGAGGGTTTAGAAACTATTTGGGAAGTGGCATGTAAAAGTTCAGGTTTTTTATGTTGTTTTAGAAAATTTGTGGAGAAAAAATTGAAAAAATTAATTTTCTTACGTAAAAACAATGTTAAACATCAGGCCTCTACAGGCACGGGTTAATTTTGATATTAAGAGCTCAAACTACGCTTAAAATGTTTTTCAAATTATTTGCAACAAACTGAAGGGGCGCGTAAAAAAATTCCCGACTTGACCTCTTTTACGGACACCCTACTACTGTACACGTTACATATAATTGTTACTACATGTACAATTACTTTTTTTTAATGATACGAGACACGGTAGCAAATTTTAAAGTATATAGTTGTTGTTTTGACACAATTTCCTGATAAAATGTACCATAATCTTCAACAGAATTAATTCTGTAAATTCGGAAAATTATTTTTCTGCGTGTAGTCATGTTTTCGCGGTAGCTGAATTCAAAATTGAGCACAGAATTTCAAAATTCGAAATGGCGGATCCAATACGGCGGACCTTAAGACTGTAACTTTTTCAGTGATGGATTTACTCCAAATTTTAGAATGTAATGCTTTCGGAATCGCTGATTTCAAATCTGATTTTAAAAAGGCACACATACTAACGTTTTAATCAGTTTTAATATTACAGTATTACAGTTTTACCTAAATAAGAAATCATATTAGGAATTATTGTAATATTTATTACGAAGAACGTGCAGTAATAATTTTATATAACATTATCCATCTTGGAGGTATACCTGTATATTTTTTTAATATAAAATTCTACATATCACACATAATTCGGATCATCGATTGATTAATACATTAATTTAATAGGTTTATTGTTTAGAAACAATACATGATCCGTATTCCAATAGAGTCCGAATTGGACCAGTTGCCTCTAAGTATACTTTAGTCATTTATATAACAAATTTATAAGGTAATAAAAAAATCACTGCTGTAAAGGAATGAAATATAGAATACTTAAATCAAAGCAAACATAGTAAATATACAATTTTCTTATCAAATATTTTATAGAGAATGAGCCCCATGTTCCTGCTCGTGGGCGTGGACGCGCAATTCCACGTCTTCGGGATGACGGAAATGCAGCAAATCACGGTCGAGGTCGCGCCCGAGGTGCAAGTCGTGGTCGTGGCCGAGGTGGAGGTATTGGCCGCGGCCGAGGTGGAGGTATTGGCCGCGGCCGAGGTGGAGGTCGTGGCCGTGGCCGAGGTGCACATCGTGGTCGTGGTAGCAGTCGAGGCCTCGCACCCGTTGCCGTAGCTGTTGCAAACCCGGTCAACATTGCAGAGCCGATTGCAGATGCGGCCGGAGCAGCCGCCGAAGCCCATGTAGACTTTGAAGCTGCTGTCAATGGAGGTGCACCGGTGGACATTAACCATGAACAATTTGTCTTTCCGCCTTTCGTTATGGAATATGATAATGCCATTGACGACGCTGAAGTCAATATACGTGCTGATGACGTTCATATGCTTGGTGCAGTTGCTGTCAACGCTGGGGCACCTATTGCAGGAGTTCTCCAAGTCAATGGCATCATAGTACCACCTGCAGTAGCTGAGGGTCCTGTGGCACCCATTCCAGAAGGCCCCGAAGCCAACAACGTGGTGGTAGAACGTCAGGAATTAGTCCCTAATGGCGGTATATATAATTATATTGTTCAACATACGTCCTATATAGAACAATGTCCACGGTTGATTTTTGAGAAGAAAATCAGTTTTGAACGAACTTTAGGGTGAATTAGAACGGAATTTGTTACTCGGAGGTTTATGGGGTCGTTGATTACAAATTTTAAGTCTGTTGTTGAAAATTCAATGACGCTGAAGCAAGCAGCCGAACTAGCAGCCAGAGCAGGGACGAATCGGTTTGGGCACCACTAAAGGGACCCCTCACAAAAAATTCTTTCTTTTACTCTCAAGCTACGCAATCGTAACTACGATGTCCTAATAATGTTAAGTAACAACAAAACTATGAAAATTGCTGAAAAAAATGTGTAAAATCAAAACAAGGAGTGAATTATCGGCGATTATGTACATGCGGACGTAAGTAACAGCTAATATCAGAAAGAAAGGTACTGGATTGCTCAAAATTTACTCAAATTTTGTGTTCTTTACTAGACACAATATTAGATAAGAACCGAGATCAGGCTCGACCCCCATCATTGTTTGAAAATTGCTTTTCACCATTTTTTGCATACAAGGCCGGCTGATAGCTATTGGAAAGGTACTGGACTGCTGGAAATTTATTCAAATTTTGTGTTCTTTACTAGAAATAATATCAGATAAGAACTATGACCAGACGCGACCCCCAACATTGTTTAAAAATTGTTCATTTACCATTTTTCGCATACTAGGCTGGCTAATAGCTACTGGAAAGGTACTGGACTAATCAACATTTTCTCAAATATTGTGTTCTTCACTAGAAACAATATTAGGTAAAAACCGAGACCCGACTCGACCCCATCATGATTGCGAAAATGATAAAAAACAATTTTTAAACGTTGATGCGGGTCGAGTCTGGTCTCGGTTCTTATCTAATATTGTTTCTAGTGAAGAACACAATATTTGGGTAAATTTTGAGCAGTCTAGTACCTTTCTTTTTGATATTAGCTGTTACTTACGCCCGCATGTACACAATTGCCGATAATTCGCTGCTTGTTTTGATTTTACAAATTTTTTTCAGCAATTTCATGGTTTTGTTGTTACTTAACATTAGCAGGACGCCGTAGTTACAATTGCGTGGTTTGAGAATAAAAAAACAAGAACTTTTTGTGAGGGGCCCCCTTAGTGGTGCCCAACCTGATTCGTCCCTGCTCTGGCTGCTGGTCCGGCTGCTAGCTACAGCGTCATGAAAATTCAAAATGACGAATTCGATACGGCGGACGAATTTTTAAAAAATTATCTGCTTTTCCTTGCATCTCGTTACTCGTTTTTGGGGTTGCTGTTTATGAATTGTCAGTTTTAACTGACCAATATGTTGGAAGAATATTTGGATATATATGGATTCTCTAAAATCCTGTCATCTAATACTTAGCTTACTCTTAGCATTACCCGAAACGAACGACGCGCGCGTGATAGGATATTAGTTCCCTTTTCTTTCAATTAAAAAAAAATTTATAATCCATTTATTTATCAGGTATAATACTTTCTGGCAATCTTCATCGCTTTTGACGCACAGTACAACCACATCCCATACAGCACACCAATTTTCAATAACATATCAAAAAGATTTCAGAAACGTTTCCACGAACTTTTTTAATTATTTTCGATATCCAGTGGATATGTATCCGAAACATTAAATAGTGACATCGATGGCCGTTTTTAAGTATCCGAGATACGTAACAGGGAACGGTCTGTCAACTAACAGAAATGTAACACAAAACCATAAATGATTAATTATTTCTGCTGTTCTTTTTGTATTTATATATATATATATATATATATATATATATATATATATATATATATTTTATTTGTTTTTTTTATATTTATTTTTATTTCTGTAAAACACCTTTTTTCTATTTCAAAATTTACTTATACGTTCTATACGATAGAAATATTTGGTTATTATTTTTTATTTTTTAGTTTTGCAAAAGAAAAACATTTACAATTTCAAAAATTGAAACGGGCGTTAGCATACATATATATGTACATGGCGCGAGTACCTTTATAGGTGGCAATGATAATCGCAGACGTTTCATCACGTGCGGCCAAGCTCTCCTATACGAACCGAAGTGCAAATTCTTTTGTAAGTTTCGAAGACACCCAAGGGTCACCGGAAAAACCTCCCGTACAGTTCCCATAATAATTCCAGTTATATTCCAGATACGTTCCAGGTAGATATATAAAAGAGTATATAACGTCACACGGTGAGCTACGATTGAGTTCAACCCAAAGTCCCTCCATGTCTTGGTTTTTTTTCTGATATCATTTCAGCAATGCCTCACGTTTATTTTAAGCCGAATATGAAAATAATTCGATCTTGCATGAAGTCTATAATCCTATTGACTTGGTTCAATAAATCTTGACCTTCTTGAACAACAACACAGGGTAGGATGGTCTGAATTGGGGACGTCGAAACATTTCTAAACGTTCTTTTCTTTAAAATGTCATGCTTCATCATTTCTTTCATATTGAAGTGTTCTTACATCTTTGAGTATGTATATGACGTGCAGTAACCCTCTTTAAACGTTTTCAGCATGTCTCATGTGCTTGGAGCAGCAGGCGACACACATATTCATCCCGTACGGTCACCTGTGCGCTTGCGAGATCTGCTCCGGGAGAATTTGCCGAATGGCCCGAGAAGCTGATCCGCCACGACCTGTCAGATGTCCGATCTGCCGTAAAATATCGATAATAAATCCAATCCGGATCTTTGCAAATTAGAATAAGTTTGAAAAGATGTAAAAAAGATAATTTTAATGTAAGCACATAAACCTACGGCCGTTACTTATTAAAAATACTTATTGTAATTAATAACGTTGTATTATTTACAAGTTCAACCTCTTTTTTGATATACGAAATAGTATATTTCGATAGAAGAGGCCAAACGGGCGCACTGCGAGTGTCATGGCGCCAAGAGAATTTGAGACCTGGACCTGCCGAAGGCGAAGCGTATAAGCTATATGCACAGTCTGGCGAATTTTTTAGTAATGCCCTGCTTAAAAAATTGGATAGAAATGAATAGGTTTGCAAGTCAATCCGTTTTCGTCCTGTTTTTTAAACGTATTTTTTTAAATCATACTTTATCCGAATACTGGATAGAGAAACAATACGTTTGCATCCAACTAGTTTATGACAAGTTCCAATCCGGTTCCATCCTGTTCCATTCGCGAATTATCAATGTGCCAAACTAATACTTATCTATCCGAAATCTATCATGTTAAAATCTATCTTGTACATTTCTATCAACTGACCTTATAAAGATTCTATCCAATCGGAGCCAT
Source organism: Trichopria drosophilae (assembly GCA_030407085.1). Classification (NCBI taxonomy): domain Eukaryota; kingdom Metazoa; phylum Arthropoda; class Insecta; order Hymenoptera; family Diapriidae; genus Trichopria; species Trichopria drosophilae. The sequence continues at coordinate 53,780,847 of CM059587.1, forward strand.
TGTACTACGCGAAATGTAAATAGGTATGCGATTCCATCCATTTTCATCCGATCGTTTGGGCGCCAATCTGTTCTACATTTGTCCGACTATTCTATCTTCTCCATTTCTATCAACTAAACTTATAAATAACCTGTCCAATCGAATCCATTGTTCCACGCGAAACTGAAATGTGTGATTTTATCAATTTTCATCAAGTCGATTGGACACCAATCCTTTCCACACTTATCCGAAGATTCTAACCTTTCCATTTCTATCAACTAAACTTACAAAGAACCTATCCCATCGAATCCATTGTACCAGACGAAATTGAAATATACAATTCTATCCATTTCTATCTTGTCGGTTAAACGCCAATCCTTTCCACTCTTATCCGAAGATTCTATCCTTTCCATTTCTACCAACAAAACTACTTATAAAGAACCTATTTAGTCGAATTCATTGTATCGTGCGAAACTGAAATATGCAATTCTACCCATTTCCATCCTATCGGTCGAAAGTCAATCCTTTCCACTCTTATCCGAAGATTCTACCCTTTTCATTTCTATCAACTAAACTTATAAAGAATCTGTGCAATTGAATCCATAATAAAATGCGAAACTGAAATATGCAATTCTATCACTTTCCCAAATCCTTTCCACTTTCATCCGACTTTTCTATCTTGTCCATTACGACGAATGGCTAGGATATTTATAAGGTCAGTTGATATAGAAAGGGAGAAGACAACATAGAAGCGACGGAATGAAAGTGAAGAATTGGCGTTCAACCTATAGGATGGAAATGGATAGAATTTTTCGGTGGAGAATGGATTCGATTGGATAGGTTCTTTATAAGTTTAGTTGAGAGAAATGGAAATGATAGGATCTTCGGATAAGCGTGGAAAGGATTGGCAACCGATCGACCGGATGAAAATGGATAGAATTGCATATTTTAATTTCGCGTGGTACAATAGATTCGGTTGGATAGGTGCTTTATAAGTTTGGTTGATAGCAATGGAAAAGATAGAATCTTCGGATAAGAGTGGAACGGATTGTCTTTTAACCGAAATGTTTTTAAAACTTTCCAAAACGTTCCGGGAACGTTTTTAAAACGTTTTTTATCGTCAACATTTACGATCCGTTTATGAAACGTTCCCAACATGTCTCAGACATAATAAGTTTTAAAAACTTTATTTAAAAATGTCAAAATAATAAAGTTATATACACAAGAAAATCATTTTTCATCATAGAGGGATTGTGCGACCACAACTAAAATAACACTTTTAAAAAAATCGATATTTTACGGATTTTAATAAAAAAAAATTGTTTCGGCTTTTGGAAACTGATAAAAGTGGGGGAAAACATATCACAGATAGTAGAAAACATCTTTTATTTTGTTACCTAAGGTTAAATTTCGTTATCACCCCATAAAATATCCCAAAGGGATGAAAATCGGCAGTTACTTTAAAATACTATTTGTATGATGACGAAAAATCTATGATAAAATATGAAATTTTTGTGTGTATAACATTATTTTTTTGACATTTTGAGCTGGAGTTTTCGGGTTTCAACTATCGCCAAGACCTCTTTCGCATCGAAAATACGATTGAAAAAAAATTACCTTAAAAAATCATGTTTTTTTTTCTAATTTAAAAATAGGGCAGGAAGGGGTGTTTCTTTCCCAAAATGCTCGTGTCGGATTCTGAAAGAGCACACTTGAAATACCAGTCTACAAATTTTCAGATTTTTGTAAGCATAAATAACAAAGTTGTCCGTGCTTAAAATTGACGGACAAAAACGGACAAACTGGGTCAATAAGGGTTAAGGCAGCGAATTGATATATAATCCTAAGCCTATATTTGTGTCCACTCTATTTCTTCATTCATTTCGTTAACTATATATATAAGGGGCTGCTAAACCGACCCAGTCGATAATATCATTTCCTGACCTAAAATATTCTAATTTAACAGAAAGTATATAAGCCTTATAGCCTAACTCTGTTTTAGGGTAATTTTACGTATTTTTTATGAGTGTACGTCAAATTTCAGAGGGATCTATTCAGCATTCGGCGAGAATTCGAGAGAATAAATTTTGTCTTAATAAAACAGTTCGCATTGTTACATACGAAATTTATCCTTGCGCTTCTCTTCCATTCTTGCTTTAATCGTTTGCCTTTTACGTATAGGTATACTGTAGTTCGGTACTGTAAAATTACCCTAAAACAGTAAATTATCTTGAAATTTTCCTGAAACATATTCTTTGTAATGAAAATACGTTGTCGGTAATAGTGAATTTGATCAAAATAGCGAGTCGGTATTTAGAAATTGTAAAAATTTAATATCAGTATAATACTGCAAATGGATGTCCCACTAGGACAAAAGAACGAAAAAATCTTTAAGAATAACTCTATTAGTTTATTTTAAGCAAACGAATATATTTATGAAGCTATAACTCGAAAATGTACGATTTCATTACAAATTTACGTTGTGATTCGCTATAAAAATTAGTTTATGTTACAGTGTACGTAAAATGCTATTTTACCCATTTTTGACTTTTTTCTGGCGGATTTTACACACATACTTGTAATATAAAATATATTCCGGCACATGTGCGAAAATGTATTCTCAACTAATGTGAATGCGGCACACGCCTTCGGCCTTGAACCTTCACTTTCATGAAAAAACTTAACTCACTTATAAAGAAAAATATTATTAGCGTTATAAAAAAAGACTTAAGCAAATCGCTTCATAATTTAATTGTAGATACTTTTTGTGTTACCTGAGTTTTGAATAAAAAGTATGTATTTTACTCCTAAATACCAACCTAATCCAATTATTTTCGTAAGTTTGCTTTCTAAACACTGTCAGTTATAAGCATTTAAAATCATAATGTTCCCTGGGACCCTCGTGTTAAAAAAGTATTTTTTGATACAAGTGGGTAAAAGCTTTTTTTCCCGATTGCGTCAGAATAACCGTATTCCACGCCTGCAACGCGGGGTGAAAATTGGCGATTCCGTCCGGGCGCCCGCGCGCATGCGCACTTTGGTCTCATTACTCCCTTGGGACGGAAAGTGCTGCCAGCGGGAGTAATGAATGCGGTCGGGAAAAAAATAGCGTATGCTCCACGGGAGGAATGTGCGCGCACCTCGCAGGAGGGCTGCCCTCGCTTCGCTCGCGCAGCAAACATCCTACTCGGGAATCGCGCGCCTTCCTCCCTTAAAGCATAATATACTATTTTTCCCGACTGCGTCAGAATAACCGTATTCCATGCCTGCAACGCGGGGCGAAAGTTGGAGATTCCAACCGGCCGCACACGTGCATGCGCACTTCGGTCTCATTACTCCCTCGGGACGAAAAGTGCTGCCAGCAGGAGTAATGAATACGGTCCGAAAAAAAATAACGTATGCCACACGAGAGGAACTCGCGCATACCTCGTGGGCGGGCAGCCCTCGCTTCGCTCGGGCGGCAAACCTCCTGCTCGGAAATCGCGCGTTTTCCTCCTTTGTAGCATAATATACTATTTCTACGAATGTGAAGGTTGCAGACCGAACCGATGATGAGGATCGCATTCACATTCGTTGAAAAAACATTTTCGCACATGTGCCGAACGATACTTTTTGTTGCATGTGTGCGTAAAGTGCGTTGAACACTTTACGCACACTGTAACAAAAGTTGTCATTATTTCCTGGGACACTAAAATAGTATATTATGCTTTAAGGGAGGAAAGCGCGCGATTCCCGAGTGGGAGGTTTGCTGCGCGAGCGAAGCGAGGGCAGCCCTCCTACGAGGTGCGCGCGCATTCCTCCCGTGGAGCATACGCTATTTTTTTCCGACCGCATTCATTACTCCCGCTGGCAGCACTTTCCGTCCCAAGGGAGTAATGAGACCAAAGTGCGCATGCGTGCAGGCGCCCGGACGGAATCGCCAACTTTCATCCCGCGTTGCAGGCATGGAATACGGTTATATTGATGCAGGCGGGAAAAAATACCTTTCCGATTGATCCATAATCCTATGGCTATTTACGTACACTCTATATTTCTTAATGCTTTAACTGATGCTTAAATTGCATATTCATTTCGTTGACTATAGTTAAAAGCAATTTTAAAAATTGTAAAAATTTAATATCAATATATAATACAACGAATAGATAAAATGAACTCGAATTGTACTCGAAATATTCTAGCGTAGAAGTTCGAAAAATACAAACTTACACTACATTTGCACTTATATTATATAATTATATTAACAATTATTTATGTTTAACGAAATGCGCAAATACTCGCATATCGAAGAGTTTGGTTGCTGCAAATAGAATTCCAGTTTTTCCAACCTTATTAAATAAGATTTCGGATATCTTTGGTGGTATGGAAAAAAGGCGTAAGTCCATTTTTTAAAACTCTAAGAAAACGCATTTGAAGTTTTAGATCGGCATTTAAAGCCGTGTAAATGTGATACTTATTTTTAAGATAATTTTAAAATGTGATATTAAATTCAAATTTCAATCTGATAGATTAATTAGGTAAATTAATTAGGTAAATCAAAAATAGATCCTGTTTTCGTTGGTTTACAGAATCGGAAAATTTTGTTCGCACCGCGGATGTACAACTTTTACGCCCAACGGCGATCACCCGATACCTATAACGCCCTTGGTACGAAAATTACTATATGAGCGTTATAAAAGAAAGTCTTAAGCAAATCACTGCAAAATTTATTTTTAGGTACTTTTTGATATATATTATCTAATTAAAAAAGTTTCCAGAGTGTTCTTCCGTAAGGCAGAAAATAGAAAGTACGAGTAGAAGTGTGATTCACTTTTTAAAAATCGAAAACTTAAAAATGTCCATAAAATGAGTTATCAAATAATTTTAAAATATACCGCATACTTATATGTACTTTTTCCAAACGACTTACTCTAAAAACATCAATATTAAAATGCGCACAAAATTTGCAATAAGAGAGAGAGAGAGAAAGAGACAGAGAGAGAGAGACGCAGGTATAAAAGTACTTGGAATTTGTTTTGCTCTGTGAAAATATTTCTGTCATGGATTTTTATAAAATTAAACGCTACAAAAACTTCGCCTACAAGATAATTAATACTTATTTCTTAAAAAATTTTGAGAAATCATCATCTATTTTCGATTCATGGCCGTAAAGCAATTTAAATTATAATAGTCGCTGGGCCCCTCGTGTTAAAAATTATCTTTTTTTGCAGGGACACTAAAACGCATTTCCGATTGATCTATAATCCTAAGCCTATTTCTTTACAATCTATATTTCTTAATGTAGTAACCGATGCTTAAATTGTATATTAATTTCGTTGGCTATAGTAAATCGCAATTTTAAAAACTGTAAAAATTCAATATCATTATAATGCAACGAATAGATATCCACTAGGACGAAAGGATGAAAAAATCATTGACACTAATTTATTAACATCCGCTCGTTGGTTTTCAAATCGTACTCGAATTCCGTGTCGCTTTTATTAGCCCGTGAAAACAGGGACGATTATTTCGCGGGAAAACAAAATCGAGCGCTCTTGCCACGTGCTTCTCGAGCCCCGTGACAGCTCGAATAACCAAAAAATTTCTAATCCGCCGTCAATCGACAATAACAAATTCCGACTATGCGCATGCGCAACCCCGGTGTACAAACGAACATGTGTACAAATGAACAGGTATGCAAATAAACGGTGTAGAAACGAACGCGTGTAAGAAATGACTCGTATACAAATGAACAAGTATTTAAATGAATGGTATATAACATAATTACGTATATAAAAGCTAAGTATAAAAAATACAGGTGTAAAAATGAACAGGTGTATAAATAGCATGGTGCAAAAATGAACTCGTGTAGAAAATATCTCGTGTACAAATGAACAAGTGTTCAAATACTCGGTGTATAATATAATTTCGTGTATAAAAGTTTCGTGTAAAAATGAACAGTGTATAAAAAATCCGTGTACAACTTTTCTGTATTTAAATGATTGCGTGTACAACTTTTCCGTGTATAAATGATATCATGCCCAGGGGATGAAGGTGAAAACTCACAGGCTGTTCAAAGCTCAGACGACGTAATCGATGAAATTAAAATTCTTAAAAGCGATCCATATCGTAGCTCTTATATGGTACAAATACCGGTAAGTAAAATCATTTATTATTCAATTTAAACAATTGTTAACTTTCATTATTTACAATCATAATATTGGAAAATTACATTTATTTTGAAAAAGAGTTTTAAATCGTTTATTGAAGTTAATGATAATCTTATACTATCCTGATCACTTTACTAAGAACATTGATCGTTTTTCTTCTAGTATCTTTTTTTTCAACCTTCCTTACCGAATGAAAAATTATCTTATGGCTAATCCTTATGACATTAAACATTTTTTAAATCTATTATTTGATTGCATGAGCTAATTTGAACGTAATAATAAATCTGATTGTTTCTTTGTAGACTGCAAACGAAGGTAGTGCAACGCTGTAAAAATTGAAGCAAACATTATATCAGGGAAAGCTAACTTTACAGCCGATAATTGTGATCATTGGTTCTGTTGGAAACATTCAGAAATCTTATGTTGTTGTTAGCGATATTTGGTATGAAACCAAATCGTTTTTAGCTGCCATATCACTAACGTTTAAGTCATTTTATGCTTTGGATTGTGCTTATCCCGAAAAATCTAAAAACCTCTGGCAGTTTATCCAACTTGCAGCATTTGACATCAAAGTTCCTGCGGAGAAGATATCGCTAAAAGTGACAGCCATTGTTAAACAACTTGGTAGTTCATCCAAATCGTAACATAAGGAAAAGCATAGGCTTTTTATCATCTTTTACAAGTTCACATTATGTATCAATGTTTTGTATGCGAATTCACTTGTGTCACGAACCAGGATCTTATACTACATGTTGAGATATCACATAAGACTGTACGTATTTTTCGATGTCAGGATACTGGTTGCGATAAAACATACTTCATTTTCGATTCTTATAAAAAACACCGTCTATAAAAGCATGCCAATGATAACCAAAATGTGGTTCGAATGGAAGAGGACGATTCAGGATATGATGTTTTAAATCAATCTGAACAACAAAATTAACCCTGATGCAATTCCCCTTATCGATTGTAATAGTTCATCTGACGAATCAAGAAGCGATGATTTAGATTTTCCTAAAGATTTTACCGCAAATCAGTGTCCTGAAAATATATCTTTATTTACGGCTAAATTATATAAATTTCACGATGTGGCGCGGACAAGAGCACGAGAAATCATTTCTGACGTTTCAACTTTATTTGAAAATAATTTAATGGACTTACAAAATTCAATACGCGAAAAATTTGTCGAAATATATAAAGACACTTCCAATCTTGCGGAATTTGATTGTATTCTACAAAAGTATTCAGCACCATTTAAGAATATGGTTAGAGAAGCGCAGCACTTTTCACATTTGAAGCAACAAGGTACTTTTATATTTCCCGAAAATCATAAACTTGGCGAAATTAAAGTAATAGTCCAAAAGAATGGTGAAAAACAATTGCAAATGAAAAGTATATACGCACAATTCATACCGATTCGGAATGTTCTCAAACAGTTTTTTGAATTGCCAGGGGTTTTCAATGAAACCTTGCCGTATTCAACTGATGTTCAAAAGCATTCGTTTTTACTTCGCAATATAATTCAAGGGCAGCTTTGGAAGGAAAAATGTAAATCATTTTCTGGTAACATTGTATTCCCGTCTATTTTCCGGTCTTTGTATTCCTGGTCAAAAATAACTTTTTCATAAACCAAGATTCTAACCTATAAATTGACACATATTATAACCTCAAATTAAATTCCTTATTATTGAAAAAGAATTTTTTTACAGATGACTCGACTACTTCATCCATGTTCTGATGGATTACGATGTTGAAGTTTGCAACGTTCGAGGCGAACGAAAAAATTTTCTTTTTTTTGTAGAACGAAGTTTTTTTCTTATCCTTGTCATATATGAACCTCATAAATGACAAAAATAAAATTTTCGAAAATTAGGGGGCTGGCGGAGGGCGCAAAACAGACCCAAAATCCCGAAAAAGCGCTCTGAAATCGCCATTTTTTCTTAGGGGTCTGTTTTTATTTTTTAAATATTCATTAATACTCGTAACAAACATAATGTAATTTTTTCGAAATGTTTCTATGCCAGGATCATCTCGAAAATTGGGGTAAAACACCCCGAAAAACCGAAAAATCGCTCTGAAATCGCCATTTTATCTTAGGGGTCTGTTTTTATTTTTTAAATATTCATTAATACTCGTAACGAACATAATGTAATTTTTTCGAAATTTTTCTATGCCAGGATCATCTCGAAAATTGGGGTAAGACACCCCGAAAAACCGAAAAATCGCTCTGAAATCGCCATTTAATCTTAGGGGTCTGTTTTTATTGTTTAGATATTCATTAATACTCATAACAAACATAATGTAATTTTTTCGAAATTTTTCTATGCCAGGATCATCTCGAAAGTGGGGGTAAGACACCCCAAAAAACCGAAATAACGCTCTGAAATCGCCAATTTCTTTTAGGGGTCTGTTTTTATTGTTTAGATATTCATTAATACCCATAAAAATTAAAATGTAATTTTTTCAAAATTTTTCTATGCCGGGATCATCTCAGAAGTGGGGGGGGGGGGCGAACGAAAAAATTTTTTTGTTTTTTTTTGGGTCGAACGAAGTTTTTTTCTTTTTCTTGTCATATATGAACCTCATAAATGACAAAAATAAAATTCTCGAAAATTCGGGGGCTGGTGGAGGGCGCAAAACAGACCCAAATTCCCGAAAAAGCGCTCTGAAATCGCCATTTTGTCTCAGGGGTCTGTTTTTATTTTTTAAATATTCATTATTACTCGTAACAAACATAATGTAATTTTTTCGAAATTTTTCTATGCCAGGATCATCTCGAAAATTGGGGTAAAACACCCCGAAAAACCAAAAAATCGCTCTGAAATCGCCATTTTATCTTAGGGGTCTGTTTTTATTGTTTAGATATTCATTAATACTTGTAAAATACACAATGTAATTTTTTCGAAATTTTTCTATGCCAGGATCATCTCGAAAGTGGGGGTAAGACACCCCAAAAAACCGAAATATCGCTCTGAAATCGCCAATTTCTTTTAGGGGTCTGTTTTTATTGTTTAGATATTCATTAATATCCATAAGAATCATAATGTAATTTTTTCAAAATTTTAATCCAAACTAATGGAATTATGATTGTACACTTTCAATTATGGCGAGAGTTTCATGATATCTGTAGTTAATATATTTCTAACAACTTTGTACAATACTTAATATTTGTAAAAAATTTTTTTAGAATACATTTTGTTCTGAAGAGAGGGCCCATATTAGTGGCCGAAACGTTAACAACGCATTTTAATTACCATTCCATCCTGGTATTAAGTCGAAGGACCGTAATTACCCAATAATAAATTCCCGTCTATAGTTTACTTCGATGACTATGAGAATAATAATCCTCTTGGTAGCCACAGAGGAATTTCTAAATGCGGTGCAGTTTATTGCAACGTTCCAGTACCTCCTCGTTTGCAGTCAAAAATTGAAAATATATTTCTTTTCCTCTTATTCAATGCAGGGCATCGTGTTCAATTTACAAATCAAATAACGTTTACAAAAGTCATCGAAGAACTTAAATTTCTTGAAACAGAAGGAATATCCATTACTATTCAAAACGAACCTAAACAAATCTACTTCGTTTTAACTATAATTTTGGGAGATAATTTAGGCTTCTACTCGATCCTTGGTTTCGTTGAAAGCTTCTCTGCTAATTAGTTTTGCAGGTTTTGTTTAACTAATCGGGAGAACTTTCAAAATGTTTTTAACGAACGGGACTGCGTACTTCGAAACAGAGTAAATTATGAAAACCTTCGCGCTGAAAATAATGTCTCACTTTCAGGAATTAAGGAAACTTGTATTTTTAATACAATAGACAGCTTTTTTGTAACAAATAATTTAATTGTTGACCCTCAACACGACCTCTTAGAAGGTGTATTGCGATATGACATTGCTCGCGTTCTAAAAACTCTAATATTTGTGCAAAAAGTATTTTCTCTGGATGATCTAAACTTACGACTCTCCGGTTTTCAATACGGATCAAATGATAATATGAATAAGCCTCCACCGATCTCCGAAACCCATATAAAAAATTGTTATTTGATTATGTCGTCATCAGAAATGCTCAATCTCATACGAAGTTTGTTTCTGATCGTAGTGTTACGTCTCACGTAACTAGGATATTGCGACCAAATACATTTTTGGGAATCCCCGAATATTTGGGAATTTAGTAACAGCGCCGATATACAACACACTAACCGAACTACAATGTATTTTCATGATTTGTAAAACCTACCATACCGGCCTCAAAAGATAACCGAAACCGTAGAAAATCGACCTCCTCTCTAGGTAAAACGACGCCACCATAAAAACTTAAAGATCGGAAAAGAACAGGTCTTTCTCTGCCCACAAATAAGTAAGATTCCTATATTATCAGCAAAAATTAAAATTAAGTAAAATATACAAAATTGCATCAATTTGTTTGTTAAATTTTTCTTTAATATATTTTCATAAAAACAGATTCCTATTTCAATATCAATAATTTTTTCCGCACACGAAAACTTTTCTATGTTAAAATATAAAAGTCTAAAAAAAAGGCATTCTCAAGCCGTACACGCACTGACATCCAAAAGTCATAAACTTAATTCGAGAAAACACTTTCTCAAGGAAAAGAGAATGACCTTCTTCTCCTATTTTTAGTTGTTGTCCTCGATAAATTAGAACATTTAGAATTACGCAACCATATTAATTATTATTTCAAAATGTAACAATATTTTTAATAAAACAAAAATATCATTAAATTAAATCATTTTAAATATAAAAAAAAAACATAATGAGTGAATAAATAGAGAAATCAATTAAAGTCAATAAATACAAATTACAACATTAATGTCATTGCGTAATTGAAATGTTAATAAATAAGCGTAAAAACCAAACCATTATTTAGTAATACCATTTATCAAAATTAAAATATGTACACGAAAACGTAAATGAAAAACAATATCTTAATAATATTTTTCGTTTTTTTAAACAATTGTACACAATCTTTATTTTAAATAATAATATATATATATATATATATATATATAATACTCCAAGTACACAAAATTGTAAAGTTGATACAAACAACGAACGAATAATTCTAGCAATAAATAACTGACATATAATTAATAAAAAATTAAAGGCGAACTCAAATACCAACATTACAAAAATTCCTTTTATAACAAAAACATTTCTTTTACAAAATATTAAAAGTTTGAACAAATAATTAATACAAAAATTAATATTTTTTTTTTGTTACTTTAGTTCTAATTATGCTAGAACTTTCGTTCATGTTTGTAAAAACTACTTTAACTTTGTAAACAAATAGTTTGTTAAAAATTTATTGTTTTAAACAACACAAAAACAGTTTTTTATAATTACAAAAAAATGGTACAAATTTTCCCACCAAACTTAATGTTCCCACGCCTGGTCCGACCCACGAATTTTCCTGGAGGGGAGAATCAATATAAAAAGGGCGAATTTCCAACGAATCTTCCTACTCTACGCTACTCTTCTCCAACTCTACTACTCGGCTTCTGCGGAGACTCCGGCTTCGGCTTCGACCCAGATTTTGGCATCGCCTTTTTGGACCAGCTCTTAAAATTTTGGTTGGGCTTCATCATCGAGGTCTCTGCTGCCGTTTCCATATCGGCAGTTTCCACCGACACCTCGGGTCTTCCACGTGGACCCTCTTCAGCACCAACCAGGTCGAGTCCATTTGGCTGGACCGGAACACGGCCCACCAGCACCGTCAACCGGAGTTCGCCTCGCAACCGGACTTGGCTCTTCCTAACTCCTTTTTTTTATATACAGGTCCAGGTGACCGTATCCTCACCCCCGAAAAGGGAATATTCAGGTCCAGGTGACCGAATATCAACCCACTTCCCCTCGAAAACAGGTCCAGGCGACCGTTTTTGTTTCCTCTTCCTACCAAACTTCCTAAGGAGCCGAGTTCCACCCGAAATAAATCTCGGAGGATTTCAACGCGAGTCCGACATCTAATTACTAGTAAGTATAAATTTTTTTTATATACACTAAAATAATAAACCCTCTAACCACCCTTTCCTTTTCCACTCCCTCTTTTCATGCCCGATATGAGCCGATAAGAATGCAATGCTTCAGGCATTAAATTTATTTTATATTTTTTTTATTTTTATGAGACGAACGTGTCGGACTTCTTTGCAATTTTTTTTGACCACCACTTTTTTTTGAATACATAAATAAAGAAGCCGACACCTTAGGGATTCTTTTTGTTTTATAGCGACTCTAGTGCGTTTAACTGGAGCCCTTTGGGTGACCGGATGCAACCACGAGAGTCAGTAGGGACTGTAGTGACCTCCGCGTTAATTTTTTTTTAATTCAAATTTATTATTTATATTTTTGGTTTTATATTTTTTTTTTATAACTAAATAAATTCTTAAACGCACACACATATTTATATATATATCTATCCTACTTCTTTGTCCTACTAATTCCTCATAGAAATCACCAGTTACATACATTAATTCTCGTCCTCTGTTTGTTTTTTAGTGCCGGTATACAAAAAGGATAGGGCCTATTTCCGTCGTCAGCGACGCCTCCGCGAGCGAGCCGCCAGAGAAAAAGGGACGAACCTTAGTTCGTTCCCCGACCCTCAATTCCCTCAGAAACCTCCACTACAACCTCCTCCAGTCGAACCTCTCCCTTCCACTATTCAAGAACATTCACTCACCCGCTCTGACTCCCCGATCACTTTTATCCCTCCCCTTCCTCTCGAACCTCTTCCGCCTCCTCACGAACTCTTTGCACCCACCAATCCACCCACTTTAAACGGAATTTGTATTCATAAAAAAGGATAATAAAAATCACTTTTTTTTTCTGCTAAAAGAGCTCTTTATTTTCCTTCCATTCTTTTCTTTTGAAGCAGGCCGCCTCCATTCGCCAACCCGAATCAACCTGTGTGGTTGAACGCCCTTTCACGATTCTGGGCACAACATACTTCGAGTAAGTATGTTAAATCAGGTCGTAACAAATTGGTGACAGCGCTATTTTGAATGGAGTCCTGCACAGTAAGGAAATTTTTGGAAGGAAAATTCTCTTTTTCGATTTAAACTTTTATTCGACTTGTTCAAAAAAAAGAATATAATAAAATTCATTAGCATTAACAAATTCGTGACAAATAATATTGCTTGTTATACATTTTTTTTTATACACTTTAAATAAAATATAAATCCCTACATTTCCTTCCCTTACCATCTCTGGCGACCGCAGAATTACTATTATTTTTACATTTCCATAAAACAAAAAAAAAATATAAATAAATTACTATTTATTCTTTTAGTGGAGAACATCCCGTTGGAATCGCGGTCAATTTCATACCTAATTAACCGAAGACACAGGGAGATTGAATATGTAAATAAATTACATCAGGACCTTACCAATAATAAAATCAAGGCAGGAAAATACTTTAAAGCAAAAAAACGTCTCGACAAAATTACAAGCATCATCATAAATAGAATTAATAGCGCGAAAAAAATAAATATAAAAATACCCCCCCACCCCCCCCCCCCCCCACCCCCCCCCCCCCCCACCCCCCCCCCCCCCCACCCCCCCCCCCCCCCACCCCCCCCCCCCCCCACCCCCCCCCCCCCCCACCCCCCCCCCCCCCCACCCCCCCCCCCCCCCACCCCCCCCCCCCCCCACCCCCCCCCCCCCCCACCCCCCCCCCCCCCCACCCCCCCCCCCCCCCACCCCCCCCCCCCCCCACCCCCCCCCCCCCCCACCCCCCCCCCCCCCCACCCCCCCCCCCCCCCACCCCCCCCCCCCCCCACCCCCCCCCCCCCCCACCCCCCCCCCCCCCCACCCCCCCCCCCCCCCACCCCCCCCCCCCCCCACCCCCCCCCCCCCCCACCCCCCCCCCCCCCCACCCCCCCCCCCCCCCACCCCCCCCCCCCCCCACCCCCCCCCCCCCCCACCCCCCCCCCCCCCCACCCCCCCCCCCCCCCACCCCCCCCCCCCCCCACCCCCCCCCCCCCCCACCCCCCCCCCCCAGCCGCTAAGCAAGTCTCAACGCGTTCAAAAGACCTGGCGCCGACCCCCTAATATTGTTATAAAAATGTCCAGCCGTTAGATGGTCATTGCAAACGGCCTCTTATTGCGTGATCTTATGAAATTAGTTTCATAAATATTGAAAAGTACTGGCTGTTACACATTAGTATTGTCATGTGAGGAATGTCGAAAAAAAAAAATTGCAAAAGCAATTCATTAAAGGTCAGCTATTGCTACATCATATTCGCTTCTCGATGCCTATGTGGAAATACAGCGTAGGCTAGGAACCGTATTTTGAATGTGAACATAAAATTCTAATAATGACCTTTTCCTCCTGCGTGCTACTACCATCTCTCTTGCTCTCTAGTACCCGTTGTTAGATTATACCGTTATCACGGTCATCGAAATCGCCGATTGCCAGCCGATCATTTTCACCATATATTTTCCATGTATACAGGTTCAGACGCGTTTAAAGTCATTGCGCAATTTCATCAAAAGGTATACCAAGTAACACATTTTCGCTTTCCAAAATTTTTAGACAACCTCCACCATAATAGAAAGGAGATGATCTCAGTTCTGTATTTTATCTAGGAATAACATGGCGGGCCACCTGTAGGCCAACTCACCCCTTTGTTAACAAAAGTAGCATAACTAAATAAATAAATAAATAATTTATAATAATAATATTTAAATAGTAATAAATTTCACATAATCCGAATAGCGTGTATTAAAATATATAATATAGAAATGATGGAAGAAGCTAGCAGTAATTAGAAAGAGAGGATGACACGCTTATTCCCTATGCATTTATCTATTCACGGTATTTACGTGTTTTCATGACGTTCGAGCCATAGCTATACGAGTTTGGACACGTGGGTAATGTAATTAATCAGGTTCCTGGCCGTTTTTTAATATGTGTACAATTTACGACATCTTAAACATCGCCATACAAGTTTCGACCTGTTAATTACCTTTACGCACAGTTTTGTGTCTTTTAAGTAAAAAGTTAAAGGAAATGATAATGCTGCCATCTTTTGGTATGTTTAAAGAGATTGCAGAATCTGCGTGCTGCAGAATGAAATATGTGGGTGCATCTAAAATGCATAGATTCATCGTAGGCTGCCATCATACACTTGCTGATATGAGTGGCTATGGAGCGAATACAATTGAATATGAGGTTCTTAAAAATTGAATCTAGTTGACAATTAACCTTATTATCACCATACAAAAGAATATGAAAGTGAAATTGTTAAATATTACCGCGCATCTACTGCAAAGCGAAAGCAATCTCGCTATTTTTAAAATACCTATACTGCCATTACTAGACATCTCTCTGAAATTAACACTTGCATAGTCTTTAATCATAGGCGGTTGTCTATCTGCTGTATCATCACTCGCTTCAAAACGTTTATTGACGACATTCATGTAAATCTGGATGCATTTGCATTGTGAGTGGTAAGCATGACCATACTTCTTCAATTTCACGTTCTGCAAACGTTGACATGAAATCTATAGGTAGACTCGATGTCTTTTGTTTCCATTAATGCAAGACGTTTCACTTCATAGTAAATTCTCATTGGCCTTTGAAGAGATGCAGGCTAGTCTTGAAGATTTTACAGTATACAATTTTAAAGCATTTTAACATTTTCTTTAGCACACTTTCCGTTAAATGTATGATTTTCGCAATTTATTGAAAATCGACGATGTTGTTGTCCTATGAGTTTCGGTAGAGATGGACAGGCTAATATGTCTATATCGACAATATTGTCAGCATCTAAAATTTCCTGAAATCTATGTCTTTTTTTTTGGTCTGCGCCTTTTATGTATATCTTGTGAGCACATGTAACGATGTCTTCCAACGTTTCGTTGATTCCATCAAAGGGTATATCGCCCGATTCCAATCGTAGACCATGATAATTGTGCATTAACCAATTGTTTTACGTTCAAAACGTACTTTACTACATTACTGTCGGAAATATCCATAATGTACATTTCCTTCGATATAAACTGATTACCAGATCCGGGGAATCCTTGCACGTCGACAATATTCTACATTTCTAGTATCTAATACTGATTTGCTTGTCCCGTTCATTAATTGACTCATCATTCTCTCACACACACACTCTTTGCCACTTCCACATATGGCGTGGTACCTCTAACTTATGGGTATACGTCGTACCTTTCTCTCTCTAGATCGTAGTATCTCTTCGTAAAATCCTATGAATCGGAAATCAAATCAGAGTGTAACAAAAACGTCGATTCTTCAGCGGGCCAACACTTGAGATTTTCGATAGTTTGTGAGTTACGATACTCAGATGATGAAGAAGTTAAACGTAATATTAAATCGTTTCAAGTACTAGCACCAGTATGATGGTCACCGCACTTTCACAATTGAATAAATCTTTTCTACGATATTCGATCTAATTGAAATGTGCATAGACTTATGAATACAAGTTTCGATTGGTTTATAATACAATTGAGCGTGCCAAATAGCTCTAAATTTTAAATAAAAAATGATCAGTCATTAACTTGACATCCTTTAAACAATTAATTTTTGTATGTATATTAAATAGCGATACACTGCAGTCTTAAATCAAATAATTAAAATCATTACATCTTAAAGTCAGTCCATGCATAAATCTTACATGGTCTAAGTCATCTTATCTACACTACATCTTTCTTTCTGTAAATGCAAAACAAAACGAAAGACAACAAAGTATTTATCATTATGATAATAACAAATTCTTTCACATTAGAACCGCGTCTAATAGCCCACATAAGGTCGCCTTATTCGTAGTAAATTTAACTTTCGAACTGTCATCTTTAATTGTCGTAATCATTATCTCTCACTCTCTTATTAGCTACCGATTTGTTGCATCTATACGAATACTCTTACATCAAATCGAGTCGTATGCACATTCTTGTGTTGTAACATTCACACGACTATGGAATGAAATTTATTCTGAAAACCCAACAAGTACAAGCGTAAATGTATTTTAATACTAACGAATGGTACACCTCTTGATTCGAAATTGTATGTAGCGTAACCGACATGACTATTTAATTCCGTTTACAATAATGATTTGGAGATTCACACCGCACGAAACGTTGTTATATTTGACAGATTTTTGCTACTTCCACATTGTAATCTTAATTAGTTAACTAAGTTATTCACGTACCAATACTATTGTTATATGTAGGTATTTTGTTAAATATATTGTCATAAGGAGAATGTCCTCCTATCCATCACACCTAGTGTAATACCAAAAGACACAAGTCATTATATCAATAATAATTTTCATAGTAATAAATTAACCTTTAAAAACTTCTCATGTTTTCACATCATGCACTAAAATTTCAGATTATTATTATTATTATTAATATTGAATCGTTTATAGAACTGATGTTTTCATACATAATCACTTAAAAAGACTGCTACCGTATATGAAATATAAGACTAAACAACAATTCAACATGAAGACATGCATAGATTAATTCTATTTAAAACATTAGTCATTTTGAAAGGAAAAGTGAAAAATTCTCAATGACCTATCTGTAAAGCTTCTATCTTACTTCTATCTTACTTCATGTTTCTTTTCGACAGTCCAAACACATCGGTACATAAACACACTTTCAATAATTATTGAATAATTTCTTATATAAGGGAGTACATATTCAACGATTTTTTCGTAAATAATGAAACAATTTAATATATATACGATCATTATACAATTTTACTAAAACAAGCTTAATTGCGGTGTTTTGGAAATGTTGGTGACAAAAGTATGAATATGCAATTAAATAAATCATTTAACACACGTATCTCTATCATTACGTTCAATTATATAATTTTTTAATACATATAACACGTACATATTTACAATACTTGCAGACTGTACGTCAGTCTTTTCATTTTCACGTTTAGACTAAAATGTGCGTCAAAACTGACTCTTGCTCGTCATTAATTATAGGCATCTAGTACATCGGAGCTTTGAAACACCTTTACAATATGTTGTATATGTTCTTAAATCTGAATGCCTTCACGTTACTGATGACAATAATGATTCTTTAGTTTTATCTTGACCAAAGGTGCAAACGCAACATATTGAGATGAGTACTATTGCCAGTGTCTGAAATTTCTTACCCACACCGATGAAGGAAATGTCGTATATTATAGGCAAAAGCATTCACAGTTATTAATATGATTCTTTATAAGTCATAAGTATATACTGTCGACTAGATTCATAATAAACATATTGTTTAATGTAGATCGGTAAGTATCTAATTCTTTATCTTACATTTAATTCCGCACAATATTCAATATGTACCCTTCAAAGCGTCGTGTTTTATTTTTGATTATTGTATTTTGTAATATATCTGCTCGCACTCTCTATATTGAATTCATATTTTAAAGATAAATTGTAGCCACTCCAGATATTAACGAACACCTTACTAAGAACTAATACCTACACTAATATTCTACCTATACCAAAAACATCTAGCAAATAATCGAGATAATATTTTCACTTCAAATTTATTATTATACTTGAAATATTTCTCCGAGTCTAAACTTCTCTTACAAGTTTACTGTGTTTTGCATCTTACTTATCTTATATTGAAAACGTTAGTTAACTAATATTTTATGCGTGAAATTTGCATATTTTCCAATCCATATGTTTGAACACATTTATTCTCTAAAGATTACTCTAAGTGTTTTCTTTCGACTCTGAGAGTACAGCAATCTACCGTCTTATTTCATACTGTGCACACTTAAACGTGTAGAATATGCGAATAATATTTATTTTTTAAAGATACTTTCTGCTCAAGGCATTAATTAAACCCTTACTCATAATTAATAATAATTTTATATACATTATTACTTTCCCAGTATTACATTATACTCTCACTGATATTCTTCTTCTTCTAACATAATACATCTCAATCGTAGTATTCACTTTCAAAATGTGTAATTATTTTGAATTTTCCATTTATATCTCATTAGCTTTCTTATGTTATAAGTTTATTTCGTATCGTCTCTGCTAACATTCCTCACACTATTAACATTTTGTCTCACATTTTGAAAGTGAATACTACGATTGAGATGTATTATGTTAGAAGAAGAAGAATATCAGTGAGAGTATAATGTAATACTGGGAAAGTAATAATGTATATAAAATTATTATTAATTATGAGTAAGGGTTTAATTAATGCCTTGAGCAGAAAGTATCTTTAAAAAATAAATATTATTCGCATATTCTACACGTTTAAGTGTGCACAGTATGAAATAAGACGGTAGATTGCTGTACTCTCAGAGTCGAAAGAAAACACTTAGAGTAATCTTTAGAGAATAAATGTGTTCAAACATATGGATTGGAAAATATGCAAATTTCACGCATAAAATATTAGTTAACTAACGTTTTCAATATAAGATAAGTAAGATGCAAAACACAGTAAACTTGTAAGAGAAGTTTAGACTCGGAGAAATATTTCAAGTATAATAATAAATTTGAAGTGAAAATATTATCTCGATTATTTGCTAGATGTTTTTGGTATAGGTAGAATATTAGTGTAGGTATTAGTTCTTAGTAAGGTGTTCGTTAATATCTGGAGTGGCTACAATTTATCTTTAAAATATGAATTCAATATAGAGAGTGCGAGCAGATATATTACAAAATACAATAATCAAAAATAAAACACGACGCTTTGAAGGGTACATATTGAATATTGTGCGGAATTAAATGTAAGATAAAGAATTAGATACTTACCGATCTACATTAAACAATATGTTTATTATGAATCTAGTCGACAGTATATACTTATGACTTATAAAGAATCATATTAATAACTGTGAATGCTTTTGCCTATAATATACGACATTTCCTTCATCGGTGTGGGTAAGAAATTTCAGACACTGGCAATAGTACTCATCTCAATATGTTGCGTTTGCACCTTTGGTCAAGATAAAACTAAAGAATCATTATTGTCATCAGTAACGTGAAGGCATTCAGATTTAAGAACATATACAACATATTGTAAAGGTGTTTCAAAGCTCCGATGTACTAGATGCCTATAATTAATGACGAGCAAGAGTCAGTTTTGACGCACATTTTAGTCTAAACGTGAAAATGAAAAGACTGACGTACAGTCTGCAAGTATTGTAAATATGTACGTGTTATATGTATTAAAAAATTATATAATTGAACGTAATGATAGAGATACGTGTGTTAAATGATTTATTTAATTGCATATTCATACTTTTGTCACCAACATTTCCAAAACACCGCAATTAAGCTTGTTTTAGTAAAATTGTATAATGATCGTATATATATTAAATTGTTTCATTATTTACGAAAAAATCGTTGAATATGTACTCCCTTATATAAGAAATTATTCAATAATTATTGAAAGTGTGTTTATGTACCGATGTGTTTGGACTGTCGAAAAGAAACATGAAGTAAGATAGAAGTAAGATAGAAGCTTTACAGATAGGTCATTGAGAATTTTTCACTTTTCCTTTCAAAATGACTAATGTTTTAAATAGAATTAATCTATGCATGTCTTCATGTTGAATTGTTGTTTAGTCTTATATTTCATATACGGTAGCAGTCTTTTTAAGTGATTATGTATGAAAACATCAGTTCTATAAACGATTCAATATTAATAATAATAATAATAATCTGAAATTTTAGTGCATGATGTGAAAACATGAGAAGTTTTTAAAGGTTAATTTATTACTATGAAAATTATTATTGATATAATGACTTGTGTCTTTTGGTATTACACTAGGTGTGATGGATAGGAGGACATTCTCCTTATGACAATATATTTAACAAAATACCTACATATAACAATAGTATTGGTACGTGAATAACTTAGTTAACTAATTAAGATTACAATGTGGAAGTAGCAAAAATCTGTCAAATATAACAACGTTTCGTGCGGTGTGAATCTCCAAATCATTATTGTAAACGGAATTAAATAGTCATGTCGGTTACGCTACATACAATTTCGAATCAAGAGGTGTACCATTCGTTAGTATTAAAATACATTTACGCTTGTACTTGTTGGGTTTTCAGAATAAATTTCATTCCATAGTCGTGTGAATGTTACAACACAAGAATGTGCATACGACTCGATTTGATGTAAGAGTATTCGTATAGATGCAACAAATCGGTAGCTAATAAGAGAGTGAGAGATAATGATTACGACAATTAAAGATGACAGTTCGAAAGTTAAATTTACTACGAATAAGGCGACCTTATGTGGGCTATTAGACGCGGTTCTAATGTGAAAGAATTTGTTATTATCATAATGATAAATACTTTGTTGTCTTTCGTTTTGTTTTGCATTTACAGAAAGAAAGATGTAGTGTAGATAAGATGACTTAGACCATGTAAGATTTATGCATGGACTGACTTTAAGATGTAATGATTTTAATTATTTGATTTAAGACTGCAGTGTATCGCTATTTAATATACATACAAAAATTAATTGTTTAAAGGATGTCAAGTTAATGACTGATCATTTTTTATTTAAAATTTAGAGCTATTTGGCAAGCTCAATTGTATTATAAACCAATCGAAACTTGTATTCATAAGTCTATGCACATTTCAATTAGATCGAATATCGTAGAAAAGATTTATTCAATTGTGAAAGTGCGGTGACCATCATACTGGTGCTAGTACTTGAAACGATTTAATATTACGTTTAACTTCTTCATCATCTGAGTATCGTAACTCACAAACTATCGAAAATCTCAAGTGTTGGCCCGCTGAAGAATCGACGTTTTTGTTACACTCTGATTTGATTTCCGATTCATAGGATTTTACGAAGAGATACTACGATCTAGAGAGAGAAAGGTACGACGTATACCCATAAGTTAGAGGTACCACGCCATATGTGGAAGTGGCAAAGAGTGTGTGTGTGAGAGAATGATGAGTCAATTAATGAATGGGACAAGCAAATCAGTATTAGATACTAGAAATGTAGAATATTGTCGACGTGCAAGGATTCCCCGGATCTGGTAATCAGTTTATATCGAAGGAAATGTACATTATGGATATTTCCGACAGTAATGTAGTAAAGTACGTTTTGAACGTAAAACAATTGGTTAATGCACAATTATCATGGTCTACGATTGGAATCGGGCGATATACCCTTTGATGGAATCAACGAAACGTTGGAAGACATCGTTATATGTGCTCACAAGATATACATAAAAGGCGCAGACCAAAAAAAAAGACATAGGTTTCAGGAAATTTTAGATGCTGACAATATTGTCGATATAGACATATTAGCCTGTCCATCTCTACCGAAACTCATAGGACAACAACATCGTCGATTTTCAATAAATTGCGAAAATCATACATTTAACGGAAAGTGTGCTAAAGAAAATGTTAAAATGCTTTAAAATTGTATACTGTAAAATCTTCAAGACTAGCCTGCATCTCTTCAAAGGCCAATGAGAATTTACTATGAAGTGAAACGTCTTGCATTAATGGAAACAAAAGACATCGAGTCTACCTATAGATTTCATGTCAACGTTTGCAGAACGTGAAATTGAAGAAGTATGGTCATGCTTACCACTCACAATGCAAATGCATCCAGATTTACATGAATGTCGTCAATAAACGTTTTGAAGCGAGTGATGATACAGCAGATAGACAACCGCCTATGATTAAAGACTATGCAAGTGTTAATTTCAGAGAGATGTCTAGTAATGGCAGTATAGGTATTTTAAAAATAGCGAGATTGCTTTCGCTTTGCAGTAGATGCGCGGTAATATTTAACAATTTCACTTTCATATTCTTTTGTATGGTGATAATAAGGTTAATTGTCAACTAGATTCAATTTTTAAGAACCTCATATTCAATTGTATTCGCTCCATAGCCACTCATATCAGCAAGTGTATGATGGCAGCCTACGATGAATCTATGCATTTTAGATGCACCCACATATTTCATTCTGCAACACGCAGATTCTGCAATCTCTTTAAACATACCAAAAGATGGCAGCATTATCATTTCCTTTAACTTTTTACTTAAAAGACACAAAACTGTGCGTAAAGGTAATTAACAGGTCGAAACTTGTATGGCGATGTTTAAGATGTCGTAAATTGTACACATATTAAAAAACGGCCAGGAACCTGATTAATTACATTACCCACGTGTCCAAACTCGTATAGCTATGGCTCGAACGTCATGAAAACACGTAAATACCGTGAATAGATAAATGCATAGGGAATAAGCGTGTCATCCTCTCTTTCTAATTACTGCTAGCTTCTTCCATCATTTCTATATTATACATTTTAATACACGCTATTCGGATTATGTGAAATTTATTACTATTTAAATATTATTATTATAAATTATTTATTTATTTATTTAGTTATGCTACTTTTGTTAACAAAGGGGTGAGTTGGCCTACAGGTGGCCCGCCATGTTATTCCTAGATAAAATACAGAACTGAGATCATCTCCTTTCTATTATGGTGGAGGTTGTCTAAAAATTTTGGAAAGCGAAAATGTGTTACTTGGTATACCTTTTGATGAAATTGCGCAATGACTTTAAACGCGTCTGAACCTGTATACATGGAAAATATATGGTGAAAATGATCGGCTGGCAATCGGCGATTTCGATGACCGTGATAACGGTATAATCTAACAACGGGTACTAGAGAGCAAGAGAGATGGTAGTAGCACGCAGGAGGAAAAGGTCATTATTAGAATTTTATGTTCACATTCAAAATACGGTTCCTAGCCTACGCTGTATTTCCACATAGGCATCGAGAAGCGAATATGATGTAGCAATAGCTGACCTTTAATGAATTGCTTTTGCAATTTTTTTTTTCGACATTCCTCACATGACAATACTAATGTGTAACAGCCAGTACTTTTCAATATTTATGAACTAATTTCATAAGATCACGCAATAAGAGGCCGTTTGCAATGACCATCTAACGGCTGGACATTTTTATAACAATATTAGGGGGTCGGCGCCAGGTCTTTTGAACGCGTTGAGACTTGCTTAGCGGCATTTCTATGTTAATTTCAAAATGGTCTTGGGTGAAGGGACTCGACGGTTTTGTCTCTATTGGAGATCATTGAGATACGCTAATTAATCTGTGAGCAGCTGTAACCCTCTGTACCGTGATGCAATGAATACGTGTCTCCAATGATAACTTCACCCCATTTGGAATGTGAGGATTGGTCCTTAAGAATTAATTGATTTTCTCAATCTTTTTGATGGATTCTCGAATGAAGTTGGAAAATTGATCCTCAGCAGCGTCTTCTTCAAGAGTGCTGTAAACCCTGTTCAAGGCCTCAAAAATCTTTTAGACATCTATTGCTAATGTTAATGGATCTAAATAAGAGTATGCGAGAGCGAGAGAGATGATAGTAGAACGCACGAGGAAAAGGTTTCCGCGCATCAGGGGGTCGACACCAGGTCTTTTGAACGCGTTGAGACTTGCTTAGAAGCTTTTCTAAATTAATTTTAAAATGGTCTTAGCGGTTTTGTGTGAAGGATCTCAGCGGTTTCGTCACTATTGGAGATCATTGAGATACACTAACGGCTTGTCAAGGGAAAGGTCCGCAAACCGGTTGTGCGACTGTCATATTGGTGGAGCGATTTCCCCGACGAGAGAAAATTCTGAAAGGTGAATTCGAACTTACAACATGACAAGGGAGAGGTCAAAGCTCTGATTGTGGGTTTTTAAAATTTGTGTGAGATTTAAAAAGTAGGTCGTCGATATACGAGATTGAGCTAGACACCTTCAAACTGGTATTCAGACTAATGGAAATCTACGCTGTCAATTCATCAAAAAAGATATGTAACATCCGAATTAGGTCGGTAACGGTGTACGCACGAGGAAAATGTCATTTTACTTTCACTCTCAATACGGTTCCTACCGAATACGATGTATTTCCATAAGCGATTATAATGTAGCAATATCTGACCTTTAATGAAGGCGACTTTTGAAATTTAATTTTCGACACATGGCAAAGGTCGTCGATATACGAGATTACGCTTCAAGCTGGTATATGGATAGATTTCCCCGACGAGAGAAAACTCTGAAAGGTGAATTCGAACTTACCTGATGACAAGGGAGAGGTCAACGCCCTGATTGTAGGTTTTTAAAATTTGTGCGAGATTTAAAAAGTAGGTCGTCGATATACGAGATTGCACTTCAAGCTGGTATTTAGACTAATGGAAATCTACGCTTTCAATTCATCAAAAAAAGATATGTAACATCCGAATTAGATCGGTAACGGCATATTGAAAGAGTGATTTTCCAACAGGGCACATTTAAATGATCGAAAGATGTATGCATAACGCTACAGCATTATTCTTCGAAAACTTAATGGGACCGTCCACGAAGTCTTGCGTCATCTTAATGACCTCATTAGTGATGGTCAGATTTCCCAATGAGAGAGTCTTGAAACCGCGTGCTAAACAGCAAATCAAAAATGCGAATCAATCCGCGAATCGGCCCGCGAGTCAGTCCGCGACTCAAACCACGAGTCAGTCCGAGACTCAAACCACGAATTAGTTCACGAATCTACCACCTCGCATGCTGCGACAGCGCCGCGACTGTGGCGACGCCTGGTGGCGGCGGCGGGAACTGAGTTCAGTCTGTCCCTATTCATCTACTGGCGTTAATGGGTTAACCCATTAATCTTTAAAGATACTTTCTGCTCAAGGCATTAATTAAACCCTTACTCATAATTAATAATAATTTTATATACATTATTACTTTCCCAGTATTACATTATACTCTCACTGATATTCTTCTTCTAACATAATACATCTCAATCGTAGTATTCACTTTCAAAATTTGTAATTATTTTGAATTTTCCATTTATATCTCATTAGCTTTCTTATATTATAAGTTTATTTCGTATCGTCTCTGCTAACATTCCTCACACTATTGATATTCCTTAACTTCATTTATATAGTTTCAATATTTCCATAGCACATATCTTTCGACTATGGCGTGATCGTGTATTTCATATTTCATGCTTTCGCACCTTTGGTCAAGATGAAATTAAAGAAGCATTATTATCGCCAGTAACGTGAATGCATTCAGATTTAAGAAAATATACAACATATTGTAAAGGTGTTTCAAAGCTCCAACGTACTAGATGCCTACAGTTAATGAGGGTCTTGCCCGTCAATTTCGACGCACATTTTAGTCTAAACGTGTTAATGAAAATAGTGACATACAGTCTGCAAATATTGAAAAATGTACGTGTTATAATATGCAGAAATTATGTAATTGAAATGAATGATAGAGATACGTGTGTTAAATGAATCATTTAATTGCACATTCATATACTTTTGTCACCAACATTTCCAAAACACCGCAATTAAGCTTGTTTAGTTAAATTGTATAATGATCGTATATATTAAATTGTATCATTATTTATAACATGAAGTAAGATAGAACTATATAAGCTTTACAGACAGATCATTGAAAATTTTTCACTTTTCCTTTCAAAATGACTAATGTTTTACGGAATCACATACGCACATTTAAATAGAATTAATTTATGCATGTCTTCATGTTGAATTTTTGTTTGATCTTTTATTTCATATACGGTAGCAGCCTTTTTAAGTGATAATGTATGAAAACATCAGTTCTATAAACGATTCAATATCAATAATAATAATATGAAATTTGAGTGCATAGTGTGAAAACATAAGTTCTTAAAGGTTAATTTATTACTACGAAAATTATTATTGATATAATGACTTGTGTCTTTTGGTATTACACTAGGTGTGATGGATAGGAGGAAATTCTCCTTATGACAATATATTTAACAAAATACCTACATATAACAATAGTATTGGTACGTGAATAACTTAGTTAACTAATTAAGATTACAATGTGGAAGTAGCAAAAATCTGTCAAATATAACAACGTTTCGTGCAGTGTGATTATTCAAATCATTATTGTAAACGGAATTAAATAGTCATGTCGGTTCCCAGACAACCAGCTAGCTGCATATTGCAGCATATCAGGGGAAAAGTCAGGCGGAAGATATGTCGGCAGAACTACGGAATATGCGTCATCACATATACAGCAAATTTGCTGGAAATTCTCACCTGCCGACTAGCCTGCGGCGATTCTGACGCATTTCTGCGGAAGAGATTAAAAGGGTCGGCGAAGGGATTAAAGACGCATACAAACACGGAAGCCGCGTCGGTGAACCCCCACACATGTGCACGCGTGCATGCTCGAGGCAAGCGCGATAGGGGGCGATCGGCGTGACCAGGAGAGAGGTGACGGACGCAGCCATTTTCTCTCGTTTATCAAGTATCGAAACTATTGAATCGAAAAGATGCGGCAGCGGCATACCCGAAAAACGTGTAAAAAATTTGAATTTTTGAACAAGTCAGCGCAAAACTTGTTTCTTTCGGAAATCCTGAAGAATTAATTTAAGTTTTAATAAAATAACCTCCTAGCAATAAAAACTATTTATAATAATCATAAATTACGTCCAATTTGTCACAATTATAACGTCTATATTAGACTATAGACGAAACTCCAATTCTGTGAAAGTGTGTAGATTGTGTGCAGCATTAAAAACAGTTGAAATTAAAAAACATGCAGTTGCGATTAAAAATTGTAATTGTAAAAAAATGTAATAAGTTCGAAGTATTTGTGGAACTATATTCGGAGTTTTAAAAACGATAAATTTAACATTTTATTAACAGATTAAATGTATTTAGTATCAAGTCTATTTCTTCTTACGGTGTCATAGTATTATCCGAAACCTGGTTACATGCAGTTACGGATGAAGTTAATGTTGTCCCTGTATAAATGTCTGTAAACTTGGATACGAATCTCATTATAGAAATCACGCAAAATGATGTTCTCAAAGAATGGGGTTCACCAGTAAAATTTTTGTATTAGTTTTTATTATTTTAAATAATAATTTAGGTCATAAATAACACAAATAAAATCTAAAAAACAATTAATTCATTAATTTGGGTATTTTATTTGTCAATTAAAAACTCTTCCGTTTGAAAGCGCGCCAGTTTCGTATGACATCACTATGCGGGTTCGGCTGTCAACCAATCCCGTTCGCATATTCTGCTGTGCCTTGTATGCCATGTTTAACCTCAATACATAGTTTGTTTGCTTCAAAGTTTTTATTATGGAAAAAAGGGACATAAGACCTACTGATTAGACCCATACACTTTATTATGCCGTTATTTGCGTTTTCTTAATTTCAAAAATAGCTTTAAAATCTATGTATACATTATGTATAGGTAACATTTATCAGCTACAAGGATGCATCTTTGGACGAACGTCGTGACGTTACTGTTTGTCGTCTCGTGCATGTATATTGAACCTATTTGTAAAATAGCAGTACTTTGTCCATAGTACAAGTTTGCTTGTTCCGTTTTAAAATTTCGGAGCAAATTTTTGAGGTTAAATATGACATAAATTCAGAGTATAGAATATTCGAACGGAATTGGTTGACGGCCGAACCCGCATAGTGACGTCACACGAAACTGTTTTTAGTTTTTTAATTGGCAAATAAAATACTCAAATTAATGAATTAATTGTTTTTTAGAATTTATTTGTGTTATTTATGACCTAAATTATTATTTAAAATAATAAAAAATAATACAAAAATTTTACTGGTGAACCCCATTCTTTGAGAACATCATTTTGCGTGATTTCTATAATGAGATTCGTATCCAAGTTTACAGACATTTATACAGGGACAACATTAACTTCATCCGTAACTGCATGTGACCATGTTTCGGATAATACTATGACACCGTAAGAAGAAATAGACTTGATACTAAATACATTTAATCTGTTAATAAAATGTTAAATTTATCGTTTTTAAAACTCCGAATATAGTTCCACAAATACTTCGAACTTATTACATTTTTTTACAATTACAATTTTTAATCGCAACTGCATTTTTTTTAATTTCAACTGTTTTTAATGCTGCACACAATCTACACACTTTCACAGAATTGGAGTTTCGTCTATAGTCTAATATAGACGTTATAATTGTGACAAATTGGACGTAATTTATGATTATTATAAATAGTTTTTATTGCTAGGAGGTTATTTTAATAAAACTTAAATTAATTCTTCAGGATTTCCGAAAGAAACAAGTTTTGCGCTGACTTGTTCAAAAATTCAAATTTTTTACACGTTTTTCGGGTATGCCGCTGCCGCATCTTTTCGATTCAATAGTTTCGATACTTGATAAACAAGAGAAAATGGCTGCGTCCGTCACCTCTCTTCTCCTGTTCGCCCCCTCTCTCCTGGTCACGCCGATCGCCCCCTATCGCGCTTGCCTCGAGCATGCACGCGTGCACATGTGTGGGGGTTCACCGACGCGGTTTCCGTGTTTGTATGCGTCTTTAATCCCTTCGCCGACCCTTTTAATCTCTTCCGCAGAAATGCGTCAGAATCGCCGCAGACTAGTCGGCAGGTGAGAATTTCCAGCAAATTTGCTGTATATGTGATGACGCATATTCCGTAGTTCTGCCGACATATCCGCCGCCTGATTTTTCCCTTATATGCGGCAATATGCAGCAGATCTGGCTGTCTGGGTTAGGCTACATACAATTTCGAATGAAGAATTATACTGTTAGTTAGTACTAAAATACATTTACGCTTGTACTTGTTGGGATTTCAGAATGAATTTCATTCTATAGACGTGTGAATGTTACATCACAAGAATGTGCAAACGACTCGATTTTATGCATGGGTATTCGTATAGATTTAAGAAATGCGTAGCTAATGAGAGAGAGAGAGAGAGAGAGAGAGAGAGAATGGTCGACAATATTAAAGAATAAAGTTCAAAAGTCCCATTTACTATGAATAAGGCCATCTTATGTGGGCTATTATACACGGTTCTAATGTGAACAAATTTGTCATTATCATAATGATAAATACTTTGTCGACTTTCGTTTTGTTTTTACATTGACAGAAAGAAAGATGTAGTGTAGATAAGATGACTAAGACCATGTAAGATTTATGCATGGACTGACTTTAAGATGTGATGATTTCAAGTATTTGTTTTTAGAGTGCAGTACATCGCGATTCAATATACATACAAAGATTAATTGTTTAAACGATGTCAACTTAATGATTGAACATTTTTTATTTAAAATTTAGAGATCTTTGGCACGCTCAATTGTATTATAAATGGATCGAAACTTGTATTCATACGTCTATGTACATTTCAACGAGATCGAATATCGTAGAAAAGATTTCTTCAATTGCAAAAGTGTGGTGACCATCATACTGGTGCTAGTACTTGAAACGGTTTAATATTGCGTTTAACATCTTCTTCATCATCTGAGTATCGTAACTCGTAAACTATCGACAATGGACACGTATGGGACCGTCTATCCTAATCTTAAGAGGAACATCAAATGACACCGAGAGCGATCTAGTGACCGTGAAAACTATCTGTTTTTGTTACACTCTGATTTGATTTCCGATTCATAGGATTTTACGAAGAGATACTACGATCTAGAGAGAAAGGTACGACGTATACCCATAAGTTAGATGTACCACGCCATATGTGGAAATGCCAAAGAGTGTGTGAGAAGGAGAGATACAGAGATAGAGAGAGAGAGAGAGGGAAAATGAAGCGTCAATTAATGAAGGGGACAAGCAAATCAGTATTAGGTACTAGAAATTTAGTATATTGCCGACGTGCAAGGATTCCCCGGATCTGGTAATCAGTTTATATCGAAGGAAATGTGCATTATGGATATTTCCGACAGTGATGTAGTAAAGTACGTTTTGAACGTAAAACAATTGGCTAATGCACAATTGTCATGGTCTACGATTGGAATCGAGCGATATACCATGATGCAATCAACGAAACGTTGGAAGACATCGTTACATGTGCTCACAAGATATACATAAAAGGCGCAGACAAAAAAAAAGATATAGGTTGCAGGAAATTTTAGATGCTGACAATGCTGTTGACCTAGATATATTGGTCCGTCCATCTCTACCGAAACTCATAGGATAAAATGCTTAAAAATTGGATAGAGTAAAAAATCTTCAAGACCATCCTGCATCTCTTCAAAGGTCATTGAGAATTTTCTATGAAGTGAAACGTCTTGCATTAATGGAAACAAAAGACATCGAGTGTCTACCTATAGATTTCATCTCAACGTTTGCAGAACGTGAAATTGAAGAAGCATGATCATGTCTACCTCTCACAATGCAAATGAATTCAGATTTACGTGAATGTCGGCGATAAACATTTTGAAACGAGTGATGATCTCTTTAAACATACCAAAAGATGGCAGCATTATCATTTCCTTTAACTTTTTACTTAAAAGACACAAATCTGTGCGTAAAGATAGAAAGAAACTGTTGACTTTTACACCCTTCTCTTAGATTTTTACATCGTCATTTCGATCTTCTTATCCTCAGAAATTTTAAAAGCGGGAAATATTAAATGAAGGTTAATTAATTATATTAGAAGCAAGTCGATACTCGTATGTATTCGTCACTTGTGGGAAGTCAGATTCATTGTTACCGTATAGTAAAGTGTACGGATAATTAACAGGTCGAAACTTGTATGGCGATGTTTAAGATGTGGTAAATTGTACACACACACATTAAAAACGGTCAGGAACCTGATTAATTACATTATCCACGTATCCAAACTCGTATAGCTATGGTTCGAACGTCATGAAAACACGTAAATACCGTGAATAGATAAATGCATAGGGAATAAGCGTGTCATTCTAATTGCCTCTCTTTCTAATTACTGCTAGCTTCTTCCATCATTTCTATATTATACATTTTAATACACACTAGTCGGATTATGTGTGATTTATTACTATTTCAATATTATTATTATTATAAATTATTTATTTATGTATTAGTGCTACCTTTGTTAACGAAGGGGTGTGTTGGCCTACGGGTGACCCACCAGGTCATTCCTATAGATAAAATACGGAACTGAGTCATCTCCTTTCTATTATGGCGGAGGTTGTCTAAATTTTGGAAAGAGAAAATGTGTCACTTGGTATATCTTTTGATGAAATTGCGCAATGACTTTAAACGCGTCTGCACCTGTATACATGGAAAAATATATGGTGAAAATGATCGGCGGGTAATCGGCGATGACGATGACCGTGATAACGGTATAATGCTAAAGTTATGGATATA
Organism: Trichopria drosophilae; assembly: GCA_030407085.1. Classification (NCBI taxonomy): domain Eukaryota; kingdom Metazoa; phylum Arthropoda; class Insecta; order Hymenoptera; family Diapriidae; genus Trichopria; species Trichopria drosophilae. Next base: position 53,813,162 of record CM059587.1, read on the forward strand.
ACAAAGAGTATGCGAGAGCGAGATAGATGGTAGTAGAACGCAGGAGGAAAAGTTCATTATTAGAATTTTACGTTCACTTTCACAATACGGTTCCTAGTCCAAGATGATGGAATACATTGTAGACGTTCAGGGATTCCGCGGGCCTGGTAATCGCTTCATACCGAAGGAAATGTCTATAATGAATATTTTCGTCGGTCAAATTGAGACATGTGTGTTTGAACCACCATATCAATGGGTGTAGTTACCGTTACACTATAAAAGAGTCAATAACTGGTTAATGCATAATTACCACGGCTTACCATGGCAATCTGGCGACGTTCCCTTTGATACTATAAACGAGACTTTGGAGGATATTGTTAAATGTGCCAACAAAGTTTATGTAAAAGGAGTCGATAAAAAATGTTGGTTGGAGGATATATGAAACGCTGAAAATGTTATTGATCTCGACGTTTTGTACTGTCCATCTCTGACAAAACTGAAGCAAGAGCAGCAATATGAATCGTTGGAGAAGTGTGAAAATCATTCGCTTAATGAAACTTGCACTAAAGAAAATCTGCAAATACTTAAAAATTGGGTATTGGGAAATCTACTTGAACAGCCTGCATCTCTTCGACGTTCATTACGGATTTATTACGAAGTGAAACGTCTCGCATTGATGGAAACAAAAGATATAGAATATCTACCGATCGATTTCATCTGCATGTTTGTTGAACGACAAATTGAAGAAGCATGGACCTGCTTGCCACCTGCTATGCAAATGCATCCTGAAATACGTGAATGTCGACGATGTTATAAACATTTCGAATCAAGCTATGATACGATAGATGGTGGGCCGCCTGTGATTAAAGACTGCATCAGTTGTCAATTTAAAAGCGATGCATTAGTTGACGATATTGAAAATATAAATTTTAAGTAATAGCTATTTTATATTCTTATGTATAACAATATTGTGAACAAAACAAATTAATGTAATGAATATGAATGTGAAAAATAAAATTTATTAAATACATCTTGTATACATAGTGTATTTTCTTCATCTTCCTTCCTGCATGATATTGTACTAAAAAAAATAAATATTTAAGAAAGAGTCGATGATCGACGTAATGATTAATGGGTTTTACAGTCGAGGCGTTGCGATGGTGGTAATGGGAACGGTTTTCAATAGGAGGAGAGACGAAAACAAGACTTTCCACCTTATGAATGAAAATCTGTGTTTAAAATATGTAGGTTAAGAAGGATTTCGGAACGTCATGTCAGGGAACGAGAAAATTAAAATATTGATGTTAGATGGAACAAATTTTGTAATTGATAGGTAGGATAAACGGACCTGTCGTAGCCGGCAGGTCCCGCGCATCAGGGGGTCGACGTCAGGTTTTTTGAACGCGTTGAGACTTGATTAGAGGCTTTTCTAAATTAATTTCAAAATGGTCTTAGCAGTTTTGTGTGAAGGGGCTCAACGATTTCGTGACTATTGGAGATCATTGAGTTACGCTAACGGCTTGTCAAGACGACTGTCATATAGATGGATAGATTTCCCCGACGAGAGAAAGCTCTGAAAGGTGAATTCGAACTTAGAACATGGCACGGGAGAGGTCAACGCCCTGCTTGTAGGTTTTTAAAATTTGTGTGAGATTTAAAAAGTAGGTCGTCGATATACGAGATTGGGCCAGACACCTTCAAGCTGGTATTTAGACTAATGGAAATCTACGCTTTCAATTCATCAAAAAAGATATGTAACATCCGAATTAAGTCAGTCACGGTGTGCCATATTGAAAGAAAGATTTCCCAATAGGGCACATTTAAAAGATCGAAAGATATATGCATAACGCTACAGCATTAATCTTCGAAAACTCAATGGGACCGTCCACGAAGTCCTTGCGTCATCTTAATGACCTCATTAGTGATGGTCAGATTTCCCAATGAGGGAGTCATGAATTATAAGCCCGCGTACTAAACAGTAAATCAAAAATGCGAATCAATCCGCGAATCGGCCCGCGAGTCAGTCCGCTACGCAGTCCGCGACTCAATCCGCGACTCAGTCCGCGAATTAGTCCACGAATCAGTCTGCGAATTAGTTCACGAATCTACCACCTCGCATGCTGCGACAGCGCCGCGACTGTGGCGACGCCTGGTGGCGACGGCGGAAACTAATTTCAAACTGTCCTTCTTCTACTACTACGCTTCGTTTTTAGCAGGGTTTATCTGCATTGTGAATAATAAATTATTGTTTTTCAAGAATTGTTGAATTTCTTGTTTTCAAGACTCTTCATTATTTGTAGTATTCCATTGAGTGATATTGGTGGAAAAATTGTTAATTATATTGACTGCCTTACTTCTACCCCTATCCTTATTATTCATTACAATATTACCATTATCGTCCCTAATATGCTTTATGTCTGAAATACAATGTTCTATCCCTGCAATGATGCATTCATATGGTATATTTTTTGTATTTAATACTGCATGCTTCTGTCCTAAACTAAATATCATTTCAATATTATTTGGAATTTCTATATCGCTGTGGTTCTTCATCTACTTATTTTGAATGGTGACATTACTTCTTGTATCCTTTTTTTTAAATTCTTGTTCAACCAATTAAACTTTTTAAAGTTTATTTCTAATAGAATATATAAGCTGGGTATATAGAATTCATTAATTTAATCATATAAGACTTGAAAATAATTTACTATTTTCCCTTATTTAGGTATTATACTCATTGCCATAATTGCCAATCCATGAGTTTTAACTTAATTCCATGTTCTAAGTGCCCGCTGTCACTATATTGTTCAGAAGAATGCAGAAATCAATCATGGGAAATTGCTCATCAATTTGAATGTTCAGTTCAAAGTGTTTTATCAAATTTATTCAATGTAAATAAAAATAAAATTCGGCTGCTTAGCAAAATCATTAGAATGATAATTATAGCTACTAAGGGCGGGACTAAAATCTATGAACTTATGCAGGATACATCATTCGCCGAAATAAATCCAGGTAAATGTAATTTAGGTGCTCTATTTCAATGATTTTAGTAAAATTTGAAAATAAGACAACTTCTTTTTTCTTGTTGATTTCACTATAATATTTATTACAAGAATTTCTGTAAAATATATGCATCATGGTAACCACATGCGTCACCTTCGTACGTCATTATTACAAATATGTCTATGAAAAAATATAACGCCTCACACGATTACGTGACGTGTCTGAAAAAGAAAATGATTCCGACAAAATTTGCAGGATTATGGGACATCCACTTGATGGTTACCTCGAATTTGAAGTTGAGTTCGACCTTGAGTTATTTTATGCCCTTGATACGAAAATAACTATTTCGATATATCTAAAAGATGTCTTATGCATATCTAAAAGATATCCGTTAGAGGTCTTTTCAACATTTTCAAGATATCTTTGACGAATTATACTGGGTGAGTGCGAGAGAACGGAATGAGGAGTAAGCTCGTTACGATTCCCTACTGTTGCGATTTTTCATCGGCAACGGGAATCTTTAACTATGGTCTGGAATACCTCTCTTAATCCTGTACAGGAAATATTTGAAATTTGATGGGGAAACTGGTTAACCTTATTGGGATTACACAAGCCACAAAAAAAAAGTAAAACACTCACCAGACACTATATTTTAGTTGATTATATTATTTTTAATAATTCACAATACTACCTGTCTCGTCGGGACTCACAGAGTTGACCAAAAAATTTATTAAAAAAAAATACTCCGGTAAACGTGTTTGATGTGGGCCTTATTGTCCCGAAGTCAGAGCTTAACTAACTGACAGTTGACATGTTCGAAAATTAGAAGTTGAAACATTCATACATACGTAAACCCTATTACATTGTATACTATACTACACACATGTATACTAAATAAGTTTCGTTTATAATTCCAATTTCTTATACTTTTAGACATATGGCAGGCATTTAAATACATTATACAAGCAAAGCTAATGCAACTTATTAGACTCACACATTCCTACATACACATATATAACATACACTCTATACAGAGGTGACGACTTACATTTGCATTATTATACATTATTACATTTATTATTATTAATCATTATTACATAAATTACATTGGAATGGAAAATCCACAATACTAAAAATAATATTCGTAATTCCAATGTAATACATTTCAGAATTTTATAATTCATTAAAATATTAATTTATAATATAAAAATATATATACGAAACAGAAATTAAATAATGTTACAATTCCAAGAATCACATCAGCTTTCTATACGGGCATGTATCGGTGCGTTGTTATGATCCGGCTTTATTTACAATAGATTAATGAGCAATTAAGAAATTAAGAAATAAAATAATATAATGGTGAAATTAATTTTTACCTCGGATCATAACACTCCTCTCTTCTTAAAAGTCATCACCGTCCCCGGTACATAACATGGTCATAGACAGCAAATAATGCCACAATGTTTTACATTTAAGCTATGACAATGCAACAATTTCTGTTGATACTGAAAAGAAAAAGATTAGTCATGTGTTCATAAATGTTAATTAAATCTTTTAGAGTCAACGGCAAATGCCACAATATAAAATTAAAAATGACTCCAAAGATAGAAGGATATGTGAGCATAACAAGCACTAATTGTAGACCAAATTATGAGTTTAATTTTTACATATTCAGTATTGTAGCAACATACAAGGTAATTCTATTGAATTTCTACTTTCTCCAATACCTAAAAAAAATAAATAAATAAATAAATTGTAGCAATTGATACGTATATATATATTAGATTATGAATAATCAACAATGCTTTCGCATTAACTATCTAATATATTTACTTATAAACTTGGCGACATTCTTGTAAAATAGATTTTAATAAGAGAGTTCCGGTTGGCTTTACTTGTCTTTGAATTCCAGTATCTCCCCGATACATCGACAAGGCAGTGTCAATGCCGAAGTTGCATATCCGCGAAAATGCAGAGTTTATAATTTCCCTTCCTATATTTATATATACACCCTTCTAAGTCGAGGTGCGTTAATTCGCACCTGGAGTTAAACAAACTACATATCTCCGTCGTACCAACACCAAGACACCCGCGACACTCCAGCTCACGAAGACCATGCAAAGATTCGAAGAAATAAGCCACGATGTTGGGGCGAAGCATGGACATTCTCAATCTTCGCAATCCCGTCAAGCGCCCCAATGGATCCAGTCCAAAGTCTTCACGAATGTTAGTACATCCAGTGATATCAAGGGTCTGGATATGGTCTAAATGTTGACCAATCTCCCAAATAAATGAGTCATCAACTATCGGGCAAAATCTTAATTCTAGAAGTACTAGATTTTTACACTTTCGTGGCATATCCAGCACTTCTGAACCTATGTGAACGAGCGGAAGCTCAAAGAAATCAACTTCATTCTGATTATCGTTTCGTTCGTTAATGTTATCATTTATATCATCATTCAAAATCTCACCTAATCCAACTCCCTGAAAAATGAGAGATGTTAGCTTGTCCGGACCACACCTATTAGCTAAGGCAGATAAAATCAATGGGCCTTGAATTTGACGACCTCTGATCAGAGTTAAATCCTGTAGGTCTTCTTGTCATTTTAATAGATGCACCAAATTTTCCGTTCTCAACTTCTCACATCTTTCTATTTTCAAAGATCGGAGACGTAGAACTGAATCTATGAAACATGTTCCAGTAATTTCAGTTCCGCATAAGGAAAGATTTTGAAGAGACAAGTTCTTATTAAAAACGCGCGTTAGATCTTTTTCGACTGGACCAACAGTTCTTCCCAGATGCAGACTTTGCAATTGCGTTGCAACCTCCGCCATCATTCGGATTGCTGTCGGCCTAATCTCTAAACCTATTAAATCTAAAGTCGTAAGACTCGGATATTTACGCGACAGAATATAAGCAATTTGGGGTGGTAATTCGCTTTTCAAATTAATCTCTCTGAGATATTCCCCTCCTCCACGGACAGCCCAGTAGAGAAGTTCCATAGATATAAGAGACTGATCCCATTCTTCATTCCATAACCATGAGGATCTGTCCGAGATCTCTCGAAGACCTCGAAATGCCTCATAAACGCCATCTCTCCACATTCTAGACATGGTGGCTAAACGAGAGCGATCAACCAAAGGTAAGAATGACCCAATCCTGGAAGTTATTTCTACAGGCAGTGTGTTGGCTAAACCACCGGTCTCTTTTCCCTGTCGATCGCTCTGTTCTCGATGTTCTGAAGCACCACGAGTATGCCAGGGGTCAGCACGAAGGAGACGCAGTTTTCGACCGTGAAGGGTGTAATTATGCTCTTTACTTTTTTCGAAACAGGCAGAAGCTTGTTCCGAGGTGTTAAATGTGATGAACCCAAGCAAACCCGTAGGACGCATCACAACCGCAGCATGTTTAACACCGTCCTGTCGAAACAGTCGCTTCAATTGCCATCCCTTAGTTATTGTGGAAAGCCTTGTAACAACGAGTCTATCTGTTGCTCCCTTCCTGATTATAATGCTATTACAACAAACGATATTGTTACACTCGCATATCTCTAATTATCTATAATAAAACAAGATTATGAAGAATATTCCTGGAGAACTTCACAATATATTAATGTAAAAGGATATTCTTCAATCACTTTCAATGAATTAATTTTAATTTATCTACGTGTTTGGTGAGTCTATTCCCTTCTGTGTCTTCTATTACAATGTTGTTTCTATTTAAGATCTCGACTATTCTATAATCACCTTTATATTTAGGAGAAAATTTTCCACATTTGGGTTGTATTAAAATTTTTACTAAATCACTAACTTTACCTTCAAAAGGATTACTTTTCAAATCGTAAATTTCTTTCGATCGCTGTTTCGCTTTAATTAAATTTTGTCCTGCAATTACTTGCATTTCCGGTAATCGAGTGGTTAGTTAAGTCAAACAAATAAGAATTATAACACTTTATGGAGTCAGTTTCAGGAAAAGAACTAGGACATCTCGCTAATCTGCCAAACACAAGCTCAAAAGGCGTGAAATTAGTCGCTGAGTGAACCGATGTGTTATATGCAAACATGGCAAAGGGTACAATTCTATCGCAGTCATTATAGTCTCGGATGTAATGCGATATATATTCAGACAGTACTATATGACTTCGCTCTAAACTTTCATTTGTCTGAGGTCGATATCCAGAAGTATTTACTTGATGAATTTAACACAATTTGGATAATTGGTGTAATAATTTACTCATGAAACTCGGTCCTTTATCAGTCAAAATTGTTTTTGGAGATCCATATTGTAAAATTAACTTAATCACAAAAGCATGAGCTATAGTCTTGGCTGTGATGTCAGGTATAGGTACAGCTAATGAGTATTTCGTCAAACAGTCTTGTATAGTCAAGATATGTCGATTTTCATTTGGCGTCAACGGTAAAGGGCCTACAGTATCCAAAGAAACCTTTTCAAATGCGTCAATAGGTGTATCGGTAATTATCATAGGCTCTCTAACTTTAGCACGGACAACCTTTTGACTCTGACAACTTTTACAAACTCTTAATACTTATATAATTACTATACAAACTCTTAACTTATATAATTTTGAATGTCATTTTTCATATTAGGCCAATAAAAACGTTCGCGTATTCTTCTATAAGTTTTTGTCACACCCTTATGACCTCCAATGAGACTATCATGATTTTCAGAAATTATTTGCAGTCTCAACTCTTCCGGTGGTAATCGAACATTACCCGCACATATTGTAATTTTAATCTCTGTTTGTGAAAATAATTCTTGAATTAGTGTAAATAAAAACCTTTGAATATTAGGTTCAATAAAATCTCCATTTTGTGAAATTCTAAAGCTACTTATACCTAAATCTAACAATGTTTTCCTTAAATTTAATAGAGCTATGCGCAAATTTTCCTTTAAAACATTTTCGAAATGCTTGTTCTTTATCACTACACTAAATATTTTGTAATTTCCATTAGGAGTTATTATTAAAATTTGTCCTATTTTAGGTTTATTTATCTTAAAATTGTCGGAATTTATCTTTCCTAAATCAGCCAACAATCTACTGACCGGGATTATTATTTCACTATCAACTGAGATAAAATGAACATAATTCGAATGTTCGTAAGTTAGATTTTCTCTAGAAAATTCTAAAAAGTTATCTATCTCTGGTTTTAAATAAAATGTTTGTGGCTCTATTTCAGGGTATACACTTTCATTAATTTCTATTGTTTTAAATAGTAAATCTTCATCGGGTGTAATTATTCGCCTAGATTTTACGGTTGGATTCATGTTTAACACTAAGTTCTTCTTAGAATTTTGTTCTAAATTAATATTTCCAATCGGCGTCGATAAGGCTACGGGTTTATCTTTACTAAATGAAGGTGTTAATAAAGTTGATTGTAAGACAGGTCGAGAGAGGATAGTATCTTCAATTATAATTGGTTTTGTTTTTCGTGAAGCAATCAATAACTCTTCTTCCTTTGGTACGTCTTGTAAAAAAACCTTATTTTTATTTAAGCACGGTTGTCGTTTAATAGCTTGTTTTTCACTTCCACATAGTCCAAATTCTTGAGCATTTAATCGCTTTTGATGTTCAATTAATTGATCTTCCCTTTCAGGAACATAATTTCGTTCTCTTAATGAATTTTCAAATTCCCGAAATGAATTTCTTAAGGATTCTAAATCTATTCCTGAAGAACTTTCCTTGTTCTCAATTAATTCATCACATTTATCTATTTCATCCTCAGTATCCGAACTGTGACCCGCTGGCAATTTCACCATAATCTCTTCCAAATCATCACTCACCACCATAGGATTTTCATCCACAGCCATAGAAGCTCGTTTTATGGGGGAAGATTTTTCTTCAGAGATGGTTGGAACATCCAAAATATCAAAATTCGAATTCACCGCAAGATGAGGAAAGACACTTTTACTTTGTTTAAAAGCAGGTGGATCATCTTTTTCTTTGAGTAAATCTTCATCTGATTCAGATCCATTTGTGGAAATAGCACCTTCATTAGTGGCTATCTGAAGTTTTTTATATGTCGTTGAAGGTACTCGAAGTAAACCGGGTGTTGGGTATATTTTTGATCGAGTGCGAGAAGAAATAGAATTTAGATTTTCGGTAACAGGCTGTTTCTTTGTCATCGAACCTAATGCTCTGCCTACCTTTCGTTTATATCTTCTTGTTTTTCATTAGATGTTTGTGTTTTCGACGTAGGCTTTACTACCCTTTTAAGCGGAAATATTTGCTGTAGACTATTTACTTTTTCAGAATTTAAATCATCAATTTGAACTGGATTTCTGGATAAAGCATCGGCGTTGTTATTTAGTCGGCCTGGTTTGTAAGAAAAATCAAAGTCGTAATCACGTAATTTTAATCTCCAACGGATAAGTCGTTGCCCTGGATCTTTAACAGAATCAATCCATTTCAATGGCTGATGATCACTTGGTAGCTTGAATTTTCGTCCATATAAATATGGTCTAAAATGGATTACGGAATACAATACCGCAAGACATTCTTTTTCTGTTGTAGAATAATTCTGTTCCGGACTCGTCAAATTCCTCGAATAATATGATACCGGGAGGTCATCTCCGTCTATTTCTCGACTAAGTACAGCACCTATTGCATAATTCGAAGCGTCTGTCGTCAATTTAAATATTTTATTAAAATTCGAACATTGTAAAATTGGTTCTTTGCATAAAATTTCACGTAATAACAAAAAACTATCTTCCTGTTCTTTTTCCCAATTAAACTTTGCATTTTTCTTTAGTAGTGTTGCCAAAGGTTTTGCAATGTCAGCATAATTGTGTATAAAACGACGGTAATAACCGGTGAAACCCAAAAATTCTCGGATATTACGTTGACTTTTTGGACGAGGGAAGTGCATAACAGCTTTTAATTTATCAGGGTTAGGGCTTACACCATTTCTCCCTATAATATGGCCTAAATACGTTACTTCCGATTTTAAGAATGCACACTTATCTAGCTGTAACGAGAGATTGGCATCCTTTAATCTTTTAAAAACTCTTCTTATTCTCTTCCCATGTTCTTCTAGATCTTTAGCAAAAACAACAATATCGTCCATATAAACAAAACTCTCTACTCCGATTAAACCTCTGAGCACGCTATCCATAAGCCGTTGAAATGTTGCTGGAGCATTTTTTAATCCTTCAGGCATTCGAAGATACTCTTAATGACCATTAGGTGTAGAAAAAGCCGTTTTAGCCTGATCCTCGGGATTCATCTTAATTTGTTAAAAACCGGAATTCAAATCCAAAATTGAAAAATATACTGCTTCTCCTAATTGATCTAATATATCAGTAATATTCGGCAAAGGATAAGCATCGCTTACAGTCTTTTCATTCAATTGTCTAAAATCGATTACCATTTTCCATCGGGGATTTCCTTGACTATCAGGTTTCTTCGGTACTATCCAAAGTCGAGAATTGTAAGGTGAAGAAGATGGCACAATTATTTTATTTTTTAATTTCAATTTAATTTGTTTCTCTATCTCATCCTTATGTATATGTGGATATCGGTATTGCCTGGTATTAATGGGTACATTATCCATCAAAGGTACAGAATGCAGTACTCGTGATGTAACAGGCAATGTCTCTCCAGGTAACGCAAATAAATTATGAAATTCATTAATCAAATCAATCACATGATTTTTTTCTTCATCATTCAAATGGTCTAACATTAAGCTTTCAATTATTTTATTTTTACGTAATTGTAAAGACCATTCATTACTACTTGTATTCTCTAAAAATTCATTTTCCAATGCTGTAAATGGAATTAATTTTTGAGGAGGAATTTCTACTTGTACGTCATTCTCTAGTGTATTAATAGCGAATAATTGACAAACTCCATGTTTATCTGGGCGAACTACTGCTTCACCTACATATATACCCTATTTTCATCGTCTGAGTGAGAATCTGAAGATTGTAACGAAAAATTAATTTTCTAAACGAGAGTTTATCTCCGGAATTTTAACCACTGGACCAACCGCGATTAACCGATCGTCGGAAGACGAAAAACCCTCGGCGAATCTTAAAATTTACGTTCACCGACTAACTACTCCGTCGGCGAGAAAGAACGGGTCTCGTTATAAATAAACCAGTCGGAATTAATAACCAACAAAACCGGTTTATTACCAAAATAAAACTTAACGGTACAAAAATGATATAAATCCGGCCACGATATTCGGTACAAAATCAAAACGCAATTCCGGCCGTTACAAAATGGAATTGCAGGAATATTTTACGATCGAACCGAGCGAGAGGGAAAGAGAGAGGACAATAGGGACACTTCCCCAAATTACGGCCGAGCCAGTACTTACAAATCTTCCAATACACTGCCGGTCCTCCTCTATTTTACCGCCGAGTTGTCCACCAAGTCCTGGTTACAGGACAGTCGTACACTGGACACAATAATCCACAGTGTCGCGATAAAACACCCGAAAAGTGACACGAAATCGCGTTATGCAAAACGCACGCACGGAAAAGTGCCGAAATTCGGTGATCGATGCGATCCTGCATCGATCAACGACAATGCCAATCTAATAGAGTTCAGAGACGTACCGTGTTCCTCGCGGCCCTTCGTGTACCTTCGCGAAACCCGAACGCGGTCTCTCTCTCTCTCTCTCTCTCTCTGTTTGTTTCTTGCACCTGCAAGAACAATACATTTAACTTACATACTAAATACTTATAATTATTCGGTATTAACCAATGAAGACGGTTCGCCGTAACGAGAGATTCCGGCACCCCGGTGCTCTCGTTACAAGATCTTAAAATTGAAGTCTTTACCTTTTGATCATTCTGTACAACAGGATAGTTATGAAAACTTGTTGATGGTAATTCACAACTATTGTTGTCTAAATTTTGGAAAGAGTTTAAAATTGAACTTTCAAGTCGTTTGCGCGATTCTAATTTTATTGCTAACTTTAATGCCTCTTCCATATTTTAAGGATTGCCAACTAAAACAAGACCAGATATCTCATCCGGCAAACCTCTTAAAAATGCATCTAATGCACAATCTTTTAAGGGTTTTAACATTTCTTCTCCATTTGCTTCATAAGAATCTTTTAAACAAGTAATTGCACCTGATAATAAAATATTTAAACGATTATAAAAGTCACTAACACTCTCATTTCTGTTCATATAAATACTTTGAATTTGTTGAACATAAAATGGATAATCTTTACCGGGGGAAAAACGAACTTTTAAATGTTTTATTAAATCGTCAACTTTCTTAAAATTTTTACCGTATAAGCTATCACGAGCAGCCCCCTGTAGTTTACTCAATACTGCTTTTACAAAAGATGATTCAAATTCATCTGGAATTCCTCGACAAGCAGATTGAAGATCTTGTATAAAATCTTTCAACGGAATATTTTTACCGTCATAGTACGTAACTGACGTGAGCGCATTTTGTAAAACTAGGCATTCGGTCATAGATGCCATCATTTTATTCGTCACATCCATACTTATATTCCATTCATCACCCATTATAAAGGCAAAATAAACAATAACAAACCAAAGTAACTAAACAATAAAAAAATTAAAATTAAAATACAATTAATTAAATAAATATTCTTTTTTTTTTTTAAATGTCAAAGTTAAAAGTCACAATAAAAAAAATTAATAACAAAAATAAATTAATAAATTAAAACAATAAGTTAATATAAATAAAATTTCAAATTCATAAAATAAATAATATTCACTACATTCATACAACAATCTCACTGAACACTATTTAAATTTCAACGTTTTTCAAATTTACACTTATCAACACATGAACAAAACATGAAATTAAATTTGAATTTCACATGAAATAATAGTATCGTTACACAATATATATATATACATATGTATTTCATTTAATATTAAATTATAAATATTAAATTCATACCTGTTCACGACAACAAATTTTTACAAAATTCAAATCAATCTCAATTATCGGTAACTGTCATGTTATTCAATTACCACATGGCGATGTCTAAGTTCCTTTCCAAAATCTCTATTTCCATATAAATTTTTGGGATAAAAAGGAAAATAAATGCACTTTGCAACCCTTTATAGAACAGTGGGGATCTGAAACTAAACTGTTAGAATAAATAAAATTCCGAATCCAATATTTCAACTAATTAAGAAGTATCCTGGCAGGATCGCCAATTTTGTTACGATTCCCTACTGTTGCGATTTTTCATCGGCAACGGGAATCTTTAACTATGGTCCGGAATACCCCTCTTAATCCTCTACAGGAAATATTTGAAATTTGATTGGGAAACTGGTTAAACTTATTGGGATTACACAAGCCACAAAAAAAAAGTAAAACACTCACCAGACACTATATTTTAGTTAATTATATTATTTTTAATAATTCACAACACTACCTATCTCGTCGGGACTCACAGAGTTGACCAAAAAATGTATTAAAAAATAATACTCCGGTAAACGTGTTTGATGTGGGCCTTATTGTCCCGAAGTCAGAGCTTAACTAACTGACAGTTGACATGTTCGAAAATTAGAAGTTGAAACATTCATACATACGCATACATTGTAAGAGTATAAGAAATAAAATCATATCAAGTTGGGATATGTGACAAGTTCAATGCCTTATTCTATTATTGTATGTGTGTGTATGTATGTATTTATTTTACTCTCATAAAGGGATAAAGTCCTGGTGAGAAGGGAGTTTTGAAATTTGCTGTTAAATTAATCATTAACTTAACATATAATTTTTTAATACAATATCTCAGTCGCCTAACAAAAACGATCTTCTGACAAAAGTCGCCCTTACATACTTTAGAAGAAGCTTCGCGGATATAGGGTCGGGGTTACATATTAGTACGCAAAGGAGGTTACTGGCGTCCGGTCGGGGCGTTGACACACGTTTGATAAATTCACGCCTGACAGTGGTCAATAAAGGGCACTCGGCGAGAATGTGCATAAGTGTTTCGGGGGCATTCATGTTGCATAGGGCTTTGCGGGTTATAACTGAAACGTATACCGGCAATTAAGATCGAGCACGAGTAGACTGTCGCAAGTCTAACTTGAGTTTTGGCTCTGAGGCAGGGCAGAGGGAGACGAGACAGATACAACGTGTACGGCGAGTCCGTGAGCTGTCGAAAGATCGGCAGTTGCGAAGTACCGGAGTTGAAATACCTCGCTAGATCTTTAGCTCTGCAGGATGCGGCGTATTTAGCGACTAAGTCCAGTCCGGCGTCAGCCCACGAGCCCGCAGTAAAATCGGTCCAGAACGTCCGACTCCGACCCGTTCAGAAGCGACATGATCTGAGAAAGCCAGTTTCGGATGTCCTGCGATGGTACCCTGGATGTCAGTTCTCTAAGACGGAAAAGTAAAATTTTAGGTAGTCTGGAGTCGGGCAGTCCGAGAGTCTTAATTATACATTTTATCGTTCTGTCAAGAATTTCCACCGCGATCGGTGGAATGCCAAGTTCTAAACGGATCAAGTAAGCCGGAGTATTTTGCGGTAGTTGTAGAAGCTTCTTAAAAAACTCAATCTGCACTGACTCCAGTCTATCCAAATGCCGGAGGGCCCAAAACGGAGCCGCATACAAAAGGACCGAAGTGATCAAGGCTTTATATAATTTCAAGTACGCGTTCCAGTCGTCGATTTTCGCGGAGTTTATTATCGCTAAAACTGCGGCTGTGGCTGCCGTTGTACGCACGATAGCATCCTGGGTTGGCTGAAGGCCCGATGCTGAGGAGGAAAAAACTATTCCCAAGAATCTGTAGGTATTCTTGACCTCAACCGGAACATTTTCGTATAAAAATCCCCTTGAACACTGGTCAAGTGGACCTGCCCTCCTGAAGCAGACAATCTTAGTTTTGTCCACATTAACGGTGAGCAGGCTGCGAGTACTGTAGTACGAGAGGATTCCCAATTTGGCACGAAGGTCGACGGGAGACAATGCGAGGATGGCAAGGTCATCAGCGCAGAGAAGCATTAACAAGTCTGTTGTTTAACAAGTCGGTGACATCCGCGCTGCGCACATTATGCTCACGGAAAAAAGACACTATATCAGAGAGGTACAAGTTGAATAGTAGGGGGCTTAAAATCTCGCCCTGCAACACCCCTGTCGTTACTTTATAGCGGGACGCTTCTCCGCTTTCATTGCGGTAAATGACTGACGCAGAACGGTATAGTGCATTTAATACTCTAACAAATTTAGCACTAACGCCAAAACTGAGGAGCTTACGCCAGAGAAGAGCTTGAGGAACAGAATCGAAGGCCCTTTTAAAATCTACGAATAGGCTATATATTTTTCCTTTAGTGCGCCTGAGAGCAACTTGCACAGCTGCGAGAAGGCAGAAAATATTGTCCTCTGCCCCTCTTCCCCTACGGAAGCCGGATTGCTCCTCTGGGAGAATACCTCTCTGCGTCACCCAACTAGTCAGGCTCGTGCATAAAATCTGCGAGAAGATCTTCGCCATAGCATTCGTAATTGCTATCAGACGGTAATTCGATGGGTTGTCGCACGCGCCCTTCTTATAAGGGTAAAAATGGTCGAGTCGGCCCAGCTTGAAGGAAAAGTTTCCACCGAAAAGATACTGTTAAAGAGCGAGTGAAGGAGAGAATGCCACTGGTCATCCATAAGTTTAAAAAGTTCAGAAGGAATGTTATCTGGTCCAATGGCTTTCCCCACCTTCAGAGAGTTCAAGCTGCTTTTGAGTTCGCTCATAGAGAAAGGCGAATCCAGTATGGAGTCGAATGTACCAACGTATAAGACAGCTGGAAGTTCTGTCTGCGGAAAAAACTGTTGGAAAAACGCGTTCCGGACATCATCTGTCACTCGGGTGTTTGGGACGGGTTTCGATCGGAATTGGCGCGCAGTACCCGAGAAGTCCGCTGAGGTGCAGGAATCCGCGAAGCTGTTAGCGATTCTGGTGTCGAAATTAATTTTTTTCCGGGATAATAAGGTAGTGTATGACCTTCGTGCTGATCTATAGGAATTTACCGAGGTTGAGGTGTATCCTTTTCATATTTCTTAAGGTTCGGGCAAGCACTCTCTTCGTCGAGAAACACTCTTCGTCGAACCATTGCTTGTAAAAACGCGGATTGATACGGAAACGAGAAACACAGTCTATTAATAGGCCAGCAGTATATGCTGAGTCGCGAACTGTATCTAAAAAATACTTATACAGTAGGACAAATTCATCGGTGTTTAACCTTATACAATTTTGCATACAATTTGATAACTGATAGCGGAAGTTCATAAATACGCAGTTTCCCCGAACGGGGGTCTTTGATATCGTGTCACGTTACGAGTTTCTGGGACGCAGGCGTTTGGTTCCGTTACGCAACTATATTCGGAAAGATAGAGAGCCACTGTTATTGGCAGATGGTCAGAACCGAAAAGATCATCTCCAATAGCTAAATCGTTAATATATGGTAAGTGCGCTACACAGATCAACGACGCTGAAACCCCTCTGTCCGAGACATGTGAAGTGCGCCGGAAAGTCACTCGGCGTCCGACCGTTTAATAAAGCAAAATTATTTGATTCTATAAATTCGGACGAATGGGTGCCGCGGCGATTAAGTGTTTCGTCATGAAATCGTTTTCGAACTCGCACGGAGGAGCCATAAAAAATCTGTGGTAGATCACTAAGAGAATCTGAGGAGCTGACTCGACAGTTGAAGTCGCCGCCCAAGATAAAAATGCAATCTGTATACTGGTCAAACAGAGTGTCTAAAAGAAGTTGCAGGGAGGATAATATAGGTTCTAAGTCGACGGTAGGCGGAAAATAAAAGGATCCAACGATTAGGTTAAGCGGAAGAGTGTCCAATTTACAAAATTGCCAGTGAGTTTTTAAAATTCCATATGTCGAGTAAAACGAATTATTTTTAATGTTATAAAAACCGCGTGCGTTCCAGAAAATTATTTTAAAAATATTATTACAACTTATGGACTTAATATTATCGGACGAAGATGCTGCTGCTGCTGCAGATGACGAAGACGATGAGACGAAGACCTTTGTTTGAGGATGGAGACGAGTTAAAAAACCTTATTATTTTCTGAGGCGAGAGCGTCCGTTTCCATAGTCACTGGTACCTTTCCTGTGGTCCTAGGTGTAGACTTGCCTTGGGTTCTGTTTGTCACTGAAGATCGGAGTGGAGCAGGTTTTCTACCCGTCAATGGTTCGGAGCATGGAGTTTTAAAATCTTGGTCCTGATCAGACCATTTAAGCCAGACATTATTGGTGGCTATGGCGTCACCTCTGCTTTGGAAAGATGCGCCGCGAGCGTGAGCTGTGCGGCGAGCTTCTGTGACCTTAAAGGCCATGAAGCGCTCCCTATCGGTGTAATCGGGGTTGATGTAAACCTTTGATGGCTGCAGCATCGTTCTCTTAGTTGACAAAATCAGGGACTTGACATCTTCGAGTGTGAGCTCAGCTAGATATGCCGGTGGATTGAACCGAATCTGTCTGGCGGCAGTTAGCGATGAAGTGAGCTCAAATTTGGAAGAGAGGAAATTATATATTTCCTCTCTCAAAGGCCCCGACCCGGAAGTAAAACCGGAGAGAATAATATTTTTCCTCCTGTGGATTCTTTCTTGGGTTTCAAGATTAGTGTTTTGATAATTGAATCCTGGGAGTCCATTTTTTTCTCCTGTTGGTCTATTTTTTGCTCCAGCAGAGCTAAGCGCGTAGTAAGGTCGAAGTTAATCTGATCAACCGTCTTTTTCACCGACTCAATAGAATCAGTGACGCGATGCGATTCTTGCTGAATCGCTGCTAAAAGCGACTGTTGTAGCGTTTCAAGAGTCAATTGCATAGTTGATGGAGACGACATGATCGCAGTTGTGGTATGCGGAGATTCTTGCAAAACTTGCGAAGACGGTAGCTTTCGGTGACGAGTTGGTTGTAGATCGCTCGGATCGTCCGATTCGAGCCGGCAGTCTCTTTTGCGTTTGGAAAATCCGGCTTTTCAGAGAAAAAAAAAGTTTTCCAGCGAACTGCAGCTGTTAGAGCGAAGCGAATTCCACCTAGATGCTGTTGTGGGGCGTCCGAACAGAACAGCCGGACGTAAGACGGATTTTGGGAGCTCCGATTCTTCGCCAGTAGAAATGATCGCGGATGGAACAGGCGATTGAGCAAGAAGGCGAGTTAGAGTCGGGCATGGGATGTATAACGGACTCGTGTCCGAGAACTTCTGCTCTCTGAAGACTGAGCTAGTTAATATTGTTTAAAGCGGTTTAAAACTCACAGCTGTAATGGGCTACAATCAGACATTCAAAGTGTCGAGTATGACATATCGTAGATCTTTTCAACGTCGTCGTCTAACATAGAATGACAGCTCCCAGTATCTTATCAGTGGTGAAGTGAAGAGGGGCACGTGAACCGTGCGCGTCGATCTAGTGCACAAACGGAGAGCCGAATACGAGAGTCCATGTGTATGTCGCACTGCTGAATATGTTGATATAATAAACATATGGCTTGTAACACTGACACTGCCACAGACAACGCACAGATATAAGCACTCACTTGAGTAACGGTATAATTATCCAAAAGTTAACCGAAAATTACTCGAAAATTAACCGAAAAATTCTAGGACAATTTTCGTCAGCCGATTTTGTCAGTATATAAAAAAAAACAGTGTTCGTGATGACTGCGATGATGTGAGCCCAATTATGTTAGTTCGGTAAGGCAATGAAACAAAAAAAATGTGCAAAAGGTTCATAGTTCAAGAGCAGTAAAACTCTATTCTATTATTTATAATTAATGTTTTATTTACAAATAAGACTTTATGGACCAGTGAAGTTTGTTTTTCTTGTTTTCATTGGGTCAAAAAACTTGACCTGCGCGAACGCGTGGTTTTCAGTCGGTTTCGTTCGCCGGCTAAACCTCTGGAAGACATTCTACTTTTCTTTGCCGTTTTCGCGGCAGTTAGAAACACGTGTATTCCCCTTGCGTATGCTCAGTGGTATTTTTGCTCTCTTGGCCCCCATAGGTTAGAAGCTCTCGAGCGCATGCGACTCATGTCGACACTCTGCCCGCCCTGCAGCGAACCACAAGCGCACGCTTCGCTTACGGTCTCTTCTACCGGAAGAGAGGCGGATCATACGTCGGCCATCTTGCGCTCGGCCGACCTCAGCGACCGCCGCACTACAGCGACCAGGTACAAAGCGCTCCGTACGAATAGCTGCAGCGCATTAGAGGACTTTGGTGTCGCCAAGCGAAAATGAGACGGCCTGCCCAAAGCGGGAGACTCGAACGACCATAAACCTGCTAGGCAAATAAAACTTGCACCCCTTGTATCAGACCATCAAGATCTGCAGCCATTGGAAGCCTCGGCAATGCCTTGGACCACGCCACCGCTTACGCTCGAGTCCCTTCAGACGTGGCTACTAGCTGCAATTCAGCAGCAATCTACCACGCTCCAAACAAGTATTGCCAACTGTACTTGTGAGATGGAAGTGATAAAGTATACGGTAGATCAAATAAACACCGATCTTACGTCACGCCTAGGCTTTCTAGAGGGAAGGATTAAGAATCAAGACTTGACAATCAAGACACTGACGGCTAAGCTGCAAACTCAAGAAAAAATATTGAAGAGGAAAAATATAATAATAACAGGTGTCACTCCTGGGCCGGGCTCGATAAGGAAGGAAATTGCGAAATTCCTATGAGATAACTTTCCTCTTGAGTCTTCTGTTGCCTCTGCTGGACAGATCCGCGCCTTTCTGCCGTCCTATCTGGCAGAGCTAATGGTCGAAGATGACAAGATCTTAATCTTGTCTACAAAAAAAACGGCCCTCCAGTCCACTAACGTTTACATCAACCGGAACTATACGGATAGAGAGCGCCTCGTGTTCTATAAGGTCAGAGCTGCTCGTCCTGATGCCGTTGCTAGTGGCGCAATCTTCTCTAAAAATGGAGATGCCATAGCTTGGTCGGTTATACGTCAATTTCGCACGAAACCGACATTACCTCGTCAAGTCACAGATGATGACTGGAATAGAAATTCTCTTTTTCTCTCGCGATCTTTCCGAAAACACAAACGCTGCCTGAGCAGTATTTCGGTACTCTATGTCTGAGCTTGGGGACAGCTTGAGAACCTCTCTCCTTCTCTCGCTCTTCAAAAGAATTTTTATGGCGGAGGCCTTCCCTTCAGGATGGGCTGACTCGTTGATTTTTACTCTATATAAGAAGGGCGCCCGTAACGATCCTTCTAATTACCGTCTAATCGCAATAATTAACGCCCTGGCAAACATTTTTTCGCAAATTTTATTATGTACACGCCTGTTCAAGTGGGTAACACAGAGAGGCATTCTTCCTGAGGAACAATCTGGCTTCCGTGGTGGGAGAAGGGACAGAGGACAATATCTTGTGCCTCCTTGCATCCGCGAAGGTCGTTTTGAGACGTGAAATCGAAACTTTTTAGTCTTTGTGTCGACTTTAAGCGAGCCTTTGACTCCAGCCCTAAAATAGAAATAACAATAGTTTTATAAAGATAAATAATAGAAGAAATATTTGTAAAACTAGTGGTAGATCGTTTAATGACGCCAACTATACGATTAGCATGCATTGAAAACTTCTTAATGTGAGGCTTAGAAGACAGAGATTTATCAAAACAGATTCCCAGGTCAACAACGGTGGAGTGTTTAGGGACGCTAGTTCCATGCAGACGATAATCAAAATTGAAGATCATGGGGTTACGTAGATAGGATACGGTGCAAGATGTCGGATAATGATTACGGACTGCTGCGGAACAGTAAAGGGTGAGTGGAAGGCACCAAGGTTTTCTTTTGCAAGGTTTTCTATATTTTAAAAACTTCTTTTTACAGTCGCGACGCTTGAGCTCCATCCGCTCTCCACGGTGTCGCGAGTAGGACTGCCCGGACAATCGCCCTCTGATATAAGAAAAGTGGGGCGGGCCCAAACGAGCCGACGCACATCGAAACGCGACGGAAACTCCCGAATCGTGGAGTCAACACTCCTCGATGCCGCTAACAGACGTTTCTTTTCAACATCCTCCCACCTCAGATTCGAATTAACAAGCAGCAATCTGATAGACAAACGATTAAAATACATTACATTCGGTTGACAGGCTTAACAATTCGTCCTTTGCGTGTTACATAAGGCAAGAAATCGGTATCTTCTACATTTGAGTCAGAAGAATTGTTATTTTCGCGAAGCATAGAAGATTTAGGATAAGCTTGAATTTTATTACTAGAAAATTTGTGGAGTTCATCGCTGGAACAGTCTTGGTCTACTTCTAACGGGTATAATCTCTGAACAGGACATACGAGCAATCTCCCGGAAGTCTTCTGGCGTGCTACACGTACGATTCCATCTTTTCCAGGGATAAGCTCGATTTCGCGACCAAGGTTTGACCCAAGCGCGACCAGGTTGTTTATTTGGAAAATTGGACGAATTTTAAAAGCAGCTGCGAACGTAGAAGATTCAATTTCTTTTCCTAACAATGAATGAAAATCAGAATATCCACATAATAACTTCTTTTGGGGATGGAAATGCAAAAGATCACTCCAGGTCATTCATTTCGAATTTGCCGAATATTAGACTCACTACTGGGCGTAACACATTAAATCTCTCTTCATAACAATGAATGAAAATCAGAATATTCACGTAGTGAGTTTCTTCGGAAATAAAAATGCAAAACATGTAATAAAATTGAGGTTAATATTAATATTGCTTTCTATTTTTCTCACTGCATGGTTCACACACGTGTAAAAATATTCTTTTTCAATAAACAATTATGTACGTTCATTTGCGATGTTTCGCTGCATTCGTCTTCACACACACTCGGGATAATTTACGCGGCTAAAATTTAATTAGTCATAAAAGAAACGGAATAAATTATGCGGCTAAAATTGAATTAGTCATAAAACGAAATAAGTTACACGGCTAAAAAATCATTAATCATAAAAGAAGACGGAATAAATTACGCGAAGACACACACACATACACATTGTCAAAATTTCATACATATTTAAATTATACACACGAAAATGTCAATTAAAAGCACAAAAGGGACGCAAAATAGGCACATTACCAAACCGCGGGAGAGAAGGACTTTTCTTCTACGTTGTGGCTTTCTTGATTCTTCCTTCCTTTGTCCGTTATCTGGGGCCCCAGGTATTCTTGGGCCGGCCCTGGTGGATCCCGTCGATGATGCCTCGATCGACGGCCAAAGTCCGCGATGGTGAAGGGAGCGACTTCCTCCTCGGCGCCTTTTGGAATCCGCCGCTGGTGGTTCCCTACCTTCGACGACCTCGAGGGGGGAAGAAATGCGGCAGATTATTTGTTCACCCAAAATATGATGGTAAAAAAGGAATTTTGAGTCGCTCAGCTCGGACTTCGACCAGTGGGCCGAAGTCGATGGAATCCACAGCGTGACGTGAAAAAATCCCCGGCACCGGATCTATTTCCTCTGGTCCTTCGTCGGCACCCTGGATCCAGGCGGTGGCTGCGATGGCTGCCGACGTCCTGTGACGTGCCGGGTCGTCCGATATCTGGAAGGTAGAGAGAGAGTTCCACCCTGGAACCCGCTTATATACCCCGTGGAACTCCAATTGGAGCGACCGCCTCAACTTTTTACTTGGAACGGGACGGGAACTGTCAATCATTTAAATGTCATTTGTGCGTTTAAATTGACAGCCAGCCCCGTTCGTTCAAATTTCCCGCGGCGCTCCTTCCCTGCGGCCAACTTTGATACTACCGCGCTACGTCATTCAATCGTTGGTGCGCGGCGGTCGCTCCCGTTTCTGCGCGGCGGTCGAAACTCGGATTGTGCTAGTTTCACTAATGGCGGCACACAGTCATCACGGTCACGTGTTTTTCTTTATTCACAGTTTCCTTCTCTCCTTGTACATTTTTTATCGATGCACGATCGTCGCGTTACAAATATCACTACGGGGAATTTATTAGAAAATTTGACGAATTTTAAAATCAGCCCTGAGCGTAAAACATTAAATCCCTCATCACAACAATGAATGAAAATCAGAATATCGTCATAATGAGTTCCTTCCGACACGAAAATGCAAAACGTCATTCCACGTTATTTATTTGAAAATTTGACGAATTTTAGAAGCAGCTCTGAGCGTAAATGATTAAATCCTTCTTCACAACAATTAGTGAAAATCAAAATATCCGCATAATGAGTTCCTTCCGATAGGAAAATGAAAAACATCACTCCAGGTCATTCATTTTCAAATTTGACGAATTTTAGAACCAGTGCTGAGCTCAAAACATTAAATTCCTCTTCGCAACAATTAATTAAAATCAGTATATCCCATAATGAGTTCCTTCGAACATGAAAATGCAAAACACCACTCCAGGTCATTTATTTGAAAATTCGACGAATTTTATTATTCGATTAATGAGTTCCTTCCGATATAAAAATGAAAAACATCACTCCAGGTCATTCATTTTCAAATTTGACGAATTTTAGAACCAGTGCTGAGCGTAAAACATTAAATCCCTCTTCACAACAATTAATTAAAATCAGAATGTTCGGACATGAAAATGCAAAACATCACTGCAGGTCATTTATTTGGAAAATGTATAATGAATTCTAGATAAATTTATAATGAATTTTAGAAGTCCTCTATTGTGTGTAAAATTAAATCTCTCTTCACAACATTTCTTAAAATTTCAAAATCAACATAACATTCCCCTTTGGATATAAAAAATATCGCCCTTTGTAATTTTTTTTAATTTAGTAAATTTTAGAAGCAGCCCCGAAAGTGCGAGATGTTAGTTTTACGAATTCGAACATGTTTGATATTTTCAATCATTTTTAAATTCAGATACGCTTCTAAAAATAGCCAGTATCTAATTATTTCCATTTATTTAGGCTATTTAATTAATTTTGAATTATTTGTAATTCCTGAAATTTAATAATCCTCTACCGAATGGTTTATAAGTCTCTGCCCGTCTTGAATTTCAAACCGGTTCGGCGATTCTCTTTTGACAGAAGGGAGTTGTAGTTTAACCGTTTCGTATTCGATGAATATTTTTGACGGTCGTTCGGCACACTTTGTTCGCTCGAAAACAAATAAGGCGCGGTTTATCGCCGATGCACATTTCTTGATTTTTACTTTCGAGGTTCCATGTCAATGCAATTGTTTGAATATTTTCCGGACAATGAATTAGTCCTGTTCCCATTGGCCGACTCTAATAAAATTTTCTTAGAATGAACTGAAGAATCTACCGTTCACAGGTTGGCAGTTAATGGAGGATCACCCTGTATGTGTGTGTACTACATTTATTATTGAAACTCAAGAGTCGGCATTACAAACACATGGTGGAAATTAGTGGGCGGGATAATTGGAGTTTTACAGCAAACAATACCTTTAATTTTTATTTTTTATATCATTTTTGTTTAATAGGCTAGTTTTTTTCTCTTTTATTTTTTATATCTCACCTTTCATTTGTAATATAAGAATTTAATACTCCTTACTTATTAAATAATTTTACATAAACCTAAGTTCTAACCTATAAACTGACACTTGGTTGAACCTTCAACTACAATATTTGATTCCATGTATTATATATATTTTTAATCCAGATGACTCGTTTACTTCTTCCATGCGTTTGGATGACTAGTAATTCCTAAATTCAAACCTGTAGAACTACAATTTTTTTCGACTTTTTAATTATGGTGAGAATGTAATTATGTAGTTAGTTGGTTTATATTATGTCGAAATATCGTCAATCTACCCTGTAACCTGAAATTCATAAAAAGATTTGATGTTTACTTCTTCTTGTTCACATTTAATTTTATTTAGTTCGGTAACATTTAATAGATTTCCTTCGCAAATATCGATAATCCAAAATACTTCCTCTGCCCTCTTCTTTCTTATAGCCTTGTCCCTTTTCGACTTTAACTCTTTGATTTAATTAGTAATATTACACCTGCAGCGTTGGTTTCATTCGGTCTCTATATGTCGGTGACGCTCGCACTTTCTTATGATGTTACAGACGCACATATCACACCCACGTCAGTTAGGCTGGCAATAGTGAGGCTAGTCGGCGATGTATGCACGGCATACCAGGACGCATGGGTGTGCGTAGACCGTAAGTGTGTAGTTGCCCTCTTTATCGCACAAGTATTCTTTCCTTGTTGCGTCTTGCCGACGATCGTCGCATCACAGGGCTGCCACTCGGTTTCAGCATTTTCCTGTATGTGTTTGTCCCTATATTCCAACTTCAACCCGAATGAGAACCGCTAAAGGGAATTTCTCGTCGCGGCATCTTTATTGCGTTGACCCTATGCCTTTTCCCTGTTCAAAATTGCCGATGTTCGCCAAGAAGATTTCGGGCATATTCGCGATGAGGGAAGGGGTAAATTTGGGGGTCAAGGTTCAGGGTGCCAACGGAACTCACTTCGATTTTTGATTAGCTAGATCAGCAGATTAGCGTTATTTCTATTAGATTAATTTGCGTTAATTTATCATTTAATTAAAATTACGTTTATCCGAAGATTGCGATTTGAATTAAATTTTGTGCTTAATTAGATTTATCGAAGATTGCGAGATTGGATTTTGGCAGTTGGAGCATCTTAACTAGTTCGTAAGTTAATTTCTCAATTGCGGTTTTCTCCATTCTCATTTATCTTAATTATATGTACCCCATTTGTTTACCCATTTCTGCGTTCCATTTATTCCGTCATTTTTTTTAGGAACCTCACCATAGAGGTGAATGCACGAACCCTAAACATAGTTACTTTTTGCGTGACCCATTTCTTTCTTATTCTTATTCATTTTATTGTATTTTCTATATTAATTTTGATTGTAAATATATTTGTTGTTATTTTAGAATTTTTTTTATCATTTATTAACCCTTCCAAAAACCGGGTTATAAATTAGCATCCCTGGTGGGAAGGTCGAAAGAATTCCAAAATTGTTAAAGTAAAATTTGAAATTCAATTGCGTAACGGTGCGGTTCACCGGAATTTTTTTAAGTGCCAATTGTCTTATTTTTTTATTTCCCTTTTTGCCCTCGTTTTACCCTATTTCAGTAGTTCTAAGACATATGAAAAATTATATATTGAAATTTATTGTATTATAGTTTAATAATAATTTGTTTTATTTTTCGAAATTTCTTTTTGACTTAAAATTTTTCTTTATATTTTTTTTTTGTGTGAATAAAAATGGCCAGTAATATTTCCATCGTTACAGTCCTAACCACCACGCCGACGCCTCCCGTTACAATCAAGTCCCATCTTTCGACCCAAACAACGGTGTCTCCCTCAAGCGTAGCTACGCGAAAAATAGCTACCCCAGCTCAAATAGAGCAGAAACGAGCAGACATAGAAGTTATTTCGCAGATAAGAGATTTGATCTACCTCTGCGATCGTAATAAACTCAGTGTTTCCGGAACCCTACCCGAAATCCGTCATCGATTGATACAGTATGTCATTCGGCAAGATTATCCCGATACCAAAGTACAATGGATGGTAACGGTGACGCTCCTCCCTATACCCTTCAACAAGCCCTGATCGATACAGTAATTGACCCCGTTATCAATCCCAATAATGAGTGGGACCGGACTGTCCTGAACCCATCCGCTTCTCCTTACGAGCCATCCCACAATACTTCTCCGAGAAATGACCAGATCCACTACAATAATCCCCCTCCCTTCACTTCTTTCAATCCACTTCCTTCTTCCTTGAATCACATAATCCACTTCATAGGACTTCCAAATAATCAATCGCGAGCTTATTATCAGGACCCCATCTCCTATAACGACGAAAGTTTTATTTTCCCCGAAACTTCCCATTTAGCTGCACCCCCTCCGATACCCTATTCACGTTCCACGTCCACTACTATTTTACCAAATAATCCCGAAATAAGGTCCAGTATCCCACCTATACCAGATAGGGCTTTTCGTCCCGTACCAATACAACAAATATCTAATTTCCTATCTGTTGTACCTCGACAGGACACTAATCCTAACCCTATTCAAACCCCACGATTTGCTCCCTCAGCTTCGGTATATTTCCCACCAGATCTCACATATAACCTCGCTGACTCCAATCCCCCATATAACATCAATAATAATGAATCTCCTTCGAATACCAGACGATCCCTTAACCCCTACGTACATCCTTATCCCCCTCACCATCCCAGCCTAACCCAACCCAGTGTCTGATTGATGGGGAAAAACAGCCATCGAACACTGGAAATCCCACGGCCCACGATTTACAGGCGAGGAAGGCAAAGATGCGGAGACCTTCCTCGTCAAACTGGTCGAATATAGTACTAGCCGCGACTTAACGGAGGAGGAACTCCTTCGTGCACTCCCAGAAGCCTTCCAGGTACGTTCTCTTAACTGGTATCGCGTTGAGCGATCCAGTTGGAACACGTACGTTGGCTTCGTGCGCTACTTTCGGGAAGCGTTCGGTCAACAGAACCTGGAAGCTAGCCTGAAGAGGGAAATCATTCTCCGTATTCAGGGGTCCGAAGAACCCGTTAGGGATTATCTCTAACCCTAAGGAGTTTATTTGCGTTGCTGTCCGTTCCTCCACCCTTGTCTGAACAGATTGACATTTGTGTCAAATTGATAGAGAAACTATCACGAGTTTCCCAGAATTGCTCCGATTGTGCCGTCAATTGGAGAGTATGGACAATCGGGAGAAATTTTATCGACCCTCTCCATCGGTGTCCCAATCCATCTTTCCCACGTTTGCATATATCCCTCTCAAGAAAAACAAAGAAAAATTAGCGGGAACAGGTCCCAATGAATCTCCTAAGAATACTGCTCCTCATCTTCCTGTGAATCAATCCCCTCTACCCTTAGCACCACTGAGAACCTCCGGACAAGCCCCTTTATCGAAAGTCCAATTTAAGTCTCCTCCAGTACCACCTCGATTCCGAACTCAACAGTCTTCACAGCCTTCTCATCGAAATACTGGCCATCCTTCCCCCAATCTAGCACCACCCAGAATCCCTCCCCTATTAGAAGTGAATCCCAATACCCCAATGATATCCGAGTCGCGTACTCCCCCTGTTAGTTTTAACGTGCGATGCTTTAATTGTAAACAGCTAGGGCATACTTATCGCGAATGTTCCCATCCGTTGGGATATTTTTGAGGAGTATGAGGGTATCCGGGTAAGGACAGTAATAGTTGTCCTAGCTGTGCAAAGAAGCGGGCGGGAAACCGTTAGAGGGGGGCAGACCCCCCCCCCCACGGAAAATTAGAGTTCGGATTTGTGAAATCCATCGCGACTTTAGGAGTTCCTGACCTTGAAATGTTAGAGATAGATCCCCGTCCATTTGTATGTTTAGATTTACAAGGTATCCCCTTTGCCCGCTAGTTGAATCAGGAGCTACCCGTTCGTTTTTAGGTTTAGATTGTGTCCAATTGATTTCCCCTTTTCTTCGCGAGTCAAATGAATATATTCGAGTGGCGAATGGCGATGCGGTTCGTTTAAATGGCCTAGTAACCCTCAAATTAGTTCTTAATAATGAAACCCAATCGATAGAATTTAGAGTTGCCCCATTGAGTTACCCTTGTGTCTTAGGGATGGATTTTTTGCGGCTCTTCGATATTGAAGTCAACTATGGACAAAGGATATGGAGAACACGCAATGGTCCCTTCCAAAATTTTAGCGAGTATGAGATTGCGATTAAGGCACGTACAGTTAGTAGTCTAACCGGATTACAAAAGGTTTCTGAGCAAGCCAGTTCCAAATTGCGTTCCCTTCTTCAACGACTTTGTCCTCCGAAGCAATCTCCTGTCCATAGCATTACTAATTTAACCCAACATCGAATAGATAGCCAGAATCACCCCCCAATCCGTCGAAGATCTCGAATTTTGTCCCCGTATATGCTGAAAGTTGCGCAAGAATTGGTCGATGAAATGCTTAAAGAAGATATAATAGAGCCCTCTAATAGCCCTTGGATATCCAATCCTGTAATTATTCGTAAGTCCACTAGTAAATTTCATTTTTGAGTCGTTTTCCGGGATGTTAATAAGATAACTTTGAAAGTCGTGTACCCCTTCCCTTATATGGATAGAATCTTGGCCGGATTGAGTCGTGCAGCGTGCATTACTCCACTCGACTTAAGTCAAGCTTATTTTCAAGTATCAGTAGAACCTTCAAGTCGTCCTGTTACTGCTTTTGCTGTCCCATGACGTGCATCTTTCAATTTAAGAGGATGCCCTTCAGTTTGACCAATGCCCCCACCACTTTCCAACGTCTAATGGACCGCCTCATTGATCCGGCTGTTATTATTGCTACGGATAATGAGGCTGACTATTTGAAATACTTTGAATTAGTTTTTACGCGATTGCGTGATGCCGGATTAGAGTTAAATTTAGAAAAAATTTAGAAGTTATCTTCAGTACCAAAGTAAAGTATTTAGGACACATGCTACATAAGGGCGGTCTTAAAGCCGATCCTGATAAAATATCTCCGTTAGTAGAATATCCCCCTCTCGAAAATGTTAAACAGCTCCGCCGATTCTTAGGAATGGTGGGCTGGTATTCGCGTTTTCTCCCTGACTTTTCTCGCGATCGAGTTCCCTTGACCCAGTTGCTTACCAAAAACACTCCCTGGAAATGGGGTGTTGAACAACAGCGAGCCTTTGAGTCCCTTCGTTATACCCTCACCCGTACCCCAGTATTAGCTCGTCCTGATTTTGTACTTCCCTTCACGGTCCAGACAGACGCTAGTGATTTCGCGATCGGTTCCGTCCTGACCCAGGAGATCGCGGGGGAGGAAGATCCCATTCATTTCGCTAGCCGCGTCCTAACCAAGGCAGAACGGAAATATTCCGTGACCGAAAAAGTGTGTCTCACGGTGATTTGGGCCGTGAAGAAATTTCGCCCTTATATAGAAGGCACTCGTGTGAAGGTATTGACCGATCACAGTAGCCTTGAATGGTTGAGGAATTTGCGTGGTCCTACCGGTAGATTAGCTCGTTGGTCCTTGGCCCTCCAAGCGCATGACCTCGATATTAAACACCGTAAAGGTTCCCTCCATGTTGTTCCAGATGCCCTCTCACGTATGTATGAGAGTACAACGCCCTTTGTGCCCTTGGAGAATCACAAGACCCTTCGTATCTGCAAAAGATGCAGAATATTCACGATTTCCCTAAAAAATACCCTAACTGGAGAATAGTAGAGGATAAAATTTATTACCACAAACCCCACCCTATTATAGAGCCAGCCCTTTCAGACTTAGTTTCGTGGAAATTAGTTTTTGCTTTTGAGTCCCGTTTACGTGCCCTTAGCGATGCCCATAATAGTCCCCAAGCCGGCCATTTGGGAATTAATAAGACATACCATCGTTTGATACAAGACTTTTTCTGGCCCGGTATTTTTCAAGACGTGTCCCGTTATCTATCCCGTTGTTTAGATTGTCAGAGACAAAAGGGGGGTCCCTTTCCCCCTAGTAAGCGTCAGAATCGTTTCGTCATTGTCTTTCAGGACATGTTTACTAAATATGTAGAGATCAAGCCCCTTTGGTCTGCTACCGCGGTATCCATTATGGCCGCCTTTTATAATTTGATCATTAATCGATGGGGTTGTCCTAAATATTTCCTGATTGGTAACGCGAAACAATATGACAAGAGATATATACAAAACCATTTGCGTGAACTTAATATTTCCCCTACCCCAATTCCCCCATACTTCGCCCAAGCCAGTCCCGTAGAACGAGTAAATCGTCCCCTAAAAACTATGATCAGCATCATCGTGACTGGGACGCACATTTACCAGAATTTAGTTTTGCCCTAAATACATCCGTACAATCGTCCACTCGAATGACCCCAGCGTTTTTTAATTTTGGCCGTAATCCGCCTCCTATTAAGTCTTTACGTGAACGTCCAACCCCTGCTACAGCTACTCTTCCGTCAGACCTTAACATTTGGAAAGAGAGAATGTTGAGATTACCATTAATGCATGATTGGGTCCATAAAAATCTTGAGTAATCCTCCCAACGTCAAGCCCATTATTATAATAGATCTCGTAGAGATGTACAGTTTCAAGTAGGTGACTTAGTGATGCCACGCATCAGGGTCTTATCTTCCACTCCCCAAAATTTTGCTGCAAAACTAACCCCAAGATTTAGTGGTCCACATAAGATTGTGAGAGTTCTGTCCCCCCTTGTTTATGAAATAGAAGATCCTGAAAGCCGTCGTAACCCACGAGCCCATATTATGGACCTTAAACCGTACTACCCAACAGAGGACCAAGAGAACTCCCTACCGACCTATTTCACCTAATCCCATCCTTCCTTGTCCCCAAGTCCCTAACCCTGTAGCTCCCAATTATGACGAGGATGAAAGCGAGATGGATGCTCTCCGTAGCATGACCCGCTCCCAATGATAATGTTCCCCCATAATTCGCGTTATGAGATCGTGTCAGAAATTAATTTGATATTTTTTAGCGAGATCGGCGAAATAAGGACTGAGTTCAATTGCGTGCAACCAGCACACCATAATTATGCTATGGGACTTCATAAAATTTTTTCGACAGCAATGTAAGCCCAAAACTGTTAGATAAATTACGAATACTTGTTTCATAATCAATTAAATTAAATTTAAGTTTTTTTGCTTGCAACAGAGGCACGAGAAACAATGCATCTCTGGTACGAGGAATTCTTATGGAATCTGTAGGAGATATCATAAAAACTCAGATATTAGAAGATCTCAGCTGTAATATAACAGAAAATTTTTTTTTATTGTTAAAAATTAATTGTCTTAATTCTGTAAAGTTTTTCTGGAAACGAGCAAGTCGAAGGAACGAGGCCACTTCATAGAGGACAATATTGTATTGGTTGGGAAATTTTCACAACGGATTCTGAAGTTTCTGCGGCATCCTCAAATAAGATACTTCTCGTCTGCAGCATCATCTGGAGCTGAAACTGAAGTTTCTTCAAGAATCCAACTGGGGACTGACTTATTCATTAGTTTTCAACCCTTATCAGGGCTACTTTATATTACCTTTTTTATTCACAGCTTCCGACACATCTTCTCAGGCCAAGTTGAGTGCAGTCGCTTCATCTCAACCGTTTTCTACAGCGCAGTTTGCATACCGCCTGTTAGGAGCGGTTCCAGTCTTACAGAAATCGAAGGTGGTCTGCTACTATTGGTAATTGCAACCCGTGTGATAGGCAACCGGTAACTACCGCTCAAGTTCTGCGTCCTGTTGCCGCCTGCTGGCTGGCTCGCTGCTTCTACGTTTTTTATAGGTTTAAGTCGCCTGCTGGGCAAGGCTTAATTAGCATCAGTGTTTCGCATATATATTATTTTTTTAATAGCTTCAGTAGTTTTAGTTAATGTCGTTGGTTGCATCTCGAGACGATTCGTTAAATGTGGCCCGGATACGCGAAAATGTTCGGTTACGTGCAGAAGTCCGAAATAATAATCTCGTCCGGTATTTTGATTCTTTAGATTTGCATTGATTACATTCTAAAGAGACTAGTACAAATTCCGCATGTGAAATCTGCGATTTTATTCATGGTTCCGGTTTATTAGAAGACGATCATTTTAGTGGCGATGAAGATAAATGTTCAGATGTCTCGCCTCGTATCAAATCTGTAGTCGTCATTCCGAACCGTTGGAAATTGTACTCTGTGGAATCTGTCCGAATACAGATAGCGCCATATCAAGCCGTCTTAACAGTTACAGATCCTCGTTTCCATAGTGAACTCCGAAAATTTGAAGCGACCTCGTCTGACCTTCAAAAGGTATACGGATCGGTTTTAGTTAAAAAACCATTTCCGCCCGATTTAACCATAGAGATATACTGCACCGAGCAGGATGAACTAGCAAGTTTACGCTGCAAAAAGAATGCAAAACGGCATAATCGCGTCACGCGTCTCCGTCTAATAAATACTAAGTAATTTTTGTATGGTTAATTTTAAGTTAAATATATTTTTTTTGTTATATGTTGAATTATCATTCGTCTCGAAATTTTTTGCCTTTAGAAGAGCATCATAACAGGGTAGCGGCATTGCAAGGAGCCATCTTGATTTATTTTCGAAGTGTGTTAATTCCGAATTGTAATTATTTATATTACAATTATTCGAATTTCCGCTTTGGATATTTTTTCAGCTTTATTGTTTCCGGCTCTCCACAAGAATGCAGCTATGAAGATTCTTTATCGTTAAGAACGCTTATCACTTAACGATATATAACATTGTTATTGAGTTAGTCGAACTGTGTTGACGTGTTTTCGTTGCTACCGAATTTTATTTGGAGTTCTGTTTGAGCTTTCGTGGATATTTTATTCTTGTTAATATTTTTGACAACTTTCCGTTTGTGGCTTGGCTCTTTTTATCCGGTGGCATGGTCTTAAATTAATTTTTAATTAATTTTGGCATTATTAAATTATTCTTATAAGTTTTCGTATTCATTTATCTGTTGTATTATTATCCGGTATTGTGTTGTGGCTTAATGTGTTGTTATTGTGACGGGGCATAACTGCTTTACAATATTAATTTCTGTTTGCTTTTCGTTTTGTGTATTTTATTAGCTATTAACGTATTCTTTATAGTATTCCAATTCTTACACTATTTTATTCAATATGAACGTTATTCGTGAAAGCCCTTTTGGTGAATCTGCTGCTATAGTGGATTCACAAGTGCCATCTCAAATTAAATGTTTTTTTAAAGACTGAATTATATCGGGTGGCTTTGTTAAGCGGTTACAGCAGGCAGTATTCTGCTCTAAATGCAAGGCAAGTTTTCATGCCAGTTGTGCCAAAAAGGAACACGCTAGTTGCACTAATGATTCACTTTATTCGGATACGAATTTTCGTTGTTCTCTTTGTGTTTCTACAACCAGTCTGTCCACGGATCTCTTAAAATCTTCTGAGGAAGTTTTTGACACACCGATTCCAGGCAATACTATAATAAACTCTCTGTTGCCTTGTTCTACTGCTGCATCACAATTCTTTGAGGAATCTCTTGTTGCTATTTCACAGGCTTCTATGCACACCTATGTCGGTAATTTTCCGACACCGATTCCTCAAACATCTTCGGTTAATGTAAAAAATTTTATGCAATTTTCTTCTGTCGCATCCATGTCACCTGACGCCACTTCTCAGTCTTATTCCGCTCAAGCCTGCAATAGCTCATTTGTTTCGCCACCAATTGAAAATTCAGTATTGTCAGATGTTTATATGCAACGAATTGAAACACTCATTAACGGTGTCCGTATTGACTTAATGACAACTTGAAAGATTCACAGGCTCATTGTCATCTCAAATGGCCACATTGGGTAACGAAGTAAGGGATTGCGTATCAAGGTGCAATACCCTTCAACAGTTTAACGCAGTATTCGCAACCAAACTTGAATATATTGTTACCAAACAACAAAACCAACAAATTCAATTTAACAAGCTGGAAGAAAAAAATCAAGAAAATATTGAATTCTCTGAGGGTGCAATTGCGGAAGAAATAATGAAGGAAATTGAAGACAGACATCGCCGCTCATATATTTTAATCATGTACAATGTCACCGAAAGTACATCTGAGGATGGTGCAGCTCATGATTCTAAACGAGTGACTGAACTTCTACATCCTCTTGGAATTAATTGTTCTAATATTTAAACACGTGATCACCACTCGTTCTTCTAGTTCTACAAGACCTCTCATTATCCATCTAGATTCAAATCGGGATGTCATGTCAGTAATTTCTAAGAGAAACTTTATTAAATCTGGCATCACAGTGTCATCGGATAAGACGAAGCAACAGAGGGAACAATTAGCTAAACTGCGCAATGATGTCACTGAACACAATGCGGCTTTCCCTTTAGACCTTCGCACCATCAAATACCGGAACGGGTTTCCAACCATTGTTCCACTAAGAACACCTCCACGGTTAAATACTCTGCCCAGACCTTAAACATCTTTTATCAAAATGTTCGTTCCATAAACAACAAGCTTGATTATCTGAGAACGAACTTGTTCATGATGTAACCTGTTCCAGATGTTCTACTCCTTACGGAAACATGGCTTAAAAATAGTACGAGCTCATCGGAACTTGGATTAATAGGCTATAATGTTTTCAGATGTGATCGGCTGCTTAGTGTTCCAAAGAGTAAGAGAGGTAGTGGAGTGCTGCTTGGTGCAAGGAATAGTATTCCTGCCGTTGCATTTTAGTTAGATTTACCTCATTCGAGTGCTGTGGAAGTTGTAGCGGTCAGTTTTGTACACCACTTATTGAAGATTATCATCATTGGTGTTTATATTCCACTTCGTACATCTACATCACATTTCTATATATTCTGTAATGGAGTTGAACATCTTCCTGACTCGCATCCGGAATACAAGATTATTTTACTTGGGGACTTCAATATTCCATCCACCATCTGGACTAATAATCCGGTTGCTCTTCAACATATAGCCTATGTCTCACCGGACTTGCACAACAACGCCGCTTCTTTGTTGAATCTGGCTTTATCACTTGGTCTTAAGCAGTGCTACCCTGCTCTTCCCTCTAAAGGTTATACTTTGGACCTCTGTTTTGCTCCTGAGCATCTAGTCTCCCTGGAACCCTTCTGTGATTCACTAGTCAAGGCGGATGATCATCATTGTGCTCACGCTTTTAGTGTTAATTTTACTGCGTCGGTTATCATTTCATGTAGTCCACGGTGCTCTGGAGTGAATTTAAATAAAATTTCTAGGTAACTCAAATTTTCAAGTAGATTCTGTTTCTGTATGGTATTAGAATGAAAATAAACGTCAAACGAAAAAAATCTACTTAGCGCTTTTTTTGGTAGCGAAAATAAGATTGTTGTACATGATTCGTGACCAATGTAGTCAAGAAAATGAATTATTATTGTGAACAAAATCTCTTAATGATCAATATTTTTTATTAAAGTTTTTTACAACATTATATAACATAACGCAACGTAAAATATACGAATGCAAACAAAGTACAATATTTTTCATATTACAAATTTAAACTATTGTAATCGCAAACTGCGCGTCATAATTTTGTAGGGTACTCAGGATGACTATTCAGGACTTTATACCTTTCCTAAGTTTTACCGAAATCAGCGTGAACAGACTCACATGATTGTTCGCTAAAGTATCTTAATCCCTTATCGGTTTTCGTACAAAATTCTGATACGTGATAAAATATTGCATGAATCTTTGGTGTACTTGGAATTCCAAGGTCTTCGTAACTTTTTTTAAAAGCGTCGATATGCTTTTGAAAATTTAAATCTAATTCTATCGAAAAGCATCCGTCAACGACTTTTTTTAGTGCTTGGAACGTGGCAACATATTTTGCGCAACTCAAACACTTCATGCCATCTAATACGTCTATCTTATTTAGCAGAGTTTTACACGCATTACCTGCAAAAGTCAGAGATCCGTAAGTGCACTGACATTCAACATTGCACTTTTTGGCCCACCGCAAACTTACATTTTCGTTTTTCAACATCATATGTTTGAATAAGGTATTAACACCACCTAATAATAAGTGCAATTCTGGAGAAGGAATGATATGCAGCACTTCTTTATCATTATCGTTCGCCAAAAAGAGTGGTGGGTTTACACAATTTTTAAAGGACTTAGAATGTTTTACAATTTTTCCATTCAAAATGACCAAAAAACATCTACATTTCACGGACCGTCCGCAAAATGACCAATCTGTATCAATTTTGCTCCGCAAAACAGTCAATCGATATATGTATATAATTATGTCTAAGTGTTTTGTATGTCTTCTGTATGTCAGTATAAACCGGCCTTAAACTAATAATGCCATCAAGTATAATGAGTTGGTGGGGGGCTGCGCCCCCCAGACCCCACTCCCCTGACAACTACCCTAAGCTAACTAACCCTACTTTCTGCCTAGAACCCATTACAGGTTCCAGGTCCATATATTTTTTATCGCGGATATTCTGTCTACTTATATGTTGTTGCACGGATATTTTGACAGCGGATATTTTGTCTGCGGAAATTTAGTCGCGCGGATATTTTGTCGCGCGGATATTTTGTCTGCGTATATTTTGTCGCACGGATATTTTGTTCGCGGATATTTTCTCCGCGGATATTTTGTCGCGCAGATATTTTGTCGCGTATATTTTATCGCGTATATTTTGTCGTCGGATATTAAGTCGCGTCACGTAAATTTGATATCACTTTATATACATATGTGTGTATGTATATATATCAGAGTGATATAATAATATTAAAATATAAATAAACGTTGTAAATAATAAACTGTAATGAATTAATAAAACAAATAAATAATAGTTTTAAACGACACAAAAAAATTTCTGTCCTGCAATGCTCAATGGCCCATAAATATCGGAATTTGTTGTACATAGAATAAATTATTAGACAAAAATAGGCATTGTAATAAATAACTAAAAAAATTAACAATTGCTAAATTGCTAAACAAATAGACATAAAAGGCGTACGCATACTCGAAATTTGCAACAACAACTCTAAAATGCTTCAAATAGACTCTCGAAAACGATAGCATGTCGATACTCCGGGGACGACCCTTATTGTTAACACAAAATTAATATTATTCCATTAGTCAAATTAATAATTTATTAAAAGTTAATGACATAATTCGTAGTTAGTGACAAAATAAACTGTTTTTAAATTACTATTTATTAACAAATAATAACATTTTTATATACGTTTTTATAGATGTGCGGTATTTTTAGTAGTAAATCACGAATGAGCATTCGTAATTGATGGGTTTGTAGCTGTCCTATCGTTGAAGGGGGAACGCAAAATAACTTTTCACCAGGACAAGTTGAAAACAATCTATATATTTTCCGAATATTCCACTTTACAATATCTTATCTTCAATGTCGCCTACGGCGCGGATCCTAATCACGCTACGGGGATCGTTACTCGAAAATGACCGGAGAAAGATACAATTACGCAAACATAAAAAAAGGAGGAGAACGGGGGAGTCGCATAAGGAAGGTGGCCCCATGGGCGACTTACGGGTCGCTGAACACTCGCCGGGGGCGATGAGGGTCCCTAAAGGATGGTGTCTTCCGAGGTAGGCCGGGGACGTCGTCTTCTGCGATGGTATGGAGGAGTCCTCGTTCCCTGGGGCGCGTCCGCCTTCAGTTGGTGGGGTTCCTCGTCTTCGGTGATTAAATCCGGCACAATACGTCACACGTGCACTTTAAGTCACCACACTAGATTTTCACTACCCGACTCGCGTACCGTACCCGTTCTGGGTGATTTCCCCGAAGTCCACGAGAGGCAGGAAGGTAATAATCACTGAGGACCGCAAAACGCTTTTCTCGACTGATCGAAGGGCTTTCCTCCACTGACTCTGAACCGCGCTCTCCTTCGTCTCCTCGATGTTCTCTAGTGGCGCCACCTCGGGGCCTGATGTCGGGGTGGTCCGTGGAAGGAGGGAGAAGCGCGGCGGCCGCGCCGCCCGCTCGTACCGGCTTCTCCTTCGGAGAGGGAGAGAGAGAGATACCCGATCGAGTCAATCGGCTCGGCTTCCATTTGCGGAGGGAAAGAGAGAAAAGTCCCGGCGTCACTCGGCTCCGTCTGTGTGGGAGGAACTCCCGACGGCGGAGAGGTATGAACCTCCATGGAGCGTATCCCCGGTATGGCGGGTGAGAGCGGCGGCGAATCCCCATTCCCCCCGGTAGGATTCCCCCAGATCGCTCTCCCCGGTTAGAGTTACCGGCTCGATCTGTGACTACGTTACAAACCTCCGGGCCTGACTCGAGTACACCGTCGATAGAGGGGTGTACGAGTGTCATATTAAATGTCCTGAGATGCACTTCACTGGGGAACACTTCAATAAAACGGTCCATCTCGATAATTGTCACTAGGGAGCACTGTACTTAAATCTAGAACACTTCACAAAGCCAACAGAGGCGTCTCCTTCGCCACTGGGAACGAATTGCCCGTAGGCCTACACAGTGAGGTAGCTAAATAGCCATTAGAGGCACCGAACGCAAAGTCGCAAGGGGAAGGAGGAAGGTGCTCGCAACGAGATAAAAAAAAACTAAAATGGTGAATACGCAGATTCACTGACGCATGTTCGAACGCTAAGCGGACTCACACCAACTCAGGATCATGCCCGCATATGGCAATGATCCTGTTTGCAAATCACTCAAATCTATACTACAGAAAGATGTCACACAAGTATAAGCCCAAGAACCTGGCATCGCAAAGACATACCATCGCCACAACTCATAACCCAAAAAAACGAAATATCGCAATCGTACTCGCTACTAAGAGTAGAGTCGCAAATACAAGAAAAATACAAAATCGCAACCAGGCGATACATAAAAAAAGTGACATGTTCTACGGGTTACTTCACTGTTCACCCGGGATAGCAAAATCGCCATCTGGCTGATACAGTGTGACTTATAACTAGGCCTTAATTTCTATCACATGATTGGGATTCGCCTCTTCCAGTTCCATACCTTTACAATCATCATACCAGCTACGACGTCGTGGAGGATATAGAGAAGGATGGAATGAAGAGGGATCCGGGTGACAAAAGAAAAGAGGGATAGTAGGATACGCAACGACAACAAAGGATTTGAGATGAAATAGGCTGATGCGGTCGATACATGCTCACGAGGGGCTAGCGGCTATTTTCGCCGTCGGGCCAACTGAATGCAACGGGACAGCGGCGAGGAAATGTCAACTCGCTGGGTTTCCTAAAATACTAAGTACGTACCGAATTTGCACGGTTTACTACTCCACAGCACGAGTGGCTATCATTTACGAACATGAAGCGATGAGGATAACCTTAGGAGGTCTACTTGAAATTGAAACATTAGCCATGTCTGGAAGTACGTCCGGTCAAACTCTATACTCGTAGATTCGTAGGTGATGATGTCACGTCGGGCTATCGAGGTTTCGACTCACATTAGGCGACCATACGATAGACTTGGGGGGAGGGGGTCCTATCGTGTCATGCTAGGCAGATTACGCAACTGCGAAGCGCATCTGCATATTATACAACGGCACAATAATTTCCGGGCCAACAAAACGCGAAGGGACAGCACATACCTCGACTGTATTCTTCTCGCGATGGATATTAAATTGACTCGACAAGACCGCAGTTTATCGCGACGTAGAAATTTAAGTACTCGAAAACGTGACTCAGCACCATGTATGCGCGAATTAAGCTCGAAGTTATCAACGGCGTGCGTCGTCTAAGACGTACCCATGGGCTGATAAAGCCGCGCTGGTTAGCGTAAAAACCAACGTAAGAATCTGCACAATTAGGCGCGAGTCAAGCTCTAAATTCGCACCCTACGCGAGTTAGCGTAGGTCCCGAATAAATTAACTACTAGTCACGACTTAGTGACTTTCAACTTATTGAACCGAACCACGAGTTTACGCGAATCAAAGTTACT
Organism: Trichopria drosophilae; assembly: GCA_030407085.1. Classification (NCBI taxonomy): domain Eukaryota; kingdom Metazoa; phylum Arthropoda; class Insecta; order Hymenoptera; family Diapriidae; genus Trichopria; species Trichopria drosophilae. The sequence goes on from CM059587.1 coordinate 53,853,473, forward strand.
CGCAAATCAAAGTTACTCACATACTCAGTATGAGTAAGTGCTAATCCACAAAAGAAAACTTTTAAGGGACGGTTGCGATTTCCCGAAATCACCCTCGATCATATGATTTAGCGCAGCTGAACTAACTTTTCTTACATCCTCTGCGGCTACGGGGGCACGCAACAGGAACTCACCCGGTATTGTCGGATACTGAGCCATGACGCAAAAAAAGAATTGTTTATAGAATCTGTGTATCAAATCGTAACGTTGTGACGTGGCACACTTGCCACGCCACAAGCGAACTCTACGTTACCGGCAGAGCGTCTATCGCGACCCCAAAAAACGGGTAGGGGACAAGTCCTACGATGAGGCACCGACCGGTAGCTTAAATCCCGTATTGTCGATGATATTAGTACCTAATGTGCCAAGACGTGCTCTCCTCATTCGAGGAGGAAAATCCTCGCTTCACCCTAACTATATAATTCCGATGTTTGCCTACTATCTATATTACTGTATTTTATTAGTGTTTGGATTTTACACCGTTATTATTTAGAAATACCAATCAATTATCGTGAAAACATAATTATATTAAGAATTTATGTTACTATTACCTGCCACCTAGTGGCTTGTCTGCGATTTAAAGTTTATTGATATGCGGAAATTGCGTGTCATTTCTAAAATCGACATGTACGCTCGTTACGCCACCTCGTGGCTCAATTTTGTATCACTATATAATTTTGTATATTTGTGCGCGGACATTACATACTATGGCCGTTCCCATGTACGTATATGTCTATCGGTTGGTACGTCGATAACCACCGATTTGTGATCTGCAGCTAGCGACACATTTTGGAACTTAACGAACCATTTTGAATATAGTATATGCGATATGGAAGAGAGGTGGGGCGGCCGGAGACTCTACTTATGTGTTGTAGTTCAGATACTGGCCACTAGCGGGCGCGTCGCTCGCCATCCGGTGGACCCATCAAGACCACGAGTAGTGGGAGTCAGTTCGACTTGGTCACGCATCGGGACAACTTCTTTTGGCGCCGCGAACTTACTACATTCTGTGGTAAAGTGAAATTAGTTTTTTTTCTTGTTTTCGAGACTGGAGCCAGGATACCAACCACCTTCTTGGAGGTCCACGTCCACAGGGGAAAAGTGGCAAGGTATTGTGCCCCTCTGCTCCGCTCGCGCCGCGCACCTCTCCCGATATCGCAACCGCGTGTCAGTCACCCGGGTGGCAAAAGTTCGTCACGCGTTCTGTTGTATGCACATTATTTATTGTCAATAAATAATCATGCGGTGGTGACGGAACGCAGGTATTATTTTGAACCACTCTCGGTGTTCGTGGTATTGTCCATTTCGATTCGCAAAGCCAGTGCTCTCGCCCTCACCCGGTAGATGAGCAACTTCGTGCTCTACCGTCCGCGGGAATCGCCGTGGGTTGGCTCGTTCCAGGGCTCATTTCGGAGTGTTTCGCGGTTTTCGCCTTTTCGACATTTCGTTTTCAGCTAGCCGAGCTGAGTGCCATCCCGCGTGAGTGTCGTGGGACATTTTGCCGTTAGGCATCTTTCGCCCTTTTGCCACGAGGTCGGAAACGACTGGCGCGCGGCGGAAAGCTGCAAAGCTCGCGCGGAAACCAGCGTCACAAAATGGCGCCACAACGCGGTAGTGCATAGAGCACATGACTTTCGCCACTTCGTTTTCATGATTTTCAGGCTCGCTTCGTTTTTGCAATCAATCGAAACGCGTATTCGAAGTGTTTGTCTCACAGTGTTTTCCACATTTTTTGTGATGTATCACTGTTCAATGCATTTTTGAATGCAAAATCACGACGTGAAAACTTACGTTAAAAAACGCGATTTTGCATAATTTGTGTTTTATGTTTTTCAGATTTTTTTTCGCATAGAAATCACCCAAACCCGCACTCAGGTAATTTGTGTGGTATTCCTAACTTCATTTAAATTAGTGAAAAACAAAAGTTTTCAATTTCGAGTAAAATTCATGAAAGTTGCATTTTTCCCCATAAACTATATATATCACGTATTGGATAAATTTTGAAAATTTAATTTGGAGTTGTCTATGAGATGCAAATACCAAATTAAAAAAATAAAAACAAATTTCGCATTCAAACGAACTATCGACTAGCAAATCGATAGTCAATTAATCACAACCAAGTCTTATAGTGGTATATGGAAGTAAAATATTGATTACACGACATCAAATAATTAATATCATACAATCAATAATCGTGATATTAATTCACATATAATATGTGAACTATCTACTATGGTGAACAATTATCGTTAACTAAATTATATTATATAATATATAAATAATCATATTATGTACTATATATATATGAACATCATGTGTTTATTATACAATATTAGTTTATAAAAGTGGTTAAAACGTTCGTCTACACCACCTTACCCACAACCATTATATAGGTGCAATACTATGCCTGGCTCTTCCCAGGCTGTCTACCCCCCTACGTCACTTTTAAGGGAGGGGGAGGTTCTGGACCCTTCGTACTATCCACTTGGCTCCAGAAGACAGAGTACACGCGGAAATTATGGTGGGAGTATACGGCGAGAGGATAAAGCATGCGAAACCATGCGAAAGTGGGGTATCTCGTTCAGCGGGGAACAACAAGAGGATCCCGAAGAATTTTTGGAAAATTTAACGGAATGTGCCGAAAGTATGAACCTATCGCTTGAAGATGTGGTAAGAGCACTTCCATCAATCCTAAGAGGTGAAGCTAGGCTGTGGCATCGATCCCACAAAAATCTGTGGGAAACATGGAGCCAGTTCGTGACCGCCTTCCGGAAACAATTTAGTAGGGAAGATATCCAATCCCAATTGTACAGCGAAGCACGGAATCGCACTCAAGGCCGTGACGAAAGGGTGGCATCGTTCTTCATAAAAATAAGAGCGATTTTTGACAGGATGCCAGAACCGTTACCTCTCGCACAGCAGGTAAATATCGTATATGAGAATTTGTTACCAGAGATCCAAGAGAAAATTTGGCGGCGACAATGCCAGACCTTTGAATCACTTCAGGATCTAGCACGAGAAGTGGAAGAAGGAAATAGGAGGCGGAATGCCTTTCGCCCACCTCCCGCGGTGGATCAAGTCTTTTTGCCGGGAACCGCGTACCGACCACCCGAACGATCACGGCGAAGTAAAACCGCTGCAGTGGAAGAGGAACCGAACGAAAAGGGAGACTTAGCTGAATTAGTGGCAGCATTGAAGGCCACCTTGTTACAGCCTAAGGCACCTATCCCCGAAACGAGAAGTACTCAAGTGGAGAAACAAGCATCTCCATCCACTGAACAGTCGAGTGGCACCCAGAAATTCCAAGGGAGGGAATATGTCACCTCCAAGCCCAGTGGAAGAAAGCCACTAAAATCTGGGAAACGTGGTTCGAAAGGCAGGAAGTCACCACGTACCACCTCGCCAGGAGCAAAAATCTCCCACCCATCGAAGTGCTGGAACTGCGGTCAAGAAGGGCACTGGTTCGCTCAATGCACAGTCCCACGGAAGACGTTTTGCTATTCTTGTGGAAAACCGGATGTAATGGCCAGTGAATGTCCGACATGCTCACGTGCGAATCCGGAAAACTCTCGTCGAGGGCCACAATAGGAGGTGGTGAGACCTCGCACTTAACTTCTGAAAAATCCTCCAAGTTCGAACCGCGGATTGCGCAGCCCACTAAACTGAGTTCGAAAGGGCAATATCGCGACAAACCGTGGAAATACCCTGATACAACATCTGTAGACCATTTTGATGAAATTCAGCCTTTTGATGAATACGTGCCTGAGACCAAAGATCGCTCGACAAGGAGAGAGGAACCTTTTGAACCGGACGAGGATGTACATACACCGGGAGTCCCCCGCGTGGTACAAGTACTTATTCACGATCCTCCTTCGGAAAACTCCTCGATCCCGATTGGCGAGCAGGATGCCGTTCATGGCGCGGAAAACGTGGATGTGGTAGGGTTGTTTGACAGACGTTTGTTCCTCCCATTATGTCTGGAGGGTCAACAATTCTGTGCCCTAATCGACCCAGGCGCTACGCGATCCTACTTCGGCGCTGAAGTGGGTAACATTTTAAATAGTAGGTTATCTCCGTCGGAGGGGGTTATTCAGGTGGCCAAGTCAGGTGGAGCTTCCGCCTCAATTCGAGGAGAAATTACTATACGACTCACGATCGACGAAATCGCTCGTGAAATCCAGTTTCGCGTCGTGGAGTCCCTGAATTATGATGTCATCCTAGGGATGGACACCATAGAACTTTTTGAGTTGAATATCCATTACGGTCGCAGGTGTTGGAGTTCGACGGCGGGAATTTTACACCCTTTTGGCGACAACTCATTCGTAGATATAACTTCTTTTGTACGGGCAGAGTGCGCAGGCATTTCTGAAATTTCGAGCGAAGAACAGCGAGTCCTAGAACACCTTTTGAATCGAATCCTACCACCATCGAGTGGTACGATAGGACTCTGCCATTTAGCCTCCCACGTCATTGATATCCAGGGTGCAACACCGGTGAAGCAACGTTTTCGTCGTCTAGCGCCAAAGATGCTAGAAGTGGCTCAGCAGGAGGTAGACAAAATGTTGAAGGAGGAAGTAATCGAGAAGTCCTCCAGCCCGTGGTCGAGCAGCCCGGTAATCATAACGAAGAGCAACGGAGACTACCGAGTCTGTATTGATTACCGAGACCTTAATGCGGTGGCACGTAAGGATGCATATCCGATTCCAGCAATGGATAACATCCTCGATAAACTACGAACCGCCCGATATATCTCGAAGATCGATCTCAGTAAGGCATACTACCTAATACCACTCGCGGATGGTAGTAAAGAGTGCACAGCGTTCACGGTACCAGGCCGTGGGTTATTCCACTTCAAGAGGATGCCTTTCGGACTCACCAACGCGCCCGCCACCTTCCAGCGTCTAATGGACCAGGTGATTAAACCAGAGTGGGAACCGCACGTTTTTGCCTACCTGGATGACGTGATAATCGTCACCGACACTTTTGATAACCACATCGAGTGGTTGAAACTCGTTGTTTCCCGGTTAAGAGAGGCCAACTTGACCATAAATCGCGAAAAGTCGGAATTCTGTCGCTCCTCGGTCGAATATCTGGGTTATGTGGTTAATGGCAAAGGACTACAAGCTAACTCAGAAAAGGTCGAACCAATTTTGACTTATCCGCCACCCACCAACCTACGCCAGCTGCGAAGATTTTTGGGCATGGTTGGGTGGTATGCTCGTTTCTCGGAATCACTTTCCAAGGACAAAATTCCTTTGGTAGAGCTACTGAAGAAGGACGTCAAATGGAACTGGGGGACCGAACAGCAGTTAGCGTTCGAGAGGATTAAGGTGGCCCTTACCACTCCTCCATTACTGATTCGACCTGACTTTTCGAAGCCCTTCACGGTGCACACGGACGCGAGTGATTATGCAATCGGAGCGGTGTTAACTCAAGAAGTTAATAAGGTGGAGCACCCGGTGGTGTTTGCCAACCGTGTCTTGAGTGCCGCCGAGAAGAAATACACCGTCACGGAAAAGGAGTGTTTGGCAGTGCTGTGGGCCACCAAAAAGTTGCGTCCGTATCTCGAAGGGTACCATTTCACCGTGGTAACAGACCACGCAAGCTTAAGGTGGTTGCGAAACCTGAAAGACCCTCGAGGTCGCCTAGCAAGGTGGGCCCTAGCTATGCAAGCCAACGACTTTGAAATTGTCCATAGGAAAGGCGCCGATAACGTGGTCCCGGACGCTCTTTCGCGCGCTTTTGAAAATGATATTTTGGCCATGGATGAAGACACCACCGACGAGTGGTATATCTCACAGAAACACAAGGTGGAACAATTTCCACACAAATATCCGTCGTGGCGGATCGAAAACGGTCTCCTCTACAAGCATAAGCCGAATCCTCTGTTGGACCCTTTTGTCTCGGACTCCCAGCCGTGGAAGCTAGTGTTACCGCAGGAGCAGCGCCAAGAAGCGCTGTGTAATTGCCACGATTTACCTTCTGCGGGTCATTTCGGCGTCGACAAGACGTATCACCGGTTGGAAGAGCAGGTGTTTTGGCCAGGTATGTACCACGATGTGGTCGCTTAAGTCCAGGCCTGCCAAAAATGCCAACAGAATAAAGCTTCGCAGGAGGGACCAGTCGGTCTAATGGGATCAAACGTAGTGGAAGAGCCGTGGGTTCGGATCGCAGCTGACCTCATGGGTCCACTACCGGCGAGTTCATCGCAGTTCCAGTACGTACTGGTAGTTGAAGACTTGTTCACCCGGTATATCGAGTGCCGACCACTTCGGGCTAAAACCGGTGAGAGCATAATCAAAGCGCTGGAAGAACTCGTGATTTTTAGGTGGAATTGTCCACGCAATCTTTTGAGACAAGGTGGATCCAATCCCGTCGTACCACCCACAGGCCAACCCTGTGGAAAGGGTCAATCGCGTGATCAAGACGATGATCAGAATGTTCGTCAGCGCCAACCAAAGAGACTGGGATAAGTAGTTGCACGAGTTTGCATTCGCGGTTAACACGGCAGTGCACTCCTCGACAGGAGTATCCCCAGCTTTCCTGAATTTTGGCCGCCAACCACGCGCGGTAACGGATATTCGTAGTATCCTTGAAGGCGATAAGCCAATCGTACTTTCGAATCCACACGTGTGGAAAGACCGCGTAACCCGCCTAAGAGCATTACACGACCTGGTGGTCCAACATATGGGAAAGGCTTCAGATAGGCAGGCTCGGTATTTCAATGGGGGGCGCCGCGATGTTACGTTTAACGAGGGACATCTAGTGTGGCGACGTTCGCACACGCTGTCCTCATCCGCGAAACAATATGCGGCCAAGTTAGCTCCTACTTTCGGAAACCTATGCCGCGTGGTATGCCGGAAGTCTCCCACGATTTACGAGGTGCTCGACGAAGGCGCTTCGAAAACCCTATTAGTTCCTTTAATTGACCTTAAGCTTTATATTCCTCCGCGGAACACTAATCCTATACCTTCTAAAAAGGCTAACTGAGCCGGGGAATAACGTTTAGATTTAGTAAACGGTGACTGTTCTAGACATGAAGCCAAATATATATTTTCCGTCCACCCATTTGACACCACATTAACATGCGTTGTCCGTGGTAATAGAGGATAGGTAATTCTGGTATGGTAAATTTATCATTGTCCGTTAGCACTCATTGTATCGTCTAGTGTAATTGTCGCATGCGATATCCTCCCCTATCGGAGCGCGAGGCGAGCGGAGCCGAGTGGTAAGTACCTGCCGCGGCAGAACCATATTCAGCTACTTTTTATATTAATTCTAGATTTACTTTTTCATTTTATGGTAATGTTATAATTTTGAAGTGGATGATGACCTACCATGAGCGGATAAATGCTCCGCTATTATTAAGAAAGAAAGTGGTTGATAGGCCAAGGCAACGACCTCCCCATAACTTGGAGGGAATACGCACCGTTTAAGGGAGGGGGAGTTTGTGACGTGGCACACTTGCCACGCCACAAGCGAACTCTACTTTACCGGCAGAGCGTCTATCGCGACCCCAAAAAACGGGCAGGGGACAAGTCCTACGATGAGGCACCGACCGGTAGCTTAAATCCCGTATTGTCGATGATATTAGTACCTAATGTGCCAAGTCGTGATCTCCTCATTCGAGGAGGAAAATCCTCGCTTCACCCTAACTATATAATTCCGATGTTTGCCTACTATCTATATTACTGTATTTTATTAGTGTTTGGATTTTACACCGTTATTATTTAGAAATACCAATTATCGTGAAAACATAATTATATTAAGAATTTATGTTACTATTACCTGCCACCTAGTGGCTTGTCTGCGATTTAAAGTTTATTGATATGCGGAAATTGCGTGTCATTTCTAAAATCGACATGTACGCTCGTTACGCCACCTCGTGGCTCAATTTTGTATTACTATATAATTTTGTATATTTGTGCGCGGACATTACATACTATGGCCGTTCCCATGTACGTATATGTCTATCGGTTGGTACGTCGATAACCACCGATTTGTGATCTGCAGCTAGCGACACATTTTGGAACTTAACGAAGCATTTTGAATATAGTATATGCGATATGGAAGAGAGGTGGGGCGGCCGGAGACTCTACTTATGTGTTGTAGTTCAGCTACTGGCCACTAGCGGGCGCGTCGCTCGCCGTCCAGTGGACCCATCAAGACTACGAGTAGTGGGAGTCAGTTCGACTTGGTCACGCATCGGGACAACTTCTTTTGGCACCGCGAACTTACTACATTCTGTGGTAAAGAGAAATTAGTTTTTTTTTTGTTTTCGAGACTGGAGCCAGGATACCAACCACCTTCTTGGAGGTCTACGTCCACAGGGGAAAAGTGGCAAGGTATTGTGCCCCTCTGCTCCGCTCGCGCCGCGCACCTCTCCCGATATCGCAACCGCGTGTCAGTCACCCGGGTGGCAAAAGTTTGTCACGCGTTCTGTTGTATGCACATTATTCATTGTCAATAAATAATCATGCGGTGGTGACGGAACGCCGGTATTATTTTGAACCACTCTCGGTGTTCGTGGTATTGTCCATTTCGACTCGCAAAGCCAGTGCTCTCGCCCTCACCCGGTAGATGAGCAACTTCGGGCTCTACCGTCCGCGGGAATCGCCGTGGGTTGGCCCGTTCCAGGGCTCATTTCGGAGTGTTTCGCGGTTTTCGCCTTTTCGACATTTCGTTTTCAGCTAGCCGAGCTGAGTGCCATCCCGCGTGAGTGTCTTTTCGACTCGTGGGACATTTTACCGTTAGGCATCTTTCGACCTTTTGCCACGAGGTCGGAAACGACTGGCGCGCGGCGGAAAGCCGCAAAGCTTGCGCGGAAACCAGCGTCACAACGTACCATAGTCGGGGACTTTTTATTAGATTGGCTAATTTACGTGTAAAAGTTGCAAATCGAAACACAGAAATATCGCTATCCGAAGCAACCGGAACGTGATTAACGACGACAGGTCGTAACACAAAAAAATTGATTTATTATTAATATGTGAACGCGATGGACTGACACAAATCGCAAATGAAAATTGAAAAACGCGGTTACGTTCCATACGACTGAATGAAGCGACTTCATGTGAAAAATGCTCGACTAAGAGCTTAAGGTCGATTCTACTATTATACATCCGTGCGCACACGTATCTGGATTTTTGTACCGAAGGGACAACTTAAACGCAAGGGGCAACCAAACACAATCGTGTTGAAGAAGAGGGTGGTAACCATCGCGTCATCATCGCTTCGCGGAGCGGGAGACGGCAGATGTGGGAGGTAAACGCGATATACAGCAAATCATTGAAAATAACTCAAACAAAAACCTCTTTACGAAAATTGGACAGGTCTTATGTCAAAAGTGCCAGTTAACCTAACCTAACCTAACCTGACCTAAGTGTATCTTGTAGAGAATTAAAAATGCAACATCGGTTGACTTATAACTTGGGAACGAAAAACTCAATATTCAACGAGTTAGGAGCCTCTGAAAATAAAGATGAAGTTATTCGCAAAGTTTATCGCAAAGTTATTCGCAAAGTTTATCGCAAAGTTGATAAGGGGGTATCACAAAGCATCGTAATGTCATCTTGCTATTTCTACACACATGGCACATTAGTGCTATTTAAATCAGTGTATTATCCTAGGGGGCATTTTTGAAAACCATCGGGGTACCAGTGCAGCCGTTAGGTCCTACGGGATCGTAGACCATAACGTCGTTCTAATAATGGTGGGGGTGGGGGAGGCGCACACCTGGTCGCCACTCTGCGCGGACGACCGGGGCGCCTGCGAGTGGAAGTCGGTTCGACTGTCTCCGGCGGCCTCGCCGTGAGGTGGGCCTTGCCGTGGCGTGACGCACGTGGATTTTCACTCGGACCGGCAGGTTTTTCTCTAGCTGGGTTCGGCGGTCGACCGTGGTGACGCGGCACCGGATTCGGATTAACTGGGTTCGACCGAGGGCTGGGAGTGTCTTCGTGCGTATTAGTCGACACGGTTCGGTCGTTTGTAGAATGACTTCCTTCGTTGGGGGGGGGGGGGGTGATACGGTTTCAGATCTTTAATATGGGCCCTAGGGTTCCGACGACTCTCGGGGTCGTCGAGCTCAAAGACGACGGGAGAGATTACCCGCAGAATACGATGGGGGCCACTAAATTTGGGTGCGAGTTTGGCCGCGAAATTTTGAATCCCCGACGAAAGGAAACGGATGCGACGTAGTACTAGGTCACCCACCTGGTATTTTACTTCTCGGTGGGAACGATTATAATACTCTGCTTGGCGCGTCGCGGCGCGCTCAAGATTACGATGTACCCAATCGTGAATTAACGGTAGCCTCCTCATTCGATCACGCCAGAACTCCGGATCCTTAGGGAGCGTGAGCGGAGGAGGGGGGAGATCAGTACGCAAATTCCTAATCGCTACCGGGTTGCGACCGTAATTAAGAAATGCGGGAGTCATCTTGGTCGATGATTGGACCGCGGTATTCAGAGCGAATGTCAATTCCTCAAGATGCACATCCCAGTCGCGATGATCATGCGACACGAACGTACACCTCATCGTCTTGAGGGTTCTATTAACCCTCTCGACTGGGTTGGTCTGGGCGTGGTAGGGGGGAGTCCGAGCGGAAACAATACCCAGTTGACTCAAATGCGTCTTTACGTGCGAGTTATCGTATTGTTTCTCATTATCCGATAAGAAATACTTTGGGCAACCCCATCTATTTATCACGAGACTATCGAAAGCGGCCATTATAGCCGATCCAGTGGCGGCACGGAGGGGTTTCACTTCTATATATTTCGTGAACATATCCTGGAAAACTACCACGAATTGATTTTGACGCTTACTGGGAGGAAATGGTCCTATGACGTCGGAACTGACTGTCATCCATGGACCTTCGGTCGTTCTCTCACACATGAGTCCCGTAGGGGCCTGCTGGGAGACTTTTTGTCTCTGGCATTCGGGACAACGGGCGACGAACCTCGCGACGTCTTGGAAGACGCCGGGTCAGTAGAAGTCTTGCATAAGACGGTGATACGTCTTATCCACTCCTAACTGGCCGGCTTGCGGACAACCGTGTGCGTCACTCAGGGCACGAGCACGCGAGTCCGCGGGAAGGACTAGCTTCCAGGCGACGAGGTCGCTCATGGCAGCTTCTATAATAGGGTGTGGTCGGTGAAAATATATTCGATCGTCTTCGATGCGCCAATCGGGATACTTCGAAGGGAACTTTCGAATATTCTCCAGTTTCTGAGTATACCACTTATCCTCTGTATCTCCAAGGGCGCAAAGGGCTTCATCAAGGTTCTCGTACATCCGCGAAAGAGCATCGGGCACCACGTTAAGAGCACCCTTTCTATGCTCGATTTTTATATCATAGGCCTGCATGGCCAGAGCCCACCGCGCAAGTCTGCCGGTCGGGTCCCGCAGGTTCCTCAGCCATTGCAGGCTGCTATGATCCGTTATAATTCTAAAGTGTGTTCCTTCTATATAGGGTCTGTACTTCTTCACGGCCCAGAGGACGGCGAGGCACTCTTTTTCAGTGACCGTATATTTCCGTTCGGCTTTAGTGAGCACACGACTGGCGAAGCTGATCGGATGCTCATTACCGTCCACCTCTTGGGTGGTGACCGCGCCGATCGCGAAGTCACTCGCGTCCATCTGGATCGTGAAGGGTGTATCGAAATTTGGGCGGGTGAGGATTGAGTATGGGTAAGGGAGTCACGGAGGGACTCAAAAGCAGACTGCTGCTCCGAACCCCAGACCCAGGGAGTGTTTTCTATCAGGAGTTTAGTTAGAGGGATACGATCTCGCGATAAGTCTGGGAGGAGCCGAGAGTACCACCCTACCATGCCCAGAAAGCGTCGCAGCTGTTTGAGATTAGTGGGGGGTGGAAACTAAAGTACGGGGGCGACCTTGTCCGGATCAGTCTTTAATCCGTCGCGATTCAGTACGAAACCGAGGTATTTCACCTCCTCCCGGAAGAATTCGCTCTTTTCGAAATTTAACTCTAGACCGGCGTTCCGCAGACTGGTCAGGACAAGTTCTAAGTAGCGGAAGTGGCCCTCCTCATCGTCCGTGGCGATGATGATATCATCGAGGTACGCGAATACGTGGGGCTCCCACGCGGGATCGATGAGGCGGTCCACTAATCGCTGAAACGTTGCAGGTGCGTTGGTGAGCCCGAAAGGCATGCGCCTAAATTGGAACAATCCGCGACCGGGGACGGCGAAAGCGGTGACGGGCCGACTGCCAGGCTCTACCGGTACTTGAAAGTACGCCTGGCTGAGATCGAGCGTGGTGATGCACTGGGCACGACTCAACCCTGATAAAATCCGGCACATCGAGGGGAGAGGATATGCATCTTTCCTCGACGATTCGATCGATCTCCGCGCGTATTGCCGAGATTTGGGCATAACTGGCGATTTGCCGCCCCGCCGCGCGAGAGGGGGTGACGTAAGTCGGGGTAGCCGAAAATGCCACGGGTGTCGTCGTAATGGACGGGTGTCCCGAGGTAGTGGTGGGGGTTACCACCGTTAACGTGGGCACCACCGTTGCCGGGGAACTAGTGGGAGTGGATAGCAATGTATCCATTGTCCGGAATCGTACTATGAAAAGAAGAGAAAAAAAGGAGAAAAAGTTCGGACGCTCCTCAAGGTCACCGCCCAGTTCGAGATTCTACGTCGAGCTGCCGGATTCGTAAATCGAACGACCTGTGGTCCAACTTATGCAAGAAAAACGAATACGAAGCTCAGAAAAAAAAGAAAACTCGGCTTCGCTGATATGGGTTCAGACCGGATATCTGGCGCTAAGGGAACGCGTTACTCACGTTACCAAAAAAAGAAACCAAAAACGAAAAAAAAAAAAAATTTTTAAAGGGGGAAAATGTAATTCAGGCCTCCGCGGACCGATAGCCAAAAGCTCTCAAAAATAGGCGCAGAATAAGAGCGAGAGCACAAGCAAAAGCAACAAAAAAGTCACAGTAGAAAAAGAAGAAGGGGTGGGGGAGAATTTTCCCCAGATGCCAAAACCTTTTTTTATTTAAAGAGGCGCGAGACAGTTATCTGTCGCCGCTGACGCATCAACAACGGTTGCAATAATCCAGACCGCGAAAGGTAGGGGATCGCGCATTGCGATAGGACGGGTGTTCTCGAAAATTCTTCGGATCGCTGCACTGGTACATACAATATATATATATATATATATATATATATATATATATATCAATTATATTATTTATATTAATTATCTTATTGCATTTATCGAAATTTATTTCGACTCAATGGCAGGAGCTGCGTGCCTCTCTATGGTTTGCTGCAAGGGGAGGGGAAATCCTGTACCTGAAACCGCGAAAGTCAAAACGTGTTAAATTGAATATGCCAAACTAACTTAACTCTTCCGGGAGATTTGCTATTAAATCGAAAAACGGAACACAACCTCAAATTTTATTGAGTTCAAACTTCGTTCCTCACTATTATGAGACAAATTAAAAATTTGTCTGAACTTTCCTAAAATTAAATCAAATCTGGAAAACTAGATTAGAATTGAAAAGAAAGTTTATTTTGATAAAAAGAATTCTAAGTTCCGTAACCGACTCTAATTAGCGAAATAATATTTAAGTCTCAAATTACTTAATATTATAAGCGAGTCTTGAAAAATAACTGGAAAAGTACGTTATTTATTTCCCGGTACTTTCGAATATTAATTACTCCAGGGACGACAACATTTACTTAGGCCAACGTAATCATCGGCCCCTTAGGGGGATACGGGGGGAGACCATAGAGAGAATAATAAATGCTGAAAAGATAAGCACAAGTATACATTCATATTATTCATGCAACGAATTATTACAATCATAAATCCATATAGCAATATTCAGGGAGATTGATTGGGAAGAAACGTAAACAAGGTCGTTCCCGAGAATTCCTCGGAATACGCCGAAACGAAATCTATTGTTTACTGACGAAAGTTACGGCTTTGTTATTGTTTACAAAACTCACAACTAATTTACTGGAGATTAACTTTATTTATTTTCGAAGATGTTTTCAATTTCTGAAAAGTGGTTATCATTAAGATATACAACTTCGAAACAATATCAAATAATTAATTATTTTCAAACGGTGCAAATTCAAACTCGAAAATTTATTTATGCAAAAATTTGTTGTACATGATAACAATTTGAATTCGAAACACCAAAGAGAAAATATATTTTATAATTTCTAGAAATTCAATATGATATTACTATTATTCATCAATTAATATTCCGTAATACCCGGAATCGGTTCGGGACAACCATGCGGACGTCGTATGACGTCACGCTACCTCCAGGCCAGCTTTATGGGCTCGGAATTGTTATTGTGGAGGGAGAGGAGTAGCGAGGGAAATCTGAAGGACGGAAACGGAAACACATTAAATGCACATATTTATATTATTCATAATTCTTACAATATATCTATTATTCCTAATAAATTCTTTCGCCAAGGGAAAAAGAGAGGAGGCGCCAACAATACAGTCGGAACTGAAAAGAAACGCGAAACTCAAACGATTCGTTCTCCGGCGAATTTTCCCGATACAAATTTCCACTTTAATCTAAAAGTTCTCAAATTTTGGGAAATCTTATTAGATTATCCCCACCATGGATGCCATTTTGTAACTGTCCTATCGTTGAAGGGGGAACGCAAAATAACTTTTCACCAGGACAAGTTGAAAACAATCTATATATTTTCCGAATATTCCACTTTACAATATCTTATCTTCAATGTCGCCTACGGCGCGGGTCCTAATCACGCTACGGGGATCGTTACTCGAAAAATGACCGGAGAAAGATACAATTACGCAAACAAAAAAAAAGGAGGAGAACGGGGGAGTCGCATAAGGAAGGTGGCCCCATGGGCGACTTACGGGTCGCTGAACACTCGCCGGGGGCGATGAGGGTCCCTAAAGGATGGCGTCCTCCGAGGTAGGCCGGGGACGTCGTCTTCTGCGATGGTATGGAGGAGTCCTCGTTCCCTGGGGCGCGTCCGCCTTCAGTTGGTGGGGTTCCTCGTCTTCGGTGATTAAATCCGGCACAATACGTCACACGTGCACTTTAAGTCACCACACTAGATTTTCACTACCCGACTCGCGTACCGTACCCGTCCTGGGTGATTTCCCCGAAGTCCACGAGAGGCAGGAAGGTAATAATCACTGACGACCGCAAAACGCTTTTCTCGACTGATCGAAGGGCTTTCCTGCACTGACTCTGAACCGCGCTCTCCTTCGTCTCCTCGATGTTCTCTAGTGGCGCCACCTCGGGGCCTGATGTTGGGGTGGTCCGTGGAAGGAGGGAGAAGCGCGGCGGCCGCGCCGCCCGCTCTTACCGGCTTCTCCTTTGGAGAGGGAGAGAGAGATATACCCGATCGAGTCAATCGGCTCGGCTTCCATTTGCGGAGGGAAAGAGAGAAAAGTCCCGGCGTCACTCGGCTCCGTCTGTGTGGGAGGAACTCCCGACGGCGACTGCCGAGAGGAGCGACGGCGGGGAGGTATGAACCTCCATGCTACACAAAGATCCTACACTAAGAGATATACTTTTTGGTATTAGAATTATAATAACCGTTAAAACCCAATTTAGTAAGAATAGCAATAACAATACATTTTCCACCACTTAGAATACTGATTTTCTTAAAATGGTGCAACCTCTCGACTTACCCAGTAAACGTGGACCCGCTTCTGGATCCAAAATCTGAATTTTTTCAATCACTGGCTATTCATAAAAAAATTTCTATAATACTTTAATCAATTTTAATTCTCAGGATGGAATTTAAATGTTGTGTTTCCAATTCTTTCGAATCCCTAAAATATGCCCACTTGTACGAATTTTTATTTATTCTTAGGACGGAATTGAAATATTATATGTTTTTAATTCTTCTAAAGCTTTTCCGCTTATGTGAATCGTCTTTCGTTTTCAACCCATCAAAGGAAGAATGATTCGAAATTATTCCGAAGTATCCAGTTTTTGGGTTTGAATCCTATTTGTTGGCCTCCGTGAGTAATTCCTTATTTTCAATAATTTTAAATTCTGATTCAATAATAAACTACTATCTTTTTGAATACTTCCAAATAATTGTTTTTTACCGGAATCTTGTCAATACTTCTGAATCGTTGTAAATAATATTTGTAGAATTCGTAGCATTCACAAGTATTCATACTGTATGCTATCTATACTTATAAATTCTTTTGAATACTTCGAGGCCAAGAAATAGGATTCCGAATTATTAAGAATTCAATTTTTCAATACTTATTAATAATTTCTCGTTTACTGGGAGTACAGAAAATCATTTAATAATTTTCACTTTCCCATTTTATTTCCAGCACGGAATAAACAAATCGTCATTTGAATACTTTAAATTTTTTAAACATTTATTTATGCGAATTTTTTCTAATATTCTGTTAAGGATTGGCAACTCTTAATTTTTACTAATAAATAAATCGAAAGTATCATAGGATGAATTTGGCGGGTTGTTAGTCCTATAAAATATTGTGAAAGATGGTAAATACGTCTCTTAAATTCATAGTAAACTTAAGAAAATATTCAGACCTCGTTTGTTGAAATCATTCCGATTCCCGAAGAATCAAGGTTTTTTCCCAAAAGGTTTTATATCAAATCAACAAAAAATTACCAATAAGGGGGGGGGGGTGAGGGGGATAATGGCACTAATGTATTAATAATGGTAATGATATTTTGCATAACTAAGCCGTCAAATGTAAATTTCCTTATATTGTTATTATTGAACAAATATTAAGGTTTTACAAATTCATAATTTATATAAGTGGGTGTTTCACAATACGGACATAAATTTTTGTGTAGTCCTTATGAAACGATTTTGAAGCGTTTCATACTTGCGGTTATATTGCTCACACTTTGTCCCGATTATGAAACAGTGGTATAATTGACTTTACACTTTTTTTGTTTTTCGAAAGAAAATCTGAAACATTTTAAAGAACTTTCAAATTTGTATAAGTTAGAATTAGTTCTACGTCTATACTTACAATTAGATTGAACCACACTGTATTTAAATTAATTATAAACCTAACCTAATATGTGGGTAAAACAGCGGGTGAACTTTCTCATTTTACAAAAAATTGTAACCAATTTTATTTAACATATTTTTGCCTCCTACTTACGAATACGACAATAAGAATTAACGTCCAAATATACTGAAGTCGCAAGTTTGAAAAAATTGTGTTGTATTGCGGTTCTATGCATTTATTGTAGAAAATGCAAATGAGACAAAAAATGCTTCAAACAAAAAAGATAGAGAATGACATTCTGTATCAAAAATGTTATATTTATTTTCATCCTAATATCAACGCTGATGCTGTAAAAGACGGATGTACTCATTTATAACACAGTTTCTTATTCTGGGATATTTATACATATTACCTATCACATTATGAACAAAATGCATCTAACCTTTTTTGTACATAATGTAATGCTCTATATTTTTTGTTGGAAACATTTTGTTGCCTGATATGTGTTTTTGAAAATACATGCAAAAACTGTAATAAAATATGTTTTTTTGTTTCAAAATGTCGGCTTCAATATGCCCGATCGATAATTTTTATAATCATAGTTGGAATCAGGAAGCTAAAATATGTTCAAAAAGTGTGAAGATATTTTTTTTTCGAGTGAACAATGCTTATTTTCAAAATACGGACATTGCACGTAACACAGTAGGGATATGCTGTCATGATTGTGTTTCATAATAACGGAACGAAGGATCTAGGTTATGTAGCATGATTGTATTCCATTGCATTCTACCATGTATTTTCCTAATACCTCAGGCTCACGCTATTTGAGGAGATGAGTGTCCTGGAACTGAAAATAACGCGGAATGGCGGAATAGGGGATCAGGTTTGGCGCGAAACTGCGTGCAGTATATAAAATCGAACTCTTTGAAGTTGCACGTATGTATACACCGTAAACCAGTCGTGTAAAATCTCAACATTTTTGAAATAATAAGAATTACAGTTTAATAAATATCAAAACATGAATTTGAATATGTGATTAAAGTAGGTTATAATTCGAGTATAACTAATCGGTGCGCCCAATCTGATGGCATTTTCTGGAAGGTGCGACCGGAATGGCGGAACTAGCCGAATTTGGACTGCGCGATAGGAACGAGCGAACGAGACTGATCAGTTCCAGAAGTCGCTTACCCTAAAATAGGATGAGCGCGAGGAACTGTAGGATGAGGCTATATTATGCTGCATTTACATGAACTGGCTGCTTTAATAGTACGGCGCCCTTGACATATTACGATGTTAGGTTACCTTTATTATCTCGTAAACAGCCTATGCTTTATAGGAGTGAACTTATACTGCAATAGAGTTCACTTCTAACCAATTTAGCATAATAACATTCAATGCTTTCAAAGCGACAGTTTTCATGCTATGAAACCTAGATCCTTCGTTCCGTGTATAGGCAGGTGTATTACATTTGTCCGCAATTTGCAACTGCAAATTGATTTTATAAAAGTAAATTATTATTTCCAAAATCATAACTGTATAATATATACAATAAAAATGAGTAAGAATTTCTGAAACGGGCCATCTAAAAACATGATATCTTATTTTTTGCTGCAAATAAGTTTTACTTGTAGTATTTAATGATAAATAAGAATTACCCAAACGATTTAAAAAAAAAAATTTGGTAGTGATTATGTAGGCAATTTAATTATTTTCAACATTTTAACTAAAAAATTCATATCTCGGAAACTTCTCTATCGATTTTTAAAAACCAAATTTGTTAAAATTTGTCATGAAATAAGTATACTCGTGAATTTTTTCATAATTTTATACTGAATATTACATTATTTAAAACGTAGTTAGTAACGTAGTTTATAACAAATTAGTAAAACATAGTGATCTTGGTCGAATTTCAAATCGAAAGAAATAGAGCACATACTTCAAACATTTCTGAAAAAAAATCCGCTGAGAAAAAAATGGATCGCAGAAGGGAACGGAGTTATTTAAATATTTCTGCCGCGGCGCGGCGTGACGAAAACCACCGTGCAATGCGGGTCGTGCGCTACGTATACTGCGTTCAGTTTAAATTCACTCCAAAGATTAATATTTTTTATTTTATATTATTGTAAGGAATACAACATATTCTACTCAAATATAATTAAATGTTTTTTTTAGTCGATTTGAACAAATGATACTGTAGAGTATCTTTTATCGTCATCGCGTTTTCGTATCGAGATTTTAACTCTTCGTGTTCGATATCATGATCTGCAATCGTGGTAAACGCAAAAGAAAATTTTTTGAAAAATCCTACAGCCCAATTAAAACAATCTTTAGGGGTAGTAATTTGATAGTTCACGGGTCGTTGTAAGCTGGCTTTGTAGGCACACCTTTTCACTGTTCCCCCGATTCCGTCACATGCCCCTTTGCCATCCGATGTAGCAAGAAAATTCCATTCGATCTCAATTTTTGTGGATTTCTCTAAATATACGAAATTGACAAAGTTTGACTTATTTTTATATTGTGATGCTGTATCATCTGAGAAAAATATAAGGTTTTTTACTTCTTTTCTTTTCCAAACTTATTGCACAAAAATTGAATCATCAACTTATTAAATACAATCACGGCCGTTGAATCGCGTTTGTTGCATTCTGAAATTATAACAAAATTGCAGTGTTCTATCTTGTCGTGGGTTTTATAATAAATCACATAAGAATGAATAGTTACTTGATCGTTTGACCAATGATATGACTGAATGGCATCTCGGACAACGAAACTGAAATTTTCTGAAAAATCGAGTGTTACTATAAAATCCCCATCTTGGGTAGTTTTTTTCGCATTTTCCAGATATTCCGCTTGAGCTTTGGCAACGTAGTCGTGCTTTAAAAGTCGTGGCAGTTCTTTTTCCAAATCTGATAGAAAATTTTGCGTTCTTTTACTTTGAGTTGATATTTGACATCTAACAAAATAAATGTTATAAGTTATTTTAAAGCTTATAACGAAGTATGTCACCTTTTTACACTGAAAAATGATTCACAACATTTTATATAATACAAATTTTAATTATTCAATATACGCAGGTAATTGTATATATCTCTAGCATGAATTAATTTTGACCACTTTTCGCACTATTGATACTGGTGTACGAAATAGCTCCCATTTCTACCTACTATGAAGAAAAAAGTATTTTTCACCTGTCAGTGCTTATCCATGATTTGAGGTCGATCGTTGTGATATTGTGATCCTAAAATATTCCAGCAAGTTTATTCACAAATGATGTCGTACGAGGAGGGCAGTTTTTGCACTCCAGAAGAAAACGCTTTTCTGAATGTTTTTCGCAAACCATGTCATTTAGGATTTCGCAAGTCTTGTAATTACCACAAATGCCACTTTTTTGTAAAACTTCGTTGAGATCAATCAATTTCAATTTCATATTTTGGTGTATTTGGCATACACCCACGTTATGCGATTCAGTTTTTCCTACAGGAATACAGAAACGAGGCCGTAGTTTTGTGAAAGTAGCGAAACTGATTTTTTGCTCAGGAAATTCCAAACAGTATATTTCATGTAGATTCTTAATATTAAGCAATAATAATCGCATTTGGACTTGTTCGCGATTGCCATTAACAGTGATTGTTACAAAATCATTTCTACCAGGCATAAGACGACTCCATGTATCCTTATTGTAAAATGCTTCAACTTTTTCAAGAACATCTTTTGGAAGAGATTTACCTGCCCTTTTTCTTAAAGTAGATCCATAACCGCATTCTTCTCGAAGTTTTTTTTGCATTCGAAATCATTCGTCGAGAAACTCCTAGTTTCTTAGCTAGCTTTCGAGTGCTCAAGTTTCTAGGCGCAGTAGTCAATATCTGCTTTTCATGATTTTTTGATGATGTTTTTGATAATTGCAGTTTCATTTCATTAAGTAATTCGTCAAAATGTTGATCCATACCGGAGCTTTGGATTTCGCGACAATTCAACTGTATTCTGGGAACTAACTTCAACAGATTTATATACCTGGCTGCATCATTAACATTAACGAATTTTCTTTTCAACTCATCACCACTTCTAGAGTTACTAGGATTTTCCCATTCGTCATCGGAACTTGAATCTGAGCATGAATCAGAGCTTGAATCGAAGATTGAAGATGGCTTAGGTTCATCGATGACGACTGATGAGATTTCATTAACGTCATAACTAACGACAGACTCGGATGAAGAAATTGTACGTCGATAGGAATCGCAAATATATTGGCCAATTAACTTCACGAACACACTACCCCAAGTATTTTTAACCAACTTTACATTTTTATAAACGTATTTGTGATTTTTCTTATTGCACGGATTGCAGCATACATTTGGACGTGGCATTATGATTAAAAATATGAAATCGATATTGCACTCGCGTAATTACGAGACGTAGATCGAGAAATCGTAAAGCATTACAAACTTTCGGACAAGAAATATCAAGCGTTTTTAACTAGATGAAACAGGAAAAAACAAATGATAAATTAAATGCCCGCGACTGCCCGCGTCGCTGCGTTCGTGCATTAGAATTATTTAAATAACTCCGTTCCCTTATGCGATCCATTTTTTTTCTCAACGGAATTTTTTTCAGAAATGTTTTAAGTATGTGCTCTATTTCTTTCGATTTAAAATTCGACCAAGATCACTATGTTTTACTACAGTCCGTCCCACATTGATAGGGGCACCCCATTTTTTTTGATTATTTTCTTTATTCTTTTAACAGACTGCATGAAACTTGTTAAGTGCATTATGAAGTTCAATTAACTAATATTTACAAAAGTTTGCTAAGCCGAACATGAATCTTTCGTATATTTTGAGAGTTTTGGTGAAAATCGTGGTGTCCCACATTAATAGGGGCACTTAAAGAAAACTCGTTTTTATGAATGTAAGCAATAAGTAAATTTACAAAGGGTTAGTAATTAATCAAAATTTCATCGTCAACGAACTGAAATGTTTAATTCCTCATGTTCGGTTCATATTACAACTTTTCTTAATGCCACTTACAACGCAAGTTCCGCGGAATACAAATAATAATACGCTTGAAGGTTAGTGCAGGTCAGAGCCTGCCACTTTTCTGAAAATACATTCTATAAATTATAACAAACCAAACAAATTATAAGGACAATAAGGCTGACAATAATAATGCCCAGGGACATTGTTATTTTAATATCATCAGAGGTAAGTCATTAATAACTTTTATTCTCAAATTTTTGCGAAGCTGGATTTCCTTTTTTTCCCATATTGCATTTATTCACTATACGTATACGTATAAATATTCTCCAAAAGTAGTGAGTATAGGCTAGTGCACTAATTAATGAAGGATAAATAAAACGATTATGGGAAGAGGGACATTATTGTCTGCAGTGGAAAAGGCATCTATCGATGCATATAAGAAATATGGCAAATCAAATCGAGAGACAGCGAAGCTCGTCAACCGTTCCAACAATGCTATTGACCAGTACATAAAAAACAGAGGTCACGAAAGAGTTTAGAAGAAGTGTGGACCACGGCCAAAGCTCTCAGATCGTGATAAACGAAGAATAGTCGCTGCTGCCTTCCAAACAACCAAGGGTTGTAGAGGAATTAGAAATGAAATTGCGCCACACGCCTCTAAAAGCACAGTACACCGAGTTTTTAAAACATGCCCACATTTAATTTCTGAAAAAATGCAAAAAGGGCCTAAACTAAAGCCCCATCATATGCAGGCACGCTACAATTTTGCAGAAGAGAAGCTACACTGGACCCATGAATGGTCGCAGGCACGTAAAATAAATGTTTTTATTGTTTCAGCGTAAATAATTAGTTGCCATATATCTTGATGAAATTAATTTCATACCTCGGTTGTTCATTTGTGTTTCAGATTATCTGGTCTGACGAAAAAAAGTTTAATTTAGATGGTCCCGACGGAATACGAAACTATTGGCGTGATCTTCGAAAAGAGCCGCCTTTTTCTCTACGCGAAATTTTGGAGGCGGATCTGTGATGGTATGGGCAGCATACAGTGGTTATGCAAAAGTTGGTTTGACTTTTATTAACAATAAAATGAACAGCCAAGATTATCAGAAAGTGCTTGAAGAATATCTGAAGCCTTACTTTCGTCGGTATCGCTGTGCTCGGTTAACATTTCAGCGAGACAATGCGTCCATACATGGCAGCATGTCTACAAAGTAATGGTTAGCCCTGTGACGTAGTCACTGATCGAGCCCGTTAACTCTAATCGGGGAGAGCGTTCCGGGGGAACCCTTCCCCCTATTCGCCGCTGCTCTCGCCCGCCGTACCGGGGATACGCGCTATGGAGGTTCATACCTCCCCGCCGTCGCTCCTCTAGTCAGTCGCCATCGGGAGTTCCTTCCCCACAGACGGGGGCGAGTGACGCCGGGGCCTCTCTCTCTTTTTCTTGGGCAGAAGCCGAGAGCCGATTTCTCACTCACGCATCTCTCTCTCTTCTCCCTCCCTCCACGGAGCACCCCGACATCGGGCCCCGAGGTGGCGCCACTCGAAAAGCATCGACGAGACGAAGGCGCGAGTGCAGTTCAGCTCTAAGTTGCGTATCGTCTCTTACTGAGTCTACTGGTGTTAGGTCGCCCATACCTTTCAATCTCCAGTCGTGAGACATTTATTGTAACGTGGACGCGAACGTAGTAGTTCATTATTGAGAACAAATTCCTGTTCACTTATCGTCGCACGTAAGGGTGAAGTGCCGGATCCCGCAGGAATCCACCGGATATTGAGTAGTGGTGCCACCCAGGACTCACCGAGGCGAGGACGCCGATTCCAGGCCCCGACCAGACCCATCCGAAGCGGCCACCTCTGGACCCCGACTTCCGGTCCAGCACCCGGACTGCACAACAGCTCTTGTGAGTAGCCAGTGGTATTGAAATAGTGATTGCGCCCCCCGCCCCCGAACTTTAATTACCCTCTGCGATAAGCTTCCTCCGGACATGGTTGCGAAACGATCCCCTTCGCGAGATTTGAGCCCGCGACAATTAAGTGTGAAATAGTATAATTTTGTAATCTCCGAGACAGTTACTTATAATAAATAAGATCGAGTTTAGAACAATCGTTTGGGTCAAAAATTTATTTTGCGTACCCCTTTCTAAAGGAGGGGTTATAGCCCAATCAAAGATTTCGGTACTTGAGTGGCCTGCGGTTTCTCCAGGTCTTAATCCGATCGAAAATGTTTGGGGCATGATGGTTCGCAATGTCTACGATGACGGCAAGCAATATGCGACGGTTGCAGATCTCAAAAAGCGATCCAGTCAACGTGGAACAACATAAGCGCTTCATATCTTAAAAAACTGAATGAATCAATGCCGAAGCGAGTGAAACTGGTCTTTAAAAACGACGGTAATGTGATTAATTACTAATATTTTGTAAATTTATTGTTTATATGAATAAATCAATGTCTTCCATAAAATCGAATGTTTTTGTATGTGCCCCTATTAATGTGGGATACCACTATTTTTACCAAAACTCTCAAAATATACGAAAGAATCATGTTCGGCTTAGCAAACTTTTGTAAATATTAGTTAATTGAACTGCATAATGCACTTAACAAGTTTCGTGCAGTCTGTTAAAAGAATAAAGAAAATAATCCAACAAAATGCGGTGCCCTTATCAATGTGAGACGGACTGTAATTTGTTATAAACAACTACGTTTTAAATAATGTAATATTCGGTATAAAAATATGAAAAAATTGACGGTTATACTTTATTTCATGACAAATTAAAAAAAAAATTGTTTTTTTAAAATCGATCGAGAAGTTTCCGAGATATGAATGTTTTCGTTAAAATGTTGAAAATAATTAAATTGCCTATATAATCACTAAAAAATTTTTGTTTTCAAAATGGTTTGAGGAATTGTTATTTATCATTAAATACTACAAGCAAAACTTATTTGCAGCAAAAAATAAGATATCATGTTTTTGGGTGGCCCGTTTCAGAAATTGTTACTCAAATAATAAATGTTTTACGTTCTTTTAATTCATTTACTTTAACTCATCCGAGTCCTTCAGTCATATCATGTGACATTCAACTATAAAGAGGATTCGTATATAAGTCGAAACGTTTTGTTTTTTTTTTCCTAATTTATTCAAATTTTATTGCCTTCCAACTCTTCCAACCTCAAATTCATCGAAAAAAAGAACCAAAAATTTATAAAACTGTAAGGCCAGGAGGAAATTCGTAATTTTTCTAACGCGTTCCCGAGACGACGCACGTGACAGAGGAATCGCGTCTCGACTTGCACACGTGCGCCTCTTTGAGGAGGTTGGTTGACGCGAACTAACGCGGAGGCTTGCAATTACCGGGCCAGAGCTCTGAGGCCTCTGGAGCGAGGAAATTACACTCTGCAATGGAGGTGCTCGGTACGACCAGTTCTACGTGGTCGGTGTAGCTCTGAGTTTACAGAGCCGTGGGATGTCAAAATGTTTCTCCGTGCAGCTCAACTCTCTTGGGGTTTGAACGAAGAACTATGAAAAACTGCATAAACGCAGTATGACTTTAAAAGTATTTGTAAATAAATATCATATTAGATTTTAGATAGTATTCGGCAGTAGTAGACAGTGGTCAACGTCGCACGCTGCAGCACTTTCAAGTTAAGCGGCATACGCTGTGAACTACTACTAGATAGGTGACCCGAATGAGAAGTGCTTTTCTGAAATGAATTATATATTAAATAATATATAAAATTATTATATACAAAAAAAAATAGTAAAATAAAATTAAATAAAAAGTTAGTAATTAAAAACAATAGAAATATTTTTTTGTATAAATGGGGAAAGAATCCTATTTATTCCATGCTATCTAATATATAGTTATACAAGGTGCTTTTGAGGGTAGCCAAGGAAAATGCCACCATTGCGCAAGCGCTTATTTCTAGTAAATGAAAATTTCATTTCTGAGTGTCGATCGCTACTCGATCTGCGTTCACAAATAGCACACGGAGACTCGGAGATTTATTCTCATTTATGAATGCACATGGATAGCGATATGAGACTCAGATTGCTATCTGGATTATATTAGATATGTTACACAATATGTCCAAGAAAATGTGCGGGTATATACAAAATGTAAATATTTTCAATCCCAGATAGCAAGGCGTGAGTCTCACGCGTGGCTCACATATAAGAGCTCATTTGTGAGTGCGTATATGAGTGCACATGAGACTTCAAGTGAGAGATTAATATATTGCGCAATCGCGAAAAGTCTCCGGTTACTCTCATATAAGAGCATTTTGTGATTCCATGTATTCCGACAAAATAAAAGTCCTAACACACATCAATCACACAATACATTGTGCTATATCGACCAATGTATGGAAACAAACATGTTACACCTTTTTCTATTTGACCTTTAGCTATTTCGATTGGTGTCGATATTGGGATTTTGGGAACTGTTTTATGAGATTTAGTAGTTTTTTTAAACTATTTTAGCCATTATTATGTTTCTTTATTTGTATTCATCGGTCAGATGCAGATGTTGTTTGAAAATTTTATCGATGGCGTGTGTATATCTAGTGTAAGAATAAAATTGATTTGTATCTGAAGGTAAAAGTAATAAGAAAGAGAAACGTGAGTGATAGCGTAAATCCTACTAATAGTGGTAGGAAAATGAGAAAATTGAAAAATTTGGGAGATTATATAAAGTTGATACAAAAATTGGAGAGATCCGCCATTTATAATGATTGAATTAGAGAATAATGTAAAGGATTTTTAACCCTTGCTCATCAAAAAGTGTGAAAGCCGCGCATTCTTTATACGGAACTAAAACGCGTTCCATGTTTCGCCGCGCGCTTTATTAAGAATCGCCATATTATAAGGAACAAATTTTCGCTTGAAGTTTTTTGAAATCGATAGTTCCCCACAATCTTTTCGACGACGTAGCTGACTATTCGCAGATTTCAACGGTTGCCATTAAAAAATTAATTTGTTGATAACGAAATTAACTTTTACAATGCTTTATCACTTCATAGGCATCGCTAGGATCTGTTCGGTGTACATCGCAAATTTCAAATTATTTTAACAATAATTGGCCGAGATATGACGATTTATGTTTTAAAATGTAATTGAATTTTTCGATCTAAATTTTATTGTTTTTATTTATTAAAACGGAAACTATTCATTATTATTAAAAAATTCTTGGAAAAAACTTGCTCGGTTTGTCGTTTTCTACATTCATGTACTTTTTTAAAATCGAAATATCTACTTTTAAAAATTGAACGGTTTTTTTCGTTGGACAAAACTTTACCGGCTGTTCGAGCGTCGAGCGAGTTATAGAATTGGGCCGCTCAATTGTCTAATGTCAAAAATACATTTAAATAATTTTATAGTATTTTACGTAACAAGTGTTGCGCACATGTTCCGTACGTTATTTTTTAATACTAGTGTACGAGAAATGCATCCGAAAAGAGTACGCACGCAGTGTTAAAAAGTATAGGCTTTGAGGTGTAGAGCAATTACCAACATCGTCACTTTAGAGAAACTTTAATTGAGCGGTTAAAAAAATACAAGTATCTAGTACCAAATCAAATGACTGTTGGAAAGTTTATTATATGAAATCCACAGTTGTAGATTTATAAACATGAATAAAATTCTGAAAATTTGTAATTTTTGATCCCCGTGTTAACCCATTAACGCTCAGACGGCCGAAAAATTGTCGTTGATATTGACGTAATTTTTTTATATGAAAAGGGCACTCAAAAAAATCGGCACATGCAATTTCTGATGTAAACTTGATTGCTCTTTCAGAATCTGCAGTCAAAAATTGTTAATAATAAGTACTGAAAAAGTTATAAACGATTTTTTCTAAAAAAACACGATTTTCCGAGGAGAAAATTTCGTTTTACCCATTACTTCACAGGGAAAACGTAAGGGGACTGCCTCAAACGCCTAAAATCTCGCGTCCGCGGACTCTGAGCTACAAGTTTATATACCTACTTTTTCCAAATTTCAAAATGGCCGACGGCAACATGGCGTCGTAGCCTCGAAAAATGATCTATAAGACTAATGTAGTGCTTGAATTTCTAATATTAACTGAAATCGCTTCAAACTTGTTACTCGGGGGTTTTTGGGGTCGCTGATTACGAATTTGAAGTTATTTTTAAAAAATTCAAAATGGCGGATCCAATATGGCCGTCAAATTTTTTTTAATTAAATAAAATCATTTGAAACTTGTCACTCGGGGGTTTTTGGGGTCGTTGATTACGAATTTGAAGTTATTTTTAGAAAATTCAAAATGGCGGATCCAATACGGTGGTCGAATTCTTTGAAATTAAATGAAATCGCTTGCAATTTGTTACTCGGGGGGTTTTTGGAGTCGGTGATTACGAATTTGAAGTTATTTTTAGAAAATTCAAAATGGCGGATCCAATACGGTGGCAAAACATGTTAATGGTATTTAATTTGCACGAAACGTGGAATTTGGGAGTTTTTCATGTTGCTGCTCATGAATAATATAATTTGTAATGACAAAATAGCGGATTCAATGTTGTGGACTAAAATTGTTAAAAGTCATTTCATTTGCATAAAACATGATATTTGAAGGTTTTTTTATATCGTGGTTAGCGAATCCAATATCATAATTTACAATTTCGAAATAGTGAGTTTAAACTTTTTGGGGTCGTTGATTACGAATTTGAAGTTATTTTTAAAAAATTCAAAATGGCGGATCCAATATGGCCGTCAAATTTTTTTTAATTAAATAGAATCGTTTGAAACTTGTTACTCGAGGGATTTTGGGGTAGTTGATTACGAATTTGAAGTTATTTTTAGAAAATTCAAAATGGCGGATCCAATACGGTGGTCGAATTCTTTGAAATTAAATGAAATCGCTTGCAATTTGTTACTCGGGGGGTTTTTGGAGTCGGTGATTACGAATTTGAAAACAGGTTTCAAGAATTCAGAATAGTGAATCCAGTATAGCGCCAAACTTTTTGAAAATTGACCGAATCGCTTGAAACTTGCTTCTAAAGTCAACTTTTTCAACTTCGTGACTCTTAATAATCCTAACATCACATTATATACAATAGTGTACAACAATACTGAACAGCAACCACTGCAATCGTTATATTTCAAGACAATCTTCGTAGTCGAAACGTGTATAAGCGTCCGCAAGACTAGTTACGAAAACCGCCGCTGGACATGATCGCGACTGTCAGCGCTCTTTTGCGTTCTCGATGCAGAAATAGACAACGGTTTAGTATATGAGACGTAGGGTTGGTAACGTTAGTAATTTCTGTCATATTTCAATACATAATTTAGTGATTCTTCTTTATTTAGTTTTCTCATTTTGAGATGTCAAGTAAACGCAAGTCGAAGCGGCAAAAAGTATCTGATCATACAGATAATGTCGAAATTGAGGAACATGACAAATACGTCGATGTGCTTGTGTTTCCAAGTTCGATTGATTCTGACGTATCTGATTATGAATGTGATTCAGAAAATGAAACTTTCGATAATGAGCTAACAAATTCATATTATAAGGAATGGGATGATATCCCACAGTCATCGTACATTGAAGACAATTATACGTCAAATCAGTCGAAGTTGGGCTTAGCCATTTTTGAAGACTGATTTCAGATTCGTATTCAGCGTCCGCTAAAATTCCCGAGTAACAAATTGCAAGCGATTTCATTTAATTTCAAAGAATTCGACCACCGTATTGGATCCGCCATTTTGAATTTTCTAAAAATAACTTCACATTCGTAATCAACGACCCCAAAATCCCTCGAGTAACAAGTTTCAAACGATTCTATTTAATTAAAAAAAATTTGACGGCCATATTGGATCCGCCATTTTGAATTTTTTAAAAATAACTTCAAATTCGTAATCAACGACCCCAAAAAGTTTAAACTCACTATTTCGAAATTGTAAATTATGATATTGGATTCGCTATCCACGATATAAAAAAACCTTCAAATATCATGTTTTATGCAAATGAAATGACTTTTAACAATTTTAGTCCACAACATTGAATCCGCTATTTTGTCATTACAAATTATATTATTCATGAGCAGCAACATGAAAAACTCCCAAATTCCACGTTTCGTGCAAATTAAATACCATTAACATGTTTTGCGTGCCATATTGAATTTGCCATTTCGAAATTATAAATGATGACGTTGGATTCATGATCAGAAATGTGAAAAAATCCCAAATACCGCGTTTAGGGCAATTCAAATGACTTTTAATATTTTTTGTCCGCCATTTTGAAATTATAAATTTTGACGCTTGATTTATAATCACCGACCTCTAAATACCTCATGTACCATGTTTCATAAAAATCAAATCACTTTCACTTATTTTACAGCCTGAAGTACATAAAAGAGACAATGCCAAGTCTCCATTTTAAGGGTGTTTTGTGAACATGAATAACGAGTCTGAATTATTACTCCTAAAGTATAGTTGACTACGTATGTTAAAGAACAATGTTGTGCTTTGAATTTAAAAATACATTTTTTAGTAGCGAAATTCAAAAGTTTCATTGATTCGTATCTGGACATGATCGCTGATTTAGAACATTAAATGGAACATTTCCATGCACATACAACTTCCAGCCCACAGATGTCATCAACAACACAACATGTCTCACACAACGGTCACGGTTATCGATTATCTACGGTTTTACCCCCAATATCTTTTCCGAAATTTTACTTTTCCTCTCTGATAATGAACGATTATATTTTGCGACTGTATATAAGTTTTTAAAATATGTCCAACATTTAATTATCCATAATAATACGGGTAGATTTTTGTGGGTCAATTATTCTCGATGGCTTGATTAAATGGTCACCAGGTCTCCCCATTGCACAGGGATACATGTTTTGTGGATTTTGTCTGGTTGTGAGACCACCAGACGCTCTCCAAGGCCGTCAGTACAAGTGCTTACCTGTCACACGAAATTTGACCTCTCTCAACTTCTCGCCAAATTTTGAGAGACTCAGGAAGTTCCGCTTCCCTCTCCCATGTCAGAAGAAGATGAACACTGTGAAGATCATTTTATAGCCACCCATACTGGGGTTTAAAATTTTTTTCTCCGATCGGAACCGGCTGCGTGGAAAAAGTGGCCCATCCATACCAGAAATACACCTGTGAAATTTTTTTGGGAATCGATCAATATCTTCTGTTCATTCTTTGAAGGTCAATTTTTGAAATTTCAACTAAAAACCCTGAAAAGTTAGACATTCTGTAAAGTGGAATTGTTTGTTATTATTGCGGTCTACATAGCACGCTTGAAGCTTGCAAAAGTTTTGTTGAAAATGGATCCAGGAATGGCTTCCATCACGTCAAAGGTGGATATTTTCTGATTTAAAAATTGCTAATCTCGATGACGCAGCTGATCGTTTTCTTAAGATGTCTTGAAAAAACTGTACAAAATCGTGATTTTTACGAGTTTTTTGCCTTTGTCTTACAAATTACTAATCTGACGTCAAAAGGTATCAAATAAAAAGTGAAGAGGATAATATTCTCCATAAATATGTGAAATATTATTTTTATAAACTCTATAGTTTCCATTAAAAGAATGACGAATTTTTGTACGATTTATCTGGAAGCATTTACAAGTGCATATAAAGATTTCTTCGCCTTAAAATCCGCTATTTAGAATGCACTTGTAAATGGGTCCAAATAAACCGTATAAAATTCATATTTCACCTTGTTTGTGGATAATATTATCCTCTTCATTTTTCTATTTGATATTTTTTGTAGTCAGATTAGTAATTTGTAAGATGAAAGCCAAAAACTCGTAATATAACGATTTTCTACAGTTCTTTTAAGATATCTTAAGAAAACGATCAGCTGCGATATCGAGATTTGCATTTTTTAAGTCAGAAAATAGCCGCCTTTGAAGCTATCGAAGCCATTTTTTATCTATTTTCAAAAAAACTTTTGCAAGCTTCAAGCGAGGTGTATCTTTACATCGATTTACGGTGAAAACTGGTCATACATTAAAAATACGTATACATGAGCCATTTTTGCGAATGTGTCAGTATGGAATAGTATTTAATTCCGAAAGTCAAGTCTACGAATTTACGAAACAAACAACGTATCGGCAGATTACAGGTTGATTCGTCAAAGCCAGGAACAGGAATACCATTATATCTTCGTATTTTTCACGAATGGAATTATACAGTGGCGCCCACCGCACGTGAAGCGGGTTTTGGAGTTTCCCCGACGAAAACTCCGCGCCAGGTAGAGCACGGACTCGACCAAAGGAGCTCCTGAAAAGGGACCCACGGAATTCCTGTAGCGGCTCGCATAGCTTCACAAGTGAAGATCCTGGTCGAAAACTCCGCTTTTCCCTCGACGTCCCTCGCTAGTGTTCGTTCCACCGAGATCTCGACGTGAACGCCTCATTCGGAAGCGGATTAGATCTCGCTGCCGGCCTCTCCTTCTGATAGTTCTTCCGATTGAGCTCCCGCAAGTCGGGCGCGTAGGACCTCCTCGTGTCCGACTGCACTCAGGCCTACTGCTCTGAGTCGTTCAATGACCTCTCTGCGGGTCAACCGGAACGAATCCTCCGTGCATGTGCGAGATCTGACTCAGAGGTTTCTGCGAGGAGACGGTCCTCTTCCTCTATAGGCAAATTTGGGTGTATCCGCGAGACCGGAATTAGCAACGGATCGTGTGGCGGTACGCCCCGGATCATCCCATTTTGCACTATCAACTTAAGGCAATTCTTCGTTGGAGAGATTCGTGTAATGATTACAGTCAAGGCGAACTTCACGGGTTTTGCGACACATCCAGCCTTAGTTAGGTCGCCGTGATATATAGTAAAATTGTTCACGGTGACGGAAATATTACCATATCTCTTTTAATGAGCAAGACCAAGTTTGCGCATATTAAACAATTAACCATACCCCGACTGGAAATATCTGAAGCGGTGTTACTGGCCCGTTTACCTAAAACTCTGGGAAGGAAGCTTTAGTTTGCTGCATTCAATCAACACTGTTGGACTGATGCAACCATCGTTTTGGACTGACCTAAGTTACCGCCCACACGTCAACCAAGGTCACCAACTTAATACCCCACTTCCACTGAGCTGGAGAGGGCTTTAATTATATGCTATCGGTGGATCCAATTGCATCTTTTTTCTGAGGAATTGGCTTCTTTGAAATTTGCTTAAACCTCTCAAAACGCAGTTCGTTGAGTGGTTTGATACCGTTTTAGACAATGATGGGGTATTGCGCATAGATAGCCGATTACAAGAAGCCTCTTTGTCTTACAACGCACCTCATCCACTCATACTTCAAGTTCGTCCAGTGGTTAAAATCTTGGGAAAGGGAAGAAGGGACATTAAATAACAAAATTTAATGATGGTACTCAGAACTAGGAAGAAAGGATAAACCTAGTCTGACTGCAAGGGAAGTTATTTAAAGAATCACAGGTAGGTTACTTCCAAAGTTGGCAAAGGGGGCACAATCAGAGCTAGGAAGCTTGAGCAACCTAGCCTGACAGTAAGGGAGTTGGTTAGACAAGATAGTCTCGTTGAATCGTAGGTAGACCACTTCTTTAACTGCATGGGGGATACTTAGAGTTAAGAAGCATGAGAAGCCTAGTCTAAATATGAGTGAGTCAGTTAAAGAAAATAACCACCATAGGCTATAAGTAAGGTATTTCAGTTTATTATTAGTCATACACGGAGAGAACTGTGCAAGGATGAAACTGTAGGTATTCCTCAGCCACTGTACTAAGATTTCGGAGCTGGTTCTGCACCATGTGTCGCGTGATATCAATGTAAGAAACCCACAGTCTCAGACTGTGAAAACGCTCTCGGATGAGACAGCAAAACTGCGATGCTTTCTTCGAGGCTCTCTCCCGCCTAAGTTTCACTTTTTAGACTAGGACTCTCCTGAAATTTTTTGTAGTAAATTTCCTCTTCTACAAGAAAGGTTTAGTAAATTTTTGCTCTATCATGCACCGTTTTCGATACGGAAGCAATAGAATGAAAAACAACGTATTCAGCGCCCGATGCCATGTTTATCTTTCGTTTTAAAAACTCGATGTTCTTCGTTCTATCGCTTCCGTATCGAAAACGGTGCAAGATAGAGCAAAACTTTACTAAACCTTTTTTGTAGAGGAGGACATTTCCTACAAAAAAGTTGGGGAGAGCCCTAGTCTAAAAGTATAACTAAGGTGGAGGCAAGCCTCGAAGAAAGCATGGTAGTTTTGCTGTCTCATCCTAAAGCGTTTTCACAGTCTGAGACTGTGAGTTTCTTAGGTTGATATCTCGCCACACATGGTGCAGAACCAGCCCCGAAATCTTAGTATAGTGAATCCCTTCAGTTTCATACTTGCACAGTTCTCTCCGTGTAGGGCACATTAAGATAGATACCAACATTAATTTCAAGTGGATCATTAATATACATAAGTGTTACATAATTTCGAAACAGATATTCATAATGTGATCGAATACGCTAATTATAAACTAGACAAAAATTTAATTGATGTAGGCCTTGAGCTTTGTTGCTTAGATGATAATTACTATTAATATTCGCCTATAGTAAGAAATATTTTTACATGTGATATACGACTGTTTCTGCATAATAGTTATTAATAAGAAAGAAGATATTGTTGTAATTATTAATTAAGAAGGTGTGTATTCTGATTAAAATATAGTTCATATATTAAAAGGCGAAGAGCTATAATAATCTTAAATCATACAGGCTAATTTTAATTTATAATAAAAGCATTACAAGAGAACCATCCGCTATTAGCATATTTTCATATTAACTGTATTTTTAATCTTCAAGGCTATCAAAAGGCTTCAAACACTATCCTACCCCAACATTCATAACCAATTCAAAGCCTAGGTTGTGCATACCCAGTCCAAATTGTATCCTAAATTTGCCTTAAAAGTTCCATGACCGTCCTTGAAGTATGTAAATGTCCCAGGACTATCGTGATATTACCATATTTGGCCCTTGAACTATGCGTTTTGTTTATTTATTCATGCATATGATCACCGGGCGTACAATTTTTGTTCAAATTTGTGTAGTAAATGTTAATACGACTGCAATACGAAAAAAGATTTTATTTCCCTTTCAAATTATTATCAATTAAGAGTCGAACAAATCGACTTTCTTTATTGTGATTCTAGTAAGATAGTGTTTATTTCTAGATAAAAGAACCGCAGGATTTACTGAACACGGAACATTCGTCAGTCAAAGTGCACGGTCAGTTTTAAGCCTTGCTACAAATATGTCTTCGAGACCAATTACCGAAATCAGTACATTTGCCTGTATTTCGTCACTTGCAACCATTCTTTTGGCAACCAAAACGACCTTTTTTGGAAAAAGATTTTGTCTTGATAAACTGGAGGATATACTGCATCGCAAAGACATCATATTTTCAGGCGCCATTTTATTTCGTTTCTGCACCATTGTATCTTCTAACTCGTTTTCGGTAAATATGTTTATTTCACTTTTTTCCCGAATTAACATAGAATAGGTATATTAAGATTGCATAAAGATAACTACATTTTCTAACCAATACGCAATAACTCATTTACATGTAATTATAATAACATTAACGCTCAGTTAAATGCAGTAGCCGTCAACTTTAGCAATTGACGAACATGCACTGATTTCGTTGTTACTGCCCTACTCGAAAAGGAGGATAGAAAAGTATAGAATTTTTTCCAATATTTTCCTATCCTATTTTTGGCACGAATTAATTCTACATTTTTCTATCCTAACTAAAGTGGATAGAAATTGATAGGATTTGTTTCGATATTTTTCTATACTACGTTGTCACGAATTTCATCTTTGCTTTTGTTTTTAAATTTTTTCCTCTTTGTATATGTTACGTACGGAGCGGTCGTGCGTAACAGGCACGAAGGGGAAGAAGGGGGTGTGAATGACACAAAAGATGTCCAAATAGTATATGTTTTATTAGGCGGTCCAGCACCCGCGTCCCTTTGCGATCTCGCGTTAACTCGATTACAAACGCGGTCTTGTTGTTATTCTAATGGCGCGCGTAGTCGAACACCGGAGCGCGCACTTATAATTTCCGGCGTTCCGCTCGAAGTTGGTTACTACGAGCTTTTCGGACACGAGCCGACGAAGTTACTCGTTCCGCAGCTAAAAACTGTCTGTCTTGAGAACTCACTTCCTCGAGATCCGTCAACGTATCCGTTGACGGATCGACGTCGTTCTCACACACCGTCAGCATTTCCTGGCCTGGGACCCTGCTGAACTTGCAGTTTCCGTGAGCAGGCGACCGTCGCCGAGTCCTGCGAATTGCCGATCTCTGTAGGTTCCCAGCCGAAAAATGCTGACTGCTTCTAGAAA
The DNA here is from genome assembly GCA_030407085.1 of Trichopria drosophilae. Taxonomy (NCBI): domain Eukaryota; kingdom Metazoa; phylum Arthropoda; class Insecta; order Hymenoptera; family Diapriidae; genus Trichopria; species Trichopria drosophilae. The sequence goes on from CM059587.1 coordinate 53,889,806, forward strand.
TGCATTTAACAGAATTGTTCGGGAAGGATCCCATGTCGTCACATGAGACCGGATGCGCGGCGTTACCTTACTTTAATGTGATTTAAATTGAAATTAATAGTAGCTATAAGATATACGTATAATTATTAGTAGAATGTAGATGATCTACGATCGACGGATCGTAACACCTCCCCCCTTAAAAAAATCGGCGGTCCTCCGCCGAAGGTTTACGCGAAGCGCGAAGGCAGATGAAGTGGGATCCGATCCCACGCGTTACATTTTGTTTTTTATTTGTGTGTGTGTGTGTGTGTGTGTGTGTGTGTACGCATGTGTGAGTGTATGTGGGATCCGAACCCACGCGTCACATTTACGTCGCACAGGTGCTGGCCATTTTTACAATATTTTTACAAATATTTCTTAAAATCTACGGTTCAACGAGTCGTACAACAGAGCTCGAGGAACCCTTCACCGACGGACCCGCAGTGTCTATTTCCGTCATTTCGGGTGAGGGATCCCCGTCCGCGGACTGTACGTTCACTACACAGTCATTATCCGGAGTTTTACGAAATGACACTGCCATACCGCGTTTCTGTCGTTGCTGCCGGAACCACTTTCTTCCATGTAGGCATTTCCAATAGGCGATTACGAGTAAGATGGCTAATATGCTAGAGGGCCCGCCGTATATTGTGGCTCCCTCTACTAGCGTTACTCGCTCCTTCATTCGTCTAGTCTTGGCGATCAGCCGAGCTCTGCTGACGAGGTCGCTGAACTTGAGACTGGTCTCAAAGTCGTTGCTATTGCGGGTATCACCTGATATTGCGTCCTCTTTGGTGATGATTTCACCTACGTCTGCTAGCGTTACCAGACTTCCGTCAAGCAGTTTGGTGAGGTTAAGGCGTCCGGGTCCTCTATTACGCGCGAGGCTACGAGCGTGATTTTGTCCGTCTGTGCCTTGCAGCCCGACGCTAACTCAAGCAGACCTGTTCCGTTGAGAGAAATCTTGGCTATAATATTTCCTCCACACATTATCCTTAACGGTTCTTGGGTAGTGACCGAGTACAGCCACCGGTTCGTAATGCGGAGTTTGAGCCAAAAAGCGGCTTTCTGCTTGAGCAATCTTAGGTCGCAATTGTTGAAGTCGCTGAACTTCAACTCTGTGATCATGCGAACTTCGCAGTCGCTGTCCAGATCTCGTTCGTGCAGCGGTAGCTCTCCGTGGCAAACGTAAGTATGTCCGCTTTTCCGACATTGGCGGAACGCGTCCGCTGATAGTCGGACATACTTGTCTTGATCGTTCGCTATGCCCGAGTATTGGGTGGAGGGTACGATGAATGCTGATCGTGACTGATTTCCGAAGTGCTGTGGGACCGGCACGGAGTTGTGCTCGTAAATGGTAAATCGCGTATACGACACCAAGGGTATGTACAGGATGTAGATGAGGGACGTCTTCCAGTATGCAATCTTGATTGTTGATACTTCCAGCAGTGAGTCCAATGTAATCTGTGCCAAAGGAATCGGAAATTCGCATTCTGGGGTGAATTCGGCGATTTCTTTGATGTAGGTGGTCAGGTTGCTGAGCGATACAAATTCGGGGTGAATCTGTCCGGCCTTTGCGAAGAGGACCGCGTTCATCAGCTGGTCGGCTTCCATGACGTAGCGTTGCACCTCGGCGCTAGCGACCGCCATGATGTGCGATAATTTCTCGTTTCTAAGAGATTGTTCTATCATTGATTCGGTTATGCTATGCTCTTTCCACAGCTGGTTTAGTGATACATTAATGGTTTTCATTTCTTGATGCAAACCCGAAAATTCCAACGCTATCACCTTGGTTTGATCAGCGATTAGTGTCGCCGTATTGTCCAGTTGATCGTTCAGCACGTTTATTTGATCTTGTAATACGTCGATCTCTTCCTCTTCGGCCGTACCGAATAGTATCTTGCTCAGTTTCCCGATTGCTCCGAAGATGGCACGTTTCTTCCGGGGCTCTTGACCTAATAATATTTCCAGTAGGTTGTCATTCTTGCGGGCGATCTCGCGAAGCGTCATTCTTGCATCTTGAATGCGGGCGTATAGGGTGCATGTCTTCAATTCGCGACATTGTTCCTCTATTCTCGATAGGCAGGCCTGAAAATCGCTCATTTTGTCAAAGTATCCCTGCAGCGGGACCTTTGATATCAGCCGCCATTCAGTGTGCGAGAGCCGCATAGGTCCAATCCTTTCGGAGTACAGACCTGGAATATCGTTGATGTTGACGTTTACGAATTTTTCTCGGTTATCCCTGTAAGCGGAATTTGAATGTAGGTTATTTTCTATTTTTCGCCTACTGGGTTCGTCACTACCGCCCCTACCAATGGATTTCTCTCGATCGCCCTTACATAATTATCGAGAATAAATTATTCTGTTTTCTACCCGACTGCATCTTTTCGAATACGCACGGAATAGATAACGCGATGATTACGCTTGGTAGTATTATTTTTTGATTCACGAAAGTTTACGGCGGCGTGGATCGTAGATTTGTAAAAGAGAATGCGCCGAGTCGCATGGCGAACATAAAATTCATTTAGTTAAGGGTTGGGGGTCGCTCCTTTCCAGGTGGCGATCTCTCGCAGCTTCTCTTCCGCTTTGCTTCTTATTCCGGATCAAACCTTCCTCTCGCGATCCCGTGGATGGTCCAGGTCGCCGTTACAGCCCCGCAAGAGGTAAGAAGCAGGAAGAGAGGGATCTAGCGACGAGGGGTGGAGAGGCGAGGGGATCTCCTACCCTCTACGTCGTTCATCCCAGGTTTCATCTTGAGCTGTCCCTTCCCTCTTCGCGCGGACGAGGGGGAAGCTCATCGCGCAGTCCTTCGTCAGCTACGGTGCGTGGCTAGTCCCATGTATGGGACTGTATTGTTTATGCGTAGCGCGAGGGTGGGGACCCCGCGTCATCGAGGCAGCTGCCTACGAAGCACCGCACAAAATGGAGGCCGATAATTTATGAGTGTTCACCTCCTTGCGCTTATGCTCGTTACCGAATTCCGCCTTTTGTTTTTAAAATTCTTCGAATGACGAACTTCGTTTTTTCGTACGAGTTCTCTTCGCCGTCGAATATAAGGGGGTCGTATCCCTTTTTTAGTTTATCGACATGTACTACTTTTGTATGAGACTCGTCCATTTCTAGGCGTATGTTACGCGGTTCTAGAACCTCGAGTATCTCATAGGGACCTACGAACGTGTCGTCCCACTTTCCATGGCTTGGTTCTTTAGCCAGCATTACCATCTCGCCTACGTGGAACTGATGTACGTTTAGCTTCCGATCGTAGTAGGCTTTAGACCGATATTTTGCCTGTGTGAGATTCAGCGCGGCTAATGTTCGAATTTCCTCGTGAGTTGCTGCGAGCTCTCCGACGTAACCTGAGTACGTTGGTAGTGAATCTCTCGGCGACGTGCTCGACGGACATCGGGCAATTTTGCCAAATACCAGCTCATGCGGGGTGTAATTAGTACATTCGTGTACGCTGGTATTATACACCAGCATCGCATATGGAATGTATTCGTCCCATCTTTCGCGCTTCTTAACGTAGCACCTAAGGTACTCGGCAAGCACATGGTGACTCCTTTCAATACTTCCATTTGACTGCGGATGATATGCTGTCGTTCTCAGTTTGGATATCCTGAACAGACGTGCAAGCTCGCAAATGACGCTAGACATAAGATTTTTTCCCTGATCAGTAAGGAGTGCTCGCGGAGCGCCATATTTGCAGATGAGATGTTTGGCGATTCCCTTTGCTATTGTCTCGGCTGTAATATCGGGGAGGGGTACTGCCAATGAGTATTTGGTCAGTAAGTCCTGCATTGTAAGGACGAACCCGTTTCCCAAATCCGATACCGTTGTTGGACCCCAGATGTCTATTGATACCTTGTCAAAGGCATCTGCTGGTGTATCCGTTATGATCATAGGTAGTCTAGTTCTGTTTCGTAATGTCATTTTGCCTTGACAGATGCCACACCTGTTGATTACTTCTGTCACGTCGGCTCTCATATTCCTCCAATAATGGGTGCGTAAAAGTCGACGGTATGTTTTCTTAATTCCTTTATGGCCACCACTCGCAGAGCAATGATGTTCTCTAACTAACAGATATCGCTCGCGGTCAGCTGGTACAGCCAAGGAATCTTTGAAGAATACGATTGTTATTCTGTATTTTATCCATTTTCGGAAAAGCTCAGTAATAGTCGACCAGCTTTGTTTGGGAATCATGTCGAAGTCATATCCGACATGTATGGCGCTGATATGAGCTGTCAGAATGTGCCTATTTAGCGCTTTAATACACGACGTTATTGCGGACATCGATGCTCTTTCGTCAATGTATTGCTTGATTAGAAGCGCGAACATCGTATATTTTCCAACGTTGGTTACTATTATTTCGCCAATTTTTGGAGCGTCTTGAGCAGATAATTGCTCGATGCTTACGCGCCGTTTTTCGCGGAGCAGCTTTCCGACTTCGCTATCTAACTGACGGTCGTCCGTCGTAAAATAGGCGACGTTGCCCTTTTCACTCGTCAGATGACGATTTGAAATTTGACGATCGGTTCGCCTTTTTCGGGCGTATTCTGCTGTTCGTTTGGTGAGTCACTGATACTGGTTGCCTCTGCCTCAGTGGACGATGTCGGCAACGGATGATTTTCCGGTCTGTCTGGTGAATCGGAGGTACTATTTGCCTCTGTCTCGATTGCAGACGATGCGGGCAGTGGCTGAGTCTCCGGTGCGTTTCCCTTGGAATTATCAAGGTCGCTTTCCGATGGCTCCGAGTGCGTGTTTTTGGAGGAGCCTCCCCCTGGATCAGGAGATCCTCGAGGCTGATGGAACTGCTCTGAGCCACTCTGTTTTAGGTATGGCGTATAGTGCTGTCTCTCGAGATGCAAGTGATGCCATCTCGCTTTATCGGAGACTCGCACGTGGAAATATCTGGTTTGTTCATCTCGATGATCATAATGAACGCAGATATTTACGCCGTAGAGATGCGCGAATAGGCTGATATGATTGTCATCGCCGTATTCATAATGCGCGAGTAAGACGTTGCGCGCTCGACCGGGTTCGGCAATAATGTCAAAATTGCCTCGAAGCAGGAGAAGCCTTCGCAGATCGTCCGGTGACATTGTCAGCTGCTGAACCTTGATGAGTGAGTCGAATAGGCAGTTGCCGTCAGTTACGACTCCTTCGTCTCTCATCAGAATTTCATATGGTTCAGCACAGTGCTCCGACTGCTGATAGTTTAACAACGGAGCTTTGTCTGACGTCACGTCTCTCTGGCATTGCGTTTCGTGCACGGAGAGTGGAGGAGAGGGGTGCGCGGGAAGTTGAGTTCGTTTCGAACTGCAAGAAACGTCGCGCGTCTTAATGTGGCTCTCTTCGTTGACCGGAGTGGGGGGCAATTGAACGTCAGTCCCACTCGATCGGCCATGGGATGCATTAGCATCCATTGACATGAAGTTCCTCTCGCTGCTCGACCCGTATGTTGCTGGGGTAGCGCTATACTTCTCGCACGCTTGTTCGCGCTCTTTGACTAAGTGATGCGGAGAAGGGGTACCTGAATTGCCAATGTGGCTCGGACGATGATGCGACCGGTTCCTAGCATCTTTGCTGTAGCGTGTGCTCTCACTCGCTCCGTACCTCTCTCTCTCGCTTTCGCTGTCCCTGTTAATTGTCGTGGACAGTGATTTCTCTCTATGCCTCGTGCCACTGCGTTCGCGGAGATTTTCCGTTTCCGCTGCACTCGGCATGGATTTGTAAATTTCGTCGACTTCTGACGGTGCTCTGCGACGAAGTTCGCGGTTCAATGCGACGTTTTGTTTTTCGCGCTCCTTGCGCCGTCGCTCGGGCGTCCGCGATTTTTTCTTACGACGCTTTCTCCAGTTCTCGCTCATGTTTGAGCTCTCTGAATTTCCTTCGTCATCGTCCAAGGGTTGAATGTTGATTTTTCCCCATACGCGATGACTATAATTTCCGTTCGGAATGGTTTTTTCCTGTTTTCTAGGAGATTCACCTCGTATGTTATTTTCCGGGGAGGAAAGTTTTTTGTCCTCCATCCTGCTGACATGATCGGTATCGAACGAAAATTCGCCCGTTTCGGGTATGATCATTCCGACTGGTAAAGTACCCATCCGATCTTCCCACCGAATACGATAATCTTTAGTTCGATTATCTATGAATTTGTCGATATCTGACACTAATTTCGGAGAACTGGCGGAATGTTCGGCAATGGAATCCGTGTCCGTGATTGCCGTCGAATCTACGTGTGGTTCGTTCGCCTTGTTCGGCGTAGAGGGGTGGTTTTTCGCGAGTATTCGCTCTTCGGTCCGTTGCGTATGCGACACCGATGGTGTAGTCGATTTTTTATATACTTTACCCGACCGCGTTCTCCAGGGTTCACTGACCGTCTGTGGAGATGATCGTGCGGCGGGATCAACTAATCGCCAACCCCAATATTTGCTTACGGAAGACCCTTTCGGCTTCCGTTGCAAATTTTTCTTGTTTTCCGACTTGTCAGTTATCTCATCGACCTCGGTACTCGTGGCAATAGTGTTGTCATTGTTCCGATGTAGTTTTTTGTCTGCAGGATTTCCCTAACTCGAATCCGATCGTTTTCGAGTGTTGTATTGGTGGAATTCCTTCTTTCTCTTGAACCCTCGTTCTACGGGTTTTTTCTTCCGTAGGGGTAGTACAGTCTTTACGACAGGGTGTTCCACGTCCTCCTTCTGATCGCTACTGTCGATATAAACACCATCCGTTGGATTTCTCGACAATGCGTCCGCATTTGCATTTTCCTTTCCGGGCTTATACTTGGCTACGTAATCGTAGTCTTACAACTTATTGCGTAAACGATGAAGCCGAATTGTGAGGTTCTTCATCGTTTTGAGGTATTTTAAAGGTTCGTGATCACTATAGATCGTGAACTTGCGACCGTATAGATATGGTCGGAATTGTTCTATACCAAAAACTACGGCGAGCATTTCCTTATCGCACGTAGGGTATCGAACCTCTGCACCTCGCAAAGTTCTGGAAGCATAAGCTATCGGTCTCTCCTTCCCCTCTTCACCTTGTGACAGGACTGCACCTGGTGCGTACCCGGAGGCGTCCGTGTTCACAACGAAGGGCTGCTCGAAATTTGGCAGTTGGAGGATCGGAGCCGAACACAGCCTTTCTTTTAATAATTCGAAGGCCGTGGTTTGTTCGTCCGTCCAATCAAAAGGAACCGTTTTTCTCAGCAGGAAAACTAACGGACTGGCGATCTTCGAGAAATCTTCCACGAATCGCCTGTAGTATCCGGCGAGGCCCAAAAACTGTTTGATTTGTTTTAGATTTTTGGGTTGTGGAAAGTTTTTCACGGCAACGATTTTTTTTGGATCAGGTTTCACGGTGTTCTCGGAGATTATGTGTCCGAGATAGCTGGCCTTTTTCTGTAAGAATTTGCACTTTTGAGGCTCTAGCGAAAGATTCGCTGCAGCTAGCCGTTTCATTAGACTATCGAATTTCTTGAGATGTTCAAGTAAATTCTTTGCATAGATGACAAGATCATCTAGATAGACTAGCATTTCAGTGCCTTGCAGACCGGTAAAAACCAAATCCATAAGCCTCTGAAATGATCCAGGGCCATTTTTAATGCCCATGGGCATTCGAACGTATTCGAAATGCCCGTTTATTGTAGAGAATGCCGTTTTGTGGGCATCTCTCTCGTCCATCATTATTTGATGGAATCCCGACTTCATATCAAGCGTAGTAAAGTATTTCGCTTGGCTCAGCTGATCGAAAATATCAGCGATATTCGGGATTGGGTAGGCATCGCCGATCGTCTTTTCGTTTAAATCACGAAAGTCGATCACGAGCCTCCACTTTTTCTCGCCATTCGGGCCTGCCTTCTTCGGCACGACCCAGGCTGGGGAGTCATATGGCGAATTCGAGTGTGGTATGATTCCAGCGTTCAGCTGCTCTAGTACAAGCCGCTGCATCTCCTGGTTAATCACAGGAGGGTGGCGAAATCGTTTCGCACGCACCGGAATATCGTCGACGGTGTGTATTCTGTGCGAAAAGATTGACGTCGCCTTTAGCGGTTCACCCGGTAAATGGAAACGACCCGCGAGTTTTGTAACAAGAGCGCGCACGTGCTCCTGTTCTTCCCGCGATAAGTCACTCAAATCCATGAGCGCCAACACCTTCTCAGCTCGGGTGTTGTCTTGCTCTCGATGCTGCTTCGTTGCGCGAACTTTCGCGCGTCTCGGCGTCGCTCGTTCCTGCTCGATTTCGGAATTCTGCTCGTTCTCGAAGTCGCACGGCTCGAGATTTACTACGGGGATTTTTACGCGTACTGGTTCCTCGTGGGTATTTACCGCTACTGCAATCGCGTATCCGTTATAATTATTGACGAGGGCTCTGCCTAAATAAACTCCATCGATCGTATCGATTTTTGGCAGGACTCCCGTCTTTACGTCGTTACCGATTTTCACGCGGATTACTTTCCTTGTGCGCGGGGGCAACTCAACAAATTGCGTGTCCGCATAAGGCATTTTTCGATTGCCTAAATGGAACATTTCGTCCGCGTAATCGATTTTCACGGCGTTTTGTCGCAAAAACGGATCGCCTAAAATCCCGTCCTCGGAGATGGGAAAATCGTCTGTAACGATTTGAGTTTCGATGATTAAATCATTGAAACTTATTTTTGCGCATCCGATAGTGCGCGTTATCCCCTCCCCGATTCCGCTCAATTCGTAATGAACGTCTAGGTCGGGAAACATGTCGCGTCTTAACTTAGATAATTTAATAATATTGATTTCCGCGCCGGTGTCTACTAAGAACGTCGCGTCGGAAAAATGTAAGTCCGGGCTGGAGATTTTTAGTCTCGGACATTGAGCGTAGTCAGCAGTCCCGAGACGGACCGCTGCTCGCTTCCTCTCAGAATATGCACCTTCCTGGGTGGATTCTGAGACTGGACATCCGGAACGCTCGGACCTCCAGTCGTGGCCCGAGCGCTTTTCGAGTTTAAATGTCCTCTAGAGCTGCCGATTCGATTTCGGTTTTTCCCTTGACGCGCGCTATTCTCGGGCTGACGAGTATTATGGTCGGGCACTGTTTTTTCGATTCGGGGCGTATTTGGATTCGCTGACGCCTTTTTCCCGGGTTTTTCCCGATTCCTACTGTGCGAGTAATTTTCATTACGCCTCGGAGGAACTTGGGTGCACGGCTGAGTCTTTTGTAGATCTTGCCGTAACGTGATGCAGCGCTCGCGCGTGTGACCGATTCGCTTACAATGAGTGCACTGTGTCTCATTGTATAATCGCGCCGGGCAGTCGTTTTCGTCGTGGCCCGACCTTTCGCAGTACGGACACGTGTCCGTATTAGAATCGGAAAAACTGCACTCGTCTAGATAGCGAGTCTCGTCGCACGCAGTAACGACGCGTGCGAATCCGCGTCTTGGCGGTTCGGTACGGTGGTTTGGCTTGGTTTCGGTTGTCGTGGCATCTTTTGCGGAGAACTGGCGATCAAAGCTAATCGCGAGCTCCGTGGCCTCTCCTAGCGTTCTCGGTCGCGCATTTTGGACTCTAAACTCCATCAGTCCGCGCAACCCGACGACGAACTGCTTAAGGCACCCGTCCTCGATCTCTTTCGCGAGGGTATCACGACACTCCGCGGAAAAGTTAGTCGCGGCTTTCGTGGCCGCGACTCCGGCCGCACACAGATCCGTTACGCGATTTCCGAAATCTTCGACAGATTCCGTGGGTTTCTGGATCAAACCGGGGATTCTGCCGAGGAACATGTGGGGGCTTTCGTGTCCTCCGTAGGTTTTGTCCAATTGGACCAAAAGCTCCTCGACGCTTCCAAGCTCGTCGAGTATTGGAACATATCGTTCCGCGCGGCCCTTTAACTTTCCTCTTAGAAGGAAATTGAAAAGCGGCTTGCTAGCGTCGGTTAACAAAGCCAGCGCCCCTTTGCACGCGCTTGCAAATTTCGCGTATGTTTCACGATTTCCGTAGAAATCGGGAATTGTATAGATTACGTCCTTTGCCGACGGACATAGTGTTAGTGTCGACGTCGGCGTCGGCTCCAGCCCCGCGTTCGCGCCCGCTTCCGCCATGACGAATTTTCGATCTGGGTCCTCAGTCCAATCTTCGGGAGAACCCGATCGGTTCGCGTTCGACAAGTCGGACGTGTTTGATTCGTTTTCGTACGCGGCACGGTTGCGATTCCTGATTTTATTAACTACGGGTGACCCGAGTACGTTGCGAGCCTTGCTCATTCAATCGCGTGAGATTTCTCGACTCGCGAAGATGCAGTGTACGCGGACAAAGTTATAGAGCATAAATGCAATAGAATATATATATGTAGGGCGAACGATAAGTATGCACTGAGTGGAGAATGTAGCGACTTACCCTCGTGGATGTGGATCGTTGGCCCCGAAGACAGCTATGCCGAAGACTGCTGTCCACCAGATTGGCCAGGTAGTCATCCTGTCCTTCTCTGAGATGCTGGTGGTGAGCTGCTACAGTTGAATGATCCTAAAGGTCACTTGTATAGTCTTTCCACTTTGTCTGTTGAGTTTTTATATTCGCACTTTTTTGTTTCCACTTGCGTGAAGGTGATCCACGTCAGGACGTGTGGATCCGAAGATCACGGGGCGGGCTTAAAAGTTCAAAGTCTAGAAAAAATTTCTTTTGCCCGAACACGCGCGTGATCCCACTTCTGACACCAAAATATTTATGTGTTACGTACGGAGCGGTCGTGCGTAACAGGCGCGAAGGGGAAGAAGGGGGTGTGAATGACACAAAAGATGTCCAAATAGTATATGTTTTATTAGGCGGTCCAGCACCCGCGTCCCTTCGCGATCTCGCGTTAACTCGATTACAAACGCGGACTTGTTGTTATTCTAATGGCGCGCGTAGTCGAACACCGGAGCGCGCACTTATAATTTCCGGCGTTCCGCTCGAAGTTGGTTACTACGAGCTTTTCGGACACGAGCCGACGAAGTTACTCGTTCCGCAGCTAAAAACTGTCTGTCTTGAGAACTCACTTCCTCGAGATCCGTCAACGTATCCGTTGACGGATCGACGTCGTTCTCACACACCGTCAGCATTTCCTGGCCTGGGACCCTGCTGAACTTGCAGTTTCCGTGAGCAGGCGACCGTCGTCGAGTCCTGCGAATTGCCGATCTCTGCAGGTTCCCAGCCGAAAAATGCTGACTGCTTCTCGAAATGCATTTAACAGAATTGTTCGGGAAGGATCCCATGTCGTCACATGAGACCGGATGCGCGGCGTTATCTTACTTTAATGTGATACGTAGAAATTAATAGTAGCTATAAGATATACGTATAATTATTAGTAGAATGTAGATGATCTACGATCGACGGATCGTAACAGTATACAAAAAAAAAATTTTTATTTTTAATTTTATTATTATTTTTTATTTAATTCAAATATTTTTTAACTTTTTTTAGTTGATTTAATTATCTTAAGAAAGTTGTTCTCAAGCGGTCACCTATCCAAGTAGTGTTCCCCACCAAGAATACTTGACTAGAAACAACGATCACGCGCGACACCGACCACTGGTCTACCACTGTCGATCACTATATCAGTAACGTAATATGATATTTCTGTTACACATTAAAATTTTTAAAATTTATTAATTATCTCAAAAACGGCCAGAGATAAGCAAAATCTGACAAAATTTTGGAGGCTATCAAAAGGGGGGATCCCATTGAGTCGGTTAATGCGTACATACGAACGAATTTTGAAAATTAGCAAAACTGAAAATTTTCAAAATTCTCAAATATCTCGAAAACGGCAAGAGATAAGTAAAATCTGACAAAATTTTGGGGGGTGTATCGATAGGGGGGATGACCTGGAGTCGATTAATTCATACATGCAAACAGATTTTTGAAATTTGCAAAATTGAAAATTTCAAAATTCTCAAATATCTCGAAAACGGCAAGAGATACGGAAAATCTGAAAAAATTTTGGGGGTGTATTGATAGGAGGAATGACCTCGAGTCGGTTAATTCATACATGTAAACAGATTTTAAAAATTTGCAAACCTGAAAACCCCGGTCGACCTGGACGTCGAAAAACTACGGTGCGGAATATCTAGACACCGAAAACTACGGAGCGGTCGACCTAGACGTCAAAAACTATGGTGCGGAATACCTAGACTCATTTTAGAGTTAATTTTATGAATATTTTTATTCTATTTTACTTAAAAAATTCTGTTAATGGTATACCAATGTTTGCTTTTTAAAAATATAACTTAAAACATAAAATAATGCGTAGAAATTCTATATTTTTGCGTTGCTTGATATTACTTGGAAAATTTCAATAATTGCTGTCAATATTTATTTGTTATATCAAACAAAGAGTATGTGGGAAAAATAATTTATATAAAAATAGTCATCGCATCTCACTGGAAATTTGTTCTAAACTTCCCACGACTCTTATTGTCCGGGAATCGACAAGAGTGAGATTACGGAACTCCTGTTATTAATAAATAAAAATAATTAATAATATAATAATAATTTATTGACCCATATTTGCATTACATAAAATTCTTAAGGTTAAAGTACACAATTAAAGCGCAGACACTAAATTATACAAAGGGGACCGCCGGAGACTACAAAAACATATACAATAAAACTATAAAACTAAAATGACGCACGTTGACACTTAGTATGACGCAAGTCGAAATAATAAAAAGTAATAAGTAAATACTAGTAGACGAAAATAACAAGTACAGTAGGGGTTAGTATTCTAAAACGAAACGTCTTCTATTAAAACAGGACTTTACAAAATAAAATAGAACCTTGAGCGCATGCAGATCATCGGTGGTAATTAAGTAGGTCATTATATTAGCTTCAGAACAATTCTTAATAAGAGCGTTTTGACGGAGACTGGATCTTGAAAGGCGGTATAGAGGACACTGGCACAATATATGTGTTAGGGTGTCCTTCACGTCCAGATTGCATGCAGAGCAAGGTACTGAGGGGTTGTAGGTATAAAAAATATCTCCAATGAGAAGCGAGCGCGAATAAAGTGTAACCGTACGAAGTTGCATCTTTAAACTTAGATAGGCGAGTTGGCAACGCGCGGGGTAGAGACTGGCAAGACTTTCGGAAAAATGCCTGAAGATTGGTAATTGGATCGAATTAGAACAATAATAGCGCTGAAGATCACGGTTTCTTTGGACTGTTGCAAAAAGTTCACACGTACAAGTTAGACGTGACTCCCATTTTTCCACCGACAAGTCTGCCCTTAGGTCATCATAAGAGGAAGAGGCCAGGACGAGCTTCAGTTGGCTGAACCAGTTAACAGCTGGTTCAGCCCTCCCGTCCGAACCGATGTCAAACAACCTAATTAAACCCATCCTTGCTAGACTGGACGGTGCTTGACGAAGGAGCCTGAGAATTCAATTTAGTGCTCTACGAACTATTTCAACAGAAATGGGGTATAAACCCAGTTCAAGACGTAGAAGGTATGGCGGTAAGTATTTCGGGAGCTTAAGCCACTTTTAAAAAAAAATCCACATGAACGGTTTCAAGTTGTTCAAGGTGATCGAGGGCCCAGCAGGGTGCAGCGTAAAGCAGAGTCGATAAGATGGAAGCACCATAGAGTTTTAAAGCCGCGCTGCACGAGTCACTTTTGACTGAAGCCATTATAACCAGAACTGAGGCAGTAGCCTGGCGAGTCCTGGCTATCGCGTTTTCAGTTGCCTTCAGCCCGCTCGCTGACGAAGAAACGATTGTACCTAAGTATGGATACGTAGCCACCACTTCTACCTACTGATCTTCATAGTAAAAAGTTCTGGAAGAGGCGTCAAGAGACCGCCCCTTCTAAATACGACAATTTTAGTTTTTGAAATATTTACTGTAAGCCCATTTATGGCACAATAAGACGCAAGCATCCTAAGTTTGGCTTTTAGGTCAGCAGGAGAGTAGGCAAAAATCGCCAAATCGTCAGCATATAGGAGCATCATCAGGTCGTAGGTTAACGTATAGTCGATACCTCTAAGGCCGTTCTCACGAAAGAAAGCAACTGTGTCTGAAATGTAGAGGTTAAAAAGTAACGGGCTCAAAATTTCGCCCTGAAGGACTCCCTCGGTCACGCCTACAAGCTCTGTAGCTCCGGTGGAACATACGACAGATGACTTTGCAGAGTCGTAGAAAGCTTTCAGCAGCCTAACTATCTTTGCACTTATACCAATGTTGTACAGTTTATGCCATAGTTTATCGTGTGGGATAGAGTCGAACGCCCTTTGGAAGTCCACGAAGAGTACATAGTACTTTGATCCGTTTGTCTTAAGTAATATCCGGACTGCTGCAATAAGTGTGAAGATGTTATCTTCCGCAGAGCGTCCTCTTCTGAAGCCAGCCTGCTCTTCGGGGAGTATATTACGATGTTGGAGTCAACTCTCCAATCTTGCCGCAAAAATCTGCATAAATAATTTTGTAAACGCATTAGTAATCGCAATCGCTCTATAGTTCGCAGGGTCTAAACGGTCGCCGTTTTTGAAGAGCATGAAGAGACTTGCTTGCATCCATCCCTCAGGTGGTAGTTCATTATACAAGATCAAATTAAACAGCTCGAGAGTGAAGGAAAACCAATCTCCCGAGAGCACTTTTAACACTTCCGCAGGGATGCCATCCGGGCCCACTGCTTTACTTGATTTTAGTCTCGTCATGCTGTCCAATAACTCCTGTGGCAAGATTGGTGCTTCCAAAAAGGCATCAAAAGTCCCGTAAAAAGTATAAGGAGTCGAAGGTCTCGCCGGGTAAAGAGCCTCCAAGTACGCACTCTACGCCTCAAGAGACACAGACGAACGGAATAATGGAGCCCACCTGTGTTTCCGAACAGTGGACCAGAAGCCCTTCGCGTCCCTCACCTATGCGAAAGAGTCCGCAAAATTTTGAGAAGAAGGGTCTTGCGTTACTTCATCAATTAACAAATCAAAGGGGTTCAAGTCTCGCATGTGATTTATAAGTTTAATCGCGCCATCTGCCGACCAAGTTGTTTTACGGCGCACTACTGAATTTCACGGGGTGAAAGAATAACCCGAAGAATTTGACCATGATAAGGCTAGTTCAACAGTAGCAGGGAGATGATCTGAGTCTCCGTTTTCTGGACCAATGAAAAAATCTTTGACAAAATGCAAGTAGTTTGCAGAGACCCAGACCATATCCACTATGCTACGGCCTTTAACATCTATATAACTAAAATAAGCAGGAGTGTCACCTGGCGATCGACCATTTAGGAGCACGAAATTATTTGCAAACATAAATTCATTTAATCTTTTACCCCGACAATTACGTCTTAGATCACATGATCGCCTAACCGGGTTATGTTGCGTATTGACAAAAAGATGTTCGCAGTCGCTTTCCAGATTTAAGGTTCCCGGCCATGAATTGAAGTCTCCCCCAAGATAATCATACTGTCTGGAAATTTAACAGAAAGTGAATCTAGTATTAATTGCAAGTTTTGTAGCTGGGAAAATAGGTTAGTAGTAGGCGAAATATAAAACGAGCCTCGAATCATAGAAATCGGGAGAGTTTTTACAAGTGTAAATATCCATTGGGGGAGACCTCAATCACGTCGTGGGACCCAGCCGACGGTAGACGTGTTAGTAGACCGCCGCAATATCTGCCGATGGAGCCCTCTCTTGAAGCTGGAACGATGAAAGTTGACATATCATCATGTTGAGTTGTCTTAGGAACAGAAGTGGTCCAAGTCTCCGAAAAATTCATGATGGTGTTTGCGAACGAAGTATGCAGTATCTACGACATCTTTCAGTTGGAAGTTGGCTTCGAGGAAGTTTTCAATGCAATGCGTGACATCACCATCGATTCTTAAGCCTCTGATCTTGATGTTTTTTTTACGCGCGTTTGTATTATATTTTTCAAGCTCAGCAGTCAAATGCTTGATCTGGAGATCTTTCTCAGAGAGCTTAGCTTTTAAGTTTGAAATCTCCTGCGTTACATCATTTTTTAATGAAGCAATAGCCGTCATACTCTCATGCAAAAATAATTAAATAATAACTGATTTCTACATATGTTTACCAACATATATTTATTTGTATTAGAAACTTTTTCTGCAAAATTACTCGAGAGCGTGTATATGAGGTCGGTACAAAATATAAACCCGCATGTGCACATATTCGATGTAGTACTCCATGCATTAAAGACAACGCGAAGCTTCACGGGAGGGAGGGGAGAGGGCTTGCTCCAGAATGACCGGACAATGAGCTGCATAATTTTCGGAAATAGTGCCTTCAGACGTATCGAATCCTGTAAGGAGTGAAAACAGCTTGCAGTAACTTTCACCCAAAAATCATATTATTGTAGATACACAGGTAAAGTTAAACACGTGTGAAAATTCTTGGAGTAAAGAAAATCTAACAAAATCAAACGGAATCTACGTCTAAAGGTTAGTAAAATACATTAAAATGGTAGTAATTGTCAATACCTTAACAAACATTTTTAGCAGCGGAAATAAGAGGATATATTTTTATTATTTTTTAATGTGTAATTTGAGTTTTCAAACCATATAGTAATATAACGCCATCGTATGTTACCTAAAATCTATTACGGGTAACTCAAAAAAATATTAGTTGCTGAATTAAACAAGACTTAGCTTATACCTTCTGCTACTTTAGGTTTATGCAACTTTTGGTATAAAAGAATATATATAACGCAGATCTAACAAGTAATCAAATGTTAAAGAAAGGATGAGTGAAAACACTGAAGTATTAAAGTAGAAAAAAAAAGAATGAGATAAAGAGAGAATAGGAGAGAAAAAAAGGAGTCTATATAGTAAAGTTAAGGATGATTCCATCATACAAATGGCTACAGAAAGAAAAATTATAATGATGTCCAGATTCAGGTTTTTCTTTCCCTGAAAATGCAACCTCTGTTAAATTGCAACCTTTATTAAATCATGCAATTGACCCCATTACTCTTCATCATAAAGAAGTTATAAAATGTTTATCTGAAAACATCAAGAACGTTCCGGTTCCGGTAAGTAATTGATAAAATTACTTTTCATTGTTCCCTAATAGAACATTTACTACTGCTTTTGCCTGCGGGCTATTCTCTTATTATAGTAGCATCCCGGCAAGCGAATTTTATGCCGAATCTACAAAATTAATTTGCATTATTGGGCTGTGGCAAATCGATTGGCATCCACGGATAACTATCTGGCAGGAATCATAACCCTCAAAAACACGTGCAAGTCGAAGAATATCGTGGTCAGTCGTGGTGACTAGTGCTACCCTCTTTTTTTTGGGTTTTTGGTAACGACAATCTTTTCATCTCAATTCTTTTGGACTACACATAGATTGCTGGGAATACATTTTTGGACAAGTGATCTAGTACTGACCTCTCCTGGTAAGACCATCAATTATCAGCAGTCGGTAACTTATCATCCTCAGAATATTAAAAGGCGGTAAAGTAGTTCTTGCGTTTTTCTACCTAGCGTGTCAAATTATTTATTACATTACACAAGACTTGGCATCAAAATTTGAAAATGAACAAATTCATTTTAAAAGTGTTCGTTGCTCAGGGATTTGTAAGCAGGAAGTAAAGACACCAATTTTTGCAAAGAATGTAACTCTTCTTACAATCTGAAGTGTACTGAATTCTGTATAACAACAAATAATTCAGGCATGCTACCTGTTAGATCGCGTTCTTCCTCTACCTCTTCAACAAATTCAATTAAAAATGCTGAGAAACCAAAATCCGGAGTAACATGTACTGTCCTCGCTGCTATTAGTAGATTAGATCAATCTTTTAGCACTAAAATTGATCATTTTAAAGAGTGTCCCGATAAGCATAATGCTGATATCACAAAAAAAATAACATCTTTAATTTCAGAAATGTCTGACATTAAAAATCCGAAATGCGATCAAATTATGAAGAACTGAAAAACTCCCAACAACTTTCTCGTCGATGTTTAGCGTTAGAACAGGAGAATGCGGCTCTCAAAGTTCAAATGAGTAAACAGGCTGCCGAGCTAAATAAATTACAGATGTCGGAGGGGCATATAGTAGTCATTTCTGGATTACCTGAGCAACATGGGCAAGATGATACTAAATGCATAATGGACCTGGCTCCCGTACTTAATTTTTCTTTCGATCCGTCTGAACTCTCTGAAATATCGATTTATAAGAAACAAACTACATGCGCAATTTTGCAAGTAAATATAATTTTTATATTGTCCCCTTTGATTGCACACATTTAACAGACAACTCCCCGTCATGGATCGACCACTGCCAGGTTGATGATCGCGACAAAATTGTGTCTCATAGTCAATCTGTTGGTCCAGCACTCTCCAAACATAAGCTTATACACGTTACATACCGACTTAAAACTGACACAGAAAAACAGCGGAAAATTACCTGCAGAAACTATAACATTTTTCGGCGCAAAACTACATTTCAGAACTTTTTGATAAAAATTGGGAAAACTATTTTAAATCTGAGCCAGTTAAGGCCAGACTGCTTGCTCTTTCAGAACCTCTATCTCACGTATATGATACGCATGCACCGCGAGTCACATTTATTCCTCAGAACAACCATAACCCCAGATTCACGAATGAAATAAAAACCACGTGCCAACATCGCAATAAATTGTATAAACTGTACAAGAGAACTGGGGATCTTCTAGCGTACGTGGATTTCAAATCTATGTGTACAAAAATTCGAAGGCTTGTTCATAAAGCCCACTCTAATTTCTACGCAAAACGCTTAAGTAATTGTAACTCTCCTAAGATCCTTTGATCGGAACTTAGAAATCTCGGATTAGTTAAAGAAGACAGGGAACATCTATCAGTGGTCTGCGACATAGAAGATTTAAATAATTACTTCACCAGTGTCTCTAATAAGTCGCGAAATGGACACATTCCATTGCTAACCGACCTCTTTGATCTACCAATAATGGACGAGGGCAAGATATTTCATTTTCGAACCACGGATAATATTGAAGTCATGAAACTTATTAAAATATCTGATCTAATTCATCTGGATGTGACGACTTTAATCTTCATTGTCTGCCGCACTCATTGCCTGCGATAGTCCATCTTCTTGTTGACATTTTTAATACGAGTCTTGCTCGCCACTGCTGTTTTCCCAGATGAGTGGAAAAAAGCTCTAGTCAGACTAATAAATAAAGTACCAGTTCCTTTATCACCAGCAGACTATCGGCCCATAGCACTTCTATGTCTACTTGCCAAACTCTTAGAGAAAGTCGTTTTTTACCAGCTGATCGATTTCCTGAATAAGCATCAATTAATTGATCCTAAAAAATCTGAATTTCGGAAGGGATATAGCACACAAACAGCGCTAATATCTGTGCTGGACTACGTTCGGCTGGGTATCGAGATGCATACTGGGCTGGCTTCCGCTTAAATATCGACACCTTCACATTATCGGGACTCTGACATATTCCGTTCTTCATTATAAAAATCTGGAGTACCTGTTTGTGCACTACCACTCAATTACGATTAACTAGAGTCATCCACGAACTTCTATTGGTTCCGTATGTAAGGACGACAGGCTACCAGAATTCATTTATAGTTAAAGCGTGAAGATTATGCAATATGTTGCCAGTCGAAATCCTCAATTCTGACTCCATTACTGTTTTCAAGAGCCGTCTTCAACAACATTTCCTTTCCTTTGAAAATACTTTTCCAGATCTCTCTCTCCTTCAGGTGATAACGTAACGATCTTTTACTCTTGTTCATTCTCCATTTCATTCTTTTCCATTTAATACTTCTTCTTTATTCACAACATTATCTCTCATACATATACCGGAAGCCGCATTTGATTGTATCGTTGATATAGCATCATATTGTATGTAATTCGTATTTTTACTTAAGCGAATGTTCTTATTTCTGTATATATATACCCTGTATTATTTTGTAACATAGTCTTAAGGTAATGCCATTTCTGCCACCAAGGTTTAATACATATTTCTCATTTATTCATTCAAAAAAATTCAACCTTGATCGTTATCACACAGTGGACACGGTGAATACAAGCATAAGATCAATGAAAATGTTGTTCGTGACGAAAGTAATTTTTTGTACCTCTCTTGTCCTATTAAAACTTGTTCGCAAAGACTCTACGACGAAGAATACATTTATTATTATTTTCAATATTTGTTATGCAATACCGGTTATTATTCTATGAATTTTTCTATTATTTTACATAACCTATGTATCGCGGAAATACATCACTTTACGACGGTCATGAAACGGAACACATCTCAATTTGATTTCGTTCGTTAGCGACGAGTTGGCTTTTCGCGAGACTCACGTGCGGACAAATTGCAATCTAGCGGAATCGGTTTCAACTCATCATTGTATTTGTGCAACGTTAAATAGACGGAATAAATGTCTTTTTTAGATAATAATATGAGTGAACTGTTCAAACTACATCTCCGATGCTCACGCGCGATTTCCGAATCCTGCATTTAAGGTTAAATTTTAACGCTGCCTTATTTGTTGTTCGCCTGTCATAACCTATTAATATCAAATTTTATTTATTTAAATTTTAATATAGAAAATTACACACATAATGTCCCGTAGATCACTAACGTTTTTAGTTTTGTCTCGGGAATAGATTGAAGTATCAAGATAAACAAAAAATAAAAAACACTCATGCGGGTGATACGTATAAATGTGATTGGTAGTATTTTATTTTACTTAGCAGTTGTTCTTGACGAAAATAAGGATAACTAACGTTTAAAGTTTGTATACACATACGTTTCACATGAATATCAATGATCAGGTAAATATTTGGAACAGCAACAGTGTTAAAAAAATGTAATATTCAATTTTAACGAATTTTTGGCTGCTATTTACGATTATGACAATAAAAATTGTTGGTTGGACAAGGAGTTGCAAAATAAAAAACCTGGAGCAAACGTGTTTTTCGTCTCACGTGCATGCAATACGGCCCATTACGTAACTGTTTTCCGGGTACGGTACGTTTTGCTCGAGCTGTTTCGAGATCTCTATATGTTGATTTCGAACATTGTACATGTACTACAGAAACTACGATTCATGTGAATGTGTGTGTGTGTGCATCGTCCGTGTCATAAAGGCGGGAAACTGGGATATCTGTCTGTCTCTCTTTTTATCGCTTCCTTTCTCTCTCTCTCTGTAAATCAGCTGCATACCCTCCGCCGGTACCGTCGAGTGTGTACCCTACCTACCCTGTCTCAGTGACATCCAAGGTTAAGATTTCTCCCAGTGGATGGTTCCGCCGGTGGATTTCGAGAAAAGAAATGAAGCAGGCCTCGGAAACTGGTGGAAACGGCATCCCGTCAGATGAGTCTAAACATTTTTTAATTGAATAATATTTTTAATTTAAAAGAATTCGATTCTTGGTGGGTGCTTTCTGTTTTCAGCACCCAGGAAGCAGGCCGAGAGCAGCGAAGAAAGGGACCAGGACCAACATACCAGAAAAGTGGAGGATATTGTGCCTGGCTGCCGGCTTAACTCCATCCAAACCGAATTCATGGTGGAGTGATGTGCTTCGACTTCCTTGTTGCCAGATAAACAAAAGTGCACCAGTGCGGTTTAAGGTGATTAATAGATTTTGATTTTTGATTCGGTTGTTGATACCTTTTAAAAAGCGGACTTGCCATGAGAGGTCCTCCTAACCAACCTAAAAATGTTGGTATATTGAAGTTAAGCACTAATTAAAAACGCACATTATACAAAATGCCAGCACGTAATGAATTTGTATTGATTCCGCATGGTGCGTGCTACTTTGCTATTGAATATTATGAGAAGACGAACCAGGTTTCCTAAAAAAGTTGCCGCAATCCATGTGTAATTTTCAATAATTTGACCCCCTGCATTGAAAGTAAATACCATTATTTTCATTGCTTTTGATTAGCATTACAGTTCAAAATTGCATAGGTTATGCAGAACCCATTATGACAACTCCGCCTTTTAAAATTACTACATTATAAAGTACAGTGATTAAAAATAATGCAATTAGAACTCATGAAGATTTGTGATGCAGGTTTTGCTAGCTTCTAATATTGGAGTCAGGTTAGATATAAATTTATAGAAATAAAATATATTACTACTGTTAAAAATAAATGTTGATGCTTGGTGGGGTCTTTTTGTAGCCTGTCTCCCAGCGAGATGTGACAGTTGTGGAAAAAGACCGCAATCGATTTTCGAAGATTAAGAATTCACAACGAGTTTTTCACTGCGCCAGGCATGTCTGGGACCATTACAGTTAAATTTCTCAGCATCGAATGCGTCAACGAGAGCTTCGACATGCAAAATGACCTACGCTTTGTTTAATCGGGTAATATTATCGGGCTCCAATATGATACGTGTAATGCGTCAGTGGTGCATGCGAGGCAAGCTAACTTTTATCATAGGAATGTAAATTTTTAGAAATTTTGTAAGTGTCTTCAAATTTATTTGGTATTGTTTTTATGTCCAAGTAGGTATTGAGCATCGATTATCAGGTCCTGAAATTAATGAAAATTGTAATTAGGGTGGAGTTTTTAATTTGTAATGCTCCAACGGTGCTTGCACGGCAAAGATAACTTTTGTCGTTGGAATGTAAATTTTTAGAAATTTTGTAAGTGTCTTTAAATTTATTTGAGCAGTAGAGGAAGGACCGTCCCCACGAAAGTTCCCGCCGCCGCCACCACGGGTCGCCACAGTCGCGGCGCTGTCGCAGCGGGCGGGATGGAGTGGGTGGTAGATTCGCGGAATGATTCGCGGAATGAATCGCAGACTGATTCGCAAACTGATTCGCGGACTGATTCGCAGACTGATTCGCGGACTTATTCGCCGACTGCTTCGCGGACTTATTCGCCGACTGCTTCGCAGACTGATTCGCAGACTGCTTCGGGGACTGATTCGTGGACTACAGTAGTGCTCCCCTTAAGTTAGCTTCCCTTATGTTATATGCTCCCACTAAGTTATATTCTTCTCCTCTCCGGTTCCCCTACTACACCCGCCCTGCTTGACATAAACGTAACCTACAAATGTGCAAGTTCAGTTCGGAAAATGGGAATTTCGTACATTACTGTGTTATTATTCGTGGAAGTTTACCATTGGTTACATCGCAGCGCTGCGAAAGATTAACGTTTTCTCGTTAAAAAGTTTAACACAAAAGTAACCTACAAATATGTGCAAGTTCCAATTTTGCAACTTTTAGATACGGAGTAATTTTCTAAAAATTTTAAATAATCAGTCGTTAACAAATAAATAAATCGGTAATACAACATTGAAACAGTAAATGGAGAGCTGTCGGAAGAAGCTTTCACTTCTCAAAATGACATTTTCAAGATTTGGAATTTGGGCAAAGTCGAGGCCAGACTGCATACTCGAGCAATGATCATCTACGATCAAGTCATGAGCCATTTTGCAGAAGTTATATCGAAGGCAAGATGTAATTGGGATTGCTGATTCGTATAATGAAAGTGAGACTAGCCGCACATTCGTAGCCGCAGATTCAGAAAAGCAACGGTTCTCGATAACAAAAAATTCTTTTGTCTAAAAAGGAACCACTGTGAGATGTCCATTCAGTCATGAATAGCAACAATTATCAATAATTAAATAGTTGCACCGAACTAAACAATTTTTACTACTTTGACGAATCTGCGGCTACGAATATGCGGCTAGTTTCACCTTCATATTCTTTTTCTGTGTCAGGATGAGTTGGGGCATTGTCCAATACCAAAATGCACTTTTCGCCAGTGTCTTTAAATTTGGATGTTATTTCTGGAAGGAAGATGTTCTGATGCCATTCCATGAAACATATTTTGTCCATCCAAGCATTCTGCTGATTTGTGTAAGACACTGGCAATGCAGATATGTTCATGTTCCGTAAGCAATGAGGTGTTTTGTATTTCCCTATCATTAATAATGGGATTCGATGGCAGCCACTTGCATTGGCACAAAACATTAAGGTTACTCTATCTTTCTGGAGTTTCCATCCTGACGCACTTTTCTGCTGTGTCATGGTACGCCCTGGTAAGCATTTCCACAATAGGCCGGTTTCATCCGCGTTATAAATTTGGTCCCGACCAAAACCAAAGTCACTGACGAACCTTTGGAAACTGTGCAAACTATAATTAATAAAATGCAATTAAATAATACGGAATTTTGAAACATTGTAGTAAAAAATGAGGTATGATAAAAAATTGTCGAACCTTCGAAAAATCTTTCGAAAATCTGCGGCAGCATCAGAGTCAGCTAACAATTTCTCCCCTTGCATGCTCAGCGAGCGTATGCAATGCCTTTTTTTAAATTTGTGAAGAAATCCACTTCCGGCTTTAAAATTGTTAGGTCCATTGCATGCCTCGTTGAAAACGACAGCTGCCTCTTGAATGCTCCTACCGTTAATTGGTACGCCAGCAGCTTGATTTTGGTTGAGCCAGTGCACGAGTTTGAGTTCCCTGTCGGAGGTAATGACATCAGAAAATCTTTTTCGATTGAGGGATATATTTTCTTTTTCTAGGATGTCCTTATTTTGAAGAATTTGATGTCGCTTTGCATATATGCGACTAATAGCGCATTAACTTTTATTGAACCGTTCCGCGACATCAGACTGCTTATTATTTTCGTCCAATAATTTAATAATTTCCAGTTTTTGACAGTATGTCAGCCTCGGTTCTTTCTTTTTCTAAAAAATATAAATAGTAAATCTTAAATTAGTAAATATTTTAATAGATTGATCAAAATTAAGCTGTCAATACAATTTGGAGCAATGTTACGATAAAAATTTACCAAGCCACGTAAAATTTCTAATCTCATGCAGAAAATGTATAATATAAAACGTGGTTTATATAATTAACAAATTTTATCTAATGCAAATTACAGTCAATTTGTAAAAATCTTTGTAATTTTGTTCATACAGTGTAGTGAATATACTTAAGTGAGGTTAACTTACGGGTTTTTTCGCCTCTGAGAGGCCAGAAGGACCAGGACATTCCATTTTTGCACTATGAAATCACTTTTTCACTTTGCTCAACCCGCTCAATGTACAATTTGCGTTCGTTAAAGTTCAACTGATATGACAATTCGTAATTCAATGTATGCATGTGTGCATCTGTATGTGCGTACACATATCTTGCATGTGCGTGTGGCTAGTGGAAATGCGAGTGGTGGGGGGTGAGGGGAAATATAACCTAAGGGGAGCAGACGCCATATTGCCAGACTCAAGTGTATAACTTAAGGGGAGCACTACTGTAATTCACGGACTGAGTCGCGGACTGATTCGCGGACCAATTCGCGGATTGATTCGAATTTTTGATTTGCTGTTTAGTACGCGGGCTTAATTCAATATTTTCTCATTGGGAAATCTGACCGTCACTAATGAGGTCATTGAGATGACGCAAGGACTTCGTTGACGGTCCCATTGAGTTTTCGAAGATTAATGCTGTAGCGTTATGCATATATCTTTCGATCTTCCAATGTGCCCTGTTGAGATATCTCTCTTGTAATATGGCACACCGTTACCGACGTATTTCACATGTTACATATCTTTTTTTTTTGATGAATTGAAAGCGTAGATTTCCATTAGTCTAAATACCAGTTTGAAGGTGTCTGACGCAATCTCGTATATCGACGACCTACTTTTTAAATCTCACACAAATTTTAAAAACCTGTTACTCGTTAGTGATGCAATAAGGGCTTTGACCTCTCCCTTGTCATATTGTAAGTTCGAATTCGCCTTTCAGAATTTTCTCTCGTCGGGGAAATCTATCCATCAATATGACAGTCGTCTTAACAAGCCGTTAGCGTAAATCAATGATCTCCAATAGTGACGAAACCGCTGAGTTCCTTCACACAAAACCGCTAAGACCATTTTAAAATTAATTTAGAAAAGCCTCTAAACAAGTCTCAACGCGTTCAAAAGACCTGACGTCGACCCCCTGATGCGCGGGACCTGGCGGCGACGACAGGTCCGTTTATCCTACCTATCAATTACAAAATTTGTTCCATCTAGCATCTATATTTTCATTTTCTCGTTTCGTGACATGACGTTCCGAGATCCTTCTTGACCTACATACTTTAAACACAGATTTTCATTCATAAGGTGGAAAGTCTTGTTTTGTCTCTCTTCCATGATATAATCTTTTCTGGAATGAGTGAATAGACATTTTTCCTGGTGTTCTAAATACTAGTATAAAGTAAATGTTTCTAATTCTCAGAACATTTATCGCACCCAACTTGATCGATTTTTCTATGCTATGAAAATTACAGTGTTGTCAGACTTTAATGATTCGAGGTATAAATTAAGCATACTCGGACTACCGGGGAATAGTCTCCAACACTTCACAAGTTCTTCTACTTGTAAAATATCTTCAAGATGGTCGATATCAAGAGAACTTTTACATCGTGGGAGGAATCCTTGAAGGGGGTTTACGAAACCCTCGACGAAGATGCTATTTCGGGTCAATTCTAGGACTTCATCGAGAAGTGTACCGGGAATATTGGAAAAATTAATTCCTACATCATTTCTAATCCTCATATTCCAAATGGGGTTAAGGCATCGGAGGAGGCGATTATGCATCGCATGACGGGTCTGAGTGTTAGAGCTGCCGTGCGATTGGCGCAAAAAGAACATAATAGGCCTGAAGAAAATTTTATTGTGTAGAGGAACGTCGAATCGGCATTCAAAAATCGGTTAAGAACTGCACTGGTGGTTAATTTAAAACATTTGGATACTCGTAAAATTCATGTTTGAGATAAAACCTAGCGTCGTTGAATATGTGCGTGGTGTAATAAATGAGTACAACTGTGTCAAGGTATGTACTGCGTTTTCGGGAGAGTTTACCGCGAGGCAGCTGCAGGATACAAAATATTTTGCCAACAAATATGAGCAATTATGTATGAGCACGGACTTAAACGAGTGGTTCGACGCAAAAGTTAAAGTGCCTATTCTTACTTCTCTCGAAGAATTGCAGGAGAATGGCTCGGGCTGGGCTTTATCCTGCATAAATTCGCTGGCTATACAAACAGCGAAGTATAATCCCATGCGTGCTGGCCGATGGATCAACTTACCCGAGTGGATTAAAAACAAAAAAGCTGTAATTAACGTAAAGATTCCGAGCGTGGGCTATTATGTCAGCATTATTCCCCGCAAATGCCAGTTCAGATCAACAATCATCATATCCGCATTATCGAAGGCATTGCTTTCCCCGTCGCGTTAAAGGATATTCCGAGGTTCGAAAATCTGAACGACATTTCAGTCAATGTATTTATAGTAGCCGAGAAAAAAGAAGCAGTTCTACGTGTACATTTGACTGCAAATGAGAAGGATCGACTTATCAATCTTCTCCTCGTGTCTGAAGAACGGAGGAAATCCCCACGCCCCTCCTCATCTTTTGTTTTAGACGATGTCTAAGTCGAAGAAGATGACAGTCGTAATCATCATTACTGCTGGATTAAAAATTTATCACGACTAGTGCATAAACAATGCAGTAAACATGACGGAAAAAAGCATATTTGCAACAGGTGTCTTCACTACTTCTATAGGACAAAAACAAGGACAAAGGACAGGTTATTTCCCCCGCGTTAATGACGATTTGTTTATTTGCGGGTCGGCTCTCGGGTGGAGAGGTACAGGACAGAGACAGACAGTACAATGACAAAACTAGGCATATACAACACAACACCCACCCAGAGCCACCCAGAGTCCCCCCTACCCCAATATCGGTACCACCAGCAGATTCGGCGGTCTGTGCCTTAGCGAGTACGACGCGGAGCTTATCCCCTCTTTATCCGAGATAAGACCCACGACGTACCGACCGCGGATAAGACGCTGACGGTACCGATAACTGCCGACGGGGGTCGGCAGCGGTCCCAAATTCGTACCTTCGCCCAGCAAAGTTCCCCGGTTATTCCACACTGGACATAAGCAGAGAAAATTGCAGGACGGGGATTCGAACTCGGGCCCTTCGCGACGCTCAGTTCGGGCGGACTAAGACTGACGCCTTAGCCCGCACGACCATCACGCCGACCTGTACTATTTCTATAGTGAACAAAATCTTGTCATGCACAAGATAGAATGTGGAAAGAAAAATGATTGTGCGGTAAAACTCCCCGAAACAAAAACAAGCATTTTGAAATTTAATAGTTTGGGTCGGGCCATGCCGATACTCTTCATTGTTTACGCTGATACCGAGTGCCTGCTGGGAAAAGTGGAGACGGAGGCACCTCCAAAATCGGCTTACGAGCAACATAAAATCTATAGTGCAGGCTATTACATACACTGTCAACACGACCCCTCGCTGTGTCGTTACCGTTCTCACCGGAGGTCCGACCCTGCTACCTGGTTTGCCAACGAGCTGAAGGAGTTCCATACAGCGACAATGTGTCACATCTGCGGAGGATCCTTCTCAAATGAGGACCTCAAAGTCCGTGACCATGATCAAATTGACCGGTCAATTTCGGGGTACAGCTCACAACAGGTGTAATCTTAAATACAAATATCGTTTCAACATACCAGTTATCTTCCACAATTTGAGTGGTTACGATGCTCATTTCATTATTCGCGACATTACCAATTCTTTTGAAGGAGATATTCATATTATCCCATGTAATATGGAAAAGTACATTTCCATGATTAAATATGTTGAAGGAACTAAAATTAGATTAACATTTTTAGATTCAATTAGATTTTTCAATTGCACCCTCGAGAAATTGGCATCATATTTGAATAATAATGATAAAATCTCATTTTCCAAATGAGAATGAATTTAATTTATTAACACGTAAGGGAATTTTCCCTTACGATTACGTAAAAAAAATGAGCATCTTAGATGATGCATGCCTACCATCCCATGAAAAATTTGTTAATAAATTGTACGAGTGTGATGTCAGTGAGAATGATTAGGTACATGCGATGAATGTGTGGAACGTATTTAAGTGTAATACTCTGGGTGAGTATTCAGACTTATATTTGAAAACAGATGTCCTTCTACTTGCGGATATCTTTGAAAATTTTCGTGAAACGTTACGAAAATCTCATGGTTTAGATCCCGCGTATTATTATACTCTACCTGGATATACTTGGGATTGTGCTCTCAAGCATACTCGA
Source organism: Trichopria drosophilae (assembly GCA_030407085.1). Lineage (NCBI taxonomy): Eukaryota > Metazoa > Arthropoda > Insecta > Hymenoptera > Diapriidae > Trichopria > Trichopria drosophilae. The sequence goes on from CM059587.1 coordinate 53,918,874, forward strand.
ATAGAGTTACAATTACTCACCGGTATCGATATGGTAATGTTTATTGAACGTGGTATAAGGGAGGTCTTTCGCAGTGCTCGAACAGGTAAGCGAAAGCGAATAATAAGTATATGCCTGAATATGATCCATCAAATGATCGTCAAAGTATTTAATGTACTTTGATATTAATAATTTATATGGATGGGCCATGAGTCAAGCTCTGCCTACTGGAGGATTTGAATGAGTCAACAATGTCGATATCGAAAATGTTGCCGATGACTCGGAAATTGGATATATTCTCGAAGTCGACTTGGCGTACCCTGAAAAAATACATGACACACAGAATGATCTCCCGCTGTGCTCCGAGCGAGCAGTTCCACCCTGTTCAAAACAACCGAAATTACTCGCTACATTGAACGATAAACATAGGTATGTCATTCATTACCGCAATTTAAAACAAGCACTCGCCAACGGTATTGTTATAAATAAAATCTTATATAGATTTAAATACTAAATTACGTAAAGCCGCTATGATTTTCAGAAGAACTTATATAAATTGATGAACAATGCGGTATTCGGAAAGACTATGGAAAATGTTGGGAATCGCGTTGATGTTCGTATCAAATTGACATGGGAACAGGAAGGTTTGGTGTGGAAGCTCTAATATCGTAACCAAATTTTCATCGAAGGAAGATATTTGATAAAGACTTGGTCGCGATACACGGAGAAAACTTTCATACAGCAGTCGTCCGGACTATCGTATGGAACGCATGCTGGGCTCTTAGAGCAGCAGTGGTGCCGTTGGTCAGTGAACTACGGTATTAAGTCGCGGTGTGGATGCCGTGTTTAATGTCTAGCACGGCAGCCGTGCTAGTCTTGCGACAAATGTCGTGACATGTGAATCTTGCACGGCTGTCATCCCAGACCCAAGACAAATTACTTTTCATGAGAGTGTCCCCAAAAACGCATTTTATGCAATAATTCGGTAAGAGAAGGTCGGTGTCTTTAGGAACGGAATATATATGAAAGTACATTTTCTCTGTGGCTATGATTGTGATTGTGTAAAATGTATCAGAGGCGCTTGTATAATGGGCAATATTAAAAACGATGTAAAAATAAGTACTTTTTTAATATTTTTAAAAATTATGCCGTTCGTGATGTACAGTTCGGATGTCACAGTGTCCGATCACCGATCGCGTCTACACGTGCGTCGTGAAGATCTGTGGCGGTGCGCGGTGCAACTCAATGTAGATCGCAGCCATGCACTACAGTGGAACTGAGGGTGGCTCTGTTAGCATTACGACTGCCTGAGAAAGAGGCACTGTTGCCATATCACAACTTTCGGACGGCATTTATGCTGCACTAGCACCAGAGCCGTGCTAGGCAGGTAGAACAGTTGTACGCATTCATAGTATAACATCAGCCACCGATTTCGAGCGGTAGATGTCTCTACTAGTACACCAGCTGTTCGAATGTTTTCTCCGTGTAGAATTAAAAAAATTAGAAGTTACCATAGATAAGCCAATATACGTCGGAATGGCTATATTGGATATTTCTAAAACAAAATTGTATGAATTTCACTATAATTTTATTCTACCTAATTTTAAGACTAAAGCCACACTATTGTATACAGACACCGACAGCTTAATTTATAAATTTTCTGTCCCAGATTTTTATGAATGTATGAAAAGTAATTTAAACCGATATGGTACGAGCGACTATGAAAAAAAGAATGTATACGGAATACCGTTAGTTAATAAGAAAGTGTTGGGGCTAATGAAGGATGAGTGTAATGGGAAAATAATGACCGAGGTTGTCGGACTCAGGCCAAAAATGTATGTGTTGCGTGTGTTAGGCGAAGGTGAGAAGAAGAGAGCGAAAGGTGTAAAAGAAGTCGTCGTAAAAAAAAATATTACTTTTGATGACTATTTGGACTGTCTTATGACCGGGTGTGATAAGGTACGAGAGCAGCGGTGTATACGTTCAAAGCTACACAATGTATTTACGGTGTGTGAGTCCATAGTTGATTTAAATCCCCACGATGATAACCGATACTTAATGGCTGGTAGTACAGATACTCTACCGTGGGGACATAAGGATATTATGGACATCGATGAATAATGTGTGTATTATATGTAAATATATACAACATCAAATAAATTTTAAAATATGTGAATATATGTGAATGTTATAATTGTGAAATTACTATTTAAATTTATGGAATGTATAAACATACCATGTACATGCATACACTTTTTAATAAAGTTATATTGTATTATATTTCAAGTTTATTTATTTAGATAGATATTAAGCGTTTCTATAATTGACATGCACTTCGAAATGTACCTTGACATTGATGCATTTTGAGAGACCCACATTTCATATTGACCTACTTTCACGTTTCCCCAAATTTCAACGATTCAAGTTCAAACGCGTTTGGAGGTAAATTAAGCATTCTCTTTACATTACGAAACTTTGAATCTGTACTTTTCTATTCGTCTATAATTTTCTGTCCCAATTTCTAATTCGTATAAGGTGGAGTTTCTACTATAAATGCCGATGCAGTCGAGTATTTCTCATCAGTAACGTGGCTCGATATATGTCTTCAAGAGATCTAAAAGTTAAAACTCGTGAATTAAAAAATAGAGTCGAAACTTTTTTAAAAAACATACAAATATTAACAGGCGATTTAAAAATTCAGACGGACATTAAAATACTAGTAACCGAAACCGAAAATTTATATATAACAAAATGGCATCATCATCATCAGCAGCAGCAGCAGCAGGTACAGCAGCAGCGTTAGTAAAAACACTGCATTCAGCAACAACGAAATTTTTACCAACTATGAAACTGGCAGAACTGGACCCAGCAAAAGCATATGTCGTTTCAAAAATTAGGAGAGTACCAACAAAATTTGGAGAACGAATAAGCGTAGAGGTGAACAACGAAATCTCCTGTTTTCTTCCACCTCGTTACATACCACTTTTCCGAGATGCGATGGAGAGTTACCGAAGCATCGTTGAAAATAATCAGCAATACATGAAGTACATCGGAACAAAATTCAACAACATCGATTTTTCAACCGAATCCCTCTAACAATGACGATGTCGAACGGAATTAAAAAGTAGAAGGCATTATATACGGTAAGGAATATGTTTTGCTAATTACATATTGTTTAAATTATATTTTATTAAAAAATTATAATTTATATCTATTATGATTATAGCTTTCCGCTGAAGCGAAACCGATGCACTTGAATCCGGATGTTTTACCGGATATTTCCAACAGCGGCATTGTCACATCTTCGGGGGAGACCCTTCTCGAATCAGCATGTACAGGGATAAGGCTAATTTACTTGACCCATTTTAACTTAGACAGTCACAAATAATAAAACATATCACAAAAAGTTAGCGTTGCCCGAAAAAACGTTTCAGATAAAAGTTATATGGTTGAAAGAGGGCTAAATGATGGTGACCTCGATTTTGACCTTGACTACCATTTTCAAGGTCATTTGAAGGTCATGTTCGTTTTTTCTTATGGGAACACCTATTTTTTTTCATGGATTCGGAAAGAGCGGGAATTTTTACGTCCGAATATGATATGACCGATTTTTTGGTGAAGGTCGTTTCAAGGTGAAACTTAAAAGTCCCGGAACGGAGAAATATCTCACCGGGAGTACATTTTCGGGTAAAATGTTTCAGACAAAAGTTTAAGGATTTTTCCCTGGCTATTTAATTGTAGCAGTGAATTTGAAGGTCATTTCAAGGTCAAGTTCAATTTTTTAAATGAGAACCACTATTTTTTACAGCGAATTTGAAAAATGGGGAAAATTCTACGTTCAGGACATGACCTTGAATATATCTTGAAGTCAGAGTCAAGGTCATTTCAAGGTGAATATCTCATAAATTCCTGTATGACAATAATATTTCGACGATCAAATGGGAACCATTATTTTTAGAGCGGAAAGCCTTACGTTAGAACTTACCATCACCATACCCTTTAATTCAATGTCAAGGTCATTTCAAGGTGAATGTTCGAAAATTTCAAGTATAGGAATAATAACATAGCGAGGTTTTAACTGCAATTTATTCCTACCATATGTCTGTATTCAGTCTTTTCTAACAATACCGTCGGCATTAGCATTACCCGAGATGTACCGCGCGGAGGTTGCAAGATCGGGTTCACATCTCATCGGGGTGCTTTGCACGCACACACACACACGTACACGCACGCACACGCACACGCACACGCACACGCACACGCACACGTACACGCACACGTACACGTCCACGCACACGCACATGTACACGCCCACGCACACGCACACGCACACGTACACGCCCACGCACACGCACACGCACACGCCCACGCACACGCACACGCACACGCACACGCACAAGCACGCACGCACGTACGCACGCAAGCACACACGCACGCACGCAGGTGACGGCGTGTTTATTACTACAATTTGATTAGGTAAAAGAAAGTAACCGGTAAAAATTCATAAAAGTTAAATTTGGTAAACAAAAGAAATTAATTAAAAGAAACTCTGAAAGAGACGAGAATTTTTGGAGAAAGAATTTAAACAAATAATTGAAAATATAAATTGTTCTGTATTATTTTGATGTTAACTTATTAAAATTGTAAATGTGCTAATTATTTTGTATCAGTCCTGAAAACCATAAAAGTTAAAAAAATTTACCGGTACAAATGACAACTGTAAGTCAGTGAAAATTTTCAAATTCAAACACCGGTAAACAAAGATAAAAGTTCTATGAAAAGTTCAAACATTGTTTACCGCGGCCGAAGGGAAAAAGGAGGTCGCGGCGACAATACAGAGAAGCTAAAAGTAAACAACGGCCTTGAAAATTGAACTGATTTAAAAATAAAAATAATAGAATAATGATATTTAAAAGCTTTTAAATTAATTTGAAGTTTTCTTGTATTAAAACTAAAAGTAAATATTACCGTAAATTAGTTATAGTGCTTTAAACTCAACATTTTTTGCATTAATTTGTTTCAATGTTTTTTGGGTATTCCTTTTAATTAGAATTCAATAGTTTATTCAAATTTTTAAAATATAGTATGGTTGAATGTTGCGCCAATGATATACCGATATTTTATAAAGAAATAAGTTTTTGAACTTTCGTTTTGAAATCAGAGATGCAAATGTAAACATTCAATGTTGACATTGGCCGGCGTAAATGATCCTCGATCGATAACAATATCTCGCCTACGAAATGTAAATGAAAATTAACTCTTTAATTTAAATATTTATAATAAAGAAATACTCGACTTTAATTTCAAATAATTACCGCAACCCATAATAATAATTATCTAATTAAAATTGAAATCTATACAACGGAAGTTATTTATTTGAAGTGGGGAAGCAATAGATAATTTAAGAAAAAAATTGGATAAAGAATTGGAAAATATAGATTGCTCTGATGAGGAAATACCTAGAGATAGATTTATTACGCGTCGGAGAGGTAAGGATTTAGAAAATCGAGAAGGTCGTCGAAGTGCCGGTGGCCAAGATTCCCGATATCCAGAAAATGGAAACGCCTTGAGGGGGAATCATTTCTCAACGCGCGGGGATCCTGAGCGCGAAGACAGTCGATTGAGCTCCAATGATTTTCGATTCTCGACATGGGGAAGGGTTACCGAACGACGGCGTTCACCGTCACGCGAAGAACTCCTTTTCCCTACGCCTACGAATGGAGCGCGAAGGAAAGATTTGCCACCACGCGAAGGAAATCGACACCATATGATCGGGCGAAATAAGAATACTTTCCGAAAGGATGTCGACTTTAGGAGCACGGAAAATGAAGACAGGCCCCAAAATCGCCATCACGTCGATCGAACTCCATCCCCGCTCATATCGCGACGCCTACCGAATACCAGTACTTATATGGTAACCCAAATACATTATCACTCGAAGCCGGTGTGGGAAATAGTGTCGCGTTGGAATATCGATTTTTCCGGTAAACCTGGTGAATCGGCGTTGGAATTCTTGTTGCGAATCGAGGAATGTCACGAAGCAACGAATGTGACAGGTCGTGAAATCCTAACCTGTTTACCCTTCTTATTAAAGGGAGAAGCCTTACCGTTGTTTCGGTTACATAAACGGACATGGGGTTCATGGCGCGATTTTTTATACGATTTTTGACAACGGTATGGTCGCTACGATTACCAAGAAGCTTTAAGAGAAGAAGCTCGACAAAGGGTACAGGGACCAAAAGTATCGGCCATAAACTATCTTACAGCGTCACGAGCCATGTTCGATCGCATGAATCCTCCATTCGATCCGAATTATCAAGATAAATTAGCCTTATCCGGATTACACGACAAATATCGAAAATATATTCGATTTCAGGATTTCGCTAATTTAGACGAATTAGAACAACTAACGCGAGAATATGATAGATTCGTGGAATGTAAGCGAGAGGCAATGGCGTCTGATACCGTCACGAATAACGTCGCACCAGATCTCGCATATATCGATAGATTTGAAAAAGATCAAAATAAAATAGAATCACGAAAGAAAAGTTCATTTAGTCCAGCATTCGCAATTAAAAATAGTACTCCCCAGAAAGAAAAAAATCTAACCGCCCCGATCGATTCCGATACCGAAACGGAAATTACCCGATCACGAAATACCGTAAAAAGAACTGAAACGATACCGAAAAAGAAAGTTCATATTATTGAGCCAGTAACCAGCATTGCTACTTCACCGGGAAGAGCCAGTAACTGGACAAATAATAAATTAGACGATCCAGACTACCCAAAGCGTTCGTCAGTACAAAATCGGGATTGGATACCACGCAATAATAATCGTGAGTCCGAAGAATTATGGAGACCAGAAAATTATAAGGGACCCGGTACACTGCGAAATTGGACTGGGTTCCAACATAATAGTTTAGAAAATCGTCCAAATAGATCAATGTATAATTTTAATTATCGGAGACCGAGTCAGTACACGGCAACTGGTCATTTTAATGGTTATCCCGCCAATCAAACCTGGTCGGGTCAATTTGGAGGCGATTACCGCGGTAATGGTCCACCTAAATTTCCCATGAATAATTATGAATACTCATGGTACCGACCAATGACACAGGAATATCGGAATCCATACGTCAGTAGCAAAGGGAAGATGTATCCACCAAGAAATATACGGATGCCAGTGCCAAATGCAATTCAAGGAGTACCAGTAACCGCCAATAGTGCAGTTGAACTGAACCAGCACCCAATAATAATCAAGGAAATACTGGTGTTCCAATCCAGGTCTGTGAGACAAATCCATCAACTGGCGAAGGATTGGTTACCAAGCCACCGGAAAATTGTTGTTGGAATTGCTACTCTGACAATCATCGATGGAGGCACTGCCAGTACCGGTTGACAAGATTCTGTCGAACCTGTGGTACTCCCGGACAATGGACAGATGCCTGTCGTATCTGCCAGGGAAACTAATAAGGGGACAGTCACCACCGGTCCTAGTGAACTGGTCCCCAAGGGGAAAGCAATCGCCAGTACCGTATTGCGGTCCAATCGGGAATGACAATACCGACTGCCGATTACATTTAGTAATTTACGTCAAGGACCAACCGATTTTGGCACTAGTGGATACTGGATCCACAAAAACGTATTTAGGACAAAGTGGAGGGGACCTAATTACCGAATTAGGGTTTCCCATAGCCAAACCAGAGAATAAGGCGATTTTACTAGCCAATGGAGCGGTCGATATTATTGCTGGCGAAATTACCGCACCAGTATCATTAAAAAACCGACTTAATTATCTAACGTTTAATATAGTACCACGTTTAGCGTCAATATGTATCTTAGGTTTAGATTTTTTAAAGACTTTTAATATAAGAATAGAATTTTTATTAGAAAAATGGTTTTTATTAATGCGCCTCAAGATAAATATAATTTTAATAAGACTACTAATGTCGGAGTAGAAATTTGTATTGAAGAAACTGGAAGCGAAAAATCTGAAAATTCGGAAATAAATGAAGAAATAATACCTACAGAAATTAATAATAAACGGAAAAATTCGGCAAATACAAAATTTAATAAATAAAAGAATCAGTCACGAAAATGTACAAACGGGATAAAAAGTAATAATGTTAATACGAATAAAAATAAAAATAATAGGCGCGGAAATCGAAGCCCGGCCAATAATGTAAAAATATCTGGAAATGGAAACCCAGTACACCCGATGAAAAATACCGGAAGTCGAAACCCGGAAGTATATGAAGTGTACACCGGAAATCGAATACCGAGTGATACAGGGAGATCAGGAAGGCAGGATTTGTTGGCCACGATTCTACCTACCGATCAATCTCCCGTAATGAATAATAATAATAAAATTGTTGAACATAATAAATCCCGAAAAATCGTGCTGAATTCTACCTGCGTCGGAATCGCGACATTATCTAAAGAAGAGAATGAAATATTAAAAAATTTAAAACGCCATTACATGGAGAAGCCTACCGGAAAACCCGGCATGACAGGTTTAGCCCAACATAAAATCGATGTGCAAGGACACGATCCCATTAAACAACGGCACTATCCTGTATCACCCAAAGTATTGGAAGCGATGCATAAGGAAGTACAGGATATGTTGCGAGCGGGTGTGATCGAACCATCGTCAAGTGCATGGTCAAGTCCGATCGTAATGGTGAAAAAGCCAAATGGGAAATACCGTTTCTGCCAAACTTCCGAAAAGTCAATGAGGTTACGGTTAAGGACGCTTATCCATTGCCATTTATGATGACAATGCTCGATAACATCAGAGTAGCGCGATATATCACGACTATCGACCTTAGCCAGGCCTACTGGCAAATTAAATTGGAGGAAAGTAGCAAGGAGATAACCGCATTCTCAATACCGGGAATGGGTTTATTTCAATTCCGCAGAATGCCTTTTGGCTTATCAAATGCGCCAGCTACTTTTCAACGATTAATGGACAGTCTGTTTGGTCCCGAATGCGAACCGTATGTTATGAAATATCTCGACGATATTATCATAGCTACCGAGACATTCGACCAACACATCCATTGGCTAGAACTGGTGTTAAAACGATTGAACGAAGCAGGATTCGAAATTAATGAAGAGAAAATATATCGTCAATGAACGAGGATTAGAAGTAAACCCAGAAAAGGTAAAACCAATTCTCGAGTATCCAGCACCGCAAACACTTAAACAGTTACGCCGACTCATTGGAATGGCTTCATGGTACTGTCGGTTCATTGATCATTTTGCCGCAGTTACCGCGTCATTAACGAAATTATTGTGTAAAAATGTTAAGTGGAAATGGGGTACTGAACAAGAGAACGCGTTAACACTAATTAAATCTATTTTATCGTCACCACCTGTTTTAACCGGACCAGATTTCTCATTATCGTTTACTCTACAAACCGATGCAAGCGGTTTTGGGTTGGGATTTGTTCTCACCCAGATACAACAGAGACAAGAATATGTCATCGCTTATGCCCGCCGCACTTTATCGGAAGCTGAAAGAAAGTATTCGACTACCGAAAAAGAATGCTTAGCGGTCGTATGGGGCATTAAAAAATTTCGATGTTACCTCGAAGGATACCATTTTTCCGTGATAACTGATCATAGTTGTCTACGATGGATCCAAAATCTTAAAAATCCAACGGGACGTTTAGCTAGATGGGCCCTCGAATGATTGAATATGACTACGAGATGCAACATAGAAAGGGCGCACTTCATCACGTGCCGGATGCCTTGTCCAGAATGTATGAGGCTGAAGTCAATGCAATCACGGATTTAGATGAAGAAGCTAATCGTTGGTATTTTTATAGAAAAGGACAAGTAGAAAGAAATCCTGAGAGATTCCCGAAGTGGAAAATAGAGAACAACTGTCTATATTACCATCGCCCTAATAAAATTACCGCAGACGTTATAGAAGACTACGACGCTTGGAAACTAGTGATACCGGCAGTCACTAGAAAACGGATCATCGAAGAAGTTCACTCGACCCCTCAAGCCGGTCATCTGGGTATTGAGAAAACTTTTAACAAATTAAATCGGTTGTACTACTGGCCTACCGCACATCGAGATGTTGTGAAGTTTGTAAGCAGCTGCGAAAGATGTCAGCGCAGTAAGCCAGAACAAGCAGCTCAAGCAGGCTTAATGGGTCAGAGGGTTATCGAAAAACCCTGGGCCGTAGTAGCAACTGATATAATGGGTCCATTACCGGCGAGGCGTAAACGAAACATCTATATAGTAGTATTCCAAGATCTTTTTACAAAGTGGATAGAGTGCCGAGCGCTAAAGAAAGCTAGTGCCCAAAATATCGAGTTAGCGTTTCATGAGTTAATTTTAAATCGATGGGGTGTACCGGAAGTACTTCATAACGATAATGGTACCGAGTACGATAATAAAATTATAAAGGAAATGGCAAAGGAGTATGAAATATACCCTTCGACGATACCGCCGTATCATGCACAAGCAAACCGCGTCGAACGGGTCAATCGCGTCCTAAAAACCATGATATCTGCCTTTCTTAATCAAAACCAAAGAGAATGGGACGAATATCTATCAGAATTTTGTTTCGCGATGAACACCGCGTTACATACATAGACGGGTTTTACTCCAGCGTTCCTGAATTTTGGACGCGAATTAGATTCAGTAAACCGAGCACGACGCGAAATCGAAGGAGGGGTGGAGATCGTACCGAGTACACCGAATAAATGGGCCGAACGGTTAGATAGGTTAGAAATTCTGAAAGATCTAGTAAAACATAATTTAGATAACACTTACCTGAAACAATCACGATACTATAATTTAAGAAAAAGAACACTTGCCGTCGGTGATAAAGTATGGAAACGAAGTCATGTATTGTTGTCAGGTCCTAATTATGTGGCTGCCAAACTGGCACCAAAATTTTCGGGTACTTTTGTGATATCGAAAGTTCTGTCATCAGTAGTTTTTGAGCTTACCAATGCCAATGGGAAATTAATTAAGAAATGTCACATCAAAGATTTAAAACCATATTTTGAGTAATTAAAATAAAAAAAAAAGACAGAATTTGGGATCAATAGATACTTGGATGACAAGTGAACGTACATTATAATATAAGTCATTACATAAAGCCTATCATTATATCATTTTACCGTTTACTTCTTATCCCCAAACTCGAATGGACTTTGAAAAAAAAAAAAAAAAAAAAACTCGTCCGTATAACCTTCTATGTTACATGTAAATTCATTTCATCCATGACATTATGTATTACACAATTATATCTATTAAGGAAAGTACGCAGTTCACCGGAATTTGAAGATTTACTTGTGAACCTGTACAATTTCGCACTCCTCCAGGGGAGGGGGAAGCTGTAACAGTGTTCTTTTCATGTCACCTGTTACAAATACCGTTGACAAAATGATCTAAGCGTGATGGTTGAAGGGGATCGGATAAAAACTTACATTTACTTAATTAGCCTTTTTTTTTTATTATTTAACGATTTATTCATTCATAATTATTTTTAAATAATACCTCCTGGTGAACTGACGTACCCAAATCCATGTCCGAATCTTATATATGAAATTAATTAGTTGATCTATTTTTGTTATGCTTCTGATGTACGAGTCGGTAAGGTAGGATGCTGTACCGCTGGACGGAATATCACTTGGGTTTGACAGAACTTCAAAATCTTATTATTGTTCCGACTCGCTATAATACTGTATTCGATTACCGCTATTCAACCTGACTACAATAATAATTCGTCATTAACAACGGAATCATCAAAATTTTGCAAAATCTGAACGACCACAACGATGCTGCAAGGAGTTGTGTTATCAACATGTCAATGGACACACTCTATTAGTCCACTTCTTGGCATTATTCTGTGGAGGATACATTTGGAGATTTCTGGCAACTTGTCACTTCTAACGCGTCGAAGTTGTCCTCTCGATTCCAATTTGCCGTCCTGTATCGATAATTACCGGTTTCGATAACCGAAATAATTTAAATCTTCTGCAGGTTTAATAGTGTCAATATTCGGGCGGTAAAGCAGAACGCGTAGATACCGAATCTATAATCTGTACTGATCAGTCTGATCAGTCTTCGTTCAATGATCACGCTAACAGGTCCGGTAAATTAAATTTCGATTTTCTGTAACGTAAATTCCTACCGATTCGTACCGTTACGATATATTGTTCATTACGCGAAGTAATATCCTCCAATAAATTATTTAATTGATTGATTGGAGAGAATACCGATTCCTCGTATTAAATTCGTTGTTTTAATAAATAGTGGCGAATGTCTTACCGCTACTAAGTCAAAATAAATTGAACTCCAATTCCGGTGTGTTGTGCCAAAAAGATGAGGTTACCGACAACCGAATATATTTTATAAGGACGGATTTTAGTACGATAGTCAACAAAACTGTAAGTCCTTCAAGTGTTAATTTGATCCCAAAATTGGTTTATCTATATTGAATAATTTATATCTAAACTTCTAATTAAGAATTACTTTGTATTATTTATTTTACCTTTCCAGTATTCGTACTATTTTTGTGGAGTTTCGTTACTCGAAGTAACATTTTATTATTTAATATTTTATTAAACATTCAAGTTTCTTTTAGTTACCGGATGTAGAAAATTCCCGAAGGTAACGGTCATATTTTATACAACAATACCGTTATAATATAAATGTATAAATAAATCGTGTATAAATAAATAGTATCACTTCAAAATTTGTATACCTTCATGTTGATGTCCAGCCCTGGTCGTCTGCCTGGTCGGGATTGGATTCGAAATAAGTTGCGTCCGAGTCGATGTCTTAGGTTCATCATCATCGTCGTCGTCGAAGTCCCATTTTACATCATGCTGCTCAAACATTGTTTGAAGGTCCGCTCATTCCTCCATCCTTCTGCGTTCCTTGTTCTTAATGTCCCGTTTGAACGCATTCAGATGCTGCCTATATTCTGCATCAATTGCAAAATTTCTTTCTTCCGCCTCTTCCTCCAACGCCGTTATCGCTCTTTTCAGCGATTCCTTTTCGTGATGCTTGCGCATCTTACAGTCGCGAACAACACGGCGACACTCGCATGACCCATTGATCATAATATCATGGAATTTGCTCTTCTTCCACCACTTGAGTGCTCCAATACTCAATCCGCGAGATTTTATTCTTATAATCGCGCTTCAATTTGTGCACAGCGTCTTGAAGCGCGATGTTTACCTCGTCACACCGTTTTTAATAATAAATTCGGTGGCATAAATGGATTCCCAATAGGAATCCTTTTTTTTCCTCCTCTGCATGCGTGGTCTCCATGGTTTTCCTCATCACTATCAAGTGGTGAAGAATCTCCGAACCAGCCAACTTTGACAACTGCTTGCGCATTTCGATTCGACCCTGTATATATACCAAAAAATATGCTAAGGAATGCAACAAAAATCGAATTTTTCTTAAGTAAATCTTGTTTCCAACTATTCATCCATTATTCGCTCCACCATATTAGTCTTAAAGTATTATGTCTCCCTTGTCGATACAGGTATTATGCTTGTCCTCAAAGCCCAACCATTTAACAAACGCTTTAGAACCTTTTTGACGTAAAATTTTTTCAATTAGGTAAACATCCGGATTTTTAGTACGTTGCAGTTCAAATTCGTAGAATCCACCTGATATTCGGTTTCCAGCATTGTCTTCCAGTAAATATGTTACTGGACTCGTTTTCTTAACTTTTGCTATTGAAAATATTTCAGTCGTCCAATTTGTTGTATATCCGTTTTCAAATAAATGTTTGAATTTACTAATACGAAATTGTTGACCTACTTTAAAATTGGGTGAATCTTTTCGTTCACAGTTACATTATACACGCGTTCCAATAATTCTTTTTCATTGTCTTTATTAACATCTTGCGGCTTCATTTTAATAGTACGATGTGTCCTATTGTTATAATCATTAACCAAGTCTGGTAAGATATGGAGCCCTTGATATAATTACCATAAAGGCTAAACTGTGGTCACATTTTATTTTTCAAAGTACGATTAAAGCGTTCGCAAATTGATGCTTTTAGATTACTATACGTAGAATATAAATTGATGTCATGTTCTTTCATTAAATTTGAAAAATTTGAATTATAAAATTCTTTTCCATGGTCGGTATGTAGATTCTTTAGAATTCGACCCATTTCAAATATCGATTTCATGGCAGCTGTGACGTCATCGCCAGTCTTTCTTTTTACTAGGCGGGCCCATGCATACTTAGAGAATACATCGGTGACAGTTAACAAGTATTTGTAACCCTTGTTTTCGTCTGCATATGGAATCATTTCTACAAGATCAGCTTGCCAAGTTTCATCTAATCCGCGAATATCTACTTGCCGTCTTGTATAATTTTTTCTTGCTGGTTTATGAAGCTCCTTCACGACTTCTCTCTTCTCTTTAGAAGTCATTGTTGTTAAACAGATAAGGCAACGTCTTGATTAAAACTGTTGGGTAGATTGTTGCAGATAGTTTATTTATTTACATTTTTCAGACCAACTAATTAATTCTTCCGTAAATAACATCAGTTATTTCATTAATCTTCGGTATAGCTTCACTGTTTTTATTGACATTTTGTTCTAGGAGAAAAATTAATTTCTCAGCATCATGAGTTACAGTACTACACTCCCTTATGCCATAGGTATGTTTTTTCAAGTCTCCTTCTATATTAGCAATATCTACCGTAAGACTATCAATCAAACCATTATTTTTATTCCAATCATCTTTATTTTTCTTTACTTCCCGCTCTAAGACAGTAATATTATTCGCAAGATTGCTAAGAGTGTAATTATTTTTATTTAAATTACTGGTATGTTTAGTTATTTTCTGGTGTAATTCAATAGTATAATTTCCGATATCTGAAGATATAATCCGCCTATTTTCTATTTCATTGTAATTTTTATTTATATCTTGATGCATTTTATTTATACTTTTTTCAAAATATTCAATCTTCTCATTATTTTTAATTACACCTTTACACAGTTCATCTATTTGCTGTTTAATATCGCTAATAGATGTGTGGAACATTCTCAAAGTAATGGCATCATCCGAATCTGTCGGAATTCCGATATTACATAACTTTCTTTTCTTAAAATCATAAGAACCATCTGTAGCATTTTCGACACTTTGAAATACTTGTTTCCGTGCTCGTTGAGACGAACGTCCAAATACATCGATGCTCATTATGATACTGACGTAATTATCACGCAATTAATAGATTATATTAGCTTCGCGCAACTCTTCAATAATCGATAAAATTTCATTTGAAAGACTTGAATTACCAGCAGCTTTCGATGTTATTAGAAGGCACTAACGATCGACAAGTTCATTTGGATCATCCCAATGCACGTAGTAAATTTTCTGGTTTTGTTCAACAATCATGTATTCAGACAAATTACCACCCTTTTTCGGAACATCTTTGAACATTTCCTTGATATATTTTCGATACTTGTGGGAAGCATTATACCGAATAGGTTTTTCCTGATTCCAATCTCTCCTATGTGCATTAGTTAAGGTGAGTATATTTTTGTAATTGTTTAAATCAGACTGTTGGATTATAGCTATATCAGCTTTTTTCTTGAATAATAACTCTAGCAAACCTTCAGTAATAGCAAATTTATTCTCCTTAACAATAACATTTTTATTCCTAAATTCCATTGCCGACACACCGATTCTTGATGTACCACCTTCTATGCGAATACCATAAATTGTATCAATGATATCACTTTTCTCATGAATATTTCTCACCAGTTAAGTTAAAAACTTATTTGATAAGCTTTCTTCAGTATGATATGTACGTGTTTTAATATCGCTGCTAAATGTCTGCTCTAAAGGGGTATTATATCCATGAAGCATATCATCATCATCATCAAAATCATTAACATCATTAATTTCTGTGCTATCTATTACTTTATCTTGTACGTTTATATCATCAATCGCATGTTTGTTGATTGACATTTTGTAGCGTCTGCTATTTTTTTCAATGGACTTATCAGAGGTTTGAGCGTTTCACTTATTGCAAGGTCATGCGTTTCTTTACCCAGTTTTAATAATCGATGTTTTCGGCGAATAGATTCGCTAGCTTTGACAATTTGACGTAAAACGTCTTGCTGCTGTTGAAAAGGAGAAGACATGTTAATGCATGCAAGTTGCACTCTACACTGACTTGTTACATCAATTTTTGTTTGTTCTTAAAATTATTTATGCTTATAAAACAATCAAAACCTTTTCGATACATTCCTTCTTCTAATCCACTATCTTTATCGATTACAACAAATCCATGCTTTTCTGTCCAACATTGTGTACATATATCTTTAAAAGTATTGTATGGCATATCTGTATTTACATGATCATTATAAACGTGCTTAAGATTCATTTCATCCTGTCTAAAGAGAACCAAAAAGTTTACGTTATCTCGAATAAGATGCTTGGGAACACGAGCGTACGTTTGACTGAGATAAAAGCAATCAACGTAATTATGTCTACCCATACAAAAGAAGGATCTAATGTTATCTTGCTTCTCGCATGCGACATCATCAAATATAATAATAGAGTTTGGCCTGGCCTCGGCGGGTGGTACTACCTGTTCATTATCGTGAAAAGGAAAGTATCCTATACCCTCCACAGAGTCGAGTAAGTTTTGTAAAAATTGATATTTCGGTTGATTTAACGATTTCGAATATACATATATATTTTCAAACTTTAATCCATTCTGATCGATGGAGTAGCCGGTGGCACAGCGGGTATAACCAAGGCTGTTAATGATGCAAAAGCTGCTCAAACGCAGTTACATGAAAGTGAAAGGCATAATCTTGCTATGGAGACAATAGCTATAGTTAGGGTTATATCTTAAACCTTATAAAAATGGTCTAGGTTTGAAATTAAAACCATATAAAATGGTTTAGGTGTTAAATGTAGAAAAAATCGAAAAAACTTGTAAAGCTACCGCATCGAGCACTCACCGATGTAGATATATTGAGATATTCAAAAGAAGCTGGAATTCCGAATTTTATAGGTGTCTTTATGCGTAATAATTAACCAAAGAATCCCCAAGTTAATGAATGTGCAGTCATAAATTTAGACGATGCAAGCGGTCCGGGGACACATTGGGTAGCATATCGAAAAAGTGGTTCTAAAGTCGTTTATTTTGACAGCTTTGGAAACCTTAGTCCACCTGCTGAGTTGGGAAAATATCTCGGTGTAGGTAGCATTATGTATAACCGTGAAAAATTTCAAGACTATGCCACTTTTGATTGTGGACATTTATGTCTCAAATTTTTATGCAATCAGCTGTTTTGTCTAAACAAGTATCAGTTGTATAAATATATCGGATAAAATATTAAGATAAGCAGTGTAATTTGAAAAATCAGTATGAATGATTCTTTTACGTTGACGCTCTCGGGCAGTATTCAGTATTGGATGCGCAATACTTTCCACCTATTGAACTTTCACCGCAGAAGAATTATGAATTGGGTTTGATAGAACTTTTAACGTTTAATTCTATCCCAAATGTCGACGTTAATAATAAATTTCATATTGGTAACCATGAAATTATTGTGCCGATCGGTAGCTATGAAATTGAGGATATAGCAGAATATATTAGAAACAAGCTGTCGGAGTATAGTGATATTACGCTAGATATAAAACCGAATAATAATACACTTCGTAGTGAAATCAGATTTAATCGAGACATTGATTTTACACCGACCGATTCGATTAGGCGAACATTGGGCTTCAATAGACGAATTTTGGATGTAAACAAGTTGCACATTTCAGATTTGCCAGTAACCATAATTAAAGTTAATGCACTTCGCGTGGAATGCAATATAACTACAGGTGCTTATATTAATAGCAGTAGAGTGCACACGATTCATGAATTTTTGCCTACTGTGGCGCCCGGATATAAGATTGTGGAAACGCCGAATCCATAATAGCAATAATGGAGGATCCAATACTCAGCATTCAAAACCCAGTCGTTTTCGACGAATCTGTCGCCCATTACGAGCTGCATTCACATCAATCTTACAGTACAAGTTCTTTTGGTAAAAATGATGAAATTCGTATTGCTGTGCAAAATCAAGATTTATGTATTTTACCGTGTAAAAGTTTGATACATGTTAGTGGAAGGTTGACGAAAACCGACGGAACTAAAGCAAATAATACTAATCTAACGTCTAACGCAATTTGTCATTTATTTGATGAGGGGCGGTATGAGTTGAATGGCGTTGAAATTGATCGAAATAGAAATGTTGGTATTACTAGCTTGATGAAGGGGTATCCGTCTTACACGCCAAATGATGAACCCGTTTTAATTAATGCAGGTTGGATATCTAGTTCAAATATAAAGATAACAAATGATAATGGTTATTTTAATGTGATCATACCTCTGAGTATTTTTTCGGATTTGCTGAAGATTATCGTAAGATAATTGTAAACGCGAAGCATGAACTTGTTTTAACAAGATCTAAACATGATGATAATGCAATTATACAAAATGCAGAAGAACATTACAAAATTGAGATGAATAAAATAAAATGGTTAGTTCCATATGCAACGTTGGCTGATTAAATTTTCAGAAATATTGTGAAGGCCTTTAAATTTATTTGGTATTATTTTTATGCTCAAGTATGTTTTGAGTATTGTTTATAAGGTCCTGAAATTGATGAAAATTGTTATTAGGCGTTAATTTTATATTTGCAATACGCCAGCGGTGCCTGCGAGGCATTTTAATTTTTATCGTCAAATGTAAATGTTCGAAAATTTTCAAAAGCCTTTAAATTTATTTTTTATTATTGTTATGTTCAAGTATTTATTGAGTATTGTTTACAAGGCCCTGAAATTGACGAAAATTGTTATAGGCCTTAATTTTGCCCATGCATTATGCTGGCTGTGCCCGCTAAACAATATTCCGTTACAGCAACATCTTTGAAACGTCGCATTATAGCCATGCGACCAAACTTGTTTCATTGCAAAAACATTTTTGTGACGTCCTTGGAACCAGAAATGTCCTGCCACATTTACGGTGTTTAAATAACGTTTTATTCGTAACGTACCTGCGACGTTTGAAAACTATACATCCAACGTTGTAAAAACGTTACATTAAACGGTCATAAATAAAAATTATAAGAAATTCGACGAATTATTTTATTCAATTCGAATTTTATTATTATTTATGTATCGTTAGATATGTTATAAAAGAATGTAGTTTTATAATTTTGCTCGCAAATAAATCTATGAATCTAAGAAAAATCCATCCCGACCGAGGATCGATCCCGGGTCTACCGGTTACAACGCTGACGTCTTAAACACTACGCTACGCTCGCATACGTATTACCATGCGAACGAGAGCTCTTATACTCAATCGTAAAAGGCTTCTTGATAAATGCGGGTTTAGTTTAAACAAGATATGTTTAATTAATTTTGTCATTTCTATATCAGGAATAATAATATTTAATATTATTTGACTATTTTGTAGTAATTTATTGTAATTTAAATAAATATTTTTAAGATGTCCGTATAATATTTTTTTAAACGAAATTCATTAATAGACACTGTTTAAAAAATGTAAAGTTAATTGACATACGTATATTTTAGAAATGCACTACTTGGAAATAAGTTATGAATTACGCGGATATTAAAATTAACATAAGTGAACCAATTTTTAAATTATGAATTAAATGTAATACAATTTACATTAAAAATAATACAAATTTTGTACATAAATATATTAAAAGGGAGCGAGTTTTTTAAAATAAATACACTGTATATATAAAATGCATATTCTCTAAATATTACAAAACCCGTTTAATTTCAAATATGAAGTATAACAATACTTAAATTTCACTTCATTGCAGTCGCAGTCTCAAATTACTCTATATTTTATATTAATTTTTGCAGTATTATTACAAAAAAAAATATTGAATTTAATGGACATCAATATATTCAAGATACACACGTATAAGAAATAAAAAGAACAAAATTAATAATAGCAAATAATATTATGCACCAGAAAAAAGAATAATTATAAGAAGAAAAATATTGCATGTAAATCGTGCTAATATACGAAAACAAATGCTGCATCCGAACGCTTCCGAATCTTGAAGGCGAAGTCTGAGATGGAACCGGCCGAAACGATAGTATGCAATAAATCATGTCTACGAAACGTCGCATTCGTAACATTACATGAATGTTACGATAGTAACCTGAATACGACGTTTTAAATTTCCTTGGTGATTTTGTGACGTTGCAGAAACGATTCCATAAAACGTTTTTAAAACTGTTATAAAGTGACATTCTGGTAATGTTTCGCAATAGGTTTGCGTATTTATATATTATGCAACGTGGTGTAAAGGGCATCAAGAAGTTGTTACGAAACGTTACGTTTTTGCCATAAATGGGATAACATGTAACGTTTCATGTGTACGTTACATGTTTAGCGGGTGCTTGCAAGGCATTTTAACTTTTATCGCAAAATGTAAGGTTTTCGAAAAATTTCTAAGGGATTTTAAAATTATTTGTTATTATTTGTATGTTCAAGTATATTAAGTATCGTTTATAAGGCCCAGAAATCGATGAAAATTGTTATTAGGCGATAATTGTGCACATGCAATACTAGCTTTGCCTGCAACATATTTTAACTTTTATCGCGAAAAGTAAAGTTTTCGAAAATTTTCTAAAAGCCTTGTAACGTGGCAAAACACGTTACAGTGCTATCTGCTACGAGACTCACAACGGGGATAACTTAAGGGGGGGGGGGCTGGTCTTCAAGAACCGCTAATATTTCATATGGGTGCAAATTCCGAAATGGTGTCATCACTTTATAGGGGGTACTGCTCCGAAGAAGCGCTAGTGTTTATTTTGGTGACGACGTCATTCGGCTCTTTTTGAATGGTATATGTTAAGAATCTGCCGGGAGGCATTTATCCAGGGGGGAAATGTTGTCATTATAGGGGGGACTGCTCCGAAGAAGCGCTAATTTTTAATGTGATAACAATTTTTGGGGTTAGGATTGATATTTGTTATGAATCTGCCGGGAGGCTTTTATCCAAGGGGAAATGTTGTCATTATAGGGGGGACTGCTCCGAAGAAGCGCTAATTGTTAATAAGACAACAATTTAGACGTAGAATTAGTATTTTAGGAAATAACAATTGATAATAATAAAAGTAGGTATAATTCGGGTTATTATTCAGTATTTAATTTTGTTTTGATTATTTTCTGAAAATAATATATTGCATGCGATACATATTTGAGGCGTAAACATGGGTATTCTATTTGCTTTGTGTTTGAAGTCGGATCAAGGACGGCCTTGTTGTCGATTTTCAAAAGTACGAGACCTTAACATCCAGGGTATTTCGTCAAGTACGCTGCATATTACGGGCGTGCAGGGGGGAACGACGCGTGGAGATTCTGAGATGTTCGCGAAGGAGAGGGTAAGAAGAGAACGAGAAGGTGTAAGAAAAGAGTACCGGGAGGGTACGGGCCGCGGGGCTCTCCCTACCATCACGATCCCGGTAGAGAAATGGTAAACGGCGGCCGGCGCGGCACGAGCGTCACAATTGCAACCGATGCGTCGGATCGCCAGTCCGTGGCAGTCCGTGGCAGTCCGTGGCAGTCCGTTGAAGTCCATTGGTAGCAGTCCTGGAGCCTACTGGTACGCCTGGTCATCACAAGGTACCAACAGCCCTGAGCGCAAATTCTATTCGGCTACGAAGTCCTTCCGTATGCCAATATTTCGATTCTTTGTGCTCACGGCTGTTTAAATAAAATGCGCTTTTCCGATTGTCCGTTGCCGTTTCGCGAGTGAAAGTGAAAGTAAAAAACGCCAATCGCCTTCGGTTATCTGAGTCGGGTCTTCGGTTCGTATCGGGTTTCGGTTAATTTCTGCTTTGGTCGCGAATTCCTCAATGGTTATCTTCCGGAATCTTTCCTTTCGCGGAGAATATCTCGAGTAGGTTCTTTAACGCGACTGTGGTTATCTTTCGCTGTTTTATTCGCCATATTGGGGATAAATGTGGTTATCTTACGATTTTTGTTTGCCAGGCATCGCGTGCGTAAAGTCCCTATCGAGTTCGTCGCAGGGCATCGTAATTAGAAAGTCCTGGTAGAGTTCGTCGCCAGACACCGCGTGCGAAAAGTCCCTGTCGAGTTCGTCGTAGGGCACCGTATCAGGAAGTCCCTGTCGAGCTCTCCGTCGGGGAATCGCGTGTCGTCGCGTATCGGGGAATCGAGTCTAGAATTTAGCGTCCGTGATTTGGGGCGCGAGAGAAGGCGCGATATACGTAGTGAACCGTCCTCGTCGGCCGTGGTCGCGGAGTAGTTAGTCTGCGCCAGAGAATACCGCCCTCTCCCTTGCCGAGCCGGGAACTCGGGGCTGAGCTAGCGGGCACAGCAGCGCGTGCGGCGCGCCCAAAAATTTGTCGAGCTTCGGCTCGTCTGGCGCCCTCCCTTACCCTCCGGCGCGCCGTGCGGATTTTTGTGGCCCCCGGGGAAAAGTTCGGTTTGTTGCAGGCGGCCACGAGCGACGACGACGGACGGGTGGAGGCGAAGAAGTTCGGTGGCGGGGGTCACAAATTTTGCGCCCAACGTGGGGCCCCGCACACAATTGGTTAAAAGTCTGTAATTAATTCAGTTGGGCCGCGCAGATAATGGGTTAAAATTTCGGTAATTAATTCAGTTTCGATCGCGAATTAAAGAGTTGTAGTTTTGAGGGTTAATTTGAAAGTTGTGTTATAGTTTCGATTTTTGCAGATTTCGGTTAGTAAAATATTAATTAGTTGCTAGTACTTTAGTTTAGAATTAAGTGCGTTAGACTGCTTGTATGTGAATGTGTGTGAGCGAACACTGGTGCGGCAATCGGAAAAATGGGGCTCGCTGAGACGCGGGTTGGTGATATTTCGAGCCTGTTAACGTAAATTATATTATTGATAATCATGTCTTATATTATGTCTTATATTATGATCACTACTTATAAACATTTTGCATATTTGTGATGTATATGTCAATTATTATTTGTGCAATTGATATCTTATTATGAAAATGTGATATGTGGGTTAACTTTTGCCATGTTGTGCCGATTCAGATATGAGTCACCCCAAATTATAGAGAAACCATTTTGTTTTGTGCTTGGTAATTAATAAAGAGCCCAGCATTCCGAAACCGCGGTGAGCGAGCCTATCGTGCGCGGTAAAGTCCCTTGGTGACATTCTAGTAACTACAAGTGTATGCATGCTTACAGGAACTCTCTTTCTTTTCTGAGAATACCGCTGTTTTCCGTGCCTGCTTTACCGCTTAGTCACGCGTTTAAAATTTTGCGGCTGCGCATCATATCATCGTACATAGTCATTATTTGGTTATCTATAGTCCCCCACATCGTTGTCACTTCCAGCTGACACGACGTGGATTTTCCGTTGTTTTCTACCTTATAAATTCCTATCTTCTTCCTTTGTTTTTTTTTCTTATGGTTATCTATCAATCGACAAGTCTATTGAGTACACGCGCCGTTATTTCGCACTTTCGGAGGCTAACAGTCATAAATCGTAGGAAACTCTCAATAATTGTAGAGTAAAGGGACCACTGTGCTTGCGTATAGGGTGGTATCTGTTAATCATGTCACACGTGAAAGACTGGATCTCCGAGTTGACACCGGAGGAGGTCCGAGGGGAATTGTCTCGGCGACTCCTGTCGACGGAAGGGACGGTCGAGGAGCTGCGGTTACGATTGAGCACCGCGGCGCGTTTGCAACACGGGCGCACAGTGCCTTCGTAGACCATACCGGGTTCGGGATTAACGATCGAAGACGATACGGATCTCTTTGACGGCGCACACGCGAACAGTACATGAGTGCCGATCGATCGCGACGAAGAGGACGATGACAGAGATGGAGGTCGTTCCGATGATCGTGGAGAATATTCGGAGGATACGCAGCACCGCGCTGCTCCATTAAATTTCCCTGGAGTAACGGAAAAGGGGAAAGATCAGGTTAACTTCTCGGATAAGCCGTGCGGGGAAAAACTTCGGGTCTAGAGTAGAGGCGATATCGATGATAATTTTCGGGATATTAGAGGGCATAGGTTTGGGATGAACGCGCGGGAGAACACGGCCCGTAAAGATATCGATTTTCGTAACTATGGGGATACCTTCCGAAATGACATCGAGGATAACTTTGGCGATAGATTTAGAGAGAATTCGCGATATCCTTCTATGGACCGCCGGTTTCCGTCCCGTGACAATAAGGAGCGTATCCCGGCAGTGCAAACTGCCTTTGATATCATGCGACGATGTGGACTGAGGTTTTCTGGCCGATCGGGTGAGGACGGAATCCCGTTTTTAACAAGGCTTAATGAAGGTCGCGAGATTGTGCCGTTGCCGGATAGCGACTTATTGATTTGCTTGCCATTTTTCTTGGAAGGCGTGGCCTTACAATGGTTTCGAGCTTCTCGTAAGGATTGGCTTAATTTCGAAGATTTCGAACGCACGTGGCAGCGTCGATTTAGCGACCACGACTTCCAAGAATCGTTACAGGAAGATATTCAATGTCGAACCCAGGGAGCTACGGAATCGGTCGCGGATTACCTAACGTGCATCCGTACCATAATGGGACGCGTCATACCGCCAATGTCAACCGGTGCAATGATTGATCGGGCGTCGCGCAATATGTTACCGCGTTTACAGATGCTGATCGATCGTGATGCCATTCGTAACTGGGGCCAACTGGAAATGATATCCATTCGAAGAGAGAAATCTATTCGAATCGCGAACGCGTATAAACCCCCACCACCCGCTGAAAGCACGCTAATGCCGGAATCTGGATACCGAATGAGTAAGAACCTCCGCGAGGTCTCTCGTTATACTCGTGACCGGCTACCGTCACGTGGAAACGATTTTAAGCTAAATCTCCTAGAGCACGATTTCGTTTCCTATAATGACCCAGGATATCTAAACACCCGTTACGAACGTGAACTCGAGTGCGTCCAACGTCCTTCGGACCGCGATTATGCTTTTCCCTGTTCGGAGAGAAGGTTGGGAGAAAGGGGCATGAGCCATAGGAGCTTTAGTTGACAGTGGTGCTTCGCGCACTTTTTTCGGGACGCCCACACTATCGTTAATAGAACCCTTGAGGTTACCTATTTTCCCGTTCCCTAAGGCGTTGGTCAAGACCCCGCTGTGACAGACAGCTGTGAGCTCGGGTTATGTTAGGATACCTATAGAAGTAGGAGGTCAAATTAAAGTGCTTGAGGCTCACGTACTTACCGCCCTCAGGCGAATCCGGAGTAACGAGTCAATCGGGTTTTAAAAACGATGATAGTCTCGTATCTCGGCGCCGATCACCGCGAATGGGATAACTATTTATTGCATTTTCGT
Organism: Trichopria drosophilae; assembly: GCA_030407085.1. Lineage (NCBI taxonomy): Eukaryota > Metazoa > Arthropoda > Insecta > Hymenoptera > Diapriidae > Trichopria > Trichopria drosophilae. Next base: position 53,944,230 of record CM059587.1, read on the forward strand.
TTCGCGTACAACAACGCGGCTCATACGTCGACTGGGTTCTCTCCCGCCTTTCTCAATTTCGGGCGCGATCCACTTGCGGTTAACTTGTATATGCAGCGGGTGGAGTGTCCGACCACCTCGGGAGCACCCGACATCCCTGTATGGTCTGAACGAATGACACGACTTCACGATCTCCGGGAAATAGTAATTGAGAATCTCGCACAGGCTCACTCTCGGCTGTCCCGCTACTACGACCGGAAACGCCGAGACCACACCTTCGAACCGGGAGATCGGGTATGGATGCGGCAAGTTGTGCTGTCATCTGGCGAAAAGGGAATCGCCGCCAAACTATCACCCAGGTACAGAGGCCCCTTCATGATCAGTCGAGTCCTGTCCCCCCGAGTGTACGAGCTCGAGGACTATACTAGGCGGAAGGTCATGGAAGCTCATATATCAAGTCTTAAACCATACACATAAACTCATAACACGACTAACATACCGCATGCTAACACTTCTGTCTCACTTGCACTTAGGTTACTATCATTGAGAGAGTTCAGCGACGAGAGGGATACGTTTTGAAAAGTGTGGATATCTTTTTTTTTGTTGAGGCTAACTAAGCGCTATGGCAAGGTGCTACCATAGTCCCACCCGTAGCCCTTCCTTATCCGACGATGACTGGGAGGATATCCTAAAGGATCCGTCCCCACAGGCCACCGATCATCACAACCGAGAGCGCCAACAGGAGGAACACCGGACACCGCCATCAAGAGCCGGAGGAAATCAGGAGAGTAGAGCCTCCGACCAACGCGAGGACGCAGCGAAGGTCAGCGCCTATATTCTCGCCCCCCTGGAACCCTTCCTTGATCTTCTGGCGGAACTCCGGGAAGAGCACCCAGACTTCGAGGCTGCTCTCAAGGAGGTCTACCGCCGCGGCCGGAAGGATATGCGGAAACGACCGTGTTGGGCACCAGGGTGCCTGGGGAAGGTCCCCCGACTGGCAGCCCCACAAGCCAGAGCGGGGAATTTCTCCATTCACGATTTCCCCCTAACCAAAGAAGACGGGGTACAAGCGGGCCGCAGCTGGTCGAATCGCCAAGAAGTCGCGGTACAGACCGTCTTGACCTCGCCAAGGGAAGCGTCGGGCCGGCCGCTCCAGCCAACCGAGGTTCCAGACCATCGTCCGACTCCAGCACCGACCATGCAGCGACCGTCTGCGGTCATTTCAGCGCGCCCGGAGGAAGACACCGCCTTTACGGGGTATTATTTGCTCCGTAACAATCCCGAACCCGTGCTCATAATGCCTCGTCTGCACGGCTGCTGGAACTGCGGGAAATCGGGGCACATCTTCTCGGCTTGTCAATCGATTCCTCGAGTCTTGTGTCGGAGGTGCGGAATCCGAAATGTCAAGCTGACCGAATGCTCCCGATATGCTCCAGAGTGGAAATGGGCGGGCCCGATGTAGCTGCCTTGGGAAGGAACGTGCCCAGGAGTCAGCGCCTGACGTCGGAGGACTTCAACACCAAAATGCCGACGGGAACAGACTCTTGCAAGTAACCACGACAAGGTTACCTTTTTTTTTGTGTGCGTGCGTGTAGAACTTTTATTTTGACTTTTGATAACTCATTATGAATCTTTTTTTCTCCTTTATCTTTGTGTTATATACAATCCCTTAAATTTTCTTATACCTAGACCCTCCTTTACACCGAAAAGCCGGTAGCCAATCAGGCTAATAGGGTATAACTTAACATTTTATTAATATTATATTCTTAAGTCTATGTGTCATTGAACAGAAAGGTTCTCTCGAACCCGCGTAATTATCAAAAAAAAAAAACTAAGTGTAGCGGATTCGGATCTCACCCAACCTGCGCTTCCCTTCACTAGTCATCCATCAATGACCGAAAGCGAGCGGGGCAAACAGGGGCCAGAAGAAAGAAACGCGCACGCCGAGGGTTCGGAAATGCATGGGTTTTTGCATGGAGGTAGCACGTCGACGACTGAATAAGTAGAGTGGGGGGTGATCCAAGTTGGAACGGCACGTAACATAATGCTGGTTATCTATAAGTATGCAGTCGCATGTTTGCATGTAGTGGATCACTCAAATAGCACAATATGTCTCTTTTCACGTTTCTCACCTTTCTTACGCAAAGCAGCAATATTTTCTTCAAAATTGGCTCGAGATATTCATTCGATCTATTCTGGGTGAGATCGGGCGGCCTTCGGATGACCTCGCCGGCCATGGTTCAGGGGGGAGGGTATGTAACGTGGCAAAACACGTTACAGTGCTATCTGACAACAATTTTTGGGGTTAGGAATGATATTTGTTATTAATCTGCCGGGAGGCTTTTATCCAAGGGGAAATGTTGTCATTATAGGGGGGACTGCTCCGAAGAAGCGCTAATTGTTAATAAGACAACAATTTAGACGTAGAATGAGTATTTTAGGAAATAATAATTGATAATAATAAAGTAGGTATAATTCGGGTTATTATTCAGTATTTAATTTTGTTTTGATTATTTTCTGAAAATAATATATTGCATGCGATACATATTTCAGGCGTAAACATGGGTATTCTATTTGCTTTGTGTTTGAAGTCGGATGAAGGACGGCCTTGTTGTCGATTTTCAAAAGAACGAGACCTGAACATCCAGGGTATTTCGTCAAGCACGTTGCTTTTTACGGGCGTGCAGGGGGGGAACGACGCGTGGAGATTCTGGGATGTTCGCGAAGGAGAGGGTACGTGAGGGCGACGTGCCGAAACTTCGCGAATATTCGAGAAGGTGTAAAGAAAGAGTACCGGGAGGGGACGGCCAGTCGTATATTCCCGTACGGGCCGCGGGGCTCTCCCTACCATCACGATCGCGGTAGAGAAATGGTAAACGGCGGCCGGCGCGGCGCGATCGTCACAATTGCAACCGACGTGTCAGATCGCCTGGTCATCAGAAGGTACCAACAGCCCTGAGCGCAAATTCTTTTCGGCTACGAAGTCCTTTCGTATGCCAATATTTCGATTCTTTGTGCTCACGGCTGTTTAAATAATAATTAACGAATAAAAAATTCTTTTTAAAAACCACGTTTTTATAAATGGACTAAAAAGGATAAAATAATTTTTCCCGTCCACACAGGTCACTAATACCATTTAATAGTTTTACCTACCTCCGATTCCTGTAGCTGCTTCTCCAATCTTTTTTTCTTCTTCTTCTCTAACCGTCGCTTGCGCTGTGTTGATGTCTCTTGTGCCATCTTAACTGCTCCACTTGCCGTCGTGAATGAGTATATATAGGCAAGGGAATTAATGACGTCAGTGGAGGACTTTTCCCGAGTGCGAAAGGAAAACAAAGGATAAGCGCGACGGTGGAAGGGGGGAAAACGCCGGGCCCCCCGCTTTGAAACTTTTTTTTTTTATATAAAATTTAAAATTGCTGAAATTGTTCTTAAAACTGATTGAAACTTGTAATAAACGGTAAAGGAATGCATTGTCATCCAAGTTTGGGCTATCCTCAAAGTTTCAAGTCTCTAGCTCATCGGGAAGTTAGTTTGAAATTCAAGCCGTCATTTGGTTATCTTTTGTGATCGTTCGGTATCCGGAAGAAATAACTAGCGGTTCGGGCGAACGTAAGATCGAATCTAGTGTGGTTACCTTTATCGTCTCGAAAGTGCGTGTCCGGAGATCGCAAATAAAGACGGTAACGAAAACGGAAATACGACGCGTGAAAAGCAAATTCCGCCGAACGTGATGCTTTGTGACGTCACACCGCGACGCCGACAAGATGACCGCCGGTTCCGATCCGCGGTCCGCGACGCGATCTCCAGTTGGCTTGGCGAGGCGTTAACTAGCATGGTCGACATTTTAAATTCATCGTCTGACTTCTTATGATCGAAAACGCAAGCTCGTTAATTTTACCTTGGTTCGCTGGATCACTCTTATGAGCAATCGTATCTTGAACTTCTGGGTTATCTTTTCACTCTGTTAGAGTGAACACTGTGGTTATCTGTTATCTTGCCTCTCTTGTGAGGTGGCGCTATCTTATGAATTAACGAGCGGAGTTTTGTGCAATAAGAAGGTTTTTCTCGGGTAATACTGCAGCCGATCTGTCGGTAACGAAAGGACCATGCGTGTGATGCTAACTGGACCGGGCCCTCCGCGTGGTTAAGTTACCTAGATTGCCGATTCACGAGCAATCTTTGTGGGGCCAAGGCTATCTCGCACTGCCGGAAGGTAGTGCCGTGTTTTTGTTATGTTTTTGTACGTGAGGCTAACTGTCTCTACGGAGACGCTAAAGTTGTTGCGTATAAGTGTGAGTGTGCTAAATTGAATAGCAGTGTCCGCGGTAAACGATAGCGTCCGGGTGATCCGTTTCAATTTAGTAACGAAAGTGCAGATGGTTAGATTAGGGAATTCGGGAAGTAATCGGTTTGTTAATTCACGAGGTCAATTCGAGTGGGTTTCGGGTGATGTAATTTTGGTTATTTGGCAGGGTTTAGAAGATTTCAGAAAAGGGGTATAATCTGTCAATTTGGTCGGTTTCGGTAAAGTTCGTGTGGTTCAGATAACGTCGTTCAGTGTAGTTTCGGTATGAGGTTCGTGTAAGTTCGTGTAGGTATTGTAGTGTCGTTTTAGGGAGGGCGCGTGTGTTTCGGATGAGCACGGTTCCTCGATGGGTTCGTTGCAGGGCGCCGTGACCGCGTGCGAAAGTCCCGACCGAGTCCGTCGCAAGGCAGCGATCCGGGTAGACAGGCTTCAAAAACGACCTGTCAAGCATCAACACTTATTTTGTAATATTTACATTAATATTGTTTCCGTATAATTTTAAAACTTGTGTGTAATAATAACATTAAAGAAATTTAATGGCCTGCAAATAATTTGTATTATATTATTACGATCAAAATTTGTTTATCTCAAAAGAACCGAAGGCACATTGCAATTTTGGAAATAAATTCACATTTTTTTATCGTACAAAATGGAACTTAATTTTTATTGATTCATGGTAATGCGTGCTCCTTTGCTATTGAATATTATAAAAAGGCAACCAGGTTTTTTGAGTAGGAGCCGCAGTCCATGTGTTATTTTCAATAACTTGACCCCCTGCATTCAAAGTAAATACAATTATTTTGATTGCTATACTTAGGAGGACAGTGCTCCAATTGCATTATTTTGAATTACTGTACTTTATAATGTAGTAATTTTAAAAGACGGAGTTGTCATAATGGGTTCTGCATAAACTATCCAATTTTGAACTGTAATGCTAATCAAAAGCGATGAAAATAATGGTATTTACTTTCAAAGCAGGGGGCAAATTATTGAAAATTACACATGGATTGCGGCAACTTTTTTAGGAAACTTGGTTCGTCTTCTCATAATATTCAATAGCAAAGTAGCATGCATCACGCGGAATCAATACAAATTCATTACGTGCTGGCATATTGTAAAATGTGCGGTTTTAATTAGCGCTTAACTACAATATATCAACATTTTTAGGTTGGTTAGGAGGACCTCTCATGGCAAGTCCGCTTTTTAAAAGTGTGTCACCAACCGAATTAAAATTGAAAATAAAAATCAAAATATATTAATCAACTTAAACCATACTGGTGCACTTTTGTTTACCTGGCAACAAGGAAGTCGAAGCACATCACTCCACCATGAATTCGGTTTTGATGGAGTTAAGCCGGCAGCCAGGCATAATATCCTCCACTTTTCTGGTATCTTGGTCCTGGTCCCTTTCTTCGTTGCTCTTGGTCTGCTTCCTGGGTGCTGAAAACAGAAAGCACCCACCAAGAATCGAATTCTTTTACATTAAAAATATTATTAAATTAAAAAAGTTTTATACTAATCTGACGGGATGCTGTTTCCGCCAGTTCCCGAGGCCTGCTACATTTCTTTCCTCGAAATCCACCGGAGCAACCATCCACTGGGAGAAATCCTAACCTTGGATGTCACTGAGACAGGGTAGGTAGGGTACACACTTAACGGTACCGGCGGAGGGTATACAGCTGATTTACAGAGAGACAGAGAGAGAAAGGAAGCGATAAAAAGAGAGACAGATAGATGTCCCAGTTGCCCGCCTTTATGACACGGACGATGCACACACACATTCACATAAATCGTAGTTCTGTACTACATGTACTATGTTCGAAATCAACATATGGAAATCTCGAAACAGCTCGGGCGAAACATATCTTACCCTGTTTCCCGGGTCGAAATACTGCGATTCCATATCGGTAATGATAATGAAAATTCCGCGCATGATCAGTCAACATTTGTTTCATTTTCGACCCTAGGGAGAATTTTTTCGTACTTTCGACCCTCCTGGCGTAATGAAATCCATCTACAGTCGAGCCAGACACTGATCTCACCTGAGAATTTCGCCAGCATACCGCCGCTATATCTCCACCCTCGACCGTCCCCGCCACGCTTCGTCCCACCATTGCCTTCGGCCGGTTCGTGCATCGTCGGAGAAAGGCTGCGTTCGCACGTCGTCGCTGTTTATCGACCTCCCTCGTTTCGCTCGGTGTGGGGAAAGTCTCTAGTAGTTGCGCGGGAATTAAAAATCTCTAATGTGACTGGCGACTCGACTCGAAACATATTTAATACTTATTTGTAATAATGTAAAATACGTAAATTAATTGTTATTACTATTTAGATAGTTCTGGAAAAGTCATTTCATTGTGTACAAATGCAACATATAATTTCCCGTTAATTGATTAATGCCCACGGTGCTTCTAGTGAAAATGAAACGAAAGTGTTCATTACCGCCAAATTTCTTATTGGATATGTTTCTTGTACATCAAAAAATAACTATATTTGTTGTTGTTTTTGAAATCCCAGTTTTAAACCATTAAAGACAAAACGAACATTTTTCTGGACCCAATTTCAATACATAATTCCCTAATAAAAATGAAGTTAAGAAAATTGAAAAAAACCTTTTCCCACTATTTTCGTGGTCGCTCTTTTCAGTGGTGCAATTCAAATATGTCTATATTTTCAATTTATGTATTATTTTGGCATAAATAAATTTGAATTCTGCAGTTTTCTATACAAGAAACATATCCAATAAGAAATTTGGTGGTGTTTGTCGTTAGAACGATACGAGGCGTCAGCCCCGTAGGAATGGTTCAGGATCGAGGTTTCACGCACGGATATCCGATAAAAATGTATTTATTCCTTTTCAGCGAAAAAAGTACAGTTTTTGATTGATGTTTCGCTCGGTAATAGAAAAAAACAGTGACTTCTGGTGTTTCCGCCCGGGAATACGAAAACACGGCTACGTTTCGGTCGCGTTACAAAATGGAGAGACGGCGTCGTTCTTTTTTGAAACGGAGCGCATGCGTTTTCCATAGAAGCAGAATCGGAACTGCCGCGCGGCGTTGTCGCGCCGGCAACAGAGAAGAGGGACGCGAGGGGAGCGGCGGAGTTTCACGGAGCAACCCGAAAGGCGCCGAAGTGACGCTGCGACGCTTTCTCAATTTCGACAAGCCCGCCGTAGAGCGACAACGCATTGGAACGCGAGCGACCTCTACGTAGAGGAAGGTCACTAAGTTTTAAGCGTGCTTAATGAAACAGGTGGTAATATACGGTTTCACTTCATTTTCACTAGAAGCACCGTGGGCATTAATGTGTAACATGGGCTGGTAAACTCGCTTTCGACATCTGCAATGTTTCCAGCTAGACACACATGCAACCATAAAACACACGTTCTATTTACACTAGCAGCCCATGTTGGACTTTCCCACATAGAAAAACGAGAAGTTTATGATACTAGTACCGATTAAGACGGATTAGACCATGCGACAAAGAACCCTTGGCGTCATAGCTATCGCTTAAAAGTTAAAATAAACTTCTCGGAAATCACAGAAAGAACAACGAACATCTGTTGTCAATAAAATTAAACAGGAAACGTGGGAAAGCTGATTATTGCGCGTGATGTAATTCTCACGACAAAATTTTGTAAACAACATAGAAGAAATTATGTGTATTACGCAATAATTCCATATTTTTCTTAATTATAAGTAGCGATAACTCTCGTTATATGTCATTCTATATTATTCATTTTTCTATTCCTTGCAGTAACGAACATATTAAATAATACTTGCGAGCGTTGCGCTGAGTTAATTTGAATGGAATTATAACTAGATTTATTAACTCAACAAATTATATTAATAATATTATCCTATTATACATATATATTACTGTAATATTTGCGAGCGTTGCGCTGTGTTAATTCGAATGGAATTATAATCAGAATTATTAACTCAACAAATTATATTAATAATAATATCCAATTATACATATATATTACTATAATACTTGCGAGCGTTGCGCTGCGTTAATTCGAATGGAATTATAATTCGAATTATTAACTCGCCTAATTATATTAATAATATTACTTTCTTTTTTTTTTTTTTTTATTAAATTTATTTCTAGGTCGCATTAACATCCAGGTCATGAGCGACCCCTGTTTACTTTCTTATTTATACATATATTTTACTATAATAATATTTGCGACTATTGCGTCGATCGTTAGGTGGGAGGAATGACAGAGCTATCTTTCCTTTCACTTTCTTAGGGCATTAGGCCCGCCCATTTTCTTCCCATTTATCCAATCTAAGTCACAGTTCTTCCTCCTCCACCAATGTAAAACCTTAAAATGTAAAGAAGGGGAAAACTCGAACTCGCAACCGAGTCGACGAGTTTGAGCCCTGAAAAAAGAAAAGTCAGTTCTTCCTTACTCGTCTCTTCTCTACTTTCAGACTAAAAATTCTAATATTTGGTAAGACACATTTTATATTTTCTTTTCAAAGAGATCTGCCTTTCTTATTTTCCTCTTCCAAACCTTATTTTACTTTCCAACGATCTCTGACCGTGGATGCCGGACAATATCCGAGGAACCACTAAGCGATCGTTTTCCTCTTTAAATCCTTTACAACTCTTCTTTCCAACGATCTCTGACCGTGGATGCCGGACAATATCCGAGGAACTACTAAGAGATCGTTTTCCTCTTTAACTCCTTTACAAACTCTTCTTTCCAACGATCTCTGACCGTGGATGCTGGACAATGTCAGAGGTACCACTAAGAGGTCGCCTCCAACATTAACGCCTTCCAACTTTTCTCCATTTCCAAGTCGTCCTCCCAACGAACTCATAATTAAACTGAAATTGTAATTGTTAGCGTAAAAATAAATATATTTGTTGTTTGAATAGAATTAATCTTTCAATTAATTTATGGAACTCTGGATAGTGTAGTACAGCGCGGGAAGATGTTTTGTCAGAATGTGCGTGCATTATCCGTGGAGTACGGGCGCAGGAAACTGTGACAGCTGTCTGTCCTTTTCTTTTTGCTCGCTTTCTCTCTCAACACATTATACACGTTGCGCTATTATACACACATGCGAAACCTCTGCATGTGTGGCGTAGGTGTGATAGCGAAATGGAGCAGTATATTATATAGTGCAGCAGATCTCGGGGAAGCGGCGGAAACGGGGTCCCGGATTGACCAACACCAGGAGTCATCCTAGGAGTTGGTGTCCGCATTAGATAAGTACACAAATTATTCAATTGCATATTATTTTTAACATAAGAAATTGATTCTTTGTTGGTAATTTTAGTTTCGGGACCCCACCTAAATTTGGAGCAGATGGACAACACCCGAGGAGGAGGACAAGGATGGATCGCCTTTCAGTTAAAAAGTAAATAAATTGTATGCTAAAGTATTATCAACCACTTTGAAAAGACGAACCAGGTTTCTTTCAAGGAACATATTTCATTTTTCAATTTTCAAACACCTGACTCGTTTCATTAAAAATAATAATTACTTTCAATGCAATAAATGAAAGGACATCGCAAAAAGCGAACTTGTCGTGTTAGGTTCGGTATAACCTATTGCAAAATTGTGCAATATTGAAGCTTTACGTTATTTAAAAGCACAAATTGTGCAGTACGCAATCACGCAATCAATCTATTACTATTTACGTTGGTGCGTGCTAACTCCTATTTTAATGATATGAAAATATGAACTACTACACATACTCGGTTTTGAATTTTCAATTGAAAGATTGTTATTAGAAGTAGATGACAAATTATTTCCTATTGAGAATGGTAATAATAACGAATATCATTTTGTAACGAATATCGGCATGTATGCAGTATGTCTTTAATATCGAATATAAGGCCCTGGAATTTCCTAAAATTATTATTAGGCTCCGATTTGAAATTTGTAATACACCTGCGGTTCATTAGAGGCATGTTAACTTTAGTCGCTCTTAAGTACATTTGTCAGACATTTTTTAACAGCCTCAAAACTGATTTAATATTATTTATTTGCAAAGATATGTCTGTATTATTGAATATAAGAGCCTGAAATTCGTTAAAATTGTTATTCAACTCCAATTCTGAACTTGTAATGTGCCTACGATGTATTACAGGCATGTTAACTGTAATTGCCGCCAAGTACATTTGTTGGAAATTTTTTGAATGCCTGCTACAGTTATCCTTTAGTACATACAATATTTATCTATTAGCATATAAATTTTATAGATCTTTGCTATGTTTAAAAAATCATATTTGTATCACTCTGACGATAATTATAATTTGTAAAACTTTTGTTCACATTTTTGGCAATCTGATGTTATTCAAAATGTTACTCAAAATTTGTAAAAGCCCGATATTAAAAATGTCAAATTTGCCTATTATTATATTATTATATTATATTACTATATTGTTATTATATTATATTATTATTAATATTATGTTACTCAATTTGAAACTTCAACAATAGAACATTGTGAATTTCAAAAAAGCTTGAAAATGAGTCCTCAGACATTGAAATAAGTTAAAAGCGAGCCGAGTTATAGCAAAAAAAGCAATTTTTTGGTATAAACTTCAATGGCCCGTCATTCAAATTGTGATGAAATTCACACACCCACGCGCGGACGGAAGCACACATACACTGATGAGAAAATTTTCCGGAACGGTTAAATATCTCAGCGGGAGTGCATTTTCGGGGAAAATGTTTTAGACAAAAGTGTAAGTATTTTCCCCTAGCTATTTAATGGTACCAGTGAAACTGACCGTGAACATGACCTTGAAGGTTATTTCAAGGTCAAGTTTGTTTTTTTTTAATGGGAACCCCTATTTTTTTCATGGATTCTGAAAGAGCAGGAAATTTTACGTCCGAATATGATATGGTCGATTTTTCCGGCAAGGTCAAACATAAAGCTATCGGAATTGCGAATTAATCTTCGGGGAAAATGTTTCAGGCAAAAGTTTGGGGATTTTTCCCTGGTAAAACTTTTGTTCACATTTTTGGCAATCTGACGTTACACAAAATTTGTAGAAGCTCGATATTAAAAATTTGCCCATTATTATATTATTATATTATTTTACTATATTGTTATTATTTTATATTATTATTATTATTATGTTACTCAATTTGAAACTTGGAGAGTAGAACACCGCGAATTTGAAATTCGGATCGAGTTGTCATAGTTACTAATTCATTTTTTTTTTTTGACATATAACGCAGTTTTTTCTGACGTATTTATTTATCTGACGTATATATTTATTTAAAATGTCAGCAATAAAAGACAGTGACTTTAAAAGAAAGTGGAATGAAAATAATATTTTTGGTGGTATAAAGTACCATTACGTCAAATTAGGAAAGGACGGTATACGGTATGAAAAAGAATTATATATATATGTACATGCTTCTTTTTCAATACATTTATTTTAAAATCGATCCACAATTGTCGAAAAATGACGTTTAATTATGTATATTAAGTATTAATTTTAAAATTCGCCCTTTTAACTGTGCAGTTGGTATGCGTAGCATTCATATAATACATGCATTTGTGTTTACATGTATTGAGGGTCGAACCCATTCACATTGAGCGAAAGCCTGGCGATGGCAGATAATATTTAGTTCTGGCAACTACCCACGAATTGAACATTGGTTTTCAATGGGGAAAAAGAATTTTTTCGTATTTTTCCGCCTGTCTTTAAAAGAGAACAATTTTTTTCCCATATTTCCGTTGACATAAATCGAAAATTAAAGCGTATCCCTTGTCCTTTGCCAGATATTAACAAGTATTAACGATTTTCAGTTTTGAAAATGTTTAAAATCCGTTTGTGTTCACGCATAAATGGAATGGAAGTCGTCACCCCTTCCACAATCCCACTAAATTTGTCAGATTTCGCTTATCATATATTTCAGAATTTTAACATTTTTTAATCGAACTCAACTCCCTACTGGTTCTCACGATAAACCTTGAAAAAGTGTATAAAAGCAGTACGACTTTAAAAGTATGCATTACTTGTACATAAATATCACATTAGCTTTTAGATCATATTCGGAAGGGGTAAACGAGTGGTCAGCGTTGCTCGCTGTAGTACCTTCAAGGTAACCGGCATACGCTGTGGACTACTACTGGATAGGTGACCCGAATGAAAAGTGCTTTTCTGAAATTAATTATATATTAAATAATATATAACATTAATATATACAAAAAATAGTAAAATTAAATTAAATAAAAAGTTAAAAATAAAAACAATAAAAATATTTTTCCTATTATAGTGCGCAAAGTTCGATTTTCGCAAGTATTTGCGAGTGCAAAGTGCCACTTTCCCACATTTTACTGATCTTATAATTTAGCGTGCGGTAAAGAAAATTTGCGTGCGGTAATGAAGTTTTGCGTGCGGTAAAGTAGCTCTATAGGTATACAGACATGTAGAATAGACCCGTCAAAACTTTCATTTGTTTTACTTTTCAATCGCTGTTCTTCAGTACGGAAAACGATAGGTGTAGATCAATTTTTATCTAAAATAGTAATGTAACTGAAAATGTACACGAAAACGAATGATTATTTAAATTCATTAAAATTTGTTCAAATTGGTAATTGCATTGTAACAATTAATATTAATAACAATTAACAGTAATAACGATAATAAATATTGTATTACATAGATATTTATAAATTTAGTCTAATTATTACAAAAGCATTTACAAATACTGTTTTGGGCACCCCCGAACCCCCCTTCTCCACCGCCCCTGCACCAACACTTTAAATGTTGTATATGGGGCATTCCACGTCACATTTTCATTCGAAAAATAGATATTGCCGTAACAATTTTTTTCAGTTTCTACATCGAAAATAAGCCGATACGTGTTTTTTTGTTTGCCATTTAACTCAAAAACAGCAGAGATATGATTTTTTTAAGTTTAACGCTCTCGCGCGGAGTGCACATTTTCAAGTGCGTTTTACTCTATAATAACGAACTCAACGAAAAAAAATTTGTATACAAAAAAGTTTGACTTTTACCTCCTCTTTAGGAATATTTGATGCAAAATTATTAATGACACATTTTTGTTGCAAAAAAATGGAAATTAAAGTTAAAAATACATTTTTCTATATGATGGCCGTAATTTAATTTGATGAAATTTTAACTACATGTTCTCTGACTGTTAAATAAAATTCAATCCAAATTTCAAAATGGTACTCCTACTGATTTTGAAGATATTAGCGTTTTACTGTTGGAGCGCGCGGCGCGGCTCGCGCGGCCGATACGCTATAGAGGCGCGGCGTTCATCGATGTTTTTAAACAAATAAACATCAATACTAGATCGTCCTTCCGGCGTCCTTATTGAATTCTTAACAATTTGTAGATAGTTGATTTAGATTGTAGATAAGTGGTTCGTATAAATTATCTTTAGTTAGTTACAATGGATCGTTGCTGTAATCCGTTTAAAAAAAAGGATCATTTTATAACCCGTTCATTAAGACCATTAAGTGCTGAATTATTAGAAAAAATGCCGACTTTAAAGGGAATTAGATGCATGGTGTGTACAAAATGTAGGTTAGAAATCGAAAAATTAAATGTTGAAAACAGTGGTAAGTTACACATCCTAGAATAAAGTGTATATTAAATAAATGTTTTTAAATATTTTTTTATTTTTTTTGTATTACGTTATTTTATTTGAAACTAAAATTAGAAAATCAAATTTCCATTTTAAGTTGTCTCTCTTGCTTTCGTATTTTTAATATCAGATACTGTGATTTCTCGTACATAATATTTCAAAATTTAATAATATTTATAGCAAATCAAACTTCTTCATCGGAATCAGAATCGGAAAGTGAAGTAGAGGAAACAGAGATTGACTCAGAGATATCGTTCAGTGATAATGATGATGTATGATTATTTACGCTTCTTTTTTATCTTTGTACATTATAAATATAATAATATTTTTATTGATATTTAGGATGATTTATTTTCTGGGCATGGAATTTTTAAGCTCTTAAAAGATAAATATCACGATAAAGATACAACTGAAGATGAAAAAATGCAAATTTTGACATTGTTTCCAAGTTCTTGGAAAATTGCTAAAATAGCAAGAGCGATGAATACATCCCGTTATTTTGTAAAAAAGGCTAAGACATTATTTGAAAAAAATGGAATACTATCAAAATCAGAGAAACGACGAGGTATATTTTATATTTTAAAAAAGTGTGTAATTATATTTGAATAGATTCAGGTATATAGTTTTAAAAAAAATATTTTTGTAGGGAAATTATTGCAATCTGACGTTGTAGAAAAAGTTACATTGTTTTATGAAAGAGACGATGTTGGTGCAATGATGCCGGGTAAAAAGGATGTGATATGTGTAAAAATAGATGGAAAGAAACAATCAGTACAAAAGCGATTACTACAAGGAAATCTTACCGATATTTTTGCAAAATTTACAAAAGAATTTCCTAATATTAAAATAAGCTTTTCGATGTTTGCCTCCTTCGTCCGAAACACTGTGTATTAGCAGGTTCTTGTGGCACTCATGCAGTATGCGTTTGTCCAATTCACGAGAACATGAGATTATTACTAAAAGGTCTGAATAAATATCTCAATAATAAATTTTATTATTAAAATTAGAGTAAATACTCAACTATTAATTATTTTCAGGGAGTAATATTCTATCACTAATGAAGGAACAAAACGTGGAAGACGTAAAAGATATTTTGAAAAAAAATAATGTGCGATGTACCAACTCCAGATTGCCATTTACGAAGTGGTCGACATTGCCCTAATGAAGATAAAATGCGTAAATTAGTATTTGACACATTAAATAAAAATAATGTAAGCAATGTACGGTACAAAAAATGGGTTTCAAAACCACGAGCGGCTATCGAAACGAACGAAGAAACTGTTCATGAATTTGTAGATTCATTTTGTAAGTTTGCTAAGGTATATTTGCCACATTCTTTTATCGCTAGTAAACAATCAGAATTTTACAATTTTACTAAAGGCAGTTTAGAAGATCACGAAGCTCTAGTAATTTGTGATTTTTCTGAAAATTATGCGTTTGTGATCCAAAACGCTGTTCCGGGCTTTCACTGGAACAATAGTCAAGCCACAATGTTTCCAATTGTTTTTTATTATAAAGATAGAAATGAAACGAAGCATAAAAGTTTAATTATTATTTCTGATTGTTTGCATCATGATGCTATTGCCGTTTATGTATTCTTGAAAGCGTTAAATGAATATTTGTCGTCGTTCTTTCCACATATAACGCGTCTAATATATTTTTCTGATGGTGCTCCTTCACAATTCAAAAATTATAAACATTTGTCAAACGTTTATTATCACGAGCAAGACTTTAATCGAATGGCTGTTTGGCATTTTCAAGCAACTGCTCATGGTAAAGGGCCATGTGATGGTGCTGGTGGAATTTATAAAAGATTGGCGAGCAAAGCAAGCTTACAAATGTCGGATACACAAATTACGACGGCGAAAGAATTGTACGATTGGGGTAACTGTGATACCAATTTACCGGCTCTCCAAGTGATGTACAGAACTGAAAAAGATTATAACGATATTAAGCAGTTTCTCGAGCCGCGATTTGAAAAGTGTAAATCGATCCCACACACGCAACAGATTCACAGTGTAGAGCCACAAAAATATTGTAAAATTCGGGTAAAACCGTTTTCGACCGCAATCAATTACCAAGATGTCAGTATTCTTAAAACTAACAAGAGAAAGCGATGTGAATAAAAATCGAGTCAATCATATTAAGTCTATCATTCAGTTGTTTTAAGTAAAATTTTTACAAATTTACTTTGCAAGGATTTCAGCTACTTAATATATTACAAAAAAATTATACATTTCTCAAAATATTTACCTAATATAGAAAAGTTAAACATTCAAATAATACAAACAAAGTAAGAATAAATATATGAATAACATGGATTTCCAAAATACATACATAGAATAAAAGGATCTTTAGTATTGATGTTTATTTGTTTAAAAACATCGATGAACGCCGCGCCTCTATAGCGTATCGGCCGCGCGAGCCGCGCCGCGCGCTCCAACAGTAAAACGCTAATATCTTCAAAATCAGTAGGAGTACCATTTTGAAATTTGGATTGAATTTTATTTAACAGTCAGAGAACATGTAGTTAAAATTTCATCAAATTAAATTACGGCCATCATATAGAAAAATGTATTTTTAACTTTAATTTCCATTTTTTTGCAACAAAAATGTGTCATTAATAATTTTGCATCAAATATTCCTAAAGAGGAGGTAAAAGTCAAACTTTTTTGTATACAAATTTTTTTTCGTTGAGTTCGTTATTATAGAGTAAAACGCACTTGAAAATGTGCACTCCGCGCGAGAGCGTTAAACTTAAAAAAATCATATCTCTGCTGTTTTTGAGTTAAATGGCAAACAAAAAAACACGTATCGGCTTATTTTCGATGTAGAAACTGAAAAAAATTGTTACGGCAATATCTATTTTTCGAATGAAAATGTGACGTGGAATGCCCCATATAGATGTCGAACTTTGCGCACTTAATAGGAAAAGTAGTATACGATACTGGTGCGCTGAGTAGGTGTTCCCAAACACGCTTTTTTTATCACCCTCGCTTCGCTCGGGTGACAAACTGCGTTCGTATGGGAAATATCTACTTTGCGCTCTCGTATCGTAATGTACTATTTTTATATAAATGGGGAAAGAATCTTATTTATCCCATGCTATATGATATATAGTTATACAAGGCGCTTTTGAGGGCTGCCAATGGAAAAGCCACCATTGCGCGTGCGCTTATTTCTAGTAAATGGAAATATCATTTCTGAGGGTTGATCGCTACACGATCTACGTTAACAAATAGCACGCACACGGAGATTCATAGATGAGACTTACTCTCATTGATGAGTGCACTTGGAGACCGATATGAGACTCACATTGCTATCTTGGATATACATTTATTGTTTCAATGTGCCTAAATATTATTAAAAAAATGAAAATTTCAGGAATAACGTTTTCCTATTATAGTGCGCAAAGTTCGATTTTGCGCACGTATTTGCGTGTGCAAAGTGCAACTTTCCCATACTTGAGCGTGCGGTAAAGAATTTTTGCATGCGATAAAGAAGTTTTGCGTGCGGTAAAGTACGAGCGACATGTAGAGTAGACATGTCAAAACTTGCATTTGTTTTTCTTTTCATACTTTGTTCTTCTTCAGTAAACGATGTTATAGGTTAATTATATCTTAATTTAAATTGATTGAAAAATGTCCAATTTATTAATTACACTTTGACAATATTAATAACAGTAATAACTATAATAAATAATGTATTACATATATTTCTAAATTTATCTATTTATTACACAGGAATTTACAAATACTGATTTGGGTCGGGAGGCTTCGCCCCCCTTACCGCACCCTTCCACCACCGCTTTGAATGTTATATGTAGGTGTCGAACATTGCACAATTAATAGAGAAATATCGTTCAGCACATGTGCGAAAATGTTTTTTCAACGAATGTGAATGCGGACCTCGCTTTCGGCTTGGCCTGCAACCCTCACATTCATAGAAACAACTTTTACCCACTTGTATCGAAATATACTATTATAACCCTCCTGATAATGTCGACGTTTTTTTGCCCTTTTAAGGTACCCACCAGAGTCGTTGTCGTCCTGGCACTGTTCAATGCAGTAAAAGTGCTGCAAAAAAGTGTTCAAAAATTGACGAAGGTGTCTGAAACCTTCATTTTAAAATACCAATCATGAAATTCTAAATAATTTAATAAAATTATGAACCGAACGAAATGGACCGTGGTCGGCAATGTAACAGTTACAATTTTCGTATTTCTTATTAATTGTCAGTGATGTAATACCAGCGGTGAGTATCGAAATATAACCGAGCTTACTGTAACAGAATGTCACCCACAAAATACTTTGGCGGAGAGTAGACTAGATTTAAAAAACGTGATTATCTAACCTGAAATATGTTAATATAGCTTGTCCTGTATCGAATCCAACTTAACAGTGAGTTTGATAACGATGAGGTAAATAGTATATTTACGCTTTTAAAATTATTGTGATTAATAACTCAATCTGGAACAAAGTATAGAATGGTTAATAAAGATCATCACGTGTTATCTATGCATTTCAGTTATGATTTCAATGTTCTGTTTAATGGACAATTAAGCAAAACAGGTCTTCGCCCACCTCGTATTCATAAGGTAACCCAGAACTTATCACGTGAAGTATATGTTACTGCTTTTTGGGAAGTAGTATTTACCGCACAGATTGCGATGGATTTCAAATGGCGGTTAAAATTCAAAATCGTTGAAAAGAAAATTTGTATGATCAGATACAATTTCATTACAGCTTTGAGAAAATTTATTCATAATTTCTAGACGATTTAGTTCTTAATAATTAATTTTAATCGTCTGTAAACGTTGAAAAAACTGAAAAAATGAGTATTTTTTTCATCCTGTAGCTTCCGTAACGAATACGGTGCCAGATACGCCAAAAATGCACGGAGCCTTTTTGTAGAGAACGAAATTTACTACAAAAAAGTTACCGAGGGTCTTAGTGTAAAGTTAACACGTTAGCCACGAATAACGCTGGAATTTTTTCTTACAAGTTAACTATGAATATTTCAGAATGTCTGTAAAATATGACGCATATTACATGGTTACTCGTTTTTAAGCTATTACTTTTAGATACTAGGTCTCTCACTGACTTTTCTGTAGGAAATTTCGTGCCCCACAAAAAAGGCTCAGTGCATTTTTGGCGTATCTGGCACCGTATTCGTTACGGAAGCCATAGGATGAAAAACATACTAATTTTTTCACTGTTAACAACGTTTAAAGACCATGAAAATTAATTATTAATAACAAAATCGTCTAGAAATTATAAATAACTATTCGGAAAGAGGTAATAAAATTGTATGTGATCGTACAAATGTAATTTAAAGGATTTCGAATGTTAACCACCATTTCAAATTTGTCGAAATTCGTGCGGTAGCTGTTACTTCCCGGAGCAGTAGTATCTACTTAAAATGACTTTCAATGCACCTTCTCAACTTTAGGACAAAGTCGAATTAATTTATCGCACTCGGGTTACAGTGGAATAAGAGTAAAAATGGGGAAGTTGCAATCAACGAAAGCTAGTATACAACCGGTTAGAGTCGAGTGATAAGAGTCACAATCCAGGAGAAGAATTCGGAATTGGATATAGAGGCGCGATGAGATGGAAAAATGATAATTTCTCATAGATGCACGGCTGCGGCCCGCGCATGAATATTAACTAATTAACAGGCTATTCAATTTGTCACTGAAAAAGGAAGCGACGGTGTATATTGTTTTATCGCTCTTAGTATCAAATCATATACTTTATTTTATACATTTTATATATTCCAAAAATCATATGCAAAAGTTGCGGCCATTGAAGTGGTGTAAGTAATTTAACACTAGTGGACAAAATTAGGTCATTGAAAACTTGGGAGATAACACAAACTTGCACTGTTTTTAAAATAAGAAATATATGAACAGTTTTAGATAAATAAATTATCTGAAAAAAAGCTGATTTCAAGCAGTCACCTATCCAAGTATTCAACAAGGATGCTTTACGAGATCAACGACCGCGCGCGACACGGACTTCTGGCCTATCACTGTCGATCACTATTTATAACGACATGATATTTATGTTATATGTTACAATTTTTTCTTAATTATCTCGAAAACGACAAGAGATACGCGAAATTTGATGAAATTTCGAGAGTTATTGAAAGGGGGATGACCTCAAGTCAATTAATACATTTAAATGAATTTTGAAATTTTCCAAAACTTTAAGAAGAAGAATTTTCTCGATATGTGAACATATCCCAATGTCTTAGAACTTTCGCACAATCTACAAATGTGCGTACGTATTATGTATTTATAGTGTACAGGAAAAATGCATGCAAAAATGCATTGATGTGACATAGCGAACATGAATTTGTTTGCATTGTTCCGTACGTATGTTCTGTAATGCTATGAGTTGTGAGTAAAATATAAATATGATTGTAAATATAAGTGTGCCACACTTCGCCTACACACGTATATAAATATATATAACGTAATTGTTGCGAAATAATGTTAAATAGATTATTTAATTCAAACTTGTACTTATATAAAAATTGAAAAACGACGCACTATATATGGAACCGAATTATCGCAGAAAGAAGTGAGATTTTCGAAAAAAATGTCCCTTTTTTGAGCAAAAATTACTCATTTGCAATGTGTAATAACTTTTCCGATAAATTTTTCTTTTTTTTTTGCACAAAGACAGTTTTACGCGGAAGTCATGTGAGAAAAGATATCTAAACGAAAATGTGGACAAGAATTTTTTATTTTTAAGACAGGCGGAAATATACGTTTTTAACGCCGAAACGGCGGTTTTCCCATTGATAACCAATGTTAAATTTGTCGTTGCCAGAACATAAGATAGTAATTTCCAGCGCCAAGGCTTTCCCTGACTTGTTAGTAATGTGAAATGTCAAGTTTAAGGCACTAAGGACAAGCTCTATCGAAAAATGCCTTATTCTCGGAACACCCTAATGTATACTATACTCCAATTCCTCTGGACACCTGCGCACACAATAGCATCGTTACATCTGCGTGGATTTTTTTTATAATAGCCGGTTCTTCTCAGTGTCAACAATGTAAGGGCTGATCAGTGCAATTGCTGATCTATTTTGAAATAAATGATCTTCTTTAAAAGCATATCTTTTTTTTACTACTTATTACTACTTACGATTCTACGCTCTCCAGCAGTTATGCTTTCAAAAACCTCAAAATTCATATCACTTTACAACCGAGTATTTACAAATGTATAATTATTTTTAATTTTTATTACATCTGTTCATAAGGTTATATTATAATGTATTATAAAATGTAAAATTTATTCATTAAAAGCTTAATTTTTACACGCGGGATTAATACACGGAGGTTCCGGGTTCGCGTACTGACTCCCACATCATTTTTTTTAACTCACGACCATGGTCGCAGGTGGCTAGGTGGAGAAAACTTTGAATTCTCCAGCTAGTCATGATGACGTATATATATCTTCATAATAAGCTCCATCTAAAATTTCAATAGGGTTAGTCAATCTATGTTGTTAAGTGCTTCCTTATTTCAGTTAATCAGCTAGACTTCATCCTCCCAAATTTGTTTGTTATGGCTGCCCTGGTGAAAATTTCTCATTCAATCCGATTGGGCAATCCGCAATTTGTTCCCGACCTAATCAGTTCTAAACGGACCTAATCAGACACCTTTGCACCCTCTCGAAACGGACCTAATGAGACCGAAACGGATTCAAACTGTTATAAACGGACCTAATCCGACAATGAAATTTTCCAAAATTTTAAATTTATATAAAAATTAATTTCTTTTTATTTTTTTTATATTTTAAAGTTTTTTTTGTTGATAATTTAATTATCTTTAAAAAATCTGCTCTCAAGCGGTCACCCATCCAAGTAGTATTCCCCAACAAGAATGCTTAACAAGGAAGAATGACCGCGCGCGTCACGGACCACTGGTCTACTACTGTCGATCACTACTTATATCGTAATATGATATTTGTGTCCGATTCGTTCCGAATGAGGGTTCCGATTGAGACCGTTTGACATTTCCACTTCAGATCGAATCCGATTCGTTCTGATTGACAGTTCGGATTGAAACCGTTTGAAATGTCTACCTGGATTGATTCCGTTTCGTTCCGATTGATCGTTCGGAATGAGTCCGATTAATTCTGAATAAATGATCGGATTGAATCCGTTTGAAATGTCGCCCTCGGATCGAATCCGATTCGTTCCGAATAAAATTTCCGATTGCAACCGATTGAAACCGACGTCCGATTGAGTCCGATTGTATCGGGGACAAATTGCGGATTGAAACCGAATAGGTCTGATCGAGTCTCATTAGGTCCGATTGAAGTTCAATCGGAAATTTTTACTAGGGTGCGGCCTTAACATTTGATTCCATTATTTGTTATTCACTCTGTTGTTTCAATTCATTTTTAGTTATATGCGATGTGCGAAAAGGGTCAATTGCGAAAATCGAGCAGTCGTAAATAATGGCGTATTTTCCATAACGAAGCCGCACACAAATTATTTGTGTAAACCAGACCCGATGGCTGAAAAAATTGAAAAGCTACGAACAGCAATTCTAGCGGCGGTACAAAATGAAAGCGGCACATTTAAGGACATATACAATCGTCTGGCAATGAGTGAAATGTTAACATTACTTTCATTATTATATATTATTGTGAGGATATAATGTTCCACCGATATAGTCTCAATATATTACTACGTACCACAATTTTTGTAGATATCGTGAGTACTAATCCCATTATGATAGGCCTGATGTCAATTTAAAACTATTTTTTAAGTACATGATAAACTTTTTTCATTACTTATTTCATAATATATCATCGATATTCGTAAAACTTTAAGGAATTATTCCAAGCGGTTCAGTCTCGATCAATAATTTATTTCCAGGCAGTTTCCAATAACTTTTAGATTCCGTTTTGGTCGTTTTGAATAAACGCTTTGTCTTGAATAAGTGGCATTTCTCTACCTTAAGTACAGCAAATATGATATTCCCAAAGGATCAGAGAACTGAGAAATGTTCTCGCTATTCTTATACTCCTCGTGAATATTGCTCTCTCCTTGTTCATAAGTTGTTCCTCTGCCCCATTGTAATATGAATTACAATTGAGTTGGGTCCCTTACGAAGCCTCTTAGTGCCTTTATAATTGGTATCTCTATGCTTAAAACAGATGGAGAATAGCAAGGAAACGATACTTTTCGATGTACGTCGAACTTTAGTGCCACACCCTTGAAGCCACTATTATAAAACTGTATGATGCAGGGTATATTGATGTCCTTAGATAATTCATCTGAGCCTGGTCATTCGCCTACAACGTCTTTCAACGTATCATCTTCTTTGAGACAAAATCGATATGTATTGTATTCGACTGACCCCATTTTTGTGAAGTGAGCGGCTAATAAGGCCATGTCCTGTTGATAGTCACTAACGCTTCAAAATCGGCCCTATCGAAGTTCCTCCTGTATTTTGGTTTCTTATGTGAAAAGCTTATAAGCCATTTTGACTGTTTTATACTTGCAAGGTTCTACGAGTACTGCATTCACTCGTTAATTTTTTGCATTGTGTATCAAATGATTTTCTTAAAGGTTATGCTTATGCATGGCTGTAGACCGAGGAATGGGCAATTGGAAGCTTTCTTTGCTAAGGCAACCTATTACTCATTTCTATTAATATTCTTACATGTCGTGGAACGTAATAAAGCGTTACGGTATTGTTTTTTTTCACTAATATCTGCAACAAGTCATAACATTCAGTCACCATTTCTTTACTGCTTTCATGCACTGCAATTACTTCAATTGCGGCCAAATATTAATTTTTGTTACTTTTAAATCTTTCTCGCGGTTTAATTCAGATCATCTTAGGATGGCCATGATTTCTGTCTGGAAAATACTAGAGTATTTTCTATATTACAATATTTTATGTAAATATTAGTAATATTATAATATTATTTATTCATAATATTATATTTTTACATTTACCTAGTAAGATGGGCAATTTGGTTGTTGACACCAGAAATGCCTAACCCTATAAATTAATATCTCTTAGGAGATTTTTATTTCTATTTGTAAATGGGATCATCTCAGTCTTCTGCGCGTTGATCTCCTCTTCTTTACAGCACTCCAGTGTAAGTGTGAGAGATCTTTGCATGCTATCTCCTACGAGATGGTCCCATGGACCTCTGAAATCTGCGATAAGATCGCCAGCATAGCCTTGTGCATAATATCTGCCCCTCTTTAACTTGTACAGATCATCAACCGCTGTCGTCTAGAATAAGGGCGGTAAACCCTCTCTTTTGGCCAGCTTTGAATTGCTTTGATTTCATTCTCTCGCTCAACAGAAGAGCCGCTTTCATGCGCGTCCCTTCCTTCAGGTATCACTTGAACTTATTTTCTGCTAGAGAATATCCTATCCCGCTTCGTTACCGGGGTATTCGTAGATACTTCTTCTATCGTTTCGATTGAGACGTCCGATGTCATTTTAGCGGCATCGTCGATGTCACTAGTAATGCCAATAGCAGCAAACTCCTCGCCGACGTTTCATTTCAAACCTGGCGACTTACGATTCCTTTCAACAGAAACGGTTTGGGTTGTCTTGAGCCTTCCAGCGCCTAGGGAAATTTCAGGATATTGTCGTCGGTAGGGTATTTTCTCCTTCTACTGCTGAATCGCCGCATGAAAATAGTAGTTATAATTTTGTGTCTGTAAAATATATTTTTAGATTTTCTAAAGCGGCGACATTTTTACCCTTCAACAACGCGTTAATTGGGGCCATGAAAAGGCGGAGAATGACACTTAATGAGAAGGCTAACGAAGGAACACTGCGGAAAATAACGTCATTAAAAGAATTAAGCGAACACTTAAGTTTCAAACATTTATCTCCTTCCGTATTGGCCTGCAAGAATGGGGACACCTTACTTGCTAAAAGCGTCTCCTTAGGAATAGGAGACAAAGTCGCCGTCCTTCTGTACAACGACAAACTGCTGAAGACCATGTCATCGTTGGAATGGATGTTTATAGACGGGACATTTGATGCCTTACCGGTAATAAAAGGGGTTACCCAAATGGTTACCCTCATGGGAAAAATTAAGGAGAAGGTAATCAGTATTTTAACACGTACTTCATTATATCGAATTTCGCGATATGTAAATGTAAACTTATGCCCACTTAACATTAATTTTCGAATCACAAATAAATAACAACTCAAACTCATCCCAATCGGGTTTCCACGCTTCTTTTGCCAAATAGGGCGCCGATATACGAGATGGTTCCCTCGCGAAATCCCTTTCGCCTCACCAGCTCAAGAAGAAGACGGAAATCCCTCGTGACCGCTCTTTTAACACTTTTCCTAATTGGGATTTTTGATATTGAATATTGAATATTGGCCTTTCTCTAAAAGAAAACGGCCACGTTGCGACCTACCGGCAATCGATTTTGACCATCCGACCTGCGCAACCGACGCGCCACACTCGAGCTCCAAACATATTACCGCATAACATACATTAGCGCGGGAAATTCAAATAAACCGCTGTGTATTCTTAAAACTTACAATCTTAACAAATAATGCACAGATTACTTTCGTTCCATTCGGACTGATTCATATCCCAATTGTATCCTACATCCTTAGTACATTCTTCGTCTTCTTCTATCAATGTATTCGTAACGTGAATAACGTATCTTTTAACTTTATCAGAACGTACCATTTTTTGGATACTGATGGGGTGCAAATTTAAGTCGGCCTACGAAAAAGTTTTTTCCGAAATTTGCGCAATCGTCCCTGATCTAATCCGGCCTAATCTTGTTATGAGTGATTATGAATTTGGGTCACGAGCAGCCGTCAGCAACATTTTTCGGTGTAGAATCCATAGATGTTTTTTCCATTACACTCAAGTATTTAAAAATCCTACCTTTTTTCTTTCTCTCATTTTTATACTGTATTTTGTTATTTTGATATTTTATCTTTTCAATATGTTTTAGGCATTACGAAGCTTATAAAAAGGGATTTAAAAAAATTTTAATAACAAAAAAACACATTTTATATTATAAGTTTAACAAAATTTTTAAAGAAATCATGGCTCTGGCATTGTTACCTCACAAGGACGTTATAAAAGCATATAAACTAATTAAAAGGCAAACTTTTGAAACTCCGGAAATAAAAATGCAGTGGTCAACATTTCTTAAATATTTCGAAGATTTTTGGCTAAAAAAAATTACACCATCAAAATTTTCTGTTTTTAACTTACAACACCGTACAAATAATTGCATTGAGTCCTACCATAGGAAGCTGAACACGACTATGAGGAAGAAGCCATTGCTTACCACCTTTTTTGGTAAAATTCTTAACGTTGTTTATTACGACACAATAAAATAATAAATTTGTTATGATAGGTATATTGTAGAGCTCAGTCCGTATCCTCGATCCTCTGAAAAGTAACTGAAATGCGCTGATATTCCCATTAAGCTTCTCCTTCCTGTTTCTATAACTTAGTTATATTCCTTCTATTTCGTTTGTCAATTTCGTATATTTTGGATGCAGCGATTGGTTAGTTTATTTAGCGCATACTATGTTATACTTCTTAACATTGGGAGCCTTTGAGCGTGGCACAGTTTTTCGCGGATCTTTAAGAATTACAAGCTACTTTTGAGACAATTTACCTAGCCTTGACCGACGATCGGAGTAAGTATTGAATTTAGTCATTTCCCGCCAAGAAATATACAGTTTTACATGAAATGTGTACGTTTCATTTGCGGCTTAAAGATTTCATAAAAGCAAAAATATATAAGGGCATTAATTCGCACGGTGAAACCACACTTTTATCCTTGTTCTCCCTATACGTCTTTATGTGAGAAACAATAAAGAAAACCACGGTGATTCCCCGTCCGAATAAATGCCCTTGGGTGTACCTCCACGACACTTTATTTTTTATACGCGGTATCTCCCCAACGATAAGACCGATTTAAAAGTAGAGTCTATTTTTTAATTTGGCATGACCTAACTTAGATTAAATTAATTTTTGGCATCGAGCCATATTAGTTTATGGTGAGGTCGGTTTAAAAAATTAACATTTTTTCAATATTTCAACAATAAAATCACCACACTATAAATGTTAAACAACAAATATAGATTCCCTAAAAAAAGGTTATAAAATTACAAGAATTCACTGAAGTTTTGAAAATTATCGAAGAAGAAAATGATCATTTTCAGTACCCAGTATTTAATTTTAAGTTATTCAACATGATCCACCGAACCCAGCCACATTGCGGAGTACATGAAACGAACCCAGCCAAATGCCTCACTGGGTAGCTAGATTGTTACTTATTATTTTGTACGTAAATTGTAAGTTATGGGCGTACACCCGTTCTTAAATTAAATAAAGAAAAAATAATTCCGTAAAGAAAAATGATTTGCATAGTTGTTGGTAATTCTTAAAGATTCACTCATAATTTTCTTCGTGTTTTGAAAATTTAGAGCGTTCCCTTACAAGGACAAATATAATTATTTATAGTGTTTTAATTACTTCTACCGTTAAAATATATAAATTTACATCCGTTCTCATATTTTCATCTTCTTTACACATTACCATTAATTGTACTAATTCTACTGACAGATAAATTGAAGAATACAATTTTTTTGGAGGCGGAATTGCATGCCCGCCAAGCCCTTGCAACGGGCAAATGCAAGAGCAAGCTGCGTCCAAGTGAGCGCGCGAAAGAAGACGCGATACAAAATTTTTGGGCCAATACTCCCGTTATGGATGTCGCATCGAAAGTGGAGACAAGCTCACAGCTAATAGCGCATAAAAGGAATAATACAAAAAAAGGTTAACAACTTAGCAATTAATACATATCTATATACGATAATACAACAATTATTACGGCAGTCGCAGTATATTTGTCATTCGCTATATTGTGTCTTGTTACATTGTTCGGTAACCGACAGCAGTATCCCGGTAGTGGCGTGTTCCCATTAGGCTGGATCGCCGAAACGGATTCCGTCAAAACTGAAAATATTTCTACTAGATTTGGTTCCACTTTTCGATACTTTTTCGCTGTTCTATTATATCTAGCCGTCACATATCAACGTAATTTGCTTATTTTCCGGACTGTACTTACACATATGTCTTTTTATTTTACGATTATAGGCTGTTTTACAACGTCTGAACTATGCACAGAAATCAATTACTTATTAAGATATATTAATTTATTGAAATACGTTTCAATTAGAGCATTATATTATTTCGCAAATGTATTAATTAATTTTGTCGTAGGAATCCGGTATTCTGGTCACTTATGATGTCTAGGCGTTTGAAATAGACGGAACACAACGACGGAAAATTACCAGTTCAAATGTAGAACCAAATCTAAATAATTTACGTTCCGTCGGAATCCGTTTCGGCTTTCCAGCTTCGTGGAATGGCGCTCTGGCCTTGCGCGGTGCGCGGCGCTCATTCAGATTATGCATCCTAGTTAGGGGCTCTGAATAGGTGATCGTTTGGAAGTACCGGGTCGCTTTAAAACCTGGGGATTCCAGGTCAATACCTCAATAGGTTTGGAGGTTTCATTGTGCGCTGGTTTCAAGGTTTAAGATTTTCCTTCCGATCCGATTTTTCAGCTGATATGCAAGCACCGCAACCATAATGGAAGTTTGACTCTATGTCCCAAATTTCTGGTGCTCAATTCGACCTTTAAGACCTTGAGGTTTGATTGTACACATGTATTGTTGCGATTCACGTTTAATATATCGCCCTGTCACTGCTTGTTTCCTGCCCGACAAGCGGGCTGTCGCTACCACTGGCGAACATATTCAAATTCATTTATACAAGAATATTATGTTTCTTTATTAATGTATTTTCATTCCTGACATTTTGTTTCATTAGGAGCATGTACAGAGCAAAAGTGGCAGTCCCCTCCGCTCACTCAATCTACAAACGATTCACCTCATAATGAAGAGCAGTTCCCGATAAAACCTGAGGCATTTGTGCCGAAATTAACAAATGAAGATGTAAAAAAACTTCTGACGGCATTACCGAGGGAAGAAGTAAAAAAAAATTATTTGTAGATTGGTTAGTAAAGAAACTTATCGCATTAATCAAAAAGCAAACCAGAAAGAAATTTTTAATAAGAAATAAAAGAAACGAGTCACACTCTTGCCCACTAACTCACTCTACAAAGATATTTAAATACAAACGCATACGTTACGTTGTAGAACTGAACCTATCATAGGAATATTAGACTTCAAAATGTGTTGCTCATTGGTTAAAACTGCTTACGTTACGTCTGCATTTGTATCTTTTCTGAATTACAACTTCACTTTCTTTGTTCTTCATGTTATCTCTCATTCCTAATTGCACCTTACGTACATTCCAGAGCCGCAAACCAAAGATGACCACCTGAACGGCAGAAAGTGACCACAATTTTTTGTACCATTATTGTCAATGTACAATAAAGGACAGTTGATTAGTTTTCATTTTAATATCAGTGTTTCATTTGAAATCATAACCAATTACTGATAACATTTGGTATCGCTAATGTTCCCATTGCAGATGAACAAGACATTACGTTGGTATTCGAAACTTTCGTCCGCAGACATTATTTATACACACGTGTTTGTAGGTTAGAACTATTATTCACATAATATCGGAGCAATCTTCAATTACGCTGCACACATTTTTATTACTATACAGAATTAACAAACTAGGAAACTGTATGAACCAATAATTTCAATGTATTGCCAATGCAAAGCGCCATATATATATATATATGAGTCATTCTTTGTCAACGGGACCCCCTGCTCTCCAAAATTAGTTTGTGTTTCAATTAATAGTTATGGGCGAAAACTTTAGTTAAAAAGGAATACTTTTAAATGCCGAGTGGCAGTTTTTGAAAATCAAAATGGCGGATCCAATATGGCGGACATATTTTTAAAAAGTTAATGGATTCGCTTGAAACTTGGTACTCGGGGGTTTTTGGGGTCGCTGATTACGAATCAGAAGTCAGATTTCGAAAATTTAATATGGCAGATCCAATATGGCGGACGTATTTTTAAAAAGTTAATGGATTCGCTTGAATCTTGTTACGCGGGGTTTGTTGGGATCGCTTATTGCGAATCTGACATCAGTTTTCCAAAATAGAAAATAGAAAACCTAAAATGACAGATGAAAATAAAAAAATCTAACTTTTTGCATCAAAATTCCCACTTTGTAGTTATTGAGGTTGCTAATTACATATCTGGAGTCAAATTTAAAAAATTCATTAGGTCGGATCACGCATGTAAGACGAATTTCTTTAAAACTTATAATTTTCATAATTTTAGAAAATATTTAAAAAAGGTCTCTGTGTTTTACACTGTCATCATCTTAAAAATGATGCCCACATTACTTTTTTTTTTTTTTTTTTTTTTAATTTTTATTATTTTTTTCTGTTTTTAATGGTTTTCTTAATTTTTTTTTATTTTTATTGATTTTTAATTGCCTAGTAGGAAATCGTTTTGCCGTTGGAAGAATTTGAATACATTTTGATTAGCAAACATTTATTGCCTGTTACCGTGAAGGAATGACTTTTTCGAATCTTATGAACAGCAGGAGCAGAATTAAATCTTGCATTCAATGATCTCTTGACTTTTTCGTATTCTACTTTGCGATAGAAAAAAACATTTATCTTTTCAAACCTATCCTTAGCCCAATCGTAAAGCTTAGAAGCAGTTGTTATTGCTTCTGTCGGTTTAGCTAAGATACTAGCTCTCGCAGCTTCTCTTAAACGATTTGCTAGAAAAACAGAAAAGATGAAAACTTCTATGAGGCTTTAAAGAAAACAGCAGCCAAATTTGTAGATTTTCTGGGATTATTCCGAGCATCAATTCCAGAGAAATTCACGAAGATTTCACACGAATTTTTTTAAGTGATTACTTTTAACGAATTTCAACTATTGTAGAAAACTGAAATTTGGAACAATATGCCACTCAAATACTCATGCTGCTAAAATTTCTTTTAAAAAAAATTCTTATTTAAAAAAATCAAAAACTTACATGAACAATCTTGAATACGATGACATTGTCAACATTGTAAAACACACCTTTTTAAAAATTGTTGAAAATTTGACTAAGATTTCAAATTTAAGAAAAGATGGTTCTTCATTTTGGCGTCGCCATTTTGTGTTTTCGAAATCTGACTTCTGATTCGTAATCAGTGACCCCAGAAACCCCCGAGTACCAAGTTTCAAGCGAATCCATTAACTTTTTAAAAATGCGTCCGCCATATTGGATCTGCCATATTGAATTTTCGAAATCTGACTTCTGATTCGTAATCAGCGACCCCAAAAACCCCCGAGTACCAAGTTTCAAGCGAATCCATTAACTTTTTAAAAATATGTCCGCCATATTGGATCCGCCATTTTGATTTTCAAAAACTGCCACTCGGCATTTAAAAGTATTCCTTTTTAACTAAAGTTTTCGCCCATAACTATTAATTGAAACGCAAACCAATTTTGGAGAGCAGGGGGGTCCCGTTGACAAAGAATATATATATATATATATATATATATATATACAGGGTGGACCTCGGCTTGCGGGTCATAGGCATTCCATTTTAAAGAAGTAACTAGACCTGCCGACTAATCACGCGGTATATAGAACTTGTCGGCGTTGCTACAATTCTTAATTCTGTTTTGTTATACATTGTGAGAAATTAGAATCCTATAGCAAACCCTAATTACCACGGGATTAATCGATTGATGATCTAGTTACTTCTTTAACATGCGATGCCTATGACCCGCCAGCCGAGGTCCACCCTGTATATATATATATATATATATTATATATCTAATCACACTGTAAAACATTCGTAATGAAATAACCCACCTATAATGGTCCTTTTCCAACAAGCTTGTAAAATTTACCGTTACATGTAGGTAAATTTGCCACATTAAGCGTAGGGAAATTACAACGAGCTTGTAAAATTACTATTATACCAGGGTTATTTCATTACGGATTTTTTACAATTTATATACAGTGCTGTTAAAAAGTCCCAGAACGATTCAATATCTCAGGGGGGGGGGGTGCATTTTCGGGGAAAATATTTCAGACAAAAGTTTGAGGTTTCTTCCCTGGTTATTCAATTGTACCAGTGAATTTGACCTTGTTCATGACCTTCAAGGTCATTTCAAGGTCGAGTTAAATTTTTCAAATGAGAACCACTACTTTTTACTGCGAATTAGGAAAGTGGAGAAAATTCTACGTTACGGACATGACCTTGAATATACCTTGAAGTAAGAGTGAAGGTCATTTCAAGGTGAATTTTCGAAAATTTCAAGTATAGCAATAGTAACATAGCGAGGTTTTAACGGCAATTACAAACATCCTACAATACGTATGCATTCAGTCTTTTCTAACAATACCGTCGGCATTACCATTTTTGGACGAGTCGTATTTTATACGGGTGGTAACCGTGTGACTTAAAAATTTTTGTAACGGATGTACGGTCAATACCATATTCCTGTGCTATTCTCGAAGGAGGATTGTGCGGGTGTTCAATAATACTTTGCAGAGCCTGCATAGACACGTCATCGTTAGTAGCTGCTTTTGGTCTACCATATCTTGGTTCGTCATGAATTGAGCCATTTCTACCGATATGCAGTTATAGTGCGATATGCAGTAGGTAGATTTTGAAATAGAATCACGATTTGGAAATGTGTTATTAAACTGCATGGCAACTTCTTCATAGGATATAATTTTATCAGCACATCCTCGCATTATAAGAACATTAATTCACTCTGTATAATCCATATTCGATATAACCGATAGAAAACAACCACAAACTCACAATGTGATAATTATATGAATAATTGTATGAAATAATTTTTACAATGATACTGGCACTAAGATACTCAAAAACTATTTTACATTAAAATATCGTTGAATGAATAACTGTCGAATTATTGAATCTAAATTGATTTCGACTTGCATCTCTCAAAAAACAAGCTAAGCAAATGTCATTTTAACATGCGTGTGAGTGTGCATGTGCATTTAAAAACGCACTCACACACACGCACACGCGCACACACACACACACACACACACACACACACACCCGCCGGAGTCTTGCTGGTTCCTTCTAACGGGCGCGTCCCCAGGTGGCGGATCGGGGAATGCTGGTAAAAGGTCGGAGAAATAAAATACCCGACGCGGACCAAAGAACTAGCTAGGGGAAGGAACCCCGAACAAGAAACCAAGTATGGAAGATCAGCTGCAGATAAAAGCTTACGGTGCAGGGGTCGGATCCCCAGTACCGGCGTCGGGTACGAGTGAGCAAGCGGGCTCTCCGGCGTCGTTATCAGGCAACCGCAGTGTTGTTGGGGTTGGTCACTCGGCCCCAACAGTATTAAATGTTACAAGTGACACTCTGTCAGGAAAGGTGCACGAGACTGTAAGTTTCGAGCGCCTGGAAGAGAAACTTCAGCTCCTTGTGGAATTTATCCAGGAAAAGAAAAATCTCCACAAGGAGCTCATGAATATGGCCAAAGGCACACTGCGTGCCTTTAGCCATTACGCCAAGGCACGAGAAAGTTCGGGGGCTTCGCAGGCGTCGGTCACCTGCCAGGACGGGGCGAGCCAAACGTCGCCCCTATTCCGTAAGCCCCCCGAACGTTCGGAGCGTAAAGGACCCTCGTTGCTCAAGCTGCCAGCGACAAAACGGGTCAGGAAAGAAGAGGAACGCCCCGTACCACCAGCTGCAGAACAACGGCGGCAACCCCAGTCGGAAGACCAGGACTGGGTTACGGTGGTCAGAAACGGCCTAAAGAAGAAGGCGAAGCAACAGCAGCAGCAACAACAACCGCAACAACATCAGCAGCAACAACATCCGCAGCAGCATCAACAGCAACAACGACGGCAGCAGCAGCAGCAGCAATAACATCAGCAGCAGCAGGGAACGGATGTCGGCAGGCGACACAGGGGGAAGCTGGAATCAAAAGCTGGCCTCCGACCCTTCCGCCCCGATGCCATCAAGATCAAGGCAGCGGACGATGCGTCATATGTCGACATCCTGAAGACCATGAAAGCTGCGCCAGAACTGTAAAAGTTAGGAGAAAGGGTGACCGCCATCAGGCGGACGAAAGCAGGCGAACTGCTCGTAGAGCTTGCAAAGCCTGGCGTGTGCAGCCAAGAGCTCCAAGCAGCGGCCACGTCCATCCGTAAAGGGACAGCTGTCGTACAGGCACTGTCCCATAAGGAAGCCGTCACCATCAAGGACATGGACGAGGCCACAACTCGGGAGGAGGTGGCACAGGCCATCATTGAGTGACTTCACCGGAAGCAGTGACCCCTGAGAATATCAAGCTCAGGGAGCATATAGCGGAACCCAGGCGGCCAATATCTTGCTTCCCGTCACAGTAGCAAACACACTGCTGCAAAAGGGGAAGCTTAAAATTTGCTGGGTTAATTGCCGGGTTCAACTGCGCGAGGGACCATCACGTTGTTACAGGTGCCACGAGAGCGGACATCTGGCAAGAGGTTGTAAGAGCGCGGTCGATCGCTCGGCGCAGTGCTTCCGGTGTGGCAAGGAGGGCCACAAGATTGAGGACTGCGTAGCCAAATATCGTGCAACGCGGGAGGTTGGAGCACAGACCAACAATGGCTAAGGTGCTCCAAATAAACCTCAATCACTGTGCGGTGGCCCAGGACCTGCTGTTTCAACTGGTCAAGGAGGAGAAGGCCGATATCGCCGTCATCAGCGAGGCTTACCGGGATCTTTGTAAACCGAGCTGGGTGAAGGATTCCACCAGCAAGGCAGCCATCTGGGTGTGTGGGAATCTCCACATATCCAATAAGATGTCCGGCCCCCTGCCCAGCTTCACCTCGGTGGAGGTGGCTGGTATAAGACTATACAGTTGGTACCTCCCTCCCAGTCTTACCATCGACGAGTTCCAAGGATCCCTGGAGGCCATCGTCGCCAGTGCAAGAACCTCCCGACACCCATTAGTGATCGGGGGGGAGTTCAATGCATGGGCGACGGAATGGGGTAGCGCGAATACCAACCATCGTGGATATGCCCTCATTGAGGCCTTCTCGTTACTGGAGTTAGAGATTGCTAACACGGGGGGAAAGCCAACCTACTCCAAGGCCGGCATGTCCTTCGTAGTCGACCTGACCTTCGTCGACCCAAAATTGATGGGGGAATGGTTGGGCTGGAAAGTTAGCGACCGATACACGGGCAGTGACCATCAAGCCTTGGTGTACCAGCTCCAACTGACCGGCAGAGCAGCAGGAAAGGTGCAGAGCGCAAGCAAAGAGAGACGGGCACCGGCCACCTTCGATCGGGAAATGTTCCTCTACAGCTTGAAACAGACGGAGGTGGAGGGAACAGCAGAGGAGAGAGCCCCATGCCTCTCCCGAGCCATAATAGCGGCTTGGGATGCCTCTATGGCCGCGAAGTCAAATCCTCGCGGCCGACCCCCAGTTTACTGGTGGAACGAGGAAATTACAGATATCCGTCGAGAGTGCCTTCGGGCTCGAACGCTGCACCAGAGAGTAATTCATAAGCCCCGGTACTACCAACTGGCCGCGGACTATGAAAGAAAGAGAAAGAGGCTCAAGATTGCCATCAAGGCCGCGAAAAGAAAGTGCTGGCAGGACTTTTGTGAGGAGGTGGACCGCGATCCCTGGGGGCGATCGTATAAAACCGTCATGAACAAGATCAAGCCCAGGGGACCCAACGCACCATCTTGTCCATCCTTCCTTGGCAAAGTCGTCGGCCATTTATTCCCAGAACAGCGGGAACGGCCGATTGGCACTGGCCTGATGGCAATTGCTGGTGCAGCCGAGCCGCCAGATGTTACCGAAGCCGAAGTAATGATGGCTGCTAAGAAGATCTCCACCCGTAAGGCCCCAGGAATGGATGGGGTACCTGGAATGGCAGTGAAGATCGCAGCGCTGAATGTACCAACCATCTTCACATTGACATTCAATGCTTGCCTGAAGGAAGGATGCTCCCCGGCGCAGTGGAAGGAACAGAGGTTGGTGCTGCTGTCTAAGGGAAACAAACCCCCGGACGACCCATCCTCATTCCGACCGCGCTGCATGCTTGACATCTCCGGGAAGCTATATGAGAGGGTTATCTGTGCCAGACTGGAAGCAGCCATCGAAAATGCCGGAGGTCTTTCCGAAAACCAGTTCGGATTTCGGAAGGGGCGCTCAACCATCGATGCAATCGGCCGAGTGAAAGCAATAGCCACGGATGCCATCAGTGGCAGCCGAAACACCAGATGCATCTGTGCCATCATTGCCCTGGATATCCGGAACGCATTCAATTCGGCCAGGTGGGATTGCATCATGCGGGCACTCGAAGATCTGAAGGTGCCTCTCTACCTAAGAGAAGCCATCTCAAGCTACCTAATAGACCGAACCCTGTATTATGACACCGATGACGGCAGGCACTCCTACAACATCACGGGAGGCGTGCCACAGGGTTCGGTTCTGGGACCCTTGCTCTGGAACGTCTTATATGACGGACTGCTCAGGCAATCCCTTCCAGACGGTGTATCCATGGTAGCTTTCGCAGACGACCTTGCACTAATCGTTGTCGCGAAGACCATCGACGAGGTGCAATTTAGCGGAGATGAAGCTATCGAGGTAGTAGCTAGGTGGTTGAGCAACCATGGGTTAGCTCTGGCGGCTGAGAAGACGGAGGCGGTGCTCATCTCTCGAACGAAGAAAAGGGTATACGCCACCTTCACGGTGGAAGATACGCAGATCAGGACGGTGGACACTATTAGATATCTTGGAGTCACTCTAGATGCGCGGCTGTCGTTCAAACAACACCTGATGAACGCAGGAGCAAAGGCTTCCAAAGTGGCTCGTACGC
This sequence comes from Trichopria drosophilae, assembly GCA_030407085.1. Classification (NCBI taxonomy): domain Eukaryota; kingdom Metazoa; phylum Arthropoda; class Insecta; order Hymenoptera; family Diapriidae; genus Trichopria; species Trichopria drosophilae. Next base: position 53,980,975 of record CM059587.1, read on the forward strand.
TCTCCAGCATCATGCCCAATATGGGGGGCCGAAACAGCCGCGACGGTCCCTCCTTTCATCGGTAGTAAGCTCTGTTATTCTTTACGGGGCACCGATCTGGGCTGATGCTTATAGAACAGCCGCCCTAAGAGTGGCCCGTGCCTACCGTTCTGTATCCGACATCGCTCTCTCGGTGGTCGCGGGACTCCCTCCCATAGACCTTCTTGCTATGGAGAGGGCAGCAGTACACCGCGAAGGCAGGTGTATAAGGCAGGACATCGCCGACCAGGAGCCGAACCACGACAAATGGTCCATGAGGACCATAGAAGAGTGGCAAAAAAGATGGGATTCAGCGGATTCGGGGCGGTGGACCCACTGCGTCATCCCAGATGTAGCAAAGTGGGCGGGCAGACAACACGGATACACCACCTTTCATCTCACCCAGGTGCTCACCGGGCACGGCTGCTTTCGCAGCTACTTACATCGTTTCCGCATTTATCAAAGTGCGGAGTGCCCGGCATGCCCTGGTTTCGACGAAGACGTGGCCCATGTCCTCTTCCACTGCCCGAGATTTGCAGCGGAACGGGAACAGTTCCGGATCTCGGGATTAGGACCACTAACACCTGAGGGCATTGGGGAATGTCTGCTCGCCTCACAGGAGGGATGGGACGCGTTGGTCATCATCGCCACCTCCATCATCGATAGGCTGAATGCCATCAGAAGAGAAGAAGACGGAAGAGGCAACAACATCGCCCAGACTTGAAGAGCCAAAACATCGGCGGAGGGCCTACTGAGGCATAGACTGCCCCCCTCGAAGTAATGCCTTCCGGCGATTTCCGAGGGGGGAATCACAGTCTGAGCGGAGGTGGTTTTAGCGGGTGGGAGCCCCGCACTCCAGCTGGCACCGGCCGGCAGGGATGGCTGGTAGAGCTTTCCATCGTCGCTTCGGAAAAAAAAACACACACACACGCGCGCGCGCACACACACGCACACGCACACGCACACACACACACGCGCGCGCGTACACACATTATAACGCGGTGTTGTTAGAAAAGACTGAATACATACATATTGTAAGATGTTTGTAATTGCAGTTAAAACCTCGCTATGTTACTATTGCTATACTTGCAATTTTCGAACATTCACCTTACAATCACCTCGACATTAAATTAAAGGGTACGGTAATGGTAAATTCTAACGTCAGGCTCTCTGCTGTAAAAATAATTGTTCCTATTTCATCGTCGAGATATTATTGTCGTACAGGAATTTATGAGATATTCAGCTTTAAATGACCTTGACTCTAACTTCATCGTATATTGAAGGTTGTCCTGAACGCAGAATTTTCCCCACTTTCCAAATTCGCTGTTAAAAATAATGGTTCCCATTTGAAATATTCAACTCGACCTTGAAATGACCTTCAAGGTCATCAACAAGGTCAAATTCACTGGTACAATTAAACAGCCAGGGAAAAATCCTCAAACTTTTATCTGAAACATTTTCCCCGAAAATGCCCTCCCGCTGAGATATTTAACCGTTCCCGAAATGTTTCCTATCACTGCATGTGTGCGTCCGTCCGTGCGTGCGTGTGTGAATTTCGTCAGAATTTTAATGACGGGCCATTGAAGTTCATACAAAAAAATTGCTTTTTTTGCTATAACTCGGCTCGCTTTTAACTTACTTCAATGACTGAGGGCTCATTTTCAAGCTTTTTTGAAATTCACAGTGTTCTATTGTTCAAGTTCCAAATTGAGTAACATAATATTAATAATAATATAATATAATAACAATATAGTAATATAATATAATAATATAATAATGGGCAAAGAGCCTCTGTAAAATATGCCCGTTTTTCGTACCTCGAATATTGAAACTTTTTTTATGCCAATTGGTTACATATGATGACCCAATATTCCCTGCAAAATTTCAAAGTGAGCATATGCCCCATTCCGGAAATATGAGGGGTCAAAGTTGACCAATAAAAAGTGTACATCAATTTCACATTTATACTCGAATAATAATATTAAAAAACAATCAGACGATATGGTTCTTTACAGATTTTCGGCTGCTGATTACAAATCTGAAGTCAGATTTTAAAAATTCAAAATGGCGGATCCAATATCGCGGACGACTTTTTTGAAAATCGATGTAATGTGCCTAAAAATTATTACTCGGGGGTTTTTGGGGTCGCTGATTACCGCAATTAACCATTCCGACGAGTAGTGCAAACAGGACACCGCACACTTACAAATTGTAATTAAAATAACTTTGTGTTCAATGACAACAGTAAACTTTGTAAAAAGTTAAAATAGGAATTAGCACGCACAAACGTAAATAATAATAGATTAATTGCATGGTAGCGTAATGCACAGTTTGTGCTTTTAAATAAAGTAAAAATTCAATATTGCACAATTTTTCAATAGGTCATGCGGAACCTAATATGACATGTTCGCCTTTTTAATTGCGATGTCCTTTCATTTATTGCATTGAAAGTAATTATTATTTTTAATGAAACGAGTCAGTTGTTTGAAAATTGAAAAATGAAATATGTTCCATGAAAGAAACGTGGTTCGTCTTTTCAAAGTTGTTGATAATAATTTAGCATACAATTTATTTACTTTTTAACTGAAAGGCGATCCATCCTTGTCCTCCGCCTCGGCTGTTGTCCATCTGCTCCAAATTTAGGTGGGGTCCCAAAACTAAAATTACCAACAAAGAATCAATTTCTTATGTTAAAAATAATATGCAATTGAATAATTTGTGTACTTATCTAATGCGGACACCATCTCCTAGGATGACTCCTGGTGTTGGTTAATCCGGGATCCCGTTTCCGCCGCTTCCCCGAGATCTGCTGCACGATATAATAGGCTGCTCCATTTCGCGATCACACCTACGCCGCATATGCAGAGGTTTCGCATGTGTGTATAATGGCGCAACGTGTATAATGTGTTGAGAGAGAAAGCGAGCGAAAAGAAAAGGACAGACAGCCGTCACAGTTTCCTGCGCCCGTACACCCAACTCGTTTAATTCTGTCCCTTCCGGTATCTGTTGTCATCGTTTATCACATAAAGTAAGGTATAGGTAAGACAAAGAAAACGATTGACCGAAGAGACAGAATTAAATGAGCTGGGTGTACTCCACGGATAATGCACACACATTCTCACAAAACGTCTTCCCGCACTGTACTATACTATCCAGAGTTCCACGTATAGAAAAGTTGTAAATGGCAACGGTGTGCTGTGGCAAAGCGTACCGTTCCCTTAAATATGTTTGAGTCGAGTCGCCAGTCACATAGAGATTTTTAATTCCCGCGCAACTACTAGGGACTTTCCCCACACTGAGCGAAGCGAGGGAGCTGGTGTCGGTAAACAGCGACGACGTGCGAACGCAGCCTTTCTCCGACGATACACGAACCGGCCGAAGGTAATGGTGGGGCGAAGCGCGGCGGGGACGGTCGAGAGTGGGGATATAGCGGCGGCATGCTGGCGAAATTCTCAGGTGAGCTCAGTGTCTGGCTCGACTGTACGCGTAGGCACCTCTCGATAACAGCGATACTCGAAGCTTCCGTAATAATTGCCGCCATACGTTAGAAAATCGCAGCGATTAGTGTATAAAAATAATTGTAAGTACGATGGAAACCCAAGGAGATAATAATAATACTGCGACTGAAATTAAAGCAAAGGCGAAAGAAATCGTTTTTAACTAGTTGCTGCCAAAAAATCGATGGTAAATCTGAAACATAACCTGAACATCGGTAAATTCAACATGTTGCATGCATTTTTGACACGGCAATAAGACGGCTTTAAAAGCATAAAATCAAATACATTGTCAGCAGAACAAATTGAGCTTTTTCTTAGAGATGCTGATACACAAACACATTTAGCGACAAAGGTACGTAAACATTGTGAAAAACAAAGAAATAATAATTTACATTATTTTCTGTTGATCGTAGACTATATTCTGCCGTACCCCGGAAGAAAAGTCGTATCTCCATTTTTTCGATTTTGACGTATCGCCAATAAATCGATTCAAACCAAAAACTAAATTACTTAATTTAACGATTAATTTTAGAAAATATACAGGATATTTCATTATACAAAGAATCTTGGGATATGATTTTATAATAAAATACATTCATTTTTGAATTTGCGCCTCTTTTAGCCAAATTATACCAGAAATACTGTATTTCTAATAAAAGTAATTTTCTTTTTTTTGTAGCTAATAACAAATATTTCAGATATTTTCTTTCAGGAAATAATGCATTGCATTATAAGGAATATAAATATAATTTTATCCCAATTTCACCGAAAATGGAGATACGACTTTTCTTCCGGGGTACGGCAGTATTGATATTTGGTATTTATGTCGAGGGGGAGAACTCACTAATTTAACTACGAACGACGTAAAAAAGCATAACGGAATTTTTGAATAATATAATAGTATAAGTAAAAATACCTGATACTAAAAACAAAAAACCTCGCACATTTATAATTGATGAGGAGTTTTATCAGTTTGCAAAAGCTTATATAGTTCTTCGATGGAAAGATGCAGAAACAAATCGATTCTTTCTGAACTATCAAAATGGTAAATATACCAAACAAGCTATCGCAATAAACAAGATATCTTCGATCCCGAAAAAATTGCAGAGTGAGTACTTTAATTCATTTCAGTATTTTAGAATATAATTTGGGTTTTTTCATTTATTTTAAAAAATAATTACAATAACAAATAAAATAGAAATATATCTGAAAAATAAAATATTATGATGTAATAAAAAATATACTACAAATAAATAACATCAAAATATACGTGATTAATAAATAAAATTGTAGATATATAATGAAAATAAAATATTGATTATGTAGGTGGGTCTGCCAGAACCAGAAAAATATACTGGCCATTGCTATCGAAGAACTGCAGCAACAATATGCGCCGATGCAGATGGATCATCGATATGAAAAGGTTTGGCCGGTGGCGGTCTGATAAGGTTGCCGAAGGCTACGTGGAAGAGTCGATGAGTAATAAATAAAAGAAAACCTGGAAACATGATTTCTTCTGCAATTCGTGTTAAATCACCAACACCTAATGAAAAATCATATCCATTGCATTTGGCGGTTATAAATAAACAATCAGAAGTTCAACCGATCGTTGACATTGAAAACACACAAGATGTAGATAATTCGTCGAAGCCTCTCGTTGATATCACAAATGGTGTGTTTCAAGATCCGTTGCAATAAATAGAAAATAAACCGTTTTCTATTGTTTTCAGCAACTGCTCAAACTGCATTATAAACTTAAAATAGCTACACTTGATTGTTTTTCCAAACAGACTTGTTTGATAATTTAAGGCTTACAATTAATGTCGGAAAATAATAATTAGTGTTTTTAGATTTTAGAATAATCGTAACATTCCAACAGAATTTATTCAATCGTTACTAACATTATAATTTTGTTTCAAAGATTATAGTTTAAAAGATAATAAACTATAAATACAAATTTACAGTTACTGCATATGCTAAATAAAGCGTTTTACTTTACAATAATCACGTGTCAAAATTAATAAAATTTGTTTAAAAATGTTATATTTTTAATTATTATGAATCATCTAGTTGCCTTATCGGGGGGGGGGGGGGGGGGTGCGCCCGCCTAAACTCCCCGTTCCCGTCCCCTCTGCCCACCCTCTCGTCCTACTAATTACAGATGCACTTGAGACGAAAAACATCGTGCATGACAAGGATCGAAAGTTGGCAACTCTATTGGCAGCAATTAAGGACTGACAAAATGCCACGGCTTTCATAAAATTCGGTATTAACAAATGCCCCAAGGACATTTTGGACGTCAAAAACACAATGTACGAAATTAAAAGTGGCTTTAACTCTCGCCTAACTGTGATAGAAAAGGTGCTGAATTCTCAGGGCCAGCTTAATAAAAGGATGGTGGCCAAAATAGAGACACAGGAAAAAATGTTAAAAAGGGAGATCATAATAATTACCGGTATCCAACTTGATTCGCGTTCGGTAAAGGAAGACGTCAACAATTTTTTGAGTGCTAAATTTGAGATGACATGCTCAGTAAATACAGCGAGAATTAAATTTGTAAAAATACGGTAACGATTCTGGTTGAGTTGACATTTGAGGAGAACAAATTTAAGATCTTGTCGGCAAAAAAACGGTTTTGAAAAATTCGAATACCTTTATACACTAAGATTTCACGGACAAAGAACGCTTCGTAGCTTTCAAAGCCAGAGAAGCTCGCCGTTCAGCAAATACTGAAGGTGCCACCTATAGAAAAAGAGGTGATATGATTGCCACCAACAATACCTGGCTAAAATGGTCCGAAATGGTACACTGCTCCAAATAACGACACAAGAACATCTCCGTCCCTTCATACATCTTTAATTACCGGCGCATCAAACCGACCGTTGAAAGGACCTTCGCAGACTAAAATGTCTTTACATATCTCAAATTCAGCGTCTCATCAGAATTTTTGAATCGTTCCGTCTTCTACCTGGAAGTTCTTCATCGACCAGCAACTTTACGTCAACATCTTCTACGCGTGATAATGTTAATACGAAAATATTGAAAATGGCGTTTTTGAATGCCCGCGGTAGGTTAAATATAAAAAACAATTCCTTGTTTTCGCCATTAAAAATTGTAAACTTTTCGGAAACGTGGTCTGATCATGACTTAGGAACCGTGGAGCTAGGTACTAATTACTCAAAAGTCTTTTCCCAAGCCACCCCATTCAGCAACTTCGGACGTTGTAGCGGGGGGTCTCTAATTGATTCGGATTTTATTACACAGAGATTGGAATATCGCCAAACTCAATATTTTTCCTCGTCAACACATTATTAATTAATATAATAGTTGGCTCCTTTTATTGTACGCCCAACTAATATATCTGCATGTTGTGTTAGACTCTTTGAGTGTCCAGTACCTAGTATGTATGTTTTTACTGGATGGTGACTTCATCTGTTGCGTTGGCCCCCTTGATCATTATAGCGACTTTCCGCAAATTTTCGAAAATTCGTCAATACACACGCTGAGAAAGTCCCACGATAAATTTTGCAACCCTCGTTGATACCTCCTGTCCGAGTTTATGCCCCGCAGGGGACTTGTGGAAGAGAGCGGAGCGAGTAACTCCGTCCGTAAGGAAGAGGGAGGGGTTGAAGCGCGTGAACTCGAAGAGGAGCAATGCCTTTGAAAGATCCGCTTCTCTTAGCAAGTTTTGAGAATTGACGACCTCACGGACCCGATCGTTCGGTTGGTCTGTTACCGTCGAATGCCTGATCGTAAAACGACTCGAGATACCCACCGTACTGGGGAGCTAGGATGCGGTGTCAAGCCCCTGCCGGCGGGTTCCACACGGGGGAGCGCTACGGCGTGCCGTGTCCGTCCGGTAGTAACCGAAATGAGGGTTGGCCTCTAGCGGGTCGTGGCAACGTTAGAAAGGGTTCTCTGAACCAACAGAATTCTCAAACCAGAGTTTTTGAAGATACATTTTTAAAGCAAAGTTTCCACGCCTTTTTGACAGCTCCAAGAGGGGGCGGGAGAGCTCTTAAGAAAGTCTGTTCGATTCAAAATACATGTCAGATAAAAGTTAAAATACAAAATAGAAAATAAATACAAATTTTATTGATTTTTTTTCTTTTTACACTCGATCGAATCCGTAGCGGTTTCGGGGAGTACCGGCATGTCTCTTTCGCGTTTTTTTAACTCGCCCCACGATTTTAAAATTGCTGCTTCTGTACTGTTTTGCTGAGAAGTTGCTGATTTGGAAATGGAGTCGTACAGTTTCAGCTGGTCCACGTGATGATTGGTTTCGTTGAAGAGATCCCTTACACGTTGTATGAAAACAAACACATTTCCACAGATCAGATTAGACAACGAAAAAAGTCGAATTTGTATCATTCAAGATTCCTAGCAAGATTAAAAATGTCAAATTTCAATCCTCTGTAGGCTCTTTGTAATAATAAAAAAATAAATTCCTGGTCTTTGTTGGTTTATGGCGAACCTAAAAAATATCAAATTTGGCTGACAGAGCTGATATAGTCTGAATAGCCTGAAAAACGTCTGTGAACCTGGTTCGTCTTTTAATAATATTCAATAAGAAAGCAGCATGCATCATGATGAATCGATAACAATTCATTACGTGCTGGCATATTGTCAAATTTGTGCTTTTAATGGGTGTATCCAAAATGACCAAATGGACAATTGACCAAGTAATGTAATTTGTATATCTGTATATAGTACACACATAAATATATAGATATACAGATTACATTATTTGGTCAATTGTCCATTCGGTCATTATGGATACACCCCTTTTAATTATCGTTAAATTTCAATATACCAAATCTTTGGATAGGTTATGCGGAACCTATCATGGCAACTCCGCCTTTTGAAAGAAATTTATAGACTATTTTTTCTTTTTGTATCTACCTTGCGAAATATTCTAGGTAAGATTCTTATGAGAATCATATGAGAAATTGAAACAGGATTTATGTGAGAATCAAGTGAGACTCTCATAAGAATCTCGTGAGACTTTCATGAGAATGTCGTAGGAACGTCGCGAATTTTAGAAATTGATTAAATTTCAAACACTACAAATAAAGTTAAATTGTTATAAATAATCAATAAAATGGTTAAATTTTTTTCTCACGAGAATCTCACTTGATACTCATGTTGATCTCACACAAATCTTGTTTCAATTTCTCATGAGAATCATACGAGACAAAAATTGTTCGCAGGGTACTCTCTTTCTTTTTGTAGACGATTTTATTTGTTAAATCTGTTTATATATTTTATTTGATGTTTTATAATCTGTCAACGCATTATTTAAAAATGTTTTTTTATTCCTTTTTCGATTTCAGCTATCGAGCATGCCTTACAAATTGTATGTATGAGTGGACTGCTAGAAAGTCTGTTATTTTCATCAAGTGAAGCTTGTATGTAGCAAAATAGATGCAAATGAAGATTTCGAAAAAAAAATTTAAAAAGAATTTTATAAACAATCGAATTATTTCGACTTACAAAAAATAGTAGAGGATGTCACCTTTTGTCTATAAGATTGTAAATTGGGATTTTATGATAAATAATATAAATGTGTACAAATATTTGAAGCCTTTATTAAATAATTTAAGTGTATATACACGAAGTCGGAGCTAAATGTAGCCAATTATATTGGTAGCACTTTCAAGGAGTGCGGGCAGATTTCTGACGGCCTCTTTCATATTAACCCACAACTGTGAAATACATATTTCTTTTGCACGCTGCTTCGGCGTCAAAGGTTTTTAAATGGAGTCATACAACTCCAACTGTTGCACATGCAAAGAGGCCTCATCAAACAGTTCCCTTATACCTTCTACAAAAGAAAAAAAATAAATTTGAGAAAACGTATATAAATTATTAAAATAAACGGAAATCTAAGGTGATACATACTTAGAAAATTGCACTCGGTTGGTTTTGACCCCATTGATGAGGCTAGCATGCTGTGGAAAGCCTCCATTTTATTATTTGTTCGGTGATTCAAACCGAACACCGAAAAACCTTTCGGGTTGACTTTAAGAATCCAGTCTGTTCTAAAATATTTTAAAAATGGAGCCCAAATGTCATTTTTTTCAGGTGGGATACTGCGTTTCACCTCTTCGAAGGCTTCAGCTATGTCATCAGCTGAAAATAATGCCAAAGACATGAATCCATGTAATATTTTCCTCCCCTCTGCAGTTTTTAAATCTGAATGAATACGTGGCCCACATTTCGATTTTGCGTACCGCCGTAAGGCCTATTTGAAAAAGAAGAACATAATGGAAACATTGAGTGTAATAATTAATTATTTTCCAACATGATTTTGTAAGTAATACTTGGCAGAAATGAAAAAAGTATCCATATACCCACTTTGTTATTTCCTGCAGACGAAGATGAGGATCAAATCCTGACTTCCCCAGGTAATCGAATTTAGTGCACCAGTGCGGTTATAAGGTGTATTATATTGGGTGATGCTGGACTCACTCGGTTTTTTCAGTTTTCCTTCCGAAAAGCAGATTCGACATTTTTCATCTCTCTCTGCTTTTCCGAGTAAAATAACTTTGATAAATGTCCTCTCACTTGCCCTCGTAAAGCAAATTTAAAATTTTTCATCTCTGTCTATTTTCCCGGGTAAAATAATTTTGATAAATGTCATCTTGCTCGCTTTTCCTCGTAAAGCATATCTGACATTTTTCATCTCTGTCTGTTTTCCCGGGTAAAATAATTTTGATATAAGTGTCATCTCGCTCGCTTTTCCTCGTAAAGCATATCTGACATTTTTCATCTCTCTCTGTTTTTTCGGGTGAAATAATTTTGATAAATGTCATCTCGCTCGCTTTTCCTCGTAATGCATATTTGACATTTGTAAACTCGCTTTGTCCTCCCGGGTAAATTAATTTTCATAAATTTCATCTCGCTCGATTCCCCTCCATAAAGCAGATTCGACATTTTTAATCTTGCTCTGTTCTCTCGGATTAATAAAATTTGACAAATATAATCTCGCTTGTTTCCCCCCGGTAAAGCAAATTTGACATTTGTTATCTCGCTCTGTTCACCCAGGTAAATGAATCTTGATAAATTTCTTTTTCCTTTGACATTTTTCAAATTTGATAAATGTGCCTTTCCGACGGTAAACGAGTAAGGTTAAATTTATCAAATTTAATTTACCCTGAGGAACATAGTGTAATTGAAACTGTCAAATTTGCTTTACATAGAGGAAGCGAGTGGGATTAAATGTAACAAATTTAGAGAGATTAATACTGTCGAATTTGCTTTAATGAGGGGAAGCGAGCAAGATTTAATTCATCAAAAGTAATTTACCCGGGTGAACAGAGCGAGATAACAAATGTCAAATTTGCTTTACCGGGGGGAAAGCAAACGAGATTATATGTGTCAAATTTCATTAACCCGAGAGAACAGAGAGAGATTAAAAATGTCGAATCTGCTTTACGGAGAGGAAGCGAGCAGACGAGGAAGTCGAGGAAGACCGTAATTTATTTTTGAAAGTCGTGATGATACAGCCAGGTCTCCGACATGCAACATTTATCACTACGTCAGGAATATCTGGGAACCATCGCAGTTAGATTTTCCAGCGTGGATTATTTCAACGCGCCATCTGAGCCTGAGAAGCAAACTGACTGTTATCGGCTTAAAGTTAATTTTTATAAATTTTGCAAAGCCTTAAAAATCATTTATTAGTATTATTTTATGTGCAAGGATGTATCGAGCATCGATTATAAGGACCTAAAATTTATAAAAATTGTAATCGGGCTCAAATTTACAATTTGTAATGCGCCATCTGAGCCTGAGAGGCAAACTAACTTTAATCGGCCTATAGTTAATTTTTCAGAAATTCTGCAAGGCGTTTAATAGTATATTGTGCAACAAGGCAAAATAGCACTTTCTCTCCGGAGGGAGCAAAATCGCTATTTTGCCATAATCTATTGCTCCCTAGGGAGAGAATTTGTTATTATTTTTATGTGCAAGTATGTATCGAGCATCAATAACAAGGCTCTCAAATTGAAGAAAATTGAAATTAGGGTCTAATAATGAACTTGCAATACTTCTGCGTTGCCTGGAAGGCAAGTTAACTTTTATCGGCGGAATGAAAACTTTTAGAAATTTTATAAGAGCCTATATCATTTGGTTTGGTTTTTAAAATCCGCTAGGTAAAATAATTTAAAAATGGAGCTCAAATCTCGCTTTTGGAAGGTGGAGTACTGCGTTTAATTTCTTTAAAGGCTGCAGGAATGTAATCAGCTGGAAATAATGCTAAAGACGTTAATCCATGTAGGATTTTCTTCCCCTCCACAGTTTCAAATCTGCATGAATACGTAGCCCAGATTTCGATTTGACGTACCGTTGTAAGGCCTATTTTAAAAAGAACAGCATAATGCAACAATTGAATGCAATAAATAATTGTTATTTTGTAAGTATTTTTCGTAGTCGCACATTCCATGGACTGCCTTAATGTGCAGTGCGAGGTACCGAATATGCTGCAGAAGAACAAGGTACGCGTTTTCCTTCTTCCTCTCCATCACCGCCATAACTACTGGTATTGACTGAAAAAGTAAGTGAAAATTTAAATAGAACTTAAATTAATAATCAGTTAGTTTAATAGCATTGAAGTTTGCAGCCAATTCTTAGCAGCCGATTAGAAAAAATTGAGATTCTATTTACTCTAATGCATTCAATATCAAATAGCACTTGTATTTCGAACCGAATACAATGAATAAATAATTTATCTTACAAATATAACTATATGTGAAAATGTCTTTACAATTAATAATTAGTACTTAACAATAAGTAAGTACGCCGTACCTTGTTTTTTTTAAAGAATTTACATGGTTACCAATTGTTAACCCCTTTTGTAGATGGTAAAACAACAAAAGTCCCATCGATAAAAATCCACTCGTTGTTAGGAGATTGAAGGAGATTCGTGTTCATGAATACAACGATTCTTCCTCCCTCCTCGACGCATTCGAGTACCCGTATGTCGACGGTTCCTCCTGATGGTAATCGTAGCAATACATTGTTAAATTGTGCGCTTGATATACATGTATCTAACTCTTACAAGGATTACCTTGTCAACTGTCCTTTTTTCTTCGTGCTCTTGGGCATTAATTCTTTTACGCGCAATAAAGTTCTTCATATCTGCGCGAAATGGAACCTCAACAGAACCTTGGGCATGACTATTGAAAAGTGAGAAATGAAGAGATATGATAAGGAAAACATGGTTTTACTTATCGACATTACTAAAATCTTTTTGTCTCACGTGTTAACAGAGTTGCGAAACAAATCATCAACGGTTCCCTGATTTCACTTGTCGTTTTTTTCAAATCTTTTTTTATAACTTTGGCGATATTGAGAAAGATTTGAGTAAAGGTATTGATATACCTATTGTATTTGGCGACTGAGCTATCTTTTTCTTTCCTATGCTAACACAATTATATACGTTTTCTAAATTACAGTAGAAAAGTGTATTTGAGATATTAATTAAAATGAACTCACCCAGACTCTTACGATATTACAAATTTCTGTAGGAGTAACTATATTAATCACAGCTTCCTTCGCAACTGCTTGCTGTAATTTAAATGCATTTTCAGATTTTTTTGGAACGCATTCAGGAATGTGCTTTTGGCCTGGATGGAATCGAAATTAGTACGACTAAGGTCTAAAGTTCCTGATCCATTACACAATTTGTTTCAGCACAAGAAATGTATGAAGAAATGTTTCGATACGGACAAAATATAATTGAAACATGCAGGAAATAAAAAATGGCCAATACCAAAAATTTAGGAATACAGTAATTTTCGAAAATACAGAATACCATATCTTTAATTCTGTAGATAATTTGTTTCTTTATAATATTCTATAAATTTTTGTTCTTATTATTCGAGTTCTTCTGACGAAGAAAGCGCAAAGCTTCTCAAAATTGAAAGAAAGAAATTCAAATACATTTTGAAATTAAAATCTTGAATGTCCGAAAAAATCGACTGTTTCGTATCAAATTCGAAATTCAAATTCGCGAAACAAATGAAGATCGAAACAAATGAAACCATAAACCTATCTTTCAATTTCGTGAAGCGTTGCGTTCTCTTCGTTAAAAGTTAAGCAGCAAAAAGGATGCGAATGAAAATTTCGAAAAACAAAAGGGAAAATTGAAGTCATTTTTTACAGAAACGGAGTATTTCGAAAATTATAGATACCGCTTCCATACATTTTTGATATCAGGATCAATGTAAGTACTTCACCACCGTTGATGTATTGGCCATTTTTTATTTCCTGTATGTTTCAATTTTATTATGTCCGTATCGAAACACATTTTCAGACATTTGTTGTGCTCAAACAAATCGTGCAATGGATCTGGAACTTTAGACCTTAGTCGTACATTCCATCCAGGCCAGAAACATATTCCTGATTGCGTTCCAACAAAATCTGAAAATGCATTTAAATTTCATCAGGCGGTTGCAAAGGAAGCTGCGATTAATCTAGTAGCTCCTAAAGAAATTTATAATATTGTAAGAAAATCTGGGTGAGTTTTTTTTAATTAATATCTCAAATATACTTTTCTACTATAATTTTGAAAACGTATATGGGTGATTTTCAAATAACTGCGATATTTTGAATTATATTTGATTTTGGTAGTACATTAAATTGAAAATTTTAAAAAGCAACATGCCACGGACCTGAATATTTTAGTCTATTTTTATTAATTTCACTACGATAATGATTTCTTTTTGAACTGAATTTCAATATCTTCATTAATACATTGCCCTTAAGTGGTCTGTAAGATATCTGAAGTATATAATATTTCTAGTAGGCGTTTACCACCGGCGACACCCAAATATCACAGTTGTTTGAAAATCACCCACATAATTGTGTTAGCACGGGGGTAGAAAAAGATTTCAGCACAGTTGACATCGCTCAAATCTTTCTCAATATCGCCGAAGGTATAAAAAAGATTTGATAAAGACGACAAGTGAAATCAGGGAACCGTTGATAATTTGTTTCGCAATTCTGTTAACGCGTAAGAGAAAAAGATTTCAGTAATGTCGATTAGTAAAACCATGTTTTTCTTATCTTATTTCTTCATTTCTTACTTTTCAATGGTCATGCTCAAGGTTCTGTTGAGGTTCCATTTAGCGCAGGTATGAAGAAATTTATTGCGCGTAAAAGAAGTAATGTCCAAGAGCATGGGGAAAAAAGGATAGTTGACAGGGTAATATCCTTGGAAGAGTTGGCTATATATATATATCAAGCGCACAATTCAACAATGAATTGCTACAGTTACCATCAGGAGGAACCGTCGATATATGGATACTCGAATGCGTCGAGGAGGGAGGAAGAATCATTGTATTCGCCAACACAGATCTCCTTCAATCTCTCGACAGCGAGTGGATTTTTATCGATGGGAATTTTAATGTTTTACCATCTATAAAAGGGACCCAACAATTGGTAACCATGTCCATTCTTAAAAAGAACAAGATACGGTGTAGTAACTTATTGATAAGTGCTAATTATTAAGTTTAAAAACAGATTCTCCGATAGTTATTTTCATAACTTCTAGAGTTCTATTTTATATTATATTGAAAATTAGACTTCTAATTATAATGTAAAAAATGCCAACTGAACGCATTAGAATAAATAGAATCTTAATGTTTTCTAATCGGCTGCCTGGAATTGGCAGCGAACTTCAAAGGTATTAAACTAACTTGTAATTTACACTTCTTTTTACATTTTTACTTACTTTATCAGGCAATACCAGTAGTTACGGCGGTGATGGAGAGGAAGAAGGAAAACGCGTACCTCGTACTCCTAGACCATATTCGAGATCTTGCACCGCGCATTAAGCCTATCCATGGAATGTGCGACTACGAAAAAGGCTTGCGCAGTGCAATGAAAAATGTGTATCCGGATGCAGCGTGCCATGGATGCTTTTTTCATTTCTGCCAAGTATTACTTACAAAATCATGTTGGAAAATAATTAATTATTACACTCAATGTTTCCATTATGTTCTTCTTTTTCAAATAGGCCTTACGGCGGTACGCAAAATCGAAATGTGGGCCACGTATTCATTCAGATTTAAAAACTGCAGAGGGGAGGAAAATATTACATGGATTCATGTCTTTGGCATTATTTTCAGCTGATGACATAGCTGAAGCCTTCGAAGAGGTGAAACGCAGTATCCCACCTGAAAAAAATGACATTTGGGCTCCATTTTTAAAATATTTTAGGACAGAGTGGATCCTTAAAGTCAAACCGAAAGGTTTTTCGGTGTTCGGTTTGAATCAGCGAAAAAAATAATAATAAAATGGAGGCTTTCCACAGCATGCTAGCCTCATCAATGGGGTCAAAACTAACCGTGTGGAATTTTCTAAGTATATATCATCTTAGAGTATATTTAATTTTCTCGACTACTTTTTTTTTCCGATTCTTTTTTTGTAAGATGTTTTTTACAATAATATGGTCTACTTTTTACACCTTGAGGGTGACCGTTCGAGAACCAATTAACGGAAGAAAGAGATTCTATCTAATTTTTGAAAAGATTAAATAGAATCCCTTTCGGCGTTTCATCTCAGTCTGCAACAGCTAGAATCATCAGCAAGGCTTTGTGTTGCAGACCTGCCTTGTACGCCATCATTGAAATTATGATGGAAATTTTCATATATACGGAGTGAGACGATTTTCGTACATTACGAACGTACTCACTACCGTACTTAGCCATCTGACTTACCATTTATCAAGTTTGTAATATTACCCACCCGATATAGCAGGTAATGTCATTATCCCTTGGTGTTAAATATTGGCTAGTTTAAAGTCAAGTTATAAATTTAAATTTGAAGTAAAGAAAGCAAATGTTGTAGCTTGTTACTTTCGTGCACCTTAAATGTATCACCTTAGATTACCTTTTATTTTAATAATTTATACACGTTTTCTCAAATTTATTTTTTTTCTTTTGTAGAAGGTATAAGGGTACTCTTTGATGAGGCCTCTTTGCATGTGCAACAGTTGGAGTTGTATGACTCCATTTCAAAACCTTTGACGCCGAAGCAGCGTGTAAAAGAAATATGTATTTCGCAGTTGTGGGTTAATATGAAAGAGGCCGACAGAAATCTGCCCGCACTCCTTGAAAGTGCTACTAATATAATTGTCTAAATTTAGCTCCAACTTCGTGTATATATACTTAAATTATTTAGTAAAGGTTTCAAATATTTGTACATATTTATATTATTTATCATAAAATCCCAATTCACAATCGTATAGACAAAAGGTGACATCCTCTACTATTTTTTGTAAGTCGAAATAATTCGATTGTTTATGTAAGGCTTGCTCGATAGCTGAAATCGAAAAAGGAATAAAAAAACAATTTTAAGTAATACGTTGACAGATGATAAAACATCAAATAAAATATATAAACAGATTTAACAAATAAAATCGTCTACAAAAACAAAGAGAGTACCCTGCGAAAAATTTTTGTCTCATATGATTCTCGTGAGAAATTGAAACAGGATTTGTGTGAGATCAACATGAGTATCAAGTGAGATTCTCATGAGAAAAAAATTTAACCATTTTATTGATTATTTATAACAATTAAACTTTATGTGTAGTGTTTGAAATTTAATCAATTTCTAAAATTCGCGACTTTCCTACGACATTCTCATGAAAGTCTCACGAGATTCTTATGAGAGTCTCACTTGATTCTCACATAAATCCTGTTTCAATTTCTCATATGATTCTCATAAGAATCTTACCTAGAATATTTCGCAAGGTAGATACAAAAAGAAAAAATAGTCTATAAATTTCTTTCAAAAGGCGGAGTTGCCATGATAGGTTCCGCATAACCTATCCAAAGATTTGGTATATTGAAATTTAACGATAATTAAAAGGGGTGTATCCATAATGACCAAATGGACAATTGACCAAATAATGTAATCTGTATATCTATATATTTATGTGTGTACTATATGCAGATATACAAATTACATTACTTGGTCAATTGTCCATTTGGTAATTTTGGATACACCCATTAAAAGCACAAATTTGACAATATGCCAGCACGTAATGAATTGTTATCGATTCATCATGATGCATGCTGCTTTCTTATTGAATATTATTAAAAGACGAACCAGGTTCACAGACATTTTTCAGGCTATTCAGACTATATCAGCTCTGTCAGCCAAATTTGATATTTTTTATGTTCGCCATAAACCAACAAAGACCAGGAATTAATTTTTTTATTATTACAAGGAGCCTACAGAGGATTGAAATTTGACATTTTTAATCTTCCTAGGAATCTTGAATGATACAAATTCGACTTTTTTCGTTGTCTAATCTGATCTGTGGAAATGTGTTTGTTTTCATACAAGGTGTAAGGGATCTCTTCGACGAAACCAATCTCCACGTGGACCAGCTGAAACTATACGACTCCATTTCCAAACCAGCAACTTCTCAGCAAAACAGGACAGAAGCAGCAATTTTAAAATCGTGGGGCGAGTTAAAAAAACGCGAAAGAGACATGCCTGCACTACCTGAAACCGCTACGGATTTGATCGAGTGTAAAAAGAAAAAAAGTCAATAAAATTTGTATTTATTTTCTATTTTGTATTTTAACTTTTATCTGACATGTATTTTGAATCGTACAGACTTTCTTAAGAGCTCTCCCGGCCCATATTGGAGCTGTCAAAAAGGCGTGGAAACTTTTTTTTTTTTTTTTTTTTTTGAATACTCTTTATTATTTATCAAAAACTCTGGTTTGATTCATCCTATTTACAAAAAACGAATCCTGACTATAATACTTCACCGGATAGCCTTTGTGATAAGGAACCTATTTCAGTGGAGAAAATTTCAAAAAAGCACTTAAAAAATCAATGTTATCCATGCAATAAGTTTCCTCACTTTTCTGACAGTTCTGGGTCACGCGGCAATCCTTAGCTACATATGTAAATTTATAAATGCAATTGATTTGTTTTCCAAGAATCAAACAAGTCTCATCACCTGCAGCAGAGACACAAAACACAAGCCAATAATCATTTTATTAAATTAAACTGCTGGACAACTGGATTCACCTGCTCCGGCAAACGTACGGCAGCATTTTATAGGTGTACTTGCCCTGGGAAAAAAACAATTTACCTTAAGTCTCATTAAAATATCACCTCAGGTCAGGATTTTCCCAGGAGATAATCCACAGGTCAGGTGTTTGGTCACCTGATTTTCTACGTTACGATTTTCCCAGGAGATGATACAAATCCAGTTCCACCACAGTTTCCTTCTAGAAAATAATTTTTACCCGTATTTAATGGAATTAATATTCTATGTCGACTACAGAAACCGTTTTCGAAAAAGGAGTTATGGAGCTGGACTTAGAGCATCTCCTAGGAAAATGGACATCACATACATACATGTCAACATAAACGGTCAGTACACCCGTTATACATATACACCGAGTGTACCCCTACGACACCTACATACAACCGACCATGAATTATACAAATATCAGATGGGTTGAGACTGTTAATTCCATAGGTACTCTTTTTTGGGCACAGATGAACGAAAAGTCATAGAAGCGTCACGATTTGAAAAGTTACTAGGTACTCTTTTGTCCCCCCATCTTTTAGATCGTTATCAACATTTAATGGAGTAAAATTAAAATTTAATATATCTATTTATTGATCATTAGGATTTGTATGTTTTAATTACTTTAGGAGGTTTAACAGTAATTATTTCATCGTATTCATTAATTGATGAGTTGCGCTCGAGCCGCCGGACGAAACGTACGTGATTAATACGACATCGCAAATGAACTTCAATATTGTTCATACGTACGAGATATAAGTGTATATAGCACAAACAACTAAATTTCGAAACTCGAGTGAAAACGATTAAGTTACTTAAATTATTAAATGTGAAAGTGAACAGTGATAAAAAACAGACAAAAAAGAATAATATTCCCAATAAGCATTGCATTCGGTATAGGGAATCTTTGGCCGCGAGGGCCTGCGGAAGAAGAACCGTAGCGATTCAACATTCCGGCGAATCTGATCTGCTGACTCAGTCATCGAGTCATTCAACGATGTCTTCACCGAGACCTGAAGGCCAATGGAAAATTACATAAAATAAAAAAAAACGTGAAATATCTAGTATGATGATATTAATAAAGGCCGCAATGCAAAACAAACGAAAATTTATGATTATCGGCTAGCCACACCACCAACCACTATAGCAAACAGTTTTGCATTATTGGAAAATGTGGAAACTGAAAATATCGAACACATTGAAAGCACTGCAAAAACGGTTAAAGCTCCACCTATATTTATCTCGGGTGTCGGAAATATCAGTCCATTAATAGATCTGCTTAATACAATAGGGAAAGATAATTACTGCATTAAAGTACAGAATCAAGAACAGGTTAGAGTCCAAGCTAAATATATTGAAACCTACGATGTAATAATTGCTTCACTGCAAGAAAAGAATACAGAATACCACACCTACCAAAAAAAAAAGAAAAGAAAAACCGTTTAAAGTAGTACTCTGTTATATGCATCATTCTACAGAAATAAAAAGCATTAAAAATGAAATAGAAAGCCATGGGCATAAAGTTCGCAATATAATGAACATGCGTCAGAAAACAACAAAAAAACCTCTGTCCCTGTTTGCTGTGGAGCTAGAACCAGCAGACAATAATAAAAGTATTTATACTATTGAATTTTTACTTAATATGAAAATCAAGTTTGAAGCACCGCGATGTGTCAAGTGTACTGGCAGCCACAAAACATCAGACTGCCTACGTAAAGAAAAGTCTAATCAAGTTAAATGCGTACTATGCGAAGGGAATCACCCTGCTAATTACAAGGGATGCATCATCCACAAACAATTGCGAAAAGCCCAATTTCCAACTTTGAGAAATAAACAGACAACAACGAACCAAACTGTTGCGACAAATATCGCACAAACCTCACTGCCCGTTCCACGGCCTAGGTCAGACGGACCTATTCATCCAGGTTCTACTTATGCCCAGGTAACAGCCAACCAAACGACTCGAGATCACTCAACAAACAATGTCGCACCCAACCAACATACCATATCCAGCAATCTAACGACCTTCAGGAACTAAAGTCAATGATGAAAGGCCTAATGGAACAGATGAGTACTATGTTAAATCTACACACCTCAATAGTCTCTAAAATGTCGCAGTGTTGGCGCTTCAACTAGCAACCTGGAATGCCAATGGCTTATCCAAACATAGAAATGAAGTACAAGCTTTTTTGAGAGACCAAAATATTGATATAATGCTAATATCCGAAACTCACTTCACCAAGAAATATTATATTAAATTCAATAGATATGCTGTTTATCATACCATGAATCCTGATGGTACAGCTCATGGAGGGTCTGCAGTTGTCATTAAAAATAAAATCAAACGTCACGTTATTAATGAATACCAAACGGAAAAAATCCAAGCCACAAATGTAGTGGTGGACGAGTGGAATGGACCGTTTACCATCTCTGCTGTGTACTGCCCCAAAAGCATGCTACAAAACAGGACGAGTTCGAAAAGTACCTAAAAGAGCTGGGAAATCGCTTCATTACAGGAGGTGATTTTAATGCCAAGCATCCACAATGGGGCTCTCGGTCAACATTTCCTAAGAGTAGAGAACTTTGTAAAGCCATGAAGCATTTGAATCTAGAATCAGTGTCAACGGGCGAACCAACGTACTGGCCCACAGACAGAAGAAAAATACCAGATGTGATTGACTTCTATATTACGAAATGCATAAATAAAAAATACTTAAAAGTAAAATCATGCCTTGTTCTATCTTCAGATCACTCGCCTGTATTACTTACATTAAGTAGTACAATTATCAAAAAAGAAAAACCGTGCGTATTGTGTAGCAGAAAGACCGATTGGGCATAGTATAAAACTCAAGTCGAAGAAACGCTAAACATATTTCTACCGTTAAAAACAGAAAATGACATCACTGAGGTGGTAGAGCATTTCAACCAGTGTATCCAATAAGCAGCATGGAATGCAACTCCAGCCAACTCAACAATGAGAAATGCAGATGTATCTTCGGCACTCGTAAGACAAAAAATAGCAGAAAAACGACAAATAAGAAAACAGTGGCAAATAACTAGATCCCAAAGCTGAAAAGTAAGTTGAACAAGGCTATTAAAAATCTGCATAGATTGCTAAAAACGAAAGCAAACAATAATATACAGGACTATCTACGAACTCTTGGACCAACCCAGGGATCTGATTATTCACTTTGGAAAGCAACCAAGGGATTAAACAACCTCAAACCTCAATACCACCACTACGTTTACCCGACAGCAATTGGGCAAGAAGTGCGCAGGAAAAAGCTGGAATATTTACACAACACCTGACAGAGGTATTCACTCCACACCCCAGTCACACGCAATCCGAAGAATATGAAATACGCCGAAAACTTAACGAAACCTATCAGCTGAAACCTCCACTAAGAAAGTTTAAAATAAGCGAAGTAATTAAAACTATTCAACATGATTTAAGTCCCAAAAAAGCACGAGGATACGACTTGATCAATGGCCAAATACTAAAAAATCTTCCAAACAAAGGCTGGAAATTTTTAACCCAGCTTTTTAATGCAGTATTGAGAACCAGCTTCTTTCCACTGCAGTGGAAAGTAGTACAGATTATTCTAATCCTGAAACCGGGTAAAAACCCTGAAGATGTCAAGTCGTATCGTCCAATTAGCTTATTACCAATTCTGTCAAAAGTTTTTAAAAAATTGTTACTTCTGAGGCTAAAACCAATCATTGAAAAGAAGGAGTTGATCCCCAATCATCAATTCGGCTTCCGTAACAAACACTCTACTATCGAGCAAGCGCATCGAGTTTACAACAGGATATTATCAAGCTTAGAAGAAAAAAGGTACTGTTCGGGTGTCTTTCTGGACATAACTCAAGCTTTTGACAAAGTCTGGCACACTGGCCTACTGTACAAAATAAAGACAAACTTCCCTCTAGGCTATTATACCCTTCTAAAATGTTATCTCCAAGACAGGCACTTCTTCGTGAAATATCAAGATATATTTACGGAATTACGAAAAATACAAGCCGGTGTGCCTCAAGGTAGCGTACTAGGGCCGATCCTCTACCTTCTCTATACCGCCGACCTGCCTACGAAAATCGGAGTAACAACAGCAACATTCGCAGATGACACTGCAGTATTAGCTTCACACGAAAATCTAATTCTGGCGACTCAAATGGTGCAAAGCAATCTTGATGACATTCAAAAGTGGCTAAACATTTGGAGAATAAAAGCAAATGAAACGAAATCAGTCCCTGTGACTTTTACTACCCGAAGAGAGACTTGTCCTAAAGTATCACTTAACGGCCAATAGATTCCGCAATCTGAGGTCGCTAAATACTTAGGCATGCACTTTGATCGCCGACTCACGTGGAAAACACATATATTTACCAAAAGGAAACAGCTTGGACTCAAATTACGAAAACTATTTTGGCTTTTAAATCGAGAATCACAACTCACGCTTGAGAATAAGCTCCTGCTATACAAGGCGATTTTAAAACCAGTATGGACATATGGAATACAGTTGTGGGGAACGGCAGCCAATTCTAATATAGAGATACTTCAACGCTTCCTGTCAAAAATATTGAGAATGATAGCTGATGCACCATGGTTTGTAACTAATGATGCCATATATCGCGACCTACAAGTGCTGAGTGTCAAAGAGGAAATCCAGGAATATAGCAAAAATTACAGTGAGAGACTAAAGATGCACCCAAACATTCTAACAGTCAACATAATGAAACCACGACTAATCAGGACACTCAAGAAGAAAATTCCATTCGATCTTACGCACTAGAATAGACAGATCCTTCTGGCGTATATTAAACTTTTACTCCCAGTGACATAATACTTCTTAACTTTATTTAAATTGATATTATAAGTGTTAGTTTAATATAATAATTAAGAATATCTGTGTAAGGGCGCATCACTGGATGGGTACCTTCCACGATTAATTTCTACAACAAAAATATTGCTGAATGTCAACAAGACAGATTGTAATAAAATTGGGATGTTAAAAAAAAAAAAAAAATTATTTGATTAGTTTACATGATACATATTATGCAGCTCATTTTCATTATGTATTATCTATAGGAGCAGTATTTGTAATTTTCGTAGATTTATTAATTGAAATCCATTAATTATTGGATTAATATTGAATAAAAAATGTTTAAAAGTTCTGTTAAAACTTTAAATTAATACTAACTAATTAATTTAATTAATAACTAATTTAAATTTTAAAAATATTTATTGCAGTAAATTTACCTTTTTTTCGACAACATTTTTAGGATTAGGAAGACTAACTCGACGATATTCTGATTATCCTGATTTATATTTATGTTGAAATTTAATTTCATCAATAGATTCTTTAATATCATTAAAATTAGAGTTATATTATTTTTATTTTTAATTGAGTTGTGAATTTATTTTGTAATATGTCAATTTGTCAGTTTGTTGAACTATTGGACAGTTAAAATTACCTTATTAGAGTGTGAAAATTATTTTGTGTAAAGATAGTTCGTGCAACTTTGTCTTTTATGGATATTTTATTTAATTGGACATCATAGGAAGTGTTTCCATCTCACATGGCTTTGATTTTAAATATTCCTGTGTTGAATTGCAATCTAAGGACGCACACAAATATATATACATACGTATATAACAATACAATAGAAGCGGTTCATGTACTTCAAGAAGAAAATAACATCCTAAAAGAGGTAGATAAATCTCATGAATATCATCTTTTGGAACTGAAACAGGACAATCGTTATCATCTCAGGAGCACCACGATTATTGAGCGAGAATCTTTGTTCTATAGTTTCGGGTATCTGTGTTGCTGCCGGTGCGCCTCTAGGTTTTGACAATCTCGTACGTGCTAATAGGATGCCGATCAGTCCTTCTGTAATTAATAATTCTCACAACATACCTCCAGGAGCCTTTGGTGGTATTTCATCAAATTTGGTACGTCCTAATAGCTCATCGAAATCAAGAAATATTTGTGCACATTTTATTCATCCTGGTGTCTGTGAGAAAATAATTTATGCTCGTCGCACAAAAGGCAGATTAAAGTTAATGAGTAATATTTTTTTGCATGTCTATATATTTTTTTTTTTGCACGTCCATATATTTTTTTGCTTGTCTATATATTTTTTTTTAAATATTATATATTGTTATATTCTTTCTTTTGATTTATTGTAATGCATGCCAGCAAATTTTGTCAACTTTATAGTTATTGAATATAATTTTATCTTTCCTTTTTTCTATTACCTTTTTTCGTTGTTAATTTCATTATTAGTTGAGATTATAAATGTTTCGACAAGGCCTAAATGTTTGTGAATCCGAGCGATTACGACGTAATGAGTTTGAAATATTTATGAAATTTCCAAACTATGGCATTTTAACATCTAATGCAATTGGTAGGTCTAAGCCGTTAATTATTTTATTTTAATTTTTAAATGCACCTACGTTAAATCTATATTATTGTTAAAAGTTAATGGGGTTAATTCGAATTGGCCCAATAGTGACTTATACTTCAACGAATATTTGTCGCAGTCTCTTTACAAACTCTTCACGAAAACTACAAAATTCGCTAAAGATCAGGACTTGAGAGTGCAGCGAAAAGGTGAGCGAATCTATTCAAAATCTTCAAGTGGTGAAAAAATAATGCAAATCACTAAAGAGAAAGATTTTCCATCGGATAGACTAAATCTAATTAACCCGCCTACTTTTGCTTTTACTACGGCCAACCAAACGTCTTCTTCGAATATAAGATGTTGCTGTCAAAACGCTCACGGACTTCGAACGAAACTGGATCATCTCAGGGTTTCAATCAATGCGTACGTTAAATCACCAGCTTATCGCGCTTTTAGAAACCTGGCTAAACAATTCAATTTCGAATTCTGAACTGGGCTTTACAAATTATAATGTATTTAGGTGCGATCGAGCCTACGTGTCTTACAACTCCTTAAGGGGGAATATTGTACTGATTGCTGTGAGAAGCCAAACGGCCGAACATATTTTTGAATAACTTACATTCAACAGTTATCAGTACGTTATCGGAACATCGTATGTTTCACCCTTGTTCCATTTATCTGCATATTGTGAATATCTGCAATATATAAATATGCTTGTCGGCAAAGTAGGTGATTGTGACTGGATGTTGCTCGGAGATTTCAATTTGCCAAAAATACTGTGGAACTCATTAGATGATACAATTAATATCAACACCTGTGGTTACGTCTTACCTATTGTCATGAATAAAGCAACAGTTCTGTGTGACGCATCTGTAACTATGAACCTGAAACAACTGATGCAACCGCTTAGTACTAAAGGATACTCGAAGGATACTCACTCGATCTTATTTTTACGTCAATACCCGCTCAATGTATTATAGACGTCGATCCTCTATTGCCAACTGATTCCCACCATATTGCAAGTGTAATCAATTTAGATGTCTCCGTCACACCATCTTTACATCACAAAAATGCATTTTTTCAATTTCTTAATAGCAGACTATGTTAGTATAATCATTGTGTTACCTCTTCTAGATTGGAGTGCAATTTTGAATTCATCACATATAAATGTTATGACTGAAGCATTTTATTCAAATTTTAAATCTATTTTACAGCGTCACGTGCCCAAAAAGATAATTTCTAATAGCAATCGGCCGAGTTGCTTTACTTCCGTTTTAATACAGTTGATTAACGCTACAAAAATAGCACACAACGTCGCCGCTAATGTATCTCCAAAAAATTCTCTATTATTCTCTGAAATTCTCTGTTATATGTATTATACGAATGTATGTAATTTCATGTGTAAATGAAGTTTAATTATCTTTTACTCCTTTTATTGTATTTAACCCTATCGAAAATAAATTGGTAACGCTCGAAAACAAATAAGAAAAACGCTCGCCCCGGTGGGGAATCGAACCCGGGTCCTTCGCTTACTACGCTAACGCCTTAACTACTACGCTACGCTCGCTCTTATCTAATTTTGTATGACGAAGGATGGTTACTATCCGTAAAGCCTCCATGACGAAGAAATTATTATCACCCTATACAAATTGGATACTGTGCACTAATGTACAATGAAAGTCCATTAAACTTTATGCCTTTATTGTACATGTACATAATTCAGCTCCAGCCGAAATAATTTCTGCATTTGACGCAAATATTATATGCATATTTTACGTAGGTGTTTTATTTTTTGCCTTTGTAATGAATAATATTTGCATAAAATACTTAATCATTAGTGAAGGGGGTTCTAAACTGCTCGACCGATAAGGTAGGAATTTTCACTAAAACCCGTAAATAAAAAGTGACAGAAACGATTTTTCGAAATTCGGGGTCTTTAAGGGCAATATTAATTACTATAGATGGTATCATAGAAAATAACAGAGACATTAATTGAAAACTGTTGTGAGTTACGAATGTGAAAAATCTCAATGTAATATTCTATATTATCATTCATATATCATGTGTATATGCTTAACATATATCTACCCAAAATTTCCTGTCTTCATTTTTGAACGATATATAATTAATTTTCTACGTCTATGCCTTCAAAACTTTTAGATGTATAAAAGTAACAAATAAATAATTTAAAAACTACATCTTGACTTTATTCCATTACAATAATCAACGGTGTAAGAATTTAGATCCAATTCCTTTTTTCGATGGAAGTTATATCAACGATATAAGAATTTATGTCAGCTAATTCCTCATTTCGATGGGAGTTATATCATTGATATAAGAAAATACAATTTAGGCTGCAAATTGTGATAAAGATAAGTTATTAATTACATTTTGCACCCTTTAAAAGTAATATTATTAGTTTGGTAATCATCGGTTGCTTCTTTTCAAGAAAAAATGCATTTTTTGTTTCTTCGTCGAAAGTCCACTAGGAGCCCAATTTCACCAGTGTTTTGTATTAACTATTCCACTACCTTAAAGTAACTAATTGATATCAAACTACTTTGAATAGTTTCAGAAGCGTAAAATCTACCTAGTTTCATGATTATATTAGAATTTTTAGCATAATTTCCATTTTTTTTCAAAAATAACATTTTGATGAAATACGATTGCGAGTGGACTTTTCATAAAGAAACAAAAAAATTGCATGTATGCATGGTATGCAATAAAAATTGAAATTATGCTAAAAATTCTAATATAAACATGAAACTTGGTAGATTTCGCTCTTCTGAGACTATTACAAGTAGTTTGATATCAATAAGTTGCTTTCAAGTCAGTGAAAAATAACATTTTGATGAAATACGACTGCGAGTGGACTTTTCATAAACAAACAAAAAATTGCATTTTGTATTAACTTTTTCATTGACTGAACAGCAACTCATTGATACCAAACTACTTGTAATAGTTCCAGAAGAGCGAAATCTTCCAAGTTTAATGTTTATATTAGAATTTTTAGCATAATTTCAATTTTTATTGCATACCAAGCAACTGTTCTTTAACAGGTTTGGTTAAATCATATAAAAATGGAAATTGTGCTAAACATTCGAATATAACTATGAAACTTGGTAGATTTTGTTCTTCTGAAACTATTCCAAGTAGTTAGATATCAATCAATTGTTTTTAAGGTTGAAAAAGTTAATACAAAATGCAATTTTTTTGTTTCTTTATGAAAAGTCCACTCGCAATCGTATTTCATCAAAATGTTATTTTTGAAAAAAAAAATGGAAATTATGCTAAAAATTCTAATATAATCATGAAACTAGGTAGATTTTACTCTTCTGAAACTATTCAAAGTAGTTTGATATCAATTAGTTACTTTAAGGTAGTGAAATAGTTAATACAAAACACTGGTGAAATTGGGCTCCTAGTGGACTTTCGACGAAGAAACAAAAAATGCATTTTTTCTTGAAAAGAAGCAACCGATGATTACCAAACTAATAATATCACTTTTAAAGGGTGCAAAATGTAATTAATAACTTATCTTTATCACAATTTGCAGCCTAAATTGTATTTTCTTATATCAATGATATAACTCCCATCGAAATGAGGAATTAGCTGACTTAAATTCTTATATCGTTGATATAACTTCCGTCGAAAAGAGGAATTGGATCTAAATTCTTACACCGTTGATTATTGTAATGGAATAAAGTCAAGATGTAGTTTTTAAATTATTGATTTGTTACTTTTGTACATCTAAAAGTTTTGAAGGCATAGACGTAGAAAATTAATTATATATCGTTCAAAAATTAAGACAGGAAATTTTGGGTAGATATATGTTAAGCATATACACATGATATATGAATGATAATATAGAATATTACATTGAGATTTTTCACATTCGTAACTCACAACAGTTTTCAATTAATGTCTCTGTTATTTTCTATGATACCATCTATAGTAATTAAAATTGCCCTTAAAGACCCCGAATTTCGAAAAATCGTTTCAGTCACTTTTTATTTACGGGTTTTAGTGAAGATTCCT
This sequence comes from Trichopria drosophilae, assembly GCA_030407085.1. NCBI lineage: Eukaryota > Metazoa > Arthropoda > Insecta > Hymenoptera > Diapriidae > Trichopria > Trichopria drosophilae. The sequence goes on from CM059587.1 coordinate 54,009,997, forward strand.
ACCTTATCGGTCGAGCACTTTAGAACCCCCTTCACTAATGATTAAGTATTTTATTCAAATATTATTCATTACAAAGGCAAAAAATAAAACACCTGCGTAAAATATGCATATAATATTTGCGGCAAGAGCAGAAATTATTTCGGCTGGAACTGAATTATGTACATGTACAATAAAGGCATAAAGTTGAATGGACTTTCATTGTACATTAGTGCACAGTATCCAATTTTTATAGAGTGATAATAATTTCTTCGTCATGGAGGCTTTACGTATAGTAACCATCCTTCGTAATACAAAATTAGATAAAAGCGAGCGTAGCGTAGTGGTTAAGGCGTTAGCGTAGTAAGCGAAGGACCCGTGTTCGATTCTCCACCGGGGCGAGCGTTTTTCTTATTTGTTTTCGAGCGTTACTAATTTTTTTTCGATAGTGTTAAATACAATAAAAGGAGTAAAAGATAATTAAACTTCATTTACACATGAAATTACATACAATCGTATAATACATATAACAGAGAATTTAAGAGAATAATAGAGAATTTTTTGGAGATACATTAGCGGCGACGTCGTTCATTTTGCATTTTTGGAGATATATTAGCGGTGACGTCGTTCGAGACGTCGTTTAGGACGTCTTTCAGGATGTTCGCCACTACCCCATTTTCGCAAGTCGTTAATGATGTCGTATAGGATGTCATTGACGACGTCGATAACGACGTCACGTACGACGTGATAAACGTCTTTTTTCGACTGGGCTGCGTACATTTGGCATAGGTGGTTCATTATTGGCTTGGTTATACTCTTATCTCATAGGGGTACACAGGACGTCCACGTAAAGGGTTATATATCTCAACACTATCATACTCCCTCAGGCGTACCACTAGGGTCTCACCTGAGTCCATTGTTATTTATTATATTCATTAATGATTTGGCAAATGTTATTTTTTCTTCACATTTTCTTCTTTACGCGGATGATCTCAAATTTTACGACATAATAAGATATCCATTAGATGCCACGAACCTTCAACGTGACTTGAAGAATATTGTAATATGACGTAATACCAACCGCCTATATTTAAATGACAATAAATCACTTCTCCAACACACGTTCGATTATGGAATAATAATATATGCTAGACAATCACGCCCAATAAAGCTAATTTTGTTGGGATTAATAAGGAACTTGCTTCTGCTGATTGGATGAGCGTGATCGAAGAAGTCGATCGAAGTTTTCAATTTTTATAACATCTTGTTTGAGAGTATTACCGAACATACACCGTTAATGCAATTGATGTCAAATCGTTTTCGTCCACGGTACAACCATTAATTAAAGGAACTTATTTTTAACAAGAAAAAGTTCATAGGAATTGGAAAAGATTTAAACTGCCATCTGATTTTACAGAATTTAAGCGTCTTAACGCGAATCGCATAAGCCTCTAAATCACTCTATAAATTGCACATGGTAGGCATCGAAGCGAAATCGAAATCGAATATAAAAGCCGTTTAGTCTTATATCAACTCAACACGTAATACATTGCCCTCTTTGAAGAAGTTCCGTAGTAACTCTTCGACAGACAATAACGGCATTGCGGAATTATTCAATAATTATTTTAGTTTTGTTTATTCAGTAGGTCCGAATTTCGATCCGTCATTAGAATATACAGCCTCAGAAAATTCGATCAACCCATTTTCTATTTCTTTAGTTGAGAAAAACATCACGAATTTAAAGGCAACATGCACACGTTGGGGTCTGTCGTAATTCCTTCTATTTTAATAAAGAACTGTTCCATTTCTTTGATAAATCAATTGTATTATTTATTTAATGCATCATTGAACAATGTCATTTTTTCGTCTAGCTGGAAAGAAATATTTATCACACCCGCTTTTAAGAATGGTGGTATAAATAATGTAGAAAACTATAGACCAGTAGCTGTAATAAGCTGCATTCCAAAAGTGTGTGATTTTATTGTAGCTAACAAATTATAGTACGTATTATCTCAACATATTATTGATAATCAACTGAAAATCAACAGCTACGAACTTATTATTGGCTTGCGATGGCCTCCGTATCTGTCTAATAGGTTTCAAAAGGTAAAAATCAAGAACGGTACATCATCGTCTTGCAAGATCCCTTCTGCTGTACCCCAGGGATCACATTTAAGTCAAATCTTGTTTAATTTTTACATCAACGATATTTACACAAAGAAAATTCTTGATTTTTGCCGACGACGTGAAATCATTTCTATAATCTTATTACCGATGGATGCATCTAAATTGCAAAACGATTTGGACTCGATTAGAGAGTGCTACAAATCAAATTTCCAGCCCTTAAACAGAGTAAATAAACATGTCGTTCTCGGGGTAGTACTTCGTGACAATTTTATATATGAAGCATCATATCGAACCAATTATGCGCTGCACGCTGCCATTCCCAGACTGAGACATGTTTGGATTGATTTAGCTGCAGATATTTGTGACTGCAATTCTTACGGTAGATTTAAGAAATTGTCATCTACTTACTTAAATATTATTCATAAGTGTTTATAAGTGGTGTTATATTTTTATATTTTTATATTATATTTTTCTATTATTGTTTTAATGTAAATAGTAGGTCGTTCCAACAAATGCTATATGTGTACGTTTATACATATGTGTATTATTAAGGACAGCAATGTCCGTTTATTAATAAATAAAAAAAAAAATTTTTAAATAATGTAATAATTATAATATTTATAAATTATTAGATAATCAAATAATTGAATTGGTTTGAAGTTTAATTCCTATATTATCATTATTATTTATGGCTATTTTATCATTAAAAATTTTATATTTAACTTGTAACGCGCAAATAGCGTGTACATGTATGCGTGTATAATATGTATGAGAGTCCGCGAAAAGCGCATGTCTGCTCCACGGCCGATTTCGAAGAGACCGGTACATATGCTAATGCACGATAGATTATATGTTACAGATTAAGAACAATAAGGAAGGAAACAGCGAACATCACGGAGAACGGTAGCAATCACGTGATGCGCGAGAAGAAAAACAGAGAACACGCATAAGGGCCTAGTGATAAGAACGGACTAGTAGCTCGGTAAGTGACGCAACTATGATTGATGGTGCACCGAGCCCCATTATTGGCGCATCCGCAGCTCGACACTTGACTCGTCGGAAAATTTTGCTGGAACGTCAGCAGACGTGTCCGAAGTGTTCACCGTAATGAATCGCTACAATTAGCTACTACTGTAACGGGATGTGAGTTCGTGTGCGTTCGAAAGATCCGCGATTTGGAAAGTTTTGGGAAAATATCCCGATCTGAATGATCTTGTGGAAGTCATCTCGTTTCAGTCATTCCGTTTCAGTCATCCCGGATTCCCAGCTGCTTAAACCTATTCTTTTAAGGTCAGGTTACCATGGATTTCATGTTTTTTTAAAAATAAATTTTATTCACACTAAAAAACGTTTTTAAAAATCGAACTTTTTATATCTTAAAATACATGTTATCAACAATTAAAATATATTTTTTCGTAATTTTTTTTTTCAAAATGGCGGCTCAAAGTCGCTCCTCCTCCTTTAAAAATTATTTCAGTAACAGCCTTCACTGCACAATAAATATGCCGTAAGCTATTATAATAGGCATTTACACTTAATGCATTCGATGGGATGTCCATCAGTCCACAAAAATTTAATAAACCATAAAAACCAACTGCTATCAAGCGCATTGCAAAAACTATCCTTCTGTTGATTTCGTAGCCACTACTTATTTTTGGAGATGAAGGGATTGGTTCACTCTTCTCACAATTACAGATGATTTCTAGTAGAAAACCCAACCCTTTTAAAACACTTTTTCCGAATCTCACTTTCTGACCACAGTTTACACAAGCAACTCTTTGCTGCAATAATACAAACACAGACCACTGAACGATCACGTAAGCCAGAGACGGATCGAAAGTTACTTCCAATTGCGGCTGGTTGTTTTTCAGTTTTTTAGCAGCAGCCCTGTTTTTTTCAATGTTACTATCTGAAGTATGTCGATTACGACTAAATCTCCTCTTCTTCGATCTATGCGGTATTCCCGATGATGTTTTTCTATCCATGATGAATGTTTAGTACACACGAACGACAAATTTACAAACGCGTGCAAAGACTGAAGCGAACTATTACCAACGAAAATGCCAGGTATACTAAACTAGAAACTCTGCTGGAACTACAGAGGAGTAAACTTATTAAAACCGAAAGGAAACAAAACAATAAGGCGGTCCGTTGGAATGTAACAGCCGCCACCACACCGGGTGCTCAAGCGGCCCGATTTATTGATTACCGCGCTCCGTTCTCCCCTCTTTTATACCTGTTTTTCTGTCGATCGGACCTTCGGGACTAATTCTATGTTATTTTTAAGAGTATTTCCTAGCGATTTACGAAAAAAATATATTTTTCGATTTTTCCAAATTTTTCATGGTAACCTGGCCTTAAGTAAGTTTTCATTGTTCGGATCGATCGGTTTCAGAAGTGCTCAAATTTTTAGGAGCCATATCGAAAGTAATCGCGCCGATTTTCCAAACGCGACGTTCGTCCTTGCCTCCGCGAGAACGATAGAGTTTAAAAGTGATAGTTCAGATGTAAATTGTCACAGTATTTAATAGAACCTAAATTTATCCAATTAACCTTGTTTTATTTTCTCGTATTTATAGAATCCAACCCCTCTCCACAGTCAGTTTAAATATCGGTTTAAACTGTTCAGATTGAGTCAGTCGGCTTCAGAAAAAAAGATAGTGTTCCTGGGTTTAGCCCAGAAGTTATAACGTGTAACTGTTTTATGGTTAATTAATAAACTGATATGAGAATATATATATTCTAATATTCTAATATGGTTAGGCCTCATGGCGCCACTGCGGATCGACAGGATCCTATTGTGGCGAACCTAGCTAGTTAAAGCACATCCCGTAGCTGCAGCTTGTCCATAAAAGCTACAATGCTACTGAATGAGTAGTTTTTGATTTCTTCTGCGATAAGAAAGTCTTTTCCGAAGATCGATTTACGTTTCTGACAGGTTGCTGTGCAGAGTGTTAATAAGTGTTTCCTCTTCACTTAGACAGAAGCAACAGAGTGTGGTGTCTGTCAGCCCCATTTTTAGGGCGTGCTTTTTTAGGCGACAGTGTCCTGTTAACACTCTTGTTACTGCTGTTGCTGTATTTCTGTTTGAGCTGGTGATTTCCATGGCTTTCGATCCGTTGTAGCCTTCTATAAGTGCTTTTGAGTGTCTAGGGTTTGTTATTGTGCCCCAGTTTTCCTTAGCATCCTTTATTATTGAGTTCCTAAGTAGTTTTTTCGCTACTTTGGAAATTATTCCTATGGTCGGTTCCGGGCCACAGAATTTTTTATTGGCACCTAATTTGGCCAGTATGTCGGCTTCTTCATTGCCTTTATTACCTGCATGTCCTTTTACCCATTTTAAAATGACCCTGTTGTTATTACGGGCGAGGGTGTTCAGAGCGGAAATGCAGTCTTTTACAAGTCTGGAGTTTACCTCTAGTGCCCCCAGAGCCATTGAGGACGCTTGGCCACCTGTTAAGATAACTGTAGTATGGTTTTTGTACTTCCTGTCCAAATTAAGTTGCACGCATTCTCTTACGGCCATTAATTCCGCTTGAAAAATATAGCGTATCCCGTACTGCTCGAATTTTTTGACCTATCGGTGTACCACACAAATGAGGTCCTTGTCAGGTCATTCTCTATCGATGTCTGTGGCTCCCACGACAACGACTCAACCTTAAAGAGCCTGGCTTCCCCAGGTTCTAGTTTAGTGTCATCTGTGGGTATTCCCAGAATCGGATTTCGCAAGGTTTCCCTTTTGAGGTTGTTAATCCTCGTTGATAACCAATTTAATCTCTCTCCAGTTAGCACTCTGTACATGGTACTTCTTGCCTCGTTTCTCACATGTAAACGGAGTGGTGGCATGTTTAGAAGTGCTTCCAGGGCAATTGTTGGAGTTGAGCTTAGCACTTGTTCCCTGTCATTCGCGAAGTAAGCGCAAGGACTTTTTTCGCTTTTGACAGGATGTAATCCAAGTGTTAGCTCCAGGTAAGGCTTCTGTCTAGTATAATTCCTAGATATTTGCTTTGCTCGGCTAATGGGATTGCTTTGCCGCCTAATTAAGCAGTTTGAATTTCCCCATTTTCTTTTTGATTTTATCTTACCATTTTTCTTAGTGAAAGGAATCATTACTGTTTTATCCGCATTAACCGACAGTTCATTTTCTTAACACCACCTGCTCACGATGTTTAAGGCAGCTTGCATTCTGGTTGTCAAAGTGTCTAGGCAGATACCTCGGATTATGATGACTATATGTGGGAACAACGTGCAGAATCACGAGCAGCTAGGGAAATAAAAGGTCACTCCCGGCAGAGCCCCGCATGCCGTTCGAAGGCTTAATACAATGGGAGGGCGCCCGGTATCCCAAGGGCATCGTTAGCAGTACAGCTTCCCCTGTACCATGCATCCTTCGGCACGATAGCATTACACCGGTGGATTGGGGGATCGATATTGGTCGCAGGACCTCAGAGGTCCCTTGTCCCAGTTCCCCTCCAGCCCGAAGGACAGAGATGGCGCGTGAGCTTCCGGCCCCAATCTCGCAATCATTCATCGGAAAACCCGTCAATAGAGTTCCGAGCCATTTAATTAGAATACCCGTTTATAGGGTTCAGCATTCTCTCTTCATTCATGCATACTGCCTTCGTCTCAGGACCTCCAAACGGTTTCTGCTAAGTCCCCCCACCACGTCAAGGTCACACGATTCAATTGCGGGGGAATTGATATGAGAGTAAGTGTAACTCGTGCCGAAAGTTACAAATGTGCCAATTGTTAACAAAGGCACCACCCGGAAAAACCCGAGTTGAACACTTTGAAGGAGAGTACGTTAGGTGACAATTAAAGGAGAAGAAAACTCAAATAGGAGAAAGGTATGGTTCCGGATAAATAAAACTCTATTATTAATGTAGAAGAAAAAAGTATTTATAGCCCGAGAAATAAGAGAAAGCCGGGACACAGTCGGTACTCACGATAATTGGTGTGTCGCACAGGTATGGAAACCCTCACTCTCTCTCTCTCTCTCTCTCTCTACAAACTCCTACCACGGACGTCGCTTATCCCGTTCTCTGGCAGAGATTCACCACAAGGTCGTAAAATGGATGGGACGTCGATTGACCGCTAGCACACAGAAAATAGGGATTCACAATATAGGGACGACTGGCCCCACGCAGAACTTTTCCCAGTTCCTTTCTTTTTAATGGAAGCCAAAACGTGTCGCCAACAACATACACGTACGCGCTCGCGGATTCCAAGTATGCAGAGGTCTGACGTTCCGGTTTTCGGCAAACACTTACCGTATGTTCTCCAGCGTTGCCAGCTCCCTCCCGCCTCCCATTCCTACGGCTGCCAACTTAACAAATTCATTATTAGTAAGTCGAACTAGACCGCGAAATAACCTGGGGAATGACAGAATGCTTTTTCTAATACCTAAAGACTAGCTTTTCCGTTACGAACGGATTTGGTTGTAACCGAATTCAGTTCGATTGGGGGTAGTCAACACGGAAAGGAAACAACATTGGTATAATATCTCCTTTATAAAATTGGCGTCACAACGTAAAGGGCCGAAAAACGTGTAGAGAGGGTTCGGTTTGAAAAAGTTCCAAGAGTTCATAGTCAATTCAAAAATCACAACTGTTCAAAATTCTTATTTTCATATTTGAAATTTCATATATTGTAACGTGGCAATACGTTACAGCTGTGGATCTGCGTGAGAATCAATCCAAAGGGGTGCTGCAGAGCCTATAATGGGGGGACTGTCGATCGTGGCGCTAAGTTTTTCTTGGCACTGTTGCTCGCGGGGGTCATATCAAGGGGTAAATGGGGGGACTGATGTAGTGGCGCTGGTTTTTTTGGATATGACTCCAAACCATGAGTTGGTATAGTTCCATAATAGGGGGGACTGTCGTCGTTCGTGGCGCTAATTTTTGTAAGGAACTGTACTGACCCGTGGCGAGGGATTACCGCTCCGTACCGAAACGGACTTTGTCTGAACGGGAGGCTTTATCTGGGGGTCAATAATATTTTTATCGGGGGCACTGCTATGATGGCGCTAGACTTTTGATATCATTGTTTTTTTTTTTGTAGAAAATTGTGACTTTCATGGAAATTCGGTGGCGGTAAGCGTTTTGTATAATAGACTTTGTCTTGCCGGGAGGCTTTATCTGGGGAACGATAACGATCACTATAAGGGGGGACTGCTGTTCGAAGCGGTAATTTTACAGTGACGTTTCGTATGGTTTTTGAGTTTTGGTTTTGTGATTTCGAGCAATGGCGGCCGGAGTGCCGTAGAAATTATAGACTTTGTCTTGCCGGGAGGCTTTATCCGGAGAATAAGGATATTCTTTAATATAAAGGGGGGACTGCTGTGAAGGCCCTAATTTTTTAGATATCCTACATTGCGTTGTGAATGTTGAGATTCTGGGGTCGTAAAAAGTAACTTAAATTAATTAGGGTAAGTTAGAGTAAGTACATACATTACATACATTGGTCAGATTTACTTGCCAACTTTATGCCATCTATGGCTAATCGGGCAAGGCTTAGTCATCATCCCACACAGGACGATACAAACAAGTAAACAATCACAAATACTACACATAATCGACACCGTCAACAGTTAGTCGGCGGCCTGTAGCAGGCGCATCGCAAACATTGTCTTATTTTCATTCAAGACAATATTGACGAAGCGTCGACCACGGAAAAACCATTCACGGTGTCGATAACTACCGACTGATGTCGGTAGCAGTCCCAAATTCGTACCTTCGCCCAGCAAGGTTTCCTGAATTATCCGCAATGGAAATAATCAAAAAAAGTTGCCGGACGGGGATTCGAACTTGCGACCTAAGGAACGTTCAGTTTACGAGGCGAGCATGCTAACCACTTAACCATCGCGTTCCTAAGTTAGAGTAAGTTAAATTAAGTTATGGTACATTAGAGCAAGTTAAATTAAGTTAAAATAAGTAAAAGTAAGTTAAATTAAGTAAATTAAGTACTGTCTCTCTCTCTCTCTCTCTCTCTCTCTCTCTCTCTCTCTCTCTCTCTCTCTCTCTCTCTCTCTCTCTCTCTCTCTCTCTCTCTCTCTCTCTCTCTCTCGAGCTACAACTTACCTCAAAGAGCATATGACCTGCAATGAATATTTCACCAGTTATCGATCTAAAAATGGTAAAAATTGCCTTTTTTTTTGCATTTTTCGCGTCTAATTCGTTTCCACAAAATGCTAGCGAAATATCATATACAACAACGTTGTAGAGCTTGAAAAGGCGAAGAATTTGGCCCCTCATACGTTTCATTGTGATAAAAATTGAGTCCGTCGGGAGACGTTAAAAATCAGAAAACAGACGAAAAATGGATTAGGCATTGCAAACACCTGTACCCGGCTATACGACTCGAGATTGACTGAGGGATCATCGATGCATCTTACTACAATACCACCAGCTGTCGAGAGAGCACGCGCACTTGTTTTGAAATTTAGCACATTCCACGAAGGCACACATCTCGATGGTACAATGTAGAGATATATTATGAGCTACACTATACTAAATATTTAAAATAATGTCGAATTTATTAGCGTTGAATTTTCATTGTGTATAACCGTATACGTGTTTTCTAATAAATAGGATTCGCAAGTTGTAGGTATAAAATATGTTAAGCTATGAAAAATTTCGTTTTACAAGCAATATTTTTATCGAGTATTTACAAACGCATACTCAGCGTTGCAGAATTTATGTTGCGTTTATAATGCAACCAACATGAAATTTAAGACCACACCGTATGATGAACGTGTTAAAATCAACGAGATCTTTCAGACCGTTTTTGATATCGTATCATACAATGTCGAGGCGTGAAATTTTGATAGCGGTCTTAAATGCCGTTAAAATTGCGATCCGATATGATGGGTGCCTAAGAAGAAAGTGTAGTGAAAGATTTTTGAGTGATTTACGTACATATAGCACAGATCAACTTTTGAAGTTTATGCGATATATCGCTTCTCACTGTGGACCGCGTGTGCTTTCCAAATCGGATAAATTAGGTGTACTTAAAAACCCCAAAGTGGCTTTAATAATCGGGAAGCACCTAAAAAATAGTGGTTAGAGGGACGTAAGATGTCTACATAACCTGATGTGGCGATATACGACATTACTAGGTAAGTGATAAATAAGCATATACAGATATCTTGGCATAAGTAATTAATAGTATTCATAACTTATGACCTATTGTTTTTATCCATTATGATTTGATCATCTGATGTACATTTAATTCAATGAATAAATGGGACTTTCAATAATAATTTATGCGTTGAAATTAAAATGAGCGTACATAAATTATGAATACTTGTGCTAAAATAAATAAAACGTCCTCACTTCCATTAAATTTAGTTGGATAGGTTCAAAAACAAACCTGGTATGACTATTTTTGATCTTGTAGTACGGTTTTGTAAATTAGCCCTAAATTAGAAAAACAGATACGCCAACTTCAGACCAGTTTCTCGAGTAAAGCGAATTTATATTCAACAATCGGAGTCACTTTTTATGTATGCATTTTATTGAATATAACTTGTTTCGGTGCAGAAAATCGTGAAAAAAAAGACTTTAAAGAATATATTTTTGATTCAGTGTGCGTAAAGTGCTACTCTACACACTTTTGACATTTTGGGAACGCACTTTACAAACGCTGGAATCAAAAAATATTGTTCGGCACATGTGCGAAAATATTTTTTGATTACGACCCTCACATTCGTTGAATATAACTTTTTCGCCCTTGTATCGAAAATAACTTTATTTTGCAAAATTGTTGCAATAATAAAGTTATTATAATTTCCTCATTGGAAATCGATAGAGAACACTTGAAAATAGTAGAAAAGGTAGCTTTCAAAAGTGTAAAATTCCTTTAACCCAGAATCTGAGCTGAAGTTGTCGTACCAGCATTTCTCATTTTGGGCAAAAAAAAGTTAGATAGCGTAAAATATGCTTTCTAAATGAAGCGCGCTTTAACGTAATTATTTGCAGCTTACAAAAATATGATGGATGATTCAGAGGGAGACGCAGACATTCTTGCGTGCACATACGATGCAGAAGTGCAAGGTAAACATATTTTATTACGAGTAAACCAAAGAGAAGTAAATATAAAACCGCTAATATGTAATACCTAGTAGTTAAAAAGTAATTGAATTATGTTGAGTAAAACTAATAAAATTACAATTTAAATAGATAATTATTTATTAAAATATTTCTGAAGCTTCATGTGCTCAAAATGTAGTGAGTCAAAACCATCAAAACTGCAATACATCAAGCACTAAAGTTCGTCAAATAACGTATGAATATAAGAAATAATAACATTAAATTCTTTTGCAGCGAGTACGGTAAAGAAAAATGAAGATGATGATGGAAGCGTACCCGGTACATCAGGTGTCAATACAAGGGAGACAGAGCATAATAAAGGTAGCGTAATTTTTAATTGATAGCATTTGAAAATTATTGATAGATCAAACCGATTGCTCGCTGGAGTTCTATAATTAATTCCTATATAATATTCTATTCTTAAATGTTATTCTTTTGTTTATAGCTTACCTAGATATGATGGGGGACACGGAGGGAGATTTGACACTTCTTTCCTGTACGTACGGTAGCGGTAAAGAAACTATTATCAAATATAAAAATTATATACAATATTTATATACGGAGAGAAAACAACTAGTTAAATTAAAATATATGATTATCTGTTTTTGCAGTGAATGAAGTAAATAAACACCAAGAGGACGGTGGTGGACCCAGTACCTCAGGCACTAACACAAGAGTAAGTATTATTGAGGATGTGATGATCAATCCGCCCATCAGGATTAATATTATAGATGACCTGATGATTAGCAGCAACACGGATGAAAGTGGTAGAGATCATAATAGAGTCAAAATAATTTTGGTATTTTATTTTTATTTACATTAATTTTGTGTTTTCTTTTCTATTTTGAAGAAGAACATGATATTTATGAGGATGAGGATGAGGATGATGATGAAAATGGTAGCATCACTGACAGTTGTAACCAGCAGACTGTTGGCGATCCCAACATAGACAGCGATACCGAGAGCGCTAGATCATCATCTCCTGTCGAGGTGGTGTGAGAGTCCTTAAACCCGTATAGTGGTAACACACCAACTGGTATGTATATTTTATATTCACATCCCTATTATTATAACTAAACAGTTTACCTATATTCACAGAAAACTCATTCCAGACAGGGAGCGGTCGTGAGAGAGTGCTCGAGGATGCCACACAACCGTATTTTCAGATAGAATCGGAATCATCAAGGCATTTTACGAGATTTGGATTATCTGGACGAGAAATAGATGGATATATACCAGAACCACGAACATCTACTGATTTGTATATATGGCTGGAGGAGTGCATGAAGTCGCTTCATGCTTATTTATGTGGACAGGCAAGACCTGCGGACTACATAGGCCTAACCATAAATTCCGACAAATTTCACAGTGGCCCCCTGTGGTTATCGTTCCGACCTGTAAGCGTTTTTAATTACAATGATTTATGGACATTACTTAATAATGCTGTGCAAAGCGCTAATGATTTTAGTATTAAGGATAAAATAACTATAAACGTTTCCGTTGTAAAAACAGTGTCCGGTTGCGGGCGTGTAACACTATCCGACATTGATGTACACAAAAAATCCATTCTATCTATACATAATAATGATAACATGTGCCTCCCAAGATCGCTAGTTGCAGGCTATATTTATTTACAAAGAGGTCAAGTACGCTCGGGAACTTTACACGAAAATTGGAATGCTATACGACGAGCCAGCGGCTCCTATCAAACCGAGAAAGCGCTGGAGCTCATTCATTTGTCTGGAGTTGATTGGCCTACTGTTGACGGATACGGCATTGCTCATATAAATGCTTTTCAAATTCACTTTGCACATAAAGGCATAGCGATTGTTGTGTATTCATATACTGGATTTGGACGTGGTGATGCGCCACTTTATGATGGTACGCAATTTGTCATTAACACAAGTAATCATGTATTAGGTACGATACGCATTATGTACTATGCACATTTAAAACATTACCAACCTATTTTGAATTTGGTAGCTGCAGCCGGGAGCAGGGGTTATTGTATACCATGCAATAAAAAATATAGAAACAATCACAGGTGCAAAGACGAGTGTTATAAATGTAAAAACATACCATCCTGCAACACAAATATTCCAGTTATAAAATGTAATGTATGTATGCGGACCTTCTTCGGTAGGTCGTGTATAGAAAACCACCGGAAACGAGGTTCGTTTGATAAAAATTACAGTGTATGTGAGAAAATAAAATTTTGTAAAAATTGTTGTAAGATGGTACAATACGATAAAAATGACAGACATGTATGCGGTATGAGTTTTTGTAGTATTTGCAATTCGAAATTGCCCGTAGGCCATTTTTGTTATATTCAACCACTGAAATCAAATGTGGAACGACGCGCGAAAAACATTTTTTTATTTTATGATTTTGTAACACAGCAAAATTTATCGGTTGAAGGTGATGAAGAAATAAAAATCCATGTACCAACTCTGTGTGTTGTGCAACAATCATGCGATTTCGGTTTTGAAAATACAGACCTTTCAATATTGTGTTCAAAACGCGGTATTCGCGAATATGTATTCAGAAATGACTGCGTAAAACAATTTGTGGAATTCGCAATACAACCGAGAAAAAATGTTTAATAACATAATATGCATTGCTCATAATTCTCAAGGTTATGATGCGCAGTTTATTTTGAAATATATTGTAGAAAAACACTGCACGCGCGATTTACCAACAGTCGTTATGAACGGGTCCAAAATAATTTTATTACAATATAAAAGTGTTAAATTTATCGATAGTTTGAATTATTTCCACATGCCGCTGCGTAATTTGCCAGCTGCATATGGTATAAATGATATTGAAAAAGGTACATTTCCACATCTATTTAACGTACCAGAAAATCAAAATTACGTTGGCGAATTATCGGACATGAAGTATTATTCACCTGGTGGGATGCATCCAAAAGAAAGAGAAAAATTTTTATCCTGGTACAATGATAAAAAACAACGTAGTTACGTATTTAATTTTCAAGAAGAAATAGAAAAATATTGCAAGCAGGATGTAACAATATTGAGATTGGCTTGTAGCGCATTTCGGAAAACATTTATGGAGTGTGGCGATGTTTGTCCATTTAGTGAGTGTGCTACAATAGCTTCAGCTTGTCTACGTGTATTTCGGAAAAGATTTTTAAAACCAAATCAAATTGGTATCATACCAACAGGTGGATACCGGCGTGCTGATAGGCAGTCCAAAAAAGCTCTTGCTTGGCTGCATTGGACGGAAAAAATCACGGGGCAAAAAATTCAACATGCGGGCGGTTCACGAGGAAAACGATTATCCGAAGGTTTTCTCGTGGATAGGTATTATAATTCTGCAGAAAATGATGACGAGAGTAAGGGTGTTGTATACCAGTACCATGGTTGTTTTTGGCATGGTTGCCCTCGATGTTACCGAATAAACAGAAATACAATTTTACCACGTACAAATGAATCATTGGACGTAAGGTATGAGCGCACATGTTTGACCTGTGAAAGAATAAAAAATTCTGGGTATACACCCAACTCCATTAATTTGCGCAGGGAATCCCCACTTTTGTCCTTGTTCTTGCCTACACGTCTTTATGTGAGAAACAAAGAAAACCACGGGGATTCCCTGCGCGAATTAATGGAGTTGGGTGTACATTGATCGAGGTTTGGGAATGTGTATTTGATCTCGAGTTAACTACTAATGATGCAGCTGTATAGTATATAAAATCAATATCACACGACCTGTTAATACAAAAACCTTTAGATCCTAGAGACGCCTTTTTCGGTGGCAGAACAGGCAACAATGTTAAAATGTATGAGTGTAAAAATTCTGAGAAAATAAAGTACGTGGATGTTTGTTCACTGTACCCGTACATATGCAAAACGGGTAAGTACCCCGTAGGTCATACAAAATTGTATGTAGGAGTAGAAGAGTGTAAAAAACTTGTTGGTGCTGAAAATAATATTAACGGCTTAAATGGTTTGATTACGTGCAATGTATTACCCCCCCCCCCCCAAATTTGTACCACCCAGTGTTACCAGTGAAAATGCATGGCAAACTGTTGTTCCCCTTGTGTCGTACTTGTGCGGAACAAATGATTCAGCGAGGATGTCCACACGAACGTGAAGAAGATCGAGTGTTAACGGGTACCTGGGTTTCTGATGAAATAGCCAAAGCTGTCGAAATGGGATACGTGGTGAACAAAGTTTACGAGATTTGGCGATACAAACGAAATTAATTCAAAACGTACGAAGATAGTACCATCCCCACCAAGACAGATATTAGCATGGCATCGAATGTCCGGCAGATAACGAAAGGGAAAAAGTCAAACATCGACAAAGAGATACCGATAACCTATTCAAAGAGTATGCTCGATAACGTTATTGATTCATTACCGTTTGAATTACATATACCAGGATAAAAATTTTGTGGACCCGGAACACGTCCTCGAGAAAGGTTACAACGAGAAGATCAAGGTATAAATCCGCTGGATGCAGCGTGTCGTTCTCATGATATCGCTTACAGTGATAATTTAGTGAACCGCCGTAAAGTTGATGAAAAGTTAGCAAAAGTAGCGTTTTCGCGCATGCTTGCAGAAAATGTTTCTACAGATGAGAAAACTGCGGCGGCTGTAACTGCCTGTTGTATGATTAGCAAGATTGCATTTGAAAAGATATTTTCGCGTATTAAATCATCTATGACCACATCTAAAACACATTTGAGACGTCTATCGCGGAAGAAGCAAAAAACATCCAACGAAAAGAAACATTCCAAAGAAAAGTAAAGAAAATGCATAATATTCTACACGAGATTTATTATGACCCTACTCAGTCATTGGCATATACAGGCTCAATTCGAAATTTGTACCAAGCAACGAATAAAAAGTTCCAATACAATCAAATATCTGAGTGGTTAGAAGGTCAAGACGCTTACAATCAGCATCGTCGTACGCGTCGTATATTTCGCAGACGTTCTTATAATGTGCGGAATATTGATGATGTTTGGGAAGTCGATTTAATGGATGTGCGTTCTATAAAGACTTATAACAATAAAAATACTTATTTATTGGTGGTAATTGACACACTAAGCAAATATGCTTGGATAGAACCTATAAGCGACAAAACATCGAAAAACGTTGCTAGGGCTTTCGAACAAATTTTGTTGAGAAGTGGGGGTAGACAACCGATGTCTCTTCAAAGCGATAAGGGAAAAGAATTTATCGGTAATCATATGCAAAATCTGTTAAAATCTAAGGATATAGGATTTAGAACTGTTCGTAATCCAGAAATTAAAGCCAGTATTGTCGAACGTTTTATAAGAACGCTTAAGGAAAGACTGTGGCGTTATTTCACGCATACAAATACTCGTCGTTACGTGGATGTGTTACAATCTATCGTCACATCTTATAACAACTCCAAACATTCGGGTACAAATATGGTACCAGGTCTCGTTAATTGGTATAATGCTGCAGAAGCTCGTTCAAATCTTATTCAACGCTATGGTGCTTTGAAACGGACATCGAAACCCCCTAAATATCGAGATGGTGACTTAGTGCGTATCAGTCGAGCAAAGAATGTCTTTGCAAAAGGTTACGAAGGTGGATGGACCACAGAATTATTCAAAATTATACGCATATCAAACACACGACATCCGATCGTCTACATACTTGAAGACCTCCAGGGTGAAGACATCGACGGGTTCTTTTACGAGGAAGAATTAAGTCGAGTTCAAAAAGATTTGAATACAGAAATTTTCGTAGTCGATAAAATTTTAAAAACTGTCGGTGTAGGTAGAAAGAAAAAATATTTCGTACGTTGGACGGGTTATCCCGATAAGTTTAATTCTTGGATTAGCGCAGACCAGTCAAACATTCGCAATGAAGGAAGAATTTAATATTATTTTACCAAGTAATAGCAGTATGGAATGTACACTGATAACAGAACCACCAACTTTATTACGCAATTACCACACTATATGCGTTTACAAGGAGAGTGGTATGTAGCACTTACAGAGATTCAAGTACCTTTGACTTTTCAACATATTTCTGTTAAGGAAGAAGATAGAAGTATTAGATTTACGAGATTTAAGACCCGCCCCACATAGATAGGATTATTAGCTACGCAAAGTAAAAGTGAGAGGATAAATACGGTACAGGTGTCTTACATGGCACCTGGGGTTTATAAGAGCGCTAATGCTTTAATCGAAGAGATTAACAGCTTGCCTTGTATAAAAGGACATCTGATATTTAGTGTTGGGCGGGGTGGCTACGCATCAATTTCACGAATCTGTGATGATGAATGTCTGGATAAAGAACACATAGTTTACCTACCAGGTAAATTAAGAAAGATACTTGGTTTTGATAGTACACCCACTTCTCATAAGCAAAACGACGCGATAGTCGTGAGTGATAATACTTTAATTTACAGCATACGTCCTGTAAACCTATTCTGTGTTCTACCTTCAATACTGATGGTGTACAGCGATATTTGCGAACCTTATGTCACAGGTGATGTTCAGACTCGTCTATTGCGGGCTGTGCCCTTTAAACACGATGATTATACTTACGGAGATATAAGAATATGCAATTTTTCGCCTACTGTATATATACCACTGCTCAACGGTTCCTTCCAAAGTATTGAAATAGATATAAGGGATGAATATATCGGTAAAAATAAAAAAAAAAATATGGAAAATATGTCCCATTTGATTACGGTACACTGACGGTGATACTGCATGTCAAACGTATTGATTAAAGGTAGATAAAATGGCTCATTACGTGGCATACTTTGATATCCAAATAGGAGGTAATATACATGTGGGAGGTGTGGGTCGCGTGTACAGAGGAGCGCTGTATCAGAGAGGACACGGACTCGGTAGTTTTCTTGGTGGTTTATTCAGAAGAGTAATACCCTTTTTTACACGAGGTGCAAAAGCTGTCGGTAAAGAAGCATTACGAACAGGCCTAAACATTGTGTCCGACATTGCGACGAACAATACACCGGTAAAAGAGACTATACGGCGTCGTGTCAAAGAGTCGGGGGCCAATTTAAAGAGGAAAGTAGAAGAAAAATTTGATGAGATGATGGAGGGGTCAGGGTATAAATTTCGGCGATACTCAATTGTTGGTCATTTACCCGGGGATAACACAACAATCGACAATCGTTATCATTTTCGATTGACTCAACCCCATTCAAGAGTTCCGAAGAAGTTGAACACGAATAGGACTAAGAAAAAAAGGAAGAAGGCGAAATCCCATTGAGATCAGAAATCAAGGAGTAGTCGTAAATATTCAACATCTAATCAGAAGTCAAAAAGGACGCGACGAAAAACAGTAAACAAGAAAAATAAGAGTCGTGCAGTAGCAGATATATTTAAATAATAGAAAATGTCTCTTTTACATACGCATTCGTGCGAATGCATGAAATCTGAACTGGATCTGTTTACACTACCACCTACTCAGACGATTATTGAGGGGTCTCATTGGGTACAGTATAAACCCATGTCGGCACTGTCTCATGATTCACCGATTGAATTTGTTTTACCTGGAAATGGAGAAGAATATATTGATCTAGCACACACGATGTTAAGTTTGCGTGTAACGTTAGCCGCTGACAAAGATATGCCGGATGATATACCACAAACAGAACGTGACACCCTCGGACCTGTGAATAATTTTATGCATTCGCTTTTCAACCAGGTTGATGTTTATTTTAATCAAAAACCAGTTTCCTCACCAAACAACGCATACGCCTACAGATCATATATTGAAACTCTGTTAAATTATGGTCCTGCTGCCAAAGGTTCCCATTTAACGAGTGTTTTATGGTATGATGACACGCCAAATCATATGGACGCGTTTAATAATAATGTGGGGCTCGTTAAACGTCGTAACATCATGAACGCAGGAAAAACAGTAGATTTGCTTGGCCATTTACATTGCGATGTATTTAATCAAAAAAAGTTATTACTGAATGGTGTGGAGGTATGTGTACGTCTCATAAAGTCTCGAGATGTCTTTTGCATCATGGATCAAACGGGTCATTATTACGCTCGTATTGAGGAAGCAAGTCTTTTAGCACGACGTGTGAAAGTTAATCCTGGTGATCTGCTTGCGCACGCCAAAAGTCTATCGAAAACAACGGCGAAATATCCCTTGACGAGAGTTGAAGTTAAGACTTTAACCATGCATAGCGGGATTCATGGGGAGACTCTGGACAATGTTATAATAGAACAGTTGCCAAAAAGAGTTGTCGTAGGGTGTATTGTACGAAACCAGTCCAACCCGGCCTGATTCCGTTGATTCAATTAATGCGTGGTTTGGATTAGGATTGTTGAGTGTGGTAGGATGCAATAATCTAATCGATTTGAGAAGGCGTGACATGTGTCTTTAATTCTCAGAGAAGAAAAAGCCCGAAGGCATAAAAAACCCCTTAACTCTTGTACAGTCGTATGAGTACGAACGTGTGAAGCGAATGTGTTAACCGACGTGATCGGCGTATCGAATTAGGTACCGCGGGCCCCGCGGTAATAGCATCGTGAGGGGCGTTTCACCCTGGCACACGTAAGTGCAGTTGGCTGTATACAGCAGGGGGGTTTCACCCTGGCACCATGCGGGTGCGATCGTTTTGTTTTGTTTCCGGAAACCGTATAGCGTCGAATTATCGTTAATCGTAAATCAACGAGACAGCGGTAATCGTATCGATTCGTGTAAATCGCGGAACGCGTATCAAGACGTCCGTATCTTGACGACTCCCGAACGAGACTGACTCATCGCCGATCGACTGCCGAACACCGCGCGGCGGCGAGCGCACGTCAACCGTGAATCTGCACCGTTGCCACGACACACGGATCCCCGCGAAAATTTAAATGGCGCCCGTCCAAACGGCGCTCCCGAGGTACAGGTTTACTTAATTCTAATTACAATGAAACATCGACGGAACATAGGGTTTGTAGAAAATAAAGCTTTCAATGGCCATCGCACGCTAAACCCATTTAACTTTAAACATTTCAATATCAATTTTCTATGTTTGTCAAATTTTGTTGTCAATTTTCAAAAATTGTCAAATCTTTATGTCGACGCTTTCCACACAATATTCTCGGGGACAGGTATACATTTTCTTAATGAAGGAAATTCCATCACACGTGACGGGTATGCAGGTGGATATTGCCTTTTCGTATTAGATTTGACACCCGATCTCTCAGCTAGTGATTCTACTCATTGGAATTTAGTCAGATATGGCAGCGTCAGAATTGAAGTACGATTTGCAACGGCTTTAGCAAGTACGGTCAATTGTATAGTTTACGCTGAATACGAAAATATGCTAGAAATCGATGCATCCCGGCAAGTTGTCGTTGATTTTGGGTCGTGAATTAATTCCTGCAGATGGCTCTCTGTATGCATAATCTTGTAAATTCCAACATTAACTGGAGAGTACAGTTGTCTTTTAGCCATGGCGCACGACAGACGTTACAATGGATCTAGTGATTGACGTACCGTTTTTTAAAGATATAAATAATAAAGTGATACCGAAAGAGGTATCCGTTTTGTCTATGAATAACGACTTTATCGGTCACTGGTTAGTCGGTCCACCATATTCAGTTGATGTGTTGTGCCGAGAAGCCAGGAAACAAAATAATTGGTTAACACATAACCATCATGGTCTCGTCTGGTTTGACGGTGAAGTACATGAAAACTCGTTATATAAAAAATTACGAGAAGTTACGATAAGTGCTCGAAATATATATGTGCGTGGAAAAAAAAAGTGGATGCTCCTAAACAAGGTGACCGACGCAATATAATAAATTTGGAGGAAGATAGCAGTTGTCCATCATTCGACGAGCTACCTTGGGCAGGTAGTTACTGCCTACAACATGGATGCAAGTTCAACTATTTGCGCTTTACTTGCGCGTTAAATAATGCACATCGTTTACGACTGTGGATACTTTCGGCGAATTTAGTGAAGAATAAAGAAACTGATAGCACGGACATTCCGGACATAGTGGAATATCCACTTACAAACACGTATAGAGCTATGGTTAGATACACGGTAGTCCTGAATGAATTTTAAATAAAGGTAAAAGGCACCTCCGATTTTCTTTTTTTATTCGTTTCAGGGACTCTTCTGAATAAGATTTATGCAGAAATTAAAATAATCCTCTTGGCCGTTTTTGAGAAAAATCGATTTTAGTGGAAATTAAACCTCATTTTCGATAAAGTAGTGCTCAAAGCAAAATTTGGTTAATTACATATGCTAAAGCAATTGTAATATAATAAATGAAGTAATACAATAATGGTATAATAAAGAATAGATATGAATTTATTGAATACATATACGTAAACAATTAATCAGTATTAACAATCAAACGTGTTGGCTATTATATTCTATTACAGACTTTAGTAGATTTTTGGCATAATTAGTGTGCGTTTTTTGCAATTTATATTTTGACCACATTTTTTAGAAATCTGAATGTACCGATTTCATGGCCTGTTCACTGAACCATCCAAGTCCTTTTTGTGTTTTTTCGCAGTAGTAGGACACATGATGAAAAACGGCATGCACCTTTGGAGTTATCGTAATTTGCAAAGCGATGTAACTATTTCGAAATTCTTCTATATATCTGGAATAATGACAATCCAAATGAAATCCAAAACAGGCATTCACTACTGGTTGAAAATCTTGAAAACATTTGACGCATTTTACACAGCCGATGTTTCCATTAGATCTTAAAATGTCTACTTTATTTAAGAGTTTTTTACAAGCGTTACCAGCAAACATAGATGCTCCATTAAACACATTACGCGAAACGTTACACTTCGTAGCCCAGTTCAAACTTTCTTTTTCAAACTCCATTAACATATTATTGAAAATATGATTTACAATACCAATCAATAAGTGAAGTTCAGGAGGAACTATTATGTCGATGATAGTCTTATTTATATCTTCGGAGCAAATGGGAGGGAAAATGCAATTAAAATATTCTTTGGCATTCTTTTTTAAGCTTCCTTTACCTTTCCATGCTTCATCATTCTTTATGCAGTCACCTATTGTTCTATATTTTCCACATGATTCCAACTGGTCTTTACTCCCAGTGCACCATGTGCAAGGGAAAGTACTGGCACGAGACATCAAACCGGCAAGGATATTAGCGATTTTTAAATCAGCAGCAATTATTGCTTCTTCAAATTCTCTGATGCTTAAGAGAGACCATAACATTTCAATGACGTCATATTTTTCATCGGAGCATTCAGCTATTCCAAGCAAAAATAATTTTTTTACTCCAGAGTCTTTAAAATTTCTAGAGTTAATGCCTTCTTGATATTTTCGTCGTCGAAATATTCGTATATGTTTATTACTGTCATTATTATGTTCACACATGTATTGTATTGATAAACAAATTTTCAGGAATCTCCCTCCGCCATCAACACCGAACTTTAAAGTGACAGATTCTTCACATTGTCTCAATTCTTTGACGTAGTCAATCAATCCTGTTAAGTTATGGCAAAAAACTAAATGCCGAACGTTTACTCCTTTTTTTATACTTAAAAAATTAAACTCCCGAACGTCAAAATAATACGGATCAAGAATATGGTTTTTAGATATCAAATTTTCCTTTAAACCGGATTCAATCAATTTTCGATTTTTAGTAGCCAGACGCAGATCCGATGCAAGACGACGGATTTTATTCAAAGATAAAGACTATATCGATCCTATTTTAGACATTTCTTCGACGGTTATTTGTTGGCGGTTTAGGTTTGAGGTATCTGTAGGCGAATTTATAGAAACCTTTAATGACTTGTATGTGTATGTATAAAATACTATAATGTGTGTGTATGCGTGTGCAAATAACAACTAAATATGTTACTATAGCTCTTCAAGTTTAATAATTGACCAAATTTCGCTGTGAGCACTAGTTTATTGAAAATGGGGTTTAATCTCCACTAAAATCGATTTTTCTAAAAATCGGCTAAGGGGATTATTTTAATTTTTACATAAACTTTATTCAGAAGAGTCCCTGAAACGAATAAAAAAAGAAAATCGGAGGTGCCTTTTACCTTTATTTAAAATTCATTCCGGACTACCGTGGATAGTAAACTCAATAATAAAACGTCTGCTTTAAAAACGGGCGATTGTTCATTTGCAGACCTGCCAACGCGTATAGAGAGTCGGAATAACAACGATATCAGCGAAGTAGACACACCGATTTATACATTTAAAGTACCTACAATTTTGGAACAATGAATAGTTTAGACATTTTAAAATCTATATCCGAAATTAAACACCACACCGTAGGTGTATTTATCGCGGACCAAATACCCCGTGTTTGGGGTAAACCTGCATGCTTTGTATTAAATACAGATGGTCATAAAAAACCAGGTACTCATTGGGTGGCTATATATGCCGATATCTGTAGCAATGCATTGTATTTTGACAGTTACGGATTACCACCTTTCGTACCTGATCATATAAAATCATTGAAAAACAATTGTCGTCAGTTTCGATTGAATACACAGCAGATACAAAGTGAATCGTCGGATGTCTGTGGTCAATTTTGAATAATGTTTCTGCGCCACATGGGTGTCGGTCTAGGTCTCGAAGTATTTCTCGATCATTTTTCTACGGATCTGATTAAAAATGATATGATTGCGAAGCGACACCTTAAATATAAAAATAGAGACAATGACTTTATTGGCAACGGTATAAACCCAATGCGATGCCTACAAAGATGTTATTCAAAATTTGCCAAATATTAATATTTGGTATAATGATGATGAAATAACACTACAGCTCGTTCAGATATTATTTTTAAATAAAATGTTTGAAGTATGTGCAGTCGAAGAATAAAAACGCATACTGCATAATACCAATATGTTGGGTGTTCAATAAAAATATGTCATAATTGGTACGACTTTTAAGTACTGTTTTCAATACAGTGCTGATGATGTTTTGCCGGCACTATTTTGCTGAATATGTCATAAATACCTCACGAGCGTGAATATTAAATATCACATATAACTACATCCAAAAATGCTGACACGATGCTTATAACAGCTTTTCTGAGAAGATTAAACCTCCTGCAACTTCCCAATCTTTCATCACAGTTACTCAGAACGGTGTACAGTGAATTTGCTCTCGGTTAGAAGACAATAACTGGCCGAAATGACCACCACGAAACCTGAGCTATCAACGATACGTGACGACGGTGGGAAAGGACCCCACCAAATTATAGGCACAATTTACGGCCTAAATAAATCGTACACAAAAAAAATCCTCGTGGGGCTGAAATATTCAGATCTTGAGGACCTCGTTTATGTACCAGTGATTCGGATAATTGGGACCGATTTCATCGGAATATCATTCACGCCGAAGTCATGGTACGAGTTTGCACATCACTTCCGCCATATTGAATCATTTTTCAACGATGATGATGGGTCTATTAGAGTAGGCCAAAAAATATATGGAGAAGGTTGGTCGGTTCGTTTTACGTACAGTCATGGTGATAAAGCAATCGAAGTAGAATACAATCAACGACCTGTGGGTGGCAACGTGTGAGAGCAACAGATGGCTGCAAGAAGTGATATATTGTCGAAAGAGTGTTCGCTTGCCATTTTTATGAACTAATAACTTTACATTTAGATAGTATTGTTGACAAGTTAAACGAATTGTAAAAAGTGATGTTAAACAATATACGACAACAGCGAATATACGATGTTAATTTCAATTTACAAGAATATGAATTTATATTGTATGTAATTATAGACTTTATAGGAATATATTTATATGTTAACAAATATTACTATAAAAATATTGTTAAGTCAAAATGTGTGAAAATAATAATTCTATCATTATAAATAAATAGTATGTATTTATTTATCACCTAGACACAAAACACGATATTTCTAAAAAGAATATAATAAATAATAGAAAATTTAATAGTACATATACTCGACAGAGTTCTTGAGAAAATTAAACGTAAGCCTTGTATTCATTTTAACGTGTGTTTTTTAAATCAGTTGATTGTAATATTATTAGTTTTACTCAACATAATTCAATTAATTTGTAATTACTAGACATTACATATTAGCGTTTTTATATTTACTTCTCTTTGGTTTACTCGTAATAAAATATGTTTACCTTGCACTTCTGCATCGTGTGACTCGATAAAAATATTGTTTATAAAAAGTAATTTTTCACAGCTTAACATATTTTATACCAACAACTTGAGAATCCTATTTATTAAAAAACATGTATACGATCATAAACACTGAAAATTCAACGATAATAAATTCGACGGTAAACGATAAATGTAATTAGCTTTATTTTAAATATTTAGTATAGTGTATCTCATAATATATCTCTACATTGTACTATCGAGATGTGTGCCTTCGTGGAATGTGCTGAATTTCAAAACAAGTGCACGTGCTCTCTCGACAGCCGGTGCTATTGTAGTATGATGCATCGGTGATCCCTCAGTCAATCTCGAGTCGTATCGCCGGGTACACGTGTTTGTAACGCCAAATCCATTTTTCGTTGTTTTCTGATTTTTAACGTCTCCCGACGGTCTCAATTTTTATCAAAACGAAACGTATGAGGGGCCAAATTCTTCGCCTTTTCAAGCTCTACAACATTATTCTGTATGATATTTCGCTAGCATTTTATGGAAACGAGTTAGACGCGAAAAATGCAAAAAAAAAGGCAATTTTTACCATTTTTAGATCGATAACTGGTGAAATATTCATTGCAGGTCATATGCTCTTTGAGGTAAGTTGTAGCTCGAGAGAGAGAGAGAGAGAGAGAGAGAGAGAGAGAGAGAGAGAGAGAGAGAGAGAGAGAGAGAGAGAGAGAGAGAGAGAGAGAGAGAGAGAGAGAGAGGGGGAGAGAGAGAGAGAGAGAGAGAGAGAGAGAGAGAGAGAGAGAGAGAGAGTGAGAGAGCGATTGTCACATGATTAGTTTACTGTGGGCACTATGGGACGTCGCAAACGTGACTCATCGAGGCGCCAAGAGGTAAGTGGCCTCGATGAGTCACATTTGTTATGACGGCCCATAGTGCCCACATTACTACTCACGTCCTTGAACTTCTTCAAGGGGATTCATACCTTGAATTGACCAGGGATCTACATAATAACAATTCGAAAGGTGGCGTTGAATTTGTGAGAGAAAGGATCACCCACGGCTAAGTCATGTCCAAGCAGTGCGTTCGAAAAAGTAATCGAGATGACCAGAGATGTACATAAAAGGGAGGATCGAATAAAGGGACAAACAGGGAGAGTTGGGTTGACTAGTCGGTACCGAGAGGACGCGATTATTACGATCACCTGATTATAAAATGGTGTAATATTAAATAGATTTAGTATTCAATTTTCCAGAAAAGGTTTACTTAATGCACAACAAATCTGAGGTCAAAATTTCTAAATTCAAAATGGCGGATCTAATATGGACGACATTGTCACATTGACTACTGTGTAAATTAATCATTTTAAACAAAACTTACTGTGTGCACAATGTTGTGCTTGGTAATTATACATATGTGTGTGCGTGCGTGCGTGCATGCGTGCGTGCGTATGTACGTGTTCAGGAGTGTGTGAGTGAGCTTGCTAGTGCGCACTGAGAAAAACCATAGAATTGAAAAAATTATTGTTGTTATTACAACCTCGGTCCGGAAAAGGACGAGGCAGATTCTTTAATTTTTACCACGACAAAAAAAGGGGGACGGGAGCGCGGGTTCAAATCTCGCGACGGCGGAACTTCTTGTTAAAAATTACCGGGACTGATTTCACTGGTAATATCGGGGTACTAATAAAAAAACTACTTACGGGGATTCTTCCGGCTGACCGGTTGGCTGCTCCAGGGGACTCGGTGGACGCTCCTCTCTGGGTCGGCGGTTGAAAAACTGGCCTCGGTTTTCCTTGATCCTGCGGGGCACTTCTCTCCTTTGACGATTTCGATACCGGGAACTTCTACGTTAACGCGTGGCGCGAACAAGCGTAAGCTATCTTCGAGAGCCTCATTGATACTGACTGTCTCGTCTCGTCTCTTGCGCGGCGGTGCGCCGTCGAGCCGGCGCGTGCGCGCTCGAACGACCAGCGCGAGAGAGGGGTTCGTCCGGGGGTACTATCTGGGGGACGTACTCGTCGGGGTGATGACGAGCACCGTCCTCGGGGTCTTCGTGGTGGGAGGGGACGACACGGAGCGCTGAAAAGTGCTTCGTGCGTCCCCGACTCGTCTCGGGCTAGCTGCCGCCGTTGTGAGAGAGAGAGCGATAGGGAGAGATAGAGAGAGGTCGGCGACGGTGGCCGAGGCCCGTTCCTCGGGAACTCTCGAGGCGCACTGCGGCACGACCAGTGGGGGAGGACGAGTGGATGCGCGCTCCGGTAAAAAAACCCGTTCCTCCTCCGGGAGGGGCGGACTTAATGGCGGGGTTACGCCCGGCCTCAATAGATGGCGCGTGTTCGGCCAGCGTGCCGATCTGTGACGGGTTTTGTCACATTATTATTAAATTGAAGAAATAAATGGAGGTTTATTCGAAGAAATTAAATATTTCGTTATATGAATGAAAATTTATATTGTTTATTCATAATATTATTCTCGTAAGAAATTAATTTTAATAAGTAAATAAAATGATTGTTGAGAAACAGTATGAGTAGGTCTGTGAACGATAAGCATGTTCTCTGTCGAGGTCAAATTTTCTATGAAATATCTCATTGGATCAAAGATTTTTTTCTTGAAATTTATTCTTGAAATTTGTTATATCTGTTTTTATATTTTTTTTTGAAAAGCGAAATTTTCATTTATCCTTCCACAATTCTGTTAAAACATCATAAATTATATCTTTAAGCTGGAATAATTATTTTAACTAAATGTGGTAAAAAACTTAACAAACTTGTGATATGGTTTTACAAGTTAATAAATAAAAAAATGGCCTTAATTCCATTAAACCTTGCTTTTAGTCAAATTTCTTATTTAATTTAAATATTTCTTTTTACAGTGTTCGCATTTGTTTGACACGAACGATAAATGAAAATTTCACTATTGTCTTAAATTTTGCGTAAAATTCGTCAAATCATAAAAATTTGTTTAATTCAGAAAGTTAAAATGAGCAAAAATTTAAAAATTTTGAAATATAATCGGCTCTCTATTCAATACTTTCTATCTTGCTAAAAGCAGGGGTAGACCATTTAAGAAGTCAATGCTTCTGCTTTTAAAATCATTAAGGATATTTAAAAAAGGGGTTTAGAAATGTGACAGAGATATGGGCAAATCTCTGGAACTTTTAAATTTCAGCCTCTCAATAAATTTTTTTTTTAAACTTCAAGCACAACATTGGCGTTGGGTATATGTATTCATATCTACATAAGAAGTAAAAATGTACGCTCGTGCATCCTTTTTACTCAACGGCATTAAAACTTTGCGGTACAATGTCCAAAATATTGACCACCGGGATGAGCTTGAAATTTTGATTTTTTGAAAGGTTAATAATTAAATTACGCATTTGCGCCCAATTTTTTTAAAATATCACTTATGTGAGAGTTGAAGAATGGTTCATATATGATCCATATATAATTCATTTTTTCCCGGGTTATCACTTATACACAGACTCGAAATGCATATTTTGTTTTACAATAGCTCTAATTTGAAACACAGTGCTTAAACAAGTATAATAAAGAATTGTTTTTCTTTAAACACATAAATAACACCAAATTTTATCTGAATAAACATACTTTTAGTTTCTGAACACAATGTTACTAAGCTTACAGTGTTTAATTCATCGTTAAATTACGACTTTATAAATAGTTCTTTCAATAACTTTGAAAATATGTAAAATATAAGAATGCCGCGCACTTTACATACTTATATAAGGTATTTACTTACCAGCACACCGAACAACAACTTGATATTGGCGATATTTTGAATGTGCCACGAAAAATAGTCAATTTTCTGAAATTGGCACGTTTTTGGAATGTATGTTTACACTTGTATAACATCAACAGTTTAAGGCGCACACAAATGAGTAAAGTGTCAAACACTTTATTATTGTGTCCTTTAATAACCAAAAACAATAAATATTCGATTTCTAAGACGGCGCGGATAATAAATAAACAAGTTTAAATAAGTTTAGAATTTACGAAATTCAAGGGACGGGTACTGTAGGCTCACTCTATACAATTAAATGTGTGGCACATATAATTCATATGAATATATTGCTTTATGAGATGTTTGCCTCCATTTCGCGCAAAAAACACAACGTTAACTCACGCGGCGCAAATACAATACTCATAAGAGTAAAAAAAACATGCAAGGGACGCATGAAATTTCATTATTTTTTTATCTATAAATAATTATAGAGCGTCTCTGTAACGTCGGGTGACTTCGAAATTCATCAAGCTTTTTATTTATGATATCTTGATGTATAAAAAAAATATAGCATTTGTGTGAAAGCAATGACGTTCAAGTAGTGTCACAGGACTCCACAGTTTAAAAGTTCTAGAGATTTGCCCATATGCATTGTTATATTTACAAATTTACAATAAAACAGGTTTTAAGTATAAAACGAGATTTTGAGGGTAGTTCCTTGCAGTTTTTTATACCCTAGATTGATAAAAGTATTTCTTTGACACAAAAAGGCTTCTTAATAGTTAACAAATGAAATTGTTGTATTTGTCGAAATAAATAATTATTAAGTATTAAAAATCATTTATTTCCACCGAAAATACAATTTATTAATATTAATCAAACAATTAGTTTCACAAAATAAACATTTCTTAATTGCTTCAATACTTTTGATGATTTGATAAATAATAAAAAATGATTTATCATTACTGACATATAGTCGTTTGAATTTTTATTTCAATACCTCGTTTTGCAAAATGCATCTCGGTTTGTTTATCAATAATTCTTCTGTTCTTTGTCTCTAATGAAATGTTTTTAATAATATTAAAAAATAAAGTCAAAAACAATAACAGTGGGTGTATTATGTACATTCCACGCTCTTTCGGGCGTTATTTTCCTCTTTCTGTTTCTCGCAAATCAAGTAGCTCTCTGTTTGATTGATATATGGACCTCAGAGTCATACAAAACATTACGCATTATCTATATTTGCATATATTTGCTTTCCGAACAGCTGTGTATTTCAGTGTATTTCAGTGTATTTCGAGGGCTTTAACGAAATTATATTACAGCTTTGACATTTCATTTTTGCACTATTTATCTGCATTACAATCAGTTCCATTAAGAATGGAAAAATTCAGCATTTCGCAAAGAACGCTATGTTCTTGGTTATGGAACAGGGACAATACAAATGAAGATAATGTTAAGATAATTATGAATAAAATAATTAGCAACTACGAATATGATTTACATGAACTTGCCCAAATTCGGGATAAAATAACAAATCTCTTTTTGGTAGCATATTCCAGAAATTGGAAATCAGTTTGTCGCAAAAAAGATAGATTTGAAAATAAACATGAGCAATTTTGATGTAAAGATTTTCAGGTAGAATTCAAATTGCACGAATTAGGCGTGAATGAGACGATCATGGAATTGGGTTTGCCTGCTAATGGTTCCACAAATATTTCTGCTAAAAAGATTGGTCATCCGAGCTTACCGTATGAAGAATTAGCAGAATCAAGTAAAAGAATGCGTGTTGCTAAAATACGATCTACGTTCCACAAGTAGCGTTGCATAGAGCACTTAACGTGGAGATAGTGCAAAATGATCAGGAAATGTCGGATAAAGTAATCGTTGACAACGAGGTGCTCAACAACACAGTTTTAGCCATGTACATGGATATGAATTTAACAAAAGCCAAATATGACGCACTCCGCTCTTGTAATGAAGAACTTTTTGGAGAAAAAAATACCCCTCTTACCCCATCATTCCCGCTGCAAAAAAGCGGTGCTATCCTGAAGGTGTTGTTGTTACGGATAGTGGTGCAACTATTGACTTCCAATCTCTACTCGACCATAGTGTTAAACGACTAATATCGTCATTAGCATCTGAAAATATGAAACAGTACAATGGTCAACTGCTGACATTGTATAGTAAGTGGGGTATGGATGGAGCGGGTAGTCAACAGGTTATCCAGACTAAAAGCAAATCTGTTCAAACAGACGAGGCGGGAGAAGATTCTTCGGTGATTGATGAAAACAACGACCAGCAATATACATGTGATCAGTCTGTATTCATAATTTCATTTGTCCCTTTAAAACTGACATGTGGTGATGAATCTGTATGGATAAATGATCGACCGTCATCTGTGAGATTTTGTCGTCCTATCAAGTTTGAATTTATCAACGAAAATGCAATAAATACTCTGAAAGAATACAATTATTATAATGATAGAGTCGAGAATATTGCTCTTAGTTCTATTGAATTCGAAGATATTTCACGTCCTTAGTTCTGGGTAATGCAGAAGGCTACTATATTTGTGCATTTACGTACACATAATCTTGTAAAATGTACGGATAAATGAATAGTTTTTACATCATATATATGCTAACACACTTTTCAGTAAAATCAACAGATTTTTGTTTGGCTTCAATCAGTAGGTTTTTCTAATAAATTATTCTGTATTTTACGTTTTTTTTTATATCATCGACTGATAATTATATGATCAGATGTCACTGACAGATTACTTGTATCTCCATTATTAGCGTACTTAGATGACTTTATTCCGAAGTACTTTATTATTACCTTGACTGTGTCTTCCTAATATCTATAATCGATAATAGCAAGTTCTGTATTATGACAGACTGAATTTTTCAAAATTAATTTATGACTTCTAGTAATAATTCGCGCAAAAGTAAAAATAGAAATTGATTAATTAAGTATTCATCGAGTTGGCGAATTCGTGCTGCGATTTGTGGATTGGTGAAGAAACGTCTAGAGGTATTTCCTGTATTAGTATTTTCGGCAAATATTTGTGGAAACAGTAGTAGGTGGACCCGGTCCTGTGGTTGTCCCGTTCAAGCCAGATGTATATTTAACTCGAACATAACCTGAAAGTCACTATATAAAAATTCGTTGTACTTAACTTCAAATCTATATTTTTGTGACAAACAATTTCCACTTTCTGGAAAACGATGTCGTAAAATTATTTTTTATTTTATCCCTGATTTAGTCAAGTTCATTCAAATCATATTCATAATATCATGTAATTTTTTACAACCTCAATGCAACTTTATAACGTAGCGTTCTTTGCGAAATGCTGAATTTTTCCATTCTGGAACTAATTGTAATTCTGATAAATAGTACAAGAATTAAATGTCAAAGCTATAATGTAACATTCTTTAAAGCCCTCGAAATACAGAGAAATACACAGAAATACACAGAAGTTAGAAAAGCAAATAACATTTTTAAATATAAAAAATGGCTGTAAAGCACAATACCGTGCTCCGAAAGTAAGGAAATTTGCTGCTTCATATTTAAAGAAAAAAAAAATCTTAGATCCAATGAGATATTTCGTAGAAAATTTGACCTCGACAGAGAACATGCTTATCGTTCACAGACCTACTCATACTGTTTCTCAATAATCATTTCATCTCCTTATTAAAATTAATTTCTTACGAGAATAATATTATGAATAAACAATATAAATTTTCATTAATTTCTTCGAATAAACCTCCATTTATTTCTTCAATTTAATAATAACAACAATCATTTTTTCAATTCTACGGTTTTTCTCAGTGCGCACTAGCAAGCTCACTCACACACTCCTGAACACGTACACACGTACGCACGCATGCACACACGCACGCACACACACATATGTATAATTACCAAGCACAACATTGTGCACACAGTAAGTTTTGTTGAAAATGATTATTTTAAACAGTAGTCAATGTGACAATGTCGTCCATATTAGATCAGCCATTTTGAATTTAGAAATTTTAATCTCAGATTTGTTTTGCATTAAATAAACCTTTTCTGGAAAATTGAAGACTGAATCTGTTTAATGTTACACCATTTTATAACGAGGTGATCGTAATCTAAGAATTTTTATAACAGATTATATATTAAGAACGATCAACATCAAAATTAGCGCGAGTGTACATTCAATAATGAGTATTAAATAAAAATCATTGGAATCGGTTAATAACTCAGCCGTCGAATAATAATATTTTAATTTTGTTTCGAAATTTTGGGATTCGTTTTTTTTTTGGGGGGGGGGGGGTCGTCACAATATGTATGTCTAATGCTCTACTAATATATGAGTGTTTGAGAGAAAGCATGTTTTTCGGAGTGAGAGAGAACGTCAGTGCACGTGTCCTCTCCAGTTGAAACGTCAGGTAGATTCGCGAGAGAGCACATCATAGTCGAGGTGCCCGACAGCTCAGGGGGGGAGAATAGATAGAAACGGCACGAGAAAAGGACCGATTGTAATCGTGAATGATAATATTTGAATTTTTCGAAAAATTAAAGGGAAATCCGATATAGTAACTTCCGAAGTGTTACCGAAGGAATATTTAGCATTTAAATTAAAATTTTTTTATTATTTTATTATATTTTTACGGGGTGTCAATTGCATTTTTTCATTTATTTTTTTTGTTTTGAATTTTTCTTTTTTTAAAATTTATTTTTTTTTTATTTACTTCGATTTTAATTTCTATCTCTATTCTTGATTGTATTTTTTTATTTTTATTGTCGTTGTTGCGGATAGATATAATGGCGGATTTTATGGAAGCGGACGACCAGGAACGCGTTGAATCGGCCGCGTGGATTTTTAATGCACAGGATTCGGAAGTCGAGCAAGTTTTAGACAAGCTGGGAATTAGTATCGCAGGATCTGCATATGTTCGACGGGAACGGTTGCATCGGGCATTTCGTCGAGCAGTTGGCGAAGAGGCGTCATGCGATCCTTCGACAGATAATAGTCGATTGATCTAGGTAGAGATTCCGCCTTTCATGCGGAATGTCATCGAATGAATTCCAAAAATGTTCCACCGGTTCACACGAATGTAGCGGAGGCGCGATGATCATCGATACGAATTGGAATGGAATTAGGGCACGAATCCGACATTATCGAAATAGAGCCCGAACAGATAGCCATTGAGCACCAGATAAAACCGATAGTAATTATCATCAGTGGTGTAGAATATTTGGTTGTTACGGACGAACTCAACCATTTATCGAAGGCATTGAAACCGGTACGGGCAGATCGCGGAAGTAATAATGCAACGTTCGTGAAGTCGAATGATCCGATAATAGAGTTTCGGCCGGAACGCTCTGTATTGCCTATTGAATGGACCGCAAGAGGCGCGATTACGCGAAGAATTAGGGAATGTGTGCTTATCAGAGAGCCACGAGTACCGCATAATAGATTTCATGACATTGGGCGAATTATTGAGCGCTGAGACTTGAAATACGAAGGGCCGGACGATTCGCAAGGTATTGATAATTTCCTTTCTCGATTACAGGAATGTCGGAGATATGCTAACATCTTGGATTAGGAAATGATGCAGGCTCTCCCACACTGAGGGAATTTTCATAGTTCTGCCGTATGTAAGATGGTTACTCATATCGTAAGATGCTTCGCCATAAGGTGGCAGCACCGAATTCGAACCACTCCAGTTACAGAGTGTGCCAACTAGAGTATATCTCTAACCATGCAGAAAATGTAAGCATTATTAACCTAAAATACTCTAAACTGCTACTTTTTCGGAATACCACCGGACCTTTAGCAGCATTCCTTCCATGCTACTGCATTCGCAACAGATTGATACCGTGAGAGTAGCAGGCCCATGCGTTTGTATTACATATAGGCATACAGGGTTGCGCCATTTGTATAAATGATATATACATATGATCACTGCACTTATAAAATAAAAAATTATAAATAATAGTAAAGAAATGCATGAATATCATTTTTAGAACTTTTAGGTTTTTCAGTTTATTTAAACTCATTTAAGTTTATATAAATCTCAGATCTGAGAGAAAAAAGATATTTTGAAAAGAACTTATTTAATAGTTTTACACAGTAGTGCAAAGTATACTTTGCTATACCAGGAGTTCAATAATGATTAATTAAGAATAATCAGCAGATAATAAACATTTTCACAAAAAATTGTGTATTTAGATATATTTAGTCCTAAATTAAGTTTCAAAATGTGCGTTCGATTACAAATTGACTGTAAATGTTCCGAAATGAATCTGACGTGTGCTTTTTGTTACATATGCCCAAAATTGAATCGACGTTAAGTTTCTTATTATTTTGTTTTACCTTTTGAAACGTGTTAACTTCAACCAATCGCTTTGAAACTCGTTCCTTCGAGTTTGTTAGAGAAAGACGTACCCGGATATATAGTCACAGCTTCATTTAGAGCAAGAATTATATGTTTGGTGTTCCTGTAGGACTAATTATTTTTTAACGATAATAGCGACATGAACATACACTTTTGTCATAAGTGGGATATATTTATGACATTTTACCGTACATGGAGCTTTAAAATGTGTATTTAAATACAAATTTATTTTATATGATCACTATTCAATTGGATTTGTACTTTAGGCTTACATGTGCAAGAAGTCGAGTCGACGCCAAGTTTCTTATTATTTTGTTTTACCTTTTTAAACGTGATAACTTCAAAGTCCATCAAGTTTGTCAGAGAAAAACGAATCCGGATATGTAGTCATAGCATAATTTATATCAAGAATTATACAGGGTGAGTCTGATAGAAGTGAACATAGGGAAACCCATGTTAAGGCTACGCGCCTCGTGATTGGTCGATTCCGGTGGAACGTTGCTTTTCGCTGATTGGCTGTATTCGAGACACAAGAATGTAAACAAAATACTGCCTGTATGTACCAAATCTCTTGTGTGACATAACGGACATAACCACGTTTTGGGCTTACGTAAAATGTGTCAAATCCGTGAAATGTGTAACACAAACTAAAATTCAAGACTCAGTTCGTGAATCTGTACTTTTGTTACAACCGGATGCAGCCGATAAGTTGAAGGGTTTTCAACAAATCAATTGGCAAGAGTAAAATGTGCTATTCATCAATGATGCAGAGATATTCTACTCCAAAAATGATATCAGATAAGTTTTTCGTTTTAATAAAATCATTTCAATTTACAGCAAAGAATCTGGTACTTTGTGTCGTGTTATTACAGATACAACCGCTCAGATCATCGGAAACAATCGCATGAAAGATTTGTTGCTTAGTGCTCGAATATCAGAGTTGTGATATGGGCTAAATCAATTGGATCAATTGTCATAATACGATTCTTCGATGAGATTCACCGAAAGCAGGAATGGGCATGGGGATGCACAAAGTCGTGAATCGTCCTGTAAGTATTCCCGTCAATGTTATAATTTTACTCATTTTCTTCTCTTTTCCTTCGCCATGAACAGTGTTGACTCGAGTTTCTCAACGTGCAATGAAATTATTTATGTATTTTTATTTTCCTCTGTTTCGTATAATAAACAACAGCGATTGAAGTAAATTACACTGTAACAAAGTAAAAAGATCGCAAAGTACTAATATGTCTTTTTCCAGGCAGTCGTAATTGCGAGTAACCTTTCACCTTCGATACTAATTTCCTAAAAAGTGGCGCTAGCAAATTAGTCCAAAAATCAGCTCGTTTTCGGAAAAAATTCATTAGAATCTCGTTTCGATGATACCGCATTGCACGGAGCAGACCCTGGTAAAAATGAAGCGTACACTTTAAGTGTACGGGAAAAGTACAAGAAGGGTACGTACTCTTCAGCGAGGAGTGCGTACCCTTCGTGTACTTTTAAGTTACCTTTCGCTTGCCGAGAGTACAAGAGTGAATTTAGACATTTTAAGAGTACATGCGTACTCCTTATGGAAAAGTACTTCGAGAGTGCATAAGAGGTACGCGTAGACTTTTAAGAGTACACTTTTGACAGTCATATTTAAGTGTACCATATTCTCATTGGGAATTAAACAAGGCGCACAGGAGTGTACATAATGAAGTTATTCGAAATAAAGCGTACAAATATTTTTTCGATTCAGAATGCGTAAAATGGCAATTTTACGCCCCATTTCCGAATCATTTCACGCCCTGTTGTATTTTTATTCGCAGAAATGGCCATCTTTACGCCTCCAGAATCGAAAAATATTGTTCGCACCACGGGCGCACAACTTTTACACCCTCCGGCAAACACTCGTGACCCTCGGGCGCGAGGACCGCCTGCGGGCGGAAAAGTAACGCCCTTGGTACGAATAGTACTATTTTTATCGTTCATTTTTCTAATCGCGGCGTAAGGCGCGGAGGGAAAAAACGCCTAGTACAGCCTAGTAATACCGTTATTCTATGCCGGATTTTCAGTGCAGGGCAGTGTAGGCGATGTTCGGGTGCTTAAATATGAAACATGTGTGGATTTATGCGTGTGTCGTAGCGCCATAACCTGTTTTCTCGGTTAGTACAAAATCTGTATAATTAATGAAAACGTCCAAATTACGGAATACTGAAGCATTAAGAAGTTTATTGAAAAGAAATTAATTTCAGATAAGTATAAACCGTTTAATTTATTACATTATATTAAAAAAAATATATGAACTATATATTTCTTTGTTGAAATGTTAACAATTATTTTTTAGGTATACCGATTGTCACTTCAACGTGGAAATGTGTTTGGTAAGTACTGCTGCAACTCATCGATGAATCTTTTGGTGAGGCTGCCACAACGATTCTCTCTATCAACATCTTACTCCATAATGCTGGTAAGTTCTTTTTTTCTTCATCGAAGAAATCTATAAGCTTTAATTAAAGCTATCTTCAAAAGCCTATATCTTTCTTTTAACAGCCAGAAGGCTTAAGAAATTTACTTTCGCACCTTTCCTTTCTTCAACCTTACCATTAGAAAACTATTTCTTTCCTTTTGTTTACATAAAGCCTAGGATATTACTTACCGTGCCCCTAATTTATGTAATCTTCTTTTTATATTAAAGTCATTTAATATGAAAATACCAACTGCGTCTAAAGTAATATATTTAATATGTGTTATCGGTCTCTAATTATGAAAATACCTGATGCGTCTAAAGTAATGATTTGAAAATGTGTTATCGGTCTCGAAAATTATTAAAATACCTACTGCGTCTCAAGTGATTTATTTAAAATGTGTTACCGATCTCTAAATTATGAAAAAACCTACTGCGTCTCAAGTAATTTATTTAAAACGTGTTACCGGTCTCTAAATTCAGAAAATACCTACTGCGTATAAATTAATTTCTTTAAAATAATCTACCGGTCTCTAAATTGAGAAAATACCTACTCCGTCTAAACTATTTTCTTTAAAATAATCTACCGGTCTCACAAAATGAAAAACATACTCATCGTCTAAAGTAATTGCATTAAAATGTGCCATCGGTCTCTGCAGTATCAAAATACTTTCTTCGTCTAAACCAATTTCTTTAAAATGTGTTACCGGTCTCTAAATTATGAAAATACCTACTGTGTCTCAAGTAATTTATTTAAAACGTGCT
This sequence comes from Trichopria drosophilae, assembly GCA_030407085.1. Lineage (NCBI taxonomy): Eukaryota > Metazoa > Arthropoda > Insecta > Hymenoptera > Diapriidae > Trichopria > Trichopria drosophilae. The sequence continues at coordinate 54,048,626 of CM059587.1, forward strand.
ACCGGTCTCTAAATTGAGAAAATACCTACTGCGTATAAACTAATTTCTTTAAAATATTCTACCGGTCTCACAAAATGCAAAAAATACTCATCGTTTAAACTAATTGCATTAAAATTTGCTATCGGTCTCTGCAGTATCAAAATACTTTCTTCGTCTACACTACTTTATTGAAAATATGTTACCACTCTTAAAATATTAAAAAAATCTTCCTCGTCTAAAGTAATATATTTAAAATGTGTTACCGGTCTCTAAGTGATGAAAATACCTACTGCGTCTCAAGTAATTTATTTAAAATATTCTACCGGTCTCACAAAATGCAAAAAATACTCATCGTCTAAAGTAATTGCATTAAAATGTGCTATCGGTCTCTGCAGTATCAAAATACTTTCTTCGTCTAAACCAATTTCTTTAAAATGTGTTACCGGTCTCTAAATTAAGAAAATACCTACTGCGTCTCAAGTAATTTATTTAAAACGTGTTACCGGTCTTAAAACATTAAAAAAATCTTCCTCAGGCAAAATGGTTCCATTTTTGGATACTTTGTCCGCTATATTGTAGCCGCTCTTAATTTTCAAAATATATCATCAGATTTGTAATCAGCGACCCCAAAAAACCCCGAGTAACGTGTTTCAAGCAGAAGTGTCCGCCATATTGGATCAGTCATATTTTGAATTTCCCAATGCTGGCCTCAGATTTGCAATCAGCAGCTCCGCAAACTTTCAAGTGACAAATTGCAGTGATTAATTAGATTAGTTTTAGTTATTGTTTTTTGTTTATCGTGGTTGGTGTTTTGATTAAACATTTTTAATATTGTGGATAATTTGTCAACTTTGTTACTGTTCCTGGGAGTTCTTTGTTCCTTTGTTACGTTTATCGGGATTGGCCGTACACGTTGTTCTGAAGTAAATTTGTTGCGGGCGTGAGCCTTCTTTTGGCTTATAATGAGTCCGACATTAAAAAATGACACGGTCGAAGCTCGTGAAGCTTGGAAGAAAGAGTTCCAAAAAAATCGTTATTATGGCGGTCATCGTTATGTTTTTCATTCCTTTACCAAGGGGAACCTCATGTACGTACTTTTTGACATATTTAGCAAATTTGTATATTTTTTGTACATTTCTTTTTAATACTCCGTGCGTGAAACATCGATTGCTCCCACTAGGGCGAAATTTTCGCACGCGCGTGATATCCAGTTCCACGCACGTCGTGTTAAAAAATATCGGATGCAACAGAGGCGAAATATCGATCTCCGACGATTGTGATTGTCGGAGAATCAAAAACTTCACAATCGTCGAACATCTAAATTTTCGCCCTTGTTGCATAATATACTATTACTACACTTCATATAATACTGAAAGTATGAAGTAGAATTTGTATTGTTGCGCGCGCTGTTTCACGAAATCATGAACTTCCCAGATTCCTGGAAAATGAAGATGGCGTGTTGGAGCAGAAGCCTGTGAAAATTTTAAATGTTTTGAGGTTGCTTTTGTAACATGTGATTGCTTAGTAAATGAAACAATATATGTGGGTCAACAAAATTACTTCTTTAGATCAAATCCATGTCAAATCAGGCAGGCGGATAAGGTAAAAATTTTAGATTTAATCGGCGAGTAAATATGTTATTCTTCAAGGAAAATAAGGGGACACGTATTTTACCGAATTTGAAAATTATCTTTCTTGACGAAGTTACGAGTTTTTGAACTTATAGCACTATGCCGCAAAGGGTTAATGTAGGAATTACATTGCAATAATCGAGATTATTTGCAATTTTTTGGAGTTGTTTGCGTATATTTGTAATGTCAATTTTTCTATATTTATTGTATACCGGTTTCAGGTAACAAGGTGCTGAACAGGAGAAAGGAGAATAGCATGTGATCGTCCACAACAATAATACTTATTCTACTATTTATTCTTTATTAATATTTATTTTCTAGTATTAAACAAAAAATGTATGAAAAGTTATAAATGAAAGTAAGTTTTATGATGTTAATGTATAGTCAGCACATGTAAATTATTGTGTCTTTCCCTTTATTCTGTGTTCTCAAGTGTAATTTGTGTTTTAAATAAAATTTATTATTGCTACGGAATGTGAATGAATATGCAATACAATATTATTTATGTTTCGACCACATGGTTCTTCTTCAGAATGTTTCTACTTCGCTACATGTACTCTTCTTATAAAATAGTTGATGCATACATATAACAAATAATAAAGTGCTTAAAATCATTCAAAAAGAATTAAAAAAAAGTAATTAAATGAAAATTGCAAATGCCTAATAAATCACAGGTACATGTCCTCTTACATAATAATGATATGTACTTTTCCTGTACCCTTTAAATATGTAATAGGCACGCACATTTGTACATGGTGCTAACGTTCGAATACATTTGGATATGTTAAGAACATTCTATACTAGGCGCACTTATCGAAAAATTCATCGTACGCTCAACGTACGTTAAAGAAACATTTCCATTTAATATCCCTCTTAATGTCCAAAATCACTCTTATTGTACGCTTATTGTACTCTTACTGTACTCTTCGGGAAGCGGTTTTTAAGTGTACGTACTTTTCGTGTACTCTTATCGTAACGTACACGAAGCGTACGTACTTTTCGTGTACTCTTATCAAAACGTACACAAAGCGTACGTACTTTTCGTGTACTCTTATCAAACCGTACACGAAGCGTACGTACTCTTCATGTACCCTTAATTTCACTCTTGCTGTACTCTTCGTGTACTCTTCCATTTTCACCAGGGGACTCATAGTGCTGTCGAAAAGTCTGTCATGAACGATACTTTCCTCTTTTCGAATTCTCTCCAAATACAAATCGAGAAACCTGGTACAACCTTCAGTGTGGAACTCATCAGCAGGTCTTGGAAATTTTCTTTATCGCTTGGCCTGATGCATGATATGGAAAAGAGCTTCTGTCAAACCAGGCAGAAGCGAAAGTTTCCCGTATAGCAGTACCGTCCATTCCCATGCAAAAAATTAATTTCATTTTATTTACAATGTATGTTATAATGACAACGTAAGTGGAGTGAACAAAATCAATTTGATGTCATTTCATTTATTCAATTAGGATTAAGGTTACGAGATCAAATAAGCCATTTTACTGGACCGAACCTACCCAACCAATGTTCCTGAAAAATGTTGTTAATAACACGACGTATCTGTAATAACACGACACAAAGTACCAGATTCTTTGCTGTAAATTGAAATGATTTTATTAAAACGAAAAACTTATCTGATATCATTTTTGGAGTAGAATATCTATGCATCATTGATGAATAGCACATTTTACACTTACCAATTGATTTGTTGAAAACCCTTCAACTTATCGGCTGCATCCGGTTGTAACAAAAGTACAGATTCACGAACTGAGTCTTGAATTTTAGTTTGTGTTACACATTTCACGGATTTGACACATTTTACATAAGCCCAAAACGTGGTTATGTCCGTTATGTCACACAAGAGATTTGATACATACAGACAGTATTTTGTTTACATTCTTGTGTCTCTAACACAGCCAATCAGCGAGAAGCAACGTTCCACCGGAATCGACCAATCACGAGGCGCGTAGCCTTAACATGGGTTTCCCTATGTTCACTTCTATCAGACTCACCCTGTATGTTTGGTGTAATTATTTTTAACGATAACAGCTACATATATACAGGACTAATTATTTTTTAACGATAACAGCGACACGAACATACACTTTTGTAATCAGTGGGATTCATTTCTGATATTTTACCATGAATGTTGATTTAAAATGTCTATTTAAATACAAATCGATTTATATGATCACTATTCGAGGGGATTTGTACTTTTAGCTTACATGTGCAAAAAGTCGTGTCGACGCTAAGTTTCTTATTATTTTGTTTTACCTTTTTAAATATGATAACTTCAAACAATCGGTTTGAAAGTAATTTTTCCAGTTTATCAGAGCAAACCATATCCAGATATACAGTTATCGATAATTTATGACAAGGGTTACATTTTTAGTTTTAATGTAGAATCAAATAGTTTTTATCGATCTACATCACAACACATTACAGAAAAAACGAAATCCATGACATTCAATATGTTTTTTCTGTGTAGACCGAATGCTTATTATTATACAAATTGAAATTGAATAATCTATTTGAATAAAAACGAATCTAAACATAAGAATATAGAATTATGAATTCCTTTTTCTCCAAACATGATAAATATAGAAAATAGATCTTAAATGCAATTGAATCCGGAAATAATGAAATCTCAAAAAATATAAAATACATTTGACATTTGAATTCAGTTGAATATAAAAATAACAGGTTCTTAAAATTTAATAAAATAGTGGATTCGTTTGAATATACTTCAAAGTTTAATACGCAAATACTAAATTTTTAAAAATGATGCATAAATGGAGGATTTGGAAGCATTGAAATATATTGCACTGAATTCAATTTTGAAAGCATTTTTCGATACCTGTGGGTTGATATAAAATATAAGACAGATTTCACGTTTAAATTTGATATTTTATTGTATATTATATAATGGATATTATATGTCGAATCTTAGCATTATATATTCGTCAGAATTTTTAACATAATAGTCGCAGTTTACTCCTGAGTGCCCGATCGCATGAACATCACATACTCTTACGGTATCAACTTCTAACGAATACGGCATTAGGGAAGGGATACCTGCATAGGACCATAAACATTCGGTACAGGCATGAGTTTGTAACTATTACAGTAATTTTCTTTACACTTTGTTGGTATAGAAGAAATGTTGCGCACAAAGCAGCTTTTGATACGCCTCTAGTTACAAAAGCTACTATACCACTAACGCATGCTTGAGGTTGGTACTACTAGGATATGATTTTTCCCTCAGTGCACTTCTATCGAGAGGGACAGCTCCGGTAGGTTACGAGTCCAGTTCGCGCCACGATTTTAAGATATAGCCCATATAGTGGTCAACGGCGAGTAAGGTCGTCGGAAAGTTGTTCAGCAATCGATGGAACGACGATTGAACAGCTGGTTTCTTTGCTCGGAAATAAACTAGCTGGGGTCAGAAAAAATGATACTAAGAGGAAACCGTCGTATCCGCGCGAATGAAGTGCCGATCGTTTTACCAATCGTCGGGGATGGAATCGATCGAACAATGATCGAGGGCGCAGTAGATCCCAAAGTCGGACGCGTTCAGAGGATATTAGCCTGAATAGATAACCGATATTTAAGGGTCGTTGCTATTTTCAACAAAATAAGACATCGGAAAACTGAATGTTGGCGTTGGTAACAATCAACTAATGAGGTCACGCCGCAAAGAAATCGGTCGATCCGAAAAAATAGGATCGACAATAATAACGGCGTGAATAGTATAGACACGCCGTGTAGACGACGCAATATGAATGATTCGAAAAGGTCGGAAAACTACAAAGGGAGTGTCAAAAGAGGCATGCGCTTACACCGCGGTGGAAAAGGAGCCTCAATCAGATGGATTGATCGAAAGGTGTGATTCAATCACTGGAAGAGTAGTTCAGTCTAGGCCCTTTATTAATACAGGTTTGCACGGGATGACAGTGACAGTACGAGCATTAATAGGCAGAGAGTCTTCGAGATCTTCTATTAGGTCAAATATAAAGAAGATGTGAGTGCCAGGGAGAGTTGATACCTCACCCGAAGACGCGTACGATCGCGCTTGCTGACGGACAAACGATCGTGTTGACACATTTGGTGACGGTGTCGATCGAAATAGACTCTGAAAAACGTTGGATAGAGTTATATGAAATCCAAAATTTGGCAGTAGATTGCATATTAGGAATCGATGCAATTAGTGCGTTTGGGTTGCAAATAAATGGCCGCGCGGGGAAGTGGAAGCTTGCGAAAAACGAGATGGAAAGATATTTCGTAAACGATGTCAATGTAGAAGAACATATCGCAGCATGACACACTATTATGGGGGAAATAGGTTCGCGACGATATAAGGCGTTGGATCAAGTCAGGGCATTTAGAAGATATTAAGCGAAATTTACACCACGAAATAGAAAGTGAAGAGGTTGAATCCTGGAAGTCTCCTTGGAAATTTCCTTGGAAAATCCTTGGAAAAGTTACAAGAGGTCTATGATTCGATACAAAAATCGATAGAGGTGTCGAGCGATCGACCAGCGCGTTATGACCATAAACATCATCGTGATGTACGATACTGCGTCGGAGATAAGACTGTAAATAGAAATAAAGTTCTATCTTCCGCAAAATTGGGCATATCAGCAAAATTGACGCCGAAATATGTAGGTCCGTACGTAATAAAAGCGATAACCGGAGAAAATATGAACGAGCTTGAAACGGTAGCTGGAAAATCCATTAGTCCCTGGCATGCTAAAGATCTAAAACTATTCCGTGAAGATGTGCAGGAATCGAGAAAAGGTCGAACGCAGAAGCTAGAGCATGATAAGATTTGAGAAGCTTCGGATGAAGATTCGTACCGCGGACTTCGGGTAGGTCGATGCGTCGAATGATAGATAGCGAGGATGATCCGATCGCGCCACATAAAACCACGTGAGTACTGATATACATCTACGGTGAACCGGAACCGGAATGGTTGGAACGGTAGTCGAAAAACGGAAACGTTGTTGACCAAGAAAGAACCTACCAATTGAACTTCGTGAAATCGTACCGAGGAGGATAGAAACCCAGAAGCAGGAATTAACGGTAGTTCCTAGATCTCGTTTGGGTCCTCCAATAGAATCTCCGCCGAAGTCTATTTTAAATCTTCTAGACAGGGGAAAGAGTAGGCCAATCCCCATCTACCCGTTTAGTGATTGCAGGATCTCGTGTGATCTCAGAAGACGGAGAGATCCAACCAGAAGTGCTGTCTGCATTCGGCTTTCGACGGAATTTGCATGTTGCTGGCTGGCAGGGATGCTTTTAATGTTTTAGAGGAAAGTTGGTCTTATCCCTCCCTCCCAGCACTCCAATTACTAGCACGACGAGCTTGATTTTGAAACCTCGATACAGCTTGTGAATCTCGAACAGGAGTTCCTGATATTTCATCCGGTTTTCGTCCCTTTGCTGACTATGTTTATCTCTGCTGGTGCAGAGATCTCGATGACGAAGATGGATTTGTCATCCAAGTCAACAAAGACGATGTCAGGCTTATTGGCTGATATTTGCCTGCTCGTCGGAAATAAGTAATTCCAGTATATTCGGCACAACTCATTTCCGACTACGTATGCAATATCAGTGGGGGCGTACGGCAAAACTGGGGTCGCGTCAATGCCGTAGATGCTGCGGAGATGATAATACATCAATCGGAGAGCCGCATTGTGACGTTGGATGTATGCTGAGACTGCATATCTTGGAGAAGCTACAAAGAGATGCATTAGTGTCTCAGCATGACATCTACACAATCTACAAGGCGTACTCTGCATCGCCTGGTGTAAGGTGGTGTGGCGGTACGCTAAAGTATTGTCGACCCCATCCTAGCATGCGAAGATAAAACCCTGGGACTTGGATTTCAAGCCGGCAAATCTTAAGAACGGGAAGGTCATCTCTACCGACAAGCCGAGTTGGACATTTCGAAAGAATTGTCCATGCAATGGCTTGTCGATATGCCTTCCCTCCAACATACGGAGTTGTTCCTTCCGTATGTAAGCGCTGAGACGCACTGGGTACCGATTGATGATTGATTCAGTTACCTATGCACCTCTACGTCCCACGTTGAAAACCAGACCGAGGTTTCGCAGCGCTCGTTCCGCCGCGTTGTACAAAAATGCCTCCTTCCCTTGAATTTCATGCTGATGAACTTGTATCATCAGGGGATCCTCCGTTCGATTAATCACGTCGCAAGACGTTTCGAGGACTAATCTGTCATGCATACACTCCAGGTTCAAAGAATTTTGTGGACAACAATGTGGGCTCGTACTCCTGTACTTTACATCAGGTACGATGGAATTGTAAAAATTAAAAATGGTGGATCCAATATGGCGGTTGAAATATCTAAACTCGAACTGATTTTAACCCTTTGAAGCATACATTTTTCTTTACACGGAAAATTGTTACAATTTGTTACTCAAGAGTTCTCGTGGTCGGAGATTATGAAATTTACAAAATCTGGCGGACACAAAAGTGAAAATTGAGCGGAAGTGCTCGAAACTCGTTACACGGGAGTTTTCGAGGTTTCTGATTATGAATCTGACTTTATATTTTCAAGATTCTAAACCTACAATTTTATTGCCTACAGTTAATTGCGTTGCTTCATTTTCTATTTTTATATTGCCATTATTATTACATTATTACATCTGCCACTTAAAATTTTAAAAATCCGACACATCCGTATCCAGCGACACCAAGAACCCCCCGAATAACGTGTTTCAAGCAGTTCCGATATATTTTTTAATTTGTGTCCGCCATATTGGATCCGCCATTTTGAATTTTGACAATCAAAGGTCGGATTCGTAATCAGCAACTTTGAAAACCCTCGAATACCGAGTTTCAGCTTAATCCATTAATTTTTACATTTTTGTACGCAATCTTGGATCCGCCATTTTGAATGTTTATAATTCCATCATTCCTGATGTAGAGTACAGGAGTATATGCACGCTTTGTGTACAAAAAATTATTTTTTCTTCGGGATATTATTATTCTTTTTACACGATACATAATTGTTCGAGAACCTTTCAAACTTTTGGCGCTGTAACTAAGTCCGTCATTTTGAAAATTCAAATGATGCACACAGCATTCGACAGTAAACCTTCTTAGCTGAATTTTAAGCCCAACGCACAACTTCCCTGATGCAAACGAATTATGAAGAGGCCGGGTGGCCGAGTTCACTTTAGCCCCATATACATATACAGAGTGGGCCATTTTTATCTATGCAGTGTAACGTGGCAACACGTTACAGATGTGGATCTGCGCGAGAATCAATCCGAAGGGGTGCTTCAGAGCCTATAATGGGGGGACTGTCGATCGTGGTAAGAAACTGTACTGACCCGTGGCGAGGGATTACCGCTCCGTACCGAAACGGACTTTGTCTTGCCGGGAGGCTTTATCTGGGGTCAATGATATTTTTATAGGGGGGACTGCTATCATGGCGCTAGACTTTTGATATCGTTGTTTTTTTTTTGTAGAAAATTGTGACTTTCAAGGAAATTCGGTGGCGGTAAGCGTTTTGTATAATAGACTTTGTCTTGCCGGGAGGCTTTATCTGGGGAACGATAACGATCACTATAAGGGGGGACTGCTGTTCGAAGCGCTAATTTTACAGTGACGTTTCGTATGGTTTTACGAGTTTTGATTTTGTGATTTTGAGCAATGGCGGCCGGAGTGCCGTAGAAATTATAGACTTTGTCTTGCCGGGAGGCTTTATCCGGGGAATAAGGATATTCTTTGATATAAAGGGGAGACTGCTGTGAAGGCGCTAATTTTTTTAGATATCCTACATTGCGTTGCGAATGTTGGGATTCCGGGGTCGTAAAAAGTAAGTTAAATTAAGTTAAATTAAGTTAAATTAAGTTAGGATAAATTAGAGTAAGTTAAATTAAGATAATTAAGTTATGGTAAATTAGAGTAAGTTAAATTAAGTTAAAGTAAGTAAAAGTAAGTTAAATTAAGTAAACATCTTTTTTGGGAAAAGGGGCAGCACTGAACCGGCTATCAAATGATTGAGTAATTAGAGATATTTAAAAGTAGCTTTCATTAATTAAATTCCCTGCCCATATTTTCATTTATCGAACATTGATTTAATACGAAGTATTATTTATTTATTTAGTTTTGTATTTGGAAAAGGTTTTCGTATTCGGCTTAATTAATTAAAGAACTTAGAACGCCGAGAAGGGAGATTTTACGCACATTATTCGTTTTCTTAGAAGCTTCTCGTTCTGGTAATTTCATAAATATATTGTGTTTCTCAGTGCAAATAATATTGTGTAGTTCCATTTCTCGGCAACAATTGTAAACAGAGCTCACGTTATAGACGGGTTTCATCACCTTGTAGGTCGGTTACGAAATAAACAAAGTCATCTATTATGGTGATAAACGCATCAACACAATGGGTGTTTACGAGGGATATCGATAAGGTTCCAGAAGGCGTGAGGGGTCCAGGTAGTAGGAAAAAGGTGCGGAAGGGGCAATCGGCGGTTAGAGCGCGGAAGACCCACGTGGCCGCCACGGCCAATTAGCGAGCGCCGTTCGAGGATCGTGGGGTGGGCGACGCCACATGATCGCCGACGGCGGCGGAGGAACGGTGATTCTCATGCTGTCTGCAGTAGCGGCAGGATCTCTGGACTTTGGCAGGTGGGCATCGATGAAGGTCCAGGTACGACGAGTTTCGGAAGGCTTCGCGCTCTCTTATAGTGCGTTTCGATAACAGCCTTCCGGAATTCGTACATTGTTTCTCGCTCGCGTTGTCGGTTGAAGTGACACTTAAAATGGTTCTCAGAGGGAATAATGTTACTGGATTATAAATAAACTTAACTGTTCAGGTCCTTGAACCTTCTTCAAGGAGATTAATAAACAATTTAAACAAAAGTAATATTGCTATCGCCTTTGATTTGCTCAGAGGGAATAATGTTAGGGAGCGGCATGATGGTCGTGCGACTGACGTCTTAGCCCACTCGAACTGAACGTCGCGAAGGGCCCGAGTTCGAATCTCCGTCCGTGCAATTTTCTCTGCTTATGTCCAGTGTGGAATAAGCGGGGAACTTTGCTGTGCGAAGGTACGAATTTGGAACCGCTGCCGATCCCCGTCGGCAGTTATCGGTACGGTCAGCGTCTTATCCGCGGTCGGCACGTCGTGGGTCTTATCTCGGATAAAGATGGGATAACCCCCGCGTTGTACTTGCTAAGGCACAGACCGCCGAATATGCCTAGTTCTGTCATGTTTCGTTTTTGTCTTGTGCTTCTCCACCCGAGAGCCGACCCGCAAATAGACAAATTGTCATTAACGCGGGGGAAAATAACCTGTCCTTTGTCCTTGTCCTTTTTTGAATAACGTTACTGAACAGAAAATAGACTTAACTGTTCACGTCCTTGGACTTCTTCAAGGGGATTCATACCTTGAATTGACCAGGGATCTAAATAATAACATTTCGGAAGGTGGCGTTGAATTTGTGAGACAAAGGATCACCCACGGCTAAATGTTTATGTGCGGGTGAGCGCGGTTTCCGTGGAGGCATGTCTAAGCAGTGCGTTCGAAAAATTAATCGCGATGACCAGAGAGGTACATAAAAGAGAAGATCGAATAAAGGGACACACAGGGAGAGTTGGGTCGACTAGTCGGTACCGAGAGGACGCGTTACGTCTCTTTCGCAGTGGTTCTGGCATGATCGGATCGGGTAGGAATCTATGTTACCGACACCCGTGTGGGTGCACCGAACTATTAAATATTATTTTTCTTATGTTTAGGTTATCGGCCATGGCAGCTAAGGACACCCATTGTGGAGGTGTGGCGAGCTTTTTGTATCTTTTATTTCGAAGGCTCTCGACCCCTACGGGGCAACCCAAAATTTTGTCGTTTCATCGTCTCTTTTTCGTCTGCCAGTTTCGGTTACGTCGCACATTCACCCGTATGTGATAATTATGGTTACGGGCGTCTCCTTGGTGCAAACTCGTAAAACTCGTGAATCTTATTTCTGTTTCATATAGGTATTCTCGGCCATCACTTGGCGTGCTACGGGCACCCGCTGTGACCGCCATCTTATATCGCCGAGTTTTGGTTTCGGTTTTGACTGCGCACGAATACCGCCCTCTCCCGTGCGGAGGGGATCTCGGGGGTGAGCATAGCGGGCACAACATCGCCTTGCAGCGCGCCTATAAATTCGGCATGCTTCGGCATGCCTGGCGCCGTTAATAACATCTTGCACGTCGTAAGGAAATCCTTTCCGAAATGATCCACTCAATTACACGAGACAGGGTATCGCGATCACGGGTATTTCGACCGAATTAGCCGCTTTGGGTTTACGCGCAAATTCTACTCCAGCATCCCGCCCTGGTACCGGTCATAATCAGGCACGCGACGAGCGACGTATATTACCGACAGTCGGAAACCCGCGGTTTGGTACTTAGCCACCTCGCGAAAGAACCGAGGACACCCTTGCGACGCGTTTGCGAAATCCGCCGAACGCATTATGCTATAATTGCGGCCAGCCGGAACATCGGTTTAACGAATGTCGGGAGGAGCGACGGGTATTTTGCCAACGCGGTGTTACTCGTTTGGAATGTCGCTCCTGCTCGCAGTCACCAGCCCCGCTAGGAATATATTGTCGTAGATGCGGCCGGCGAGGCGTAGATACCGTGGATTGTTCCGAATGTGCGGGAAACGAACGAACGGGCTGCTAACAGGGGCCAGAACAGTCTCTGCCGAATCTCCGGCCTCTGTGGATAATCCCCACCACCATCTGCCATTCCTTCTTTACGTCACGATCTCGATTTTAGGACACCCCTTGAGTGCGCTCATTGACACGGGGGTTTCGCGGACTTTTCTCGGTCCTTCAGTGCTACCGCTCCTCAAAAACCTTAAGCTACCAATTACCCCAGTCGGGACTTTGACGTGAATCAAGATTACCCTTGGAACTTAAGGGTCACGCTGCCGAGGTTAACGCGCGAATTATCCCTAACTTAACCCTAATTTTCAGTTATTTTGGGTCTGGATTTTCTGCACCGGTTCAAGGTTATCGCCGAGTTCGAAAATTTCACGTGGTTCATGGAAGGAGAGCCATCCCGTCGTTTCGCGTTCGAGTGGGATCCGAAACCGTTACCCTCCAGCGACGTCCTTTGCGGGCTCCAACTGCTGCAACCCGATGAGCGAAAGTCACTCGAGACTCTACTCAAGGAAGAGGTTCCTCCTGTTACTATTAACCCCGGTATAATGCACCTCACAGAACACACGATCGATGAGCAGGGACATCCTGCCATTCGTCAACGGGCATATCAGGTATCTCATAGCGTAGAGCAGCATATATTCGCGGAAGTAGATAAGATATTAGAGGCGGGTATTATCGAACCTTCGAAGCGAATGATCATCCCCTATTGTTATGATTAAAAAAATCGAATGGAACCTATCGCTTTTGTTTGGATCTACGACGCGTCAACGAAGTATCTGAGAAGGACGCTTACCCGCTGCTGGTCATGAACAGCATTCTCGATAAGTTGCGTAAAGCGCGTTACATTTCGACGCTCGACTTGAGTCAAGCGTATTTTCAGGTCCCGCTCGAGAAACGGTCCCGCGAGGTTACAGCTTTTATGGTTCCGGGGAAAGGCTTGTTCCAATGCCTTATGGACTTACCGGAGCCCCTGCTACCTTCCAACGATTAGTGGATAAGATTATTGGGCCCGAACTGGCTCCGCACTCATTCGCGTACTTAGACGACATTATCGTGGTTACGAAGACCGTGGAAAAGCATTTCCACTGGTTACGCGTAGTTCTACGATGATTGCGCGAGGCTAATTTGACAATTAACCTAGATAAAAGTGAATTCTGTCGGGACAGCGTGAAATATCTAGGGTTCATCATAAATCGCAAGGGTCTACAAGTCGACGACGAAAAGGTGAAACCGATCCTTGATTACCCTTCTCCCACAAATATTAAACAGCTACGGCGTTTCCTCGGTATAGCGTCCTGGTATCGGCGGTTCGTTCCCAATTTCGCGTCGACCGTTGCCCCGCTAACTGCCTTGCTAAAGAAGAACCGTCCGTGGGTATGGGAAGAAGAGCAACGGGTATCGTTCTCGAGGATTATCAATCACCTTAGTAACACTCCCACGCTAATTCTCCCCGATTTCTCCTTGCCTTTCGTAGTACAGACCGATGCTAGTTCGGTAGATCTGGGGGCCGTGTTGTCCCAGACGACGGACGGCCAGGAACACGTTATCGCATACGTGAGCCGAACCATGACCGATGCGGAACGTAACTATAGCACTACGGAACAAGAGTGCCTTGCGGTAATTTGGGCTATCCAGAAATTCCGGGCGTACGTTGTAATAGTTGTTTTATATGCAATTATCATAATTTTGGATTTTTCACATAAGAAATAAAAATAGACTTTCTAAAAATAAAAATTATGAAGTTAAATAAATTATAGAGTCAAATAATTGATTTGGATCAGGCTATTATTTATTATAATTGGAATATTCAACATGGAAAATATAATATTACGAGAAATATAAGAATTGTTATTATTAACATACAATTTCGGCCTGTCATTTTGGTATTCACCATATTGCACATTCTCATTTTTCACTAAATTGAAAATTGATACATCGGATCATACTTGAAATAATCATACATCATACTTCATCTCTCACTTAAGTTCAAATTAAATAAAATTATAATTGGATCATCAAACAAAAAGAAAGTATCATTGTCACTCATTCGAATCGCAATCACAAAATTGAAATTAAATGTTAATTGTCACATAACAAAACATTATCTTAACTCTCCATATCATAATAAAACTGAAGATCAAAGTTTCTTCTGATTCGATGCGATGATCGCGAGAGAAAGAGAGACTAATTGCTGTTTTCAAATAAAATCAGATCCGACTTTATGTTTTAAAAAAAATGATGAAAATGAAACAGACTTATCGTTTCGACGTCATGGATGCGTGTCTCAGAGGGCTTCTCGAGTGAGACACAAAAAACTGGTCCATGAACTTTCCAAAAACGTCTCATCGGATTTCTCCTTCACTTGGTGCTCGTTTTTCAGTCGTTTTATGGGCGAAGTGGCTTTGCTTTCCGGTACATAGCATGGGACCGTGGTGTGGTCAAAATGGCGGAATGGCGCCTCTTTGGTCCTGATAAGAACGGAGCGTCGTTTTTGAATAGGAAATGAAGCGAACGATTTCGACACCGACATAATTTCCAACCATGAATGCCGACGCGATGAAAAGCTGATACCAGAAAATCATGTAGGACGAGCGAACAAGTCAAATTTGATTTTAAAGGAAATCCGAACGCGGAGACTAAACATCTGGGCTCGAAGTGCTTCGATTGTCTAACGTCGATTGTCTGGCATCGATGGGCCATTCAGCGGGAGGCCCGGGCTTCTTCTTCAAACCCGAAAAGGGCCGAACCCGATTATAGATCCCCTTAGAACCTGACCCATCCAATTCCATCAACTCATACGCATTATTCTCAAAGAATTTACTAATTTTGTATGGTCCTTCGAAGAGGTGAAAAAACTTCTTTGTTACGCGATCAAGGGCATTCGAAAGTCGTGGCACTGCCAATAGAACTAAATCGCCAACACCAAAAGTGATCCTAGAAACATTCTTTTGATTTCTAACTCTTTGATTATAGCTATCGATTAACCGTTTTTTCGCAATGACTATTTTGTCCTTATGTAGGAAATCATCTTCAGGTGGGTATTTGATAATCGAACTAATATGATCATTCGGCTTCTGTCCAAAGTGTAACTCAATTGGACTAAATCCGGTATTAACGTGAATAGAAATGTTCATAATAAGTTCCATTTTACCCAAATATCTTGCCCACGCGGTATGAGAATCGGATACAAAACATGTGAATAGTTTAGCCAGTTCACGCATAACCCGCTCGCTAGGATTACTTTGAGGATGTGGAATGGACGACTAAACAACTCGAATATTCTCATCCCTCAAAGCGGACTGCCATCGGGGGCTGGTGAACTGGGAACCATGATCAGATAGAATTGCAACCGGCTTTCCAACTGTTGGTATGTAGTCTTTAAATAATCGATTTAAGGACACAATGGTTCTTGCTTTCTTTAATGCAATGAGTTTTACGTATTTACTGAAAACGTCTAGCATCACCAAAATATATTGAACGCCACCTGTCGACAAAGGTAATGGGCCATAGAAATCCACCGCTACCAAATCATTCGGTCCTTTCGACTCCACCATATTATAAATTCCTTCCATTCGACAATTTAGATGTTTAATGCGTTGGCACAGATCACACGCTACAACAAATTTCTTTATTGTCGATTGTATACTTTTCCACGAATAATATTTGCTCAGATATGAATATGTTTTAAATGAACCGGGGTGTCCTAAGGAGTTATGGATCGCTTGAATTAAAGGTTTAACTAATGTCTTAGGAATACACAATTGGCGATGGCCAAGTACGGGATCGACGCGAAATAAAACATTCTCATGCACAACATAATGAGGCACCGTACCTCTTTTATAAAGGTCACGAATTTTTCGTATATCCTCATCTGCGGCTTGCAAAGATATTATATCGCGCAATTGGGACACTAAGCTAGGATTAAGATCAAACAAATCACACCAGAATGGACGTTTTTTATCAATGCGAATATCCCTTATTAAAACATGAGAAATAACAGCGTTGACACACAATCCCTTCATTTCCTCATCGTGAAAATGTCCATCAGGATATCGACTAAAAAGTCCGCAATAAGGTTATCTTTCCCCTCACAATGTTCAATTTGGTAAGAATACTGTTGCAAAATTAAGTTCCACCGACTCAAACGAGCGCAATGGTGGGCAGTATTAGTGAGAAAAGGCAGAGCGTCATGATCCGTTAAAATCTTCAAATTTACACCCAATAAGTATGTTCGCAACTTGATGACCGAATAAACAATTGCGAGCAGCTCTTTTTCGATGGTGGTGTAGTTTAACTCAGCACTAGTAATACAACGACTCAGTAGTGATACCACGCGATGATGCCCTTGATTGTCAGTTTGATATAGTACACCACACACCCCCTTATCCGACCCATCAGTCTGTAACACAAATGACGCATTTGGATCAACATGCCTCAACATGATTGAATCCGCCAGATTGTTTTTTAGATCATGAAATGCCTTGGAATGTTTCGGCGTCCATTGCCAAGTATTACGTGATTTCAAAACATCTCGAAACGGATCGACATAAGTAGCATGTTTGACACAAAATTGCCGGTAATATGTGCATAAACCGAGAAATCGTTGAAGCTGCTTTAAGTTGCGTGGTTCATCAAAGTTGCGAGGTTCATCAAAGTTGCGAATTACTTCTAATCGATCGGGACACGGACGAACATCTTCTGTTGATAACTCGTACCCCAAACAACTCACTTTAGTAAAGTTATGATTTTGTAAAACGGAAAACACAGAATCGAGATGCTTAAGATGATCCTGAAAGGTATTTGATGCAAACAGCAAATCATCGATATACGTCGATAAGAAAGTATCGAACTGATGACCTAAAACTAAAGATAGAGCTCGAATAAATCCGCTACCGGCGGTTTTCAAACCGAACGGGATTCGTTGGAAGTGGTACAATTCCGATCCTACTAAAAAAGCAGTATAGGGTCGGGATCGAGGCTCTAATTCGATCTGCCAGTATCCGTTTGCAAGATCAGAGGTTGATAAAAAACGCGTACCATGAAATCGTTGGACAACATCGCCTATTAAAGGTGGACACTCGTTACTACTACAGTATCCGGGTTTTTAAATCGAATTCGATGTTGGTAACTTCCTGCAGCTTCATATTTAAAAGAAAATAACTTTTCAAATTTCGTCATCATTTGAACAAATTGTTTACGCTGATCATCACTCAAATTTACAAAAGATTGCGACAAATCAATTACCTTTTGAGTATAATTGCAATTATCTTCGAGTTGACTTAATTGAGCTACGCCATTTATAAGAGCATTGTCATGATTTTCATCTATCGTTATCACATTAGAATCATCTTGATCAAATATTATATTCTCACAATTATTTTTTAATTGCTCATCCAGAGCATCCTTATTAACATTGATATTACCATTATACTCAATATTCGTTACAGCATATATCATTTCAGCCGTTTCAGAATCATTATTATTTATTTTAGAATTGTCGGTATTTATCAGTTCAACCGTTGCAAAATTATTATTATTTATTTTAGAATTGTCGGTATTTATCATTTCAACCGTTGCAAAATTATTATTATTTATTTTAGAATTGTCGGTATTTATGATTTCAACCGTTGCAAAATTATTATTATTCATTTTAGAATTTTCGGTATTTATCATTTCAACCGTTGCAAAATTGTTATTATTTATTTTAGAATTGTCGGTATTTATCATTTCAACCGTTGCAAAATTATTATTCGAGTTACAATGTAAATCAACTGTCACTAAAAATTTATTACTCCCCAAATCAACACTAGCATTGTTAATTAAATTTTCCCTGAAATTATCAGTCTCATTATGATCTATTTGACTATTCCTTTGTACGGAAATGCTCGTATCAATGACACTCACAACACCTATTTCATTTTGATCAATCACGATCTCATTTTGCAACTTTTCATTCACATTCGCTTTATTTTGATTTCGAGATTTATCAAATTCATGGCGAAAATAAATATCGTGATTTTTATCAATTCTACCCATAATGTTATTTTTTATATTTTTCGTTTCGTGATCCTTTTTATCCAATATGAAATTATTTTGCACATTTTTATTAATCTGATTATTATTCTGCATCCATACAAAATCATTCTGCATATTTTTATTCTTAGATTTATTATTTTGATTTATTACAGAATCATTTTGCACGTTTTCATTATTACGATCATACAAAAAGCATCACTTAAAGTTTCTACAATATCATCATATTTATTTTGTGGACGTTGAATTATTTGAATCACCATAACCTCGTCCTCTTGCCTCGAAACCAAAGTTTCCGGTAAAATTTTGTCAAATTTGATAAAATTAGAAGATACTAGGAAGTCACCAACATAGAATTCCTTCTTGCCATAATTCAATATCACACGGTTTTTTGTCAGCCAATCGTTTCCAATGATGATGTTAGAGGACAAATTTGGGATTACTAAAAAATTAGTCATAATATTCAAAGTTCTTTATTTATTTGATCTAAGTTAGTCAATGCTTGAATAACCACTGATTCATCTCCATAATCAATTAATGCCAACGACTCTCGAATACGCAAGGGTAATTGTTGAATAATTTGATGGTGTAATGAGTATGGTGAAAAAGATGGCGTCAAGTAACGAGCCATTTTTATTTGATCAAAGAAGTACTCTTGAAGTGACCCGTCTTGTTTATAATGATATCGCCTCGCGAGCCAACTTCCAAGAATTCGAGTTTGCATCGCATTATTATAAAATTTATTTAAAAAATCTATACGAAAATCTGAAAATGCACTAAATGTTCTGGAATCGAACCAACCGCGCGCTTGTCCTTTTAACAAATTTTCAATTCCATATAATTTCATTTCGTCAGGAATATTTTTTATTGCGCAATACCGATCGAATCTCTCCAAAAACTCATTTAATTTTCCTCCAAATGTTGGAGCACTAACCTTGATATTTGATGATCCTAAATTTTTTATTAAATTCAATAAATGAACTGAATTATTTTCTGCCACGTCACGATTATTCGGAGATTCTCTAGCATTATTGGCTGTTACGCGTCCCGATAGTATACTCATTTCCATATGCACACGCTCATTTTCTTTTTGCATATTATCAACCGAGGCATTATTTGTTACATTAGAATTATTTTGTTGACTTCGATACATTTGTAATTCATTTTGACATACTTTATATGCCTCTTTAAATTCACGCAATTCTCTTACCATCGTTTCAAGAATGTTATTATTTGTTTCAGTATCATCATTTGTTCTGTTTTCCAAATTTAACAACGAATCCGGATTATCGATTATTTGATCTTCATTATTTTCCAATGTATTGAATACACTACCAGGATTTAAATTTAATGTATTTTGATTCCCAGAACCAGTCGAATTGTTTTGTTCACCACTACCATTGTTTACCCTCTCTATATCGGGTGATCTATTTTCAAGACTCGGATTTTGTAAACAACTTCGGTTTACTTGCCTTGTTGGAGTTCGATTTAAATCAGGCATATTTACAAAATTCGAATTATTTTTCAACGACTGTTTTCGAAAATTCAAATTCTCATATCTTACTTTAACAGACCAACCAGATTTCGTTTTTAAATTTAGAACAAACTGTTTATTCATTCAAATCATTCAAAATTAAAATTCAAAATTAACATTTTTCATATTAAATTATTTTCTCGTAATATAAATTTTCATTTTCAAAAATATCGTGTCTTTATTCGGGCGCCATTTGTAATAGTTGTTTTATATGCAATTATCATAATTTTGTATTTTTTACATAAGAAATAAAAATAGACTTTCTAAAGATAAACATTATGAAGTTAAATAAATTATAGAGTCAAATAATTGATTTGGATCAGGCTATTAATTATTATAATTGGAATATTCAACATAGAAAATATAATATTACGAGAAATATAAGAATCGTTATTATTAACATACAATTTCGGCCTGTCATTTTGGAATTCACCATATTGCACATTCTCATTTTTAACTAAATTGAAAATTGATACATCGGATCATACTTGAAATAATCATACATCATACTTCATCTCTCACTTAAGTACAAATTAAATAAAATTATAATTAGATCATCAAACAAAAAGAAAGTATCATTATCGCTCATTCGAATCGCAATCACAAAATTGAAATTAAATGTTAATTGTCACATAACAAAACATTATCTTAACTCTCCATATCATAATAAAACTGAAGATCAAAGTTTCTTCTGATTCGATGCGATGATCGCGAGAGAAAGAGAGACTAATTGTTGTTTTCAAATAAATCAGATCCGACTTTATGTTTAAAAAAAAAATGATGAAAATGAAACAGACTTATCGTTTCGAAGTCATGGATGCGTGTCTCAGAGGGCGTGTCTCAGAATGCCGACGCGATGAAAAGCCGATACCAGAAAATCATGTAGGACGAGCGAACAAGTCAAATTTGATTTTAAAGGAAATCCGAACGCGGAGACTAAACATCTGGGCTCGAAGTGCTTCGATTGTCTAACTGGCGTCGATGGGCCGTTCAGCAGGAGGCCCGGGTTTCTTCTTCAAACCCGAAAAGGGCCGAACCCTGCCGAACCTCACGAACACGCAGGACTCACACGCATACTTGCAATTTCTGCGTTATCGTTATTTCGTAATTGCGTCTTCACTCTCTCTTCTCATCTTCACTCTCTTTCTCTCTCTTTATTTCTTGTTTATTTCTTTCTCGCGTCCAGGGGCGGCTCAAGCGATTTACACATTAGAACGTGGAAGGATACCGCTTTACCGTCATTACGGATCATAACAGTTTGCGCTGAATACGAAAGCTGAAAAATCCGTCGGGAAGGTTAGCGCGTTGGTCCTTACGACTACTGTCGTACGACTTCCAAATAGTTCACCGCAAAGGCGCCCTGCACCACGTGTCGGACGCGTTATCACGTTTACACGAACATTCTACCCCCGCAGAACTTAAGATTAATGCACTGTCGAATGAGGAAGACACCTGGTATACGCAACGCCTGAATCGAGTGCGAGGTAGCCCTACTAACTTTCCCCAGTAGCGCATAGTCGATAATCGTCTTTATAAACTTATTCCAAACCCTCGAACCTCCTCGATGGTAGATGATTTAAAAGAATGGAAACTAGTGCTGCCGGTGGGCGATCGCGCGCTGATTCGGAAGGAATTTCACGATGACCCTTGCGCCGGGCATTTAGGGGTTGAGAAAACTTATCGCCGGATACTTACGGATTATTTCTGGCCGGGTATGTACCGCGACGTTGCAGATTATTGTCGGCGATGTCAAACGTGTCAGTTTACTAAGGTAGAACAGGCCTTGCCCGTAGGGCTCATGGGGTCTCGTAAAATAGAGGAGCCGTGGGCAGTGGTTGCCGCCGATATCATGCAAGATCTGTTTACGAAATGGGTGGAATTGACCGTGTTACGACAGGCTAACGGTAAGAAAATTCGAGACGCATTTGAAGATACCGTTCTGTGCCGATGGGGAGCGCCACAGATGTTATTGACAGATAACGAGTCGGAATTCATAAATCACATAATTGAGGGTCTCACAATGGAATATAACATCTATCATCCATCACTCAACTACACCCCCGTACCATTCCCAGGCGAATCCCGTGGAAAGGGTTAATAGGGTAATTAAGACGATGATCGTGTCCTACCTGGGTTCTGATCATCGTGATTGGGATCAGCACATTACCGAGTTTCGTTTCGCGTATAACACGGCGGCGGTACATACGTCCGCATGGTTCTCGCCGGCATTTTTGAACTTGGGCCGGGATCCGCCTGCGGTCAATTCGTACAGGCGCTGTGTATAAGCAGAAATCCCTCTTACATATCCGGACGAGGTGGGGTGGTCGGAGAGGGCAAGTAATATCGCACAACTTCGAGAGTTAGTCGTTAAAAACTTAGCGAAGGCTCACGCACGTCAGTCACGTTACTACGCCCGGGGGCGACGAGAATGAACGTATCAAGTTGAGGATCGAGTCTTGACGCGTCAATTCGTCTTATCATCCGCCGAGAAAAATGTTGCTTCGAAACTTGCCCCTAAGTACCGTCACGAAGGTACTCTCGCCCCAGGTTGGCGAGATAACTGATGACCCGGGTCGGAGGGTTTTCAAGATACACGTCGAAAAGTTAAAGCCCTATCATGCACCTATTCCTATTATACCTAACTCACATGTCTCTCATTCTCATTCCTGACAGGCTAACGATTACCGACCATAAATTCCAGACAACGTAAAAATCACGGCTACCGCAACCTCAGCGACAAAAACAAAAAAAATGGCATGATGCAATGCGGGGAATAACCCCTTTCCCGTTCCGCATCTGGACGCTGCCTCATTTGAGGGTGGGGTGGGGAAGGGGTCAATTTCATTATCACTGG
The DNA here is from genome assembly GCA_030407085.1 of Trichopria drosophilae. NCBI lineage: Eukaryota > Metazoa > Arthropoda > Insecta > Hymenoptera > Diapriidae > Trichopria > Trichopria drosophilae. The sequence goes on from CM059587.1 coordinate 54,071,346, forward strand.
ATGCCCCCCTTCGTGTCGAACAACTTTCATCGTACATCTTTTTCGATTCTGTGCATAGTTCTCGAGATATATCTATGTCTTCAGATAAATCGTCCACCCTGTATATATAATGTCTCGCATTTCCTTTATATATACACCGTGTTTCTCAACCTATTGAACCTCGTTTACCAGCAGATAGAGCGTAAAATTCTGAAATGAAAGTTCCTTTGCCGAAAATGTTTTCAGGCTACCGTTTTCAAGTTATTCAGCATTGAAATGTACCAATAGGAAAAGAGCTTTGCAATTATCGCAATGGTAGTACTGTCGGTGCATGTTGAGAATAAATACGAAGAAAATGCACATCGTCCATAAACCGCGCAATTGTTTTCTAGCGAAGCAGCGGAACGTTCAAAAGAGACTGTCAATAATATCGATCGGATTCGAATGTCTAACCTGCCACTGGTTTTCGGTTTCGAAAGGAAAATTAAAACTTTTGATTCGAATTTGTAATGAATCAAAAAATGATTATTATACAGATTAGGCATTCATGTAGAAAATAACGTTTCATATGTTTCGAAACCCTGGAAGATATTTTCTAAATTGTGTAATGAGAATATAAAAGTTAAAGTTTTAAAATTAAGGCATCGACAGTTTTTTAAAAAGTACTTGGATTTAAAATCAGAAAGCATGGATTTGTACAAAGTCGTAAGATGCATCTCTTTTTCCTTTTGAACCCCCCGGGTGGAATTACGCATACAAAGACCACGCTGGAAAAGTCCCTTGTTTTTTTTTTGTATGAATTGCAAACGGCACAGAACCACTTTTTGTGCTCCAATTTTTTCTTTTTGCAAAATTACATCATCGACTTTAATAATCAACATCAGTCAGAGTTGCACAAGATTAGCCCGTAACTGTTATTAACAAATTATTCATAAAAATCATTTCACAACGGCTCAGAACCACTTTTTGAGCTCCAATTTTTTCCTTGCGAAAAACTGAATTATCGACTTTATAGTCAACTTCATGTAGAGTTGCACGCGATTAGCACGTAATTGTTATTAACAAATTGTTCTGAAAAACCATTTCTAAACGACACAGAACCACTGTTTTTGCCTAAAATGTTTTCTTTTTGCAAAATTACATTATCGACTTTAATAATCAACATGAATCAGAGTTGCTCGAGATTAGCCCGTAATTATTGTTAACAAATTATTCATAAAAATCATTTCTAAACGGCACAGAACCATTTTTTGAGCTCCAATTTTTTTCCAATTGCAAGATTAAATCATCGACTTTAATAATTAACTTCATTAGAGGTATACGCGATTAGCACGTAATTGTTATTAACAAATTATTCATAAAATCCATTTCTAAGCGGCACACAACCACTTTTAGATCTCCAATTTTTTCCAATTGCAAGATTAAATCATCGACTTTAATAATCAACTTCGTTCAGAGTTGCACGCGATTAGCACGTAATTGTTATTAACAAATCATTTATAAAATCCATTTCTAAGCGGCACAGAACCACTTTTTGAGCTCCAATTATTTCCTTTTGCAAAATTACGTTATCGACTTTAATAATCAACTTCGTTCAGAGTTGTACGCGATTAGCGCGTAAATGTTATTAACAAATTATTAATAAAAATTATTTCTAAACGGCACAAAACCACTTTTAGATCTCTAATTTTGTCCAATTGCAAGATAAAATCATCGACTTCAATAATCAACTTCATTCAGAGTTGTTCGCGGTTAGTGCGTGATTGTTATTAATAAATTATTCATAAAAACCATTTCTAAATGGCACAGATCCATTTATTGAGCTCCAATTTTGTCCTTTTGCAAAATTAAATCATCGACTTTAATAATCAATTTCATGCAGAGCTGCCCGCGATTAACACGTAATTGTTATTAACAAATTATTCATAAAAATCATTCCTAAAAGGCACAGATTCATTTTTGGGCTCCAATTTTTTCCTTTTACAAAATTAAATCGTCGACTTTAATAATCAATTTTATTCAGAGTTGCATGCGATTAGCACGTAATAGTTATTAACAAATTATTTATAAAATCCATTTCTAAGCGGCACAGAACCACTTTTTGAGCTTCAATTTTTTCCAGTTTGCGAGATAAAATCATCGACTTAAATAATCAATTTGATTCAGATTAGCACGTCATTAACACATGATTAGCACGTAATTGTTATTAACAAATTATTCATAAAAACCATTTCTGAACGACACAGAACCACTTTTGGGTCACCAATGTTTTCCTTTTAAAAAATTAAATGATCGACTTTAATAATCAATTTCATTCACAGTTGCACGCGATTAGCACGTAATTGTTATAAACAAATTATGCATAAAATTCATTTCTAAACGGCACTACCATTTTTTGAATCGAAATATCTACTTTTAAAAATTGAACATTTTTTTTTCATGGACAAAACTTTTCCGGCCGTTCGAGCGTCGAGCGAGTTATAGAATTGAGTTATAGAATTACACGCGACAGCTTTGGTGGAATTCGATCGTTTGTTTGATGTATAATGACGTGCGGCTTGCCGCACAGCTGTGGAGTTTGGTATGTGTAGCGAGACGCTAAGACGGCAGTAAGCTATATAATTCCCCGATGGTGCCGAAAGAACGCAGATTACACCCGAAAGCAAAACAGGACCATAAACGGACGGAAGGTAAAGCCGGCAAAGCAAAACCAGAAAAGAACGAGAAGTAAACCCAAGGCACCGCGTGTCACAGTGCCCCAGGGTAGGAAGATGAAGTATCGCGCGTTACCGCACTCCACCCAGGTGTCGGAACAGGAAGGTCGGACCAGATCCAGAGCACAGCCCGTCACCGAGTCCCAGAGTAGGAAGATGAAATGCCACGCATCACCGCACTCCGCACAGGTATTGGAACAGGGAGGTCGGGCTATAAACCCGACTCTTCCGTGAAGGAGAAGACTCCGCGCATCACCGAGTCTCCGGGAAGAGGAAGACCGTGGGATAACGGGCGGAAGGAATTCTGAAAATTCGGGTGCGCACCCTTGCTTATACGTATATCTTAGTGTGTCTCCCAGAATATCATATCAACAACAACAACAAAAAATAAGAAAAACCAAATTAAATATATTTAGGTAATAAAATATGAACAAAAGTAATACAGGTCATTTAGATCGCCATAAGGTGTAAATCTCATAATAATTCCTTAGAAAGAAAGAAAAAACTCCGAAAGTAAAAATCACTCTCCATAATTCCCTAAGATTCTCTGCTCTTTGTGACTTTACATTACCTTCGGTAATTTGTAACGGGGAACATCGAAATAAACCCGTTACATTATTAATAAAAAGTCTAAGATGATTTTTTTTTCTATGCATATTTTGTCATTTTAAACTTCTGACATGGATTTGAAAAAAGTGGTAAAGAATAGAAAATTATGAACCGATAAAAAATTATAATTTATACATTTGTATCACTCGATATGTTTTAGATCGAAAATGAAGAAGAAAACAAATAAAACCATAGCTGAAAATTAAAATATAAAGAGGTAAAAATAATGGCGGTAACAACCTTCAATGAGAAAAACGATAGAAAATAAATTGAATCTGTGTAAAACATTTTCCTATACAACAAAACATTAAAATTAATATCTTAAAAATATATAAATATAAAACATTTTCAACGCAATTGTTGAGTTTTGAGGATTAAAATCTACAAGAAAAAATGTGGCGTTGAACGTACATTTAGGATGTAAACTAATATTATTTTGAAAAATTCGTGTTTGCCATCTATTCTAGGCCATAACTTCGTACGATTTTCCGACAGGATTGTCATCCGTCGGATTGCTGCTGGGAAAAATTCTAATGCACGACAGAAAATGAGCTTCGCCGTCGAAACATTTGGACGATCGCTGTAAAATGCTCATATGTACATGCTATAGCACCGAATTTCGGGTGGTCTCTTGAATATGAATATCGTCGTTCCTATACATGTGTATACATACACATGCAAACAAAATTTTGGTGCCCCGCTAAGAACCCCTCGAGCAAATTTTGGATAAGATACTGACGAGAGGACGAATATCGAACTTCCTAATATCGTCGGCAGATGTCATTCCGATCAGTGCACTTAAAAGTTGTAGGTGTAGCTACAGTCAAATCTGACTTCCGAGTTCTTGAGAGAACACCCTTAATAAGCAAAAAGACAACCTGGAAAATATTATAAACATTTCAACAAAGAAATAGTTTACATGATATTTATACGCAAATTTTAAATTTAAATTATTTATACTTATCTGAATGGTGCTTTTCTAGAATCTCTTTATAATTTTATTATTATTCAAAAAATTCATATTACAACTCCATTTCTTTAATTTACATCTGAGTTCATCGCCGGGTTAGCTTCATTCGCCTGCACCGTTTATGTATTTCATTTGCACTGTAACGCCTTTCTTGTGCGCGAGTTGCTTCGAACGGAATTTTTCCCGTTTGACGTCCTGAGGACGCAACCCGCGGCGAAATCGTCCACCGGCTAGCTTGGTGCGGCGAACTCCCTGAAGGGGACAAGGTCATATACAAAAACGAAAAGTACAAGGCTGAGTATAAACAGTGCCAAAAGGGCCTTTATTGAATTCCTGATGGGAGACCTTTACAAATGTCGCGATTAACGCCGCTGTGTCTCGCGGGACACCCTGGACCGTCGCGTTCGCGTTCCACTCGCGGAGATAGGCTCCCGCATGAGCCCAAGAGAGCGAAGGAGAGAGAAGGACCCGAGAGAATGAATCCCGCCAAGTAATTCGGCCGAGCCGGTACTTACAAAATGGAGGCTTCCGTGTGTCCTGCGGTCGCCGGGGCGTCTTTCTCCTCCAGGGAGAACGTTCGTACAGAGTTCTCAGGGGTCGGAGCTCTCACACTCGTGCCTTGGTGCACCCGTCACTTCCACAACACTCGGACGCGGAGTTCACCTCGACGGCACGGCGTCGCAAGACCCACGTCGCAACCTGATCGCACGGAATTCTATTATTTTTCGCAAAACCCGAGTGTTCGTTAGCGCGTCACGACGGTATCGCGGTTCAGCGAGGTCTGTCCTCTCTCGCGCCGGTCGTCGCCGGCGCGCGGCCCACGTGATCGGTCCCACGTGTTACGCGCTTTCTCTCTCTCTCTCTCTCTCCGTTCTCTCTCTCTCTCTCTCTCCGTTCTCTCTCTCTCTCTCTCTCTCTTCGGTGCTTTTCGCCGCTCGTCGTTGCCCGGTGTTCCGCTCGGCCTCCTGTAACCAACCAGAACCATTAATACGAGTCGGTGCCGGCCGGAGCGGTTCATCGTAACGAATCGTTGCGTCCGCCACGGGGACCTCGTTACAACTCCCCGCCCCCAGACGCTGAGTACCCGAGGTACCAGCTCGAGACCGAACAGCCTGGCGGGCACCAGTTAGGCTACAAAACACAAAAGAAAATACATATGGCCACCTTGAGAAGTGTGCGCGAATCTTGCATGCAAGGAAAGCCGGATAAAACCCAACACAAAGGGTTCATAAATTTACACTCCGGCTCTTCTCTTTCCAGATTTTATTTACGTGGCCCAGAAGGGGCCACGTTTTCACCTCCCGGCACGGAGGTCGCGTCCCTGCAGGGACCGGCGCGATACATTTCGTCGCCCTTCAAGGCACGTTGCTTGGGGCGGGTCTTCCTCTTCGCCCTTAGGGCGTGTCTTCCTGGGGCTGGTTCCCGGCGCGTTTGCGCCCCGCCTCTCGGTTTCGGGCGCGTCGCGCCTCTTCCGCTGCTAGGCGCTCAGGGACCAAGTGGTGAGCATCCAGGTTCGGACACCGGTCGATTTCCCGGACGTCCACGCATCCGCACACGCGGCAGGCGTAGCGTGGGCCATGGAAGACCGTTGAGCGGGCCCCAACCTCTTCCGTTCGTCGCTCGGCCTGGCGCAGCCGCGCCTGGGTCCGGTTGCGCCACTCAAGGGCCCGGTTGAACGCCTCTTCGGTGCGTTGGTGCTCCGCAGCGGCTCGTAGTTGGGCGAGCTGCGCCGCCTCCTCTCGCTCCCTCTTCTCCTTCCTGAGGCGGTCGAGCACCCGCTGCGCCTCCTCCTGGGACTTGAGATGACGGTCTACTTGGTCGACCCAGCCTCCCGCGTCAGGGTGTCCCTGGACCCCGTACTGGGCGCAGTATTCGCGTAAGGCCTTGAAGGCCTCCTTCTCCTGTTGCCTCGCGGCCCGGGTGGCGGCCCTCGCAGCCGTGAGGACCTCGGCTACCATTCTCCATTCTCGGACGCTCTCCGGTTCCTTTACATCTGGCGCCTCAGGGTGTTCGTCCTCCTCGTCGCTGAGGAGACCCCGCAGGTGGGCCCACTCCTCCCCATCGCTGCTCATTCTGGTCGACTGAAAACAAAACGGAATTAGATGACTCGTTGGATACAACAGAGGGGAATTTAAAGCTCGCAGTACATGAGAGAGATTCGTTAACCGATTAGGAACTAACTACAGGTAGGAGGGGGACTCTAAACGTAGCGGGGAGCTATCCGGCGAGGTCTAGCCCGTTTTGGCGCCTCGATCGCGTTCGGCGCGGGGACACATTTACGTTCGGGGGCGGTGGCGCTCTCGACCCTCGCGGTCGCCCTCGAGGTCTACGTTCCGGGACAACTTCTTCCGCCTCTCGGGAGGGCGTACTGAGGAGAGCCGGCCGGGGAATCGCGGCGAAATTTTTCCTCGGGCGGCCCGGGCCGCGCCTCGCAGCCCCCTCCTGGGTCGGAGCTGGAGGGCTTTCGGCTTCCTCAAGGAAGTTGTCGGGCGTCCTTTCCTCTTCCGGGGTATTGGTCACCGGCTTCAAGTCGGCCACATGGGACACGCCGTCGCTCTGACCGGCAGCGTCGCAGAGTTCGTACGACGTTCTCCCAACTCTTGCGGTAACCGTGTATGGCCCTACGAACTTCGGCGCCAGCTTGGCCGCGATTCCTTGGGCAGCCGATGAGAGGACGCGGTTTCGCTTCCAGACGCGGTCGCCCACCTCAAACTGGATGTCGCGGTGTCGCTCGTCGTAATAACGGGCTTGTCGCCGCTGTGCGTCTTGGGAGCTCACGCGAGCTTCTTGATGTAAGGCTCGCAGGTGGGACATTTGTTTCTCCCACGCGCTCAGGGTATTCTCCTTTTCCTCCTGTCGCGCGACTCGGTCTTCTTCCCGCCTTAATCCAGGGGGTGCTACCGGGTGGCATCGCAGGGCTGAAGCCGGTCGACTCCTGTGTCGCCGTGTTATATGCGAAAGTGATTTCTCGCAGGTGCACATCCCAGGTGCGATGATCGCTCTCGATGTAGGCCCGGATCATGCTCTTGATGGTACGATTTACCCGCTCTACAGGATTCGCCTGCGGGTGGTACCTCGGCGTAAACTCTCTCTCTATCTTGTATTTCAGCAGGAGTTGGTCGACCGCTGCATTTTTGAACTCGGGGCCGTTATCCGAAAGGAATACTTCTGATGGCCCGAATCGCAGGATGACTTTCTCCTCTAGGGCCGACGCTATTGTCGGACCGTTTGCCTTCCTCAGGGGGAGGACTTCGGCCCATCGAGTAAACAGATCCTCGAAGACAAGGACGTACTCGTATCCATGCTTGCTGCGTGGAAAGGGGCCCATCACGTCGCCGGCGACATATTGCCAGGGACGTTCGACTTCTCGGCGTCCGAGGAGTCCGGCCGGTGGGGTTTGCAGTACTTTACATTGTTGACACACCATGCAGTTCCTCACGTAAGTCGCCACGTCTTTGGGTATCGACGGCCACCAGTAGGTACGCTTTAGCCGGTCGTAGGTCTTCCGCTGGCCGAGGTGACCCGCGGTAGCGTCATCGTGGCACTCCCTCAGGGCATCGTTCCGTTTCTCCTTCGGGAGCACAAGCTTCCAGACTTCCTCGTCGCCGATCAGGTCCTCGATGACGGGATCCGGGCGGTACACGTACATTTTCGTCCCGATGACCTTCCACCACGGGTGGTCCTTCGGGCTCTCCCGAATTTCCGCGTGCCATCGACGGTACCAGTCGTCCAACAGGGTTTCCCCCTTCATGGCCTCTACGGCGTTAATTTCCGGAGCCTCTCCTTCGAACATTCGGGACAGTGCATCCGGGACGTGGTTCAAGGCTCCGTCTCGGTGCTCCACCTTGAAACTGTAGCCCTGAAGTTGTAACGACCATCTAGCCAATCTCCCGGTAGGATTTCGGAGGTCAAACAGCCACATTAGGCTACTATGGTCGGTGATAACCCGGAAGTGGTACCCTTCCACATACGGGCGGAATTTTTGGATCGCCCACAGGACGGCGAGGCACTCCCGCTCGGTCACGGAATAATTGCGCTCGGCGGCCGACATCGTCCGGCTCGCGAAGGCGAGCACCCTTTCGCTCCCTTCGACCTCCTGCGTAATTACGGCGCCGAGTCCCGTGTCACTTGCATCCGTCTGCACGACGAACTCTACATCGAAATCCGGCCGTTGCAGGACCGGGGCCGTCGCGATCATCCCCCTAATTCGTTCGAACAACGCCCAACACTCCTCCGTCCAATCATACCGCACATTCTTTTTAGTTAGGCGCGTCAGGGGTTCGGCGACTGTCGCAAAGTCGCGCAGAAATTTCCTGTACCAGGAAGCCATTCCCATGAATCTTCTTAGCTGCTTCAGGTTCCTTGGCGCAGGATAATCCACGATGGGTGCAATCTTGTCCGGGTCAGGCCGGAATCCTTGTTGGTTCACCAGGACGCCCAAGTACTTCACTTCCTCCCTGCAGAAGTGACTTTTCTCCCGACTTACGGTGAGGCCAGCGCCCTGAATCCGTTTTAGAACGTATTCCAGCCATTTTACGTGTTCGTCGAAGGTCTCGGTGACAATAATGATGTCATCGAGATAGGCGAACGCATGGGGCTCCAGTTCGGCTCCAATAAGAGAGTCCAGAAGAGCTTGCAAAGTAGCTGGTGCGCCAGTCAGGCCGAAGGGCATCCTCTTGAATTGGTAAAGGCCTTTGCCAGGTACGGTGAACGCCGTCAGGGGGCACGCCTCTTTCTTCATACGGATCTGGTGGTACGCGTTGCTCAGGTCCAGTGTCGTGATGTACCGCGCTCGTTGCAACTTCCTCAAAATGGTATCCATATACGGTATCGGATACGCATTCGATTTCGTGACCTTGTTCAACTTACGGTAATCCACACAAAAGCGGTAAGTCCCGTTGCTCTTTCTGACCATCACGACGGGGCTTGACCATTCACTGGTCGAAGGTTCGATGATACCTTGTGCCAGCATGTCATCTACTTGCGCATGCATGATCTCTTCGATTTTACGCGATACCGGGTAGTACCGCTGTTTAATCGGATTTGTCGCCGTCAGGGCGATGTCATGTTCCACCAAGTCGGTGCAGCCCAGGGTGGGCGGTTCTTCTCGAAGTACCCGATGCAGGGTTGCGTCGAGTCGTGCTCTTTCTTCGTCCGAGAGTCGAACGGTGCCTCCCGTCGGGGAGGGGCGAGTCTCTCCAGGGTGGAGACTAGCAATCTCCACCGGTATCGCGTCCTGTGCCCCTTCTACTCGTAGAACATTCTTCCGGGGGTACAGGACCGCATCAAAAGCTCGTAGGAAATCCGCCTCGTAGCAGGCACTCGGTGTCGAGCTGTGGCATGACTATGGCCGTCAGGCTCTTCTCGACGGGACCTACCCGAAATGGTAAGGTTATGTAGCCGAGGATCGGCGAGTAGGTGCCGTCCGCTACTCTTGCGCCGTATCCTACGTACGGCACGAGGGGTTCCCCGCAGTTGGCTGCGATCTGCAGCCCAATTGGCCCGATGGCTGTCCGGGCGGCCCCAGGATCAAACAGGGCTTGTATTTCGAAGCAGTGAATCTTGGCCGTGACCCACCATCTGCGGTAGTCTTCGCCGGGTTCAGCGCCTGCACTTTGGACCGGGGCGACCTCGGGAGATTCGTCTAAGCTTGAGGCCGTAGAGACCTCTTCCGGAGACATCGCGACCGCATCTATTGACTCCGGGAGGGGTTTTCCGAACACTGCGGGCAGGTATTACGCGTGTATCCGGGTCTCTTGCACGTCCAACAGGTTAGGTTCGCCTTCGCGTCTTTCGCCGCTGAGTCTTCCCTCCTGAACAGCGGTTTTCTTCGCGACGTCGGCGGGGAAGGGGGGCTGGACCCTGTCCTCGGTGTCCTTTCAGGAGACGTTGACTGCTTCTTCCACGGTATAGTTGGAGGTTTTGCCGCGACCTCTTCATCGGTTCTCCGAGGGGCCGTGCAGGCCTCTCGTAAGGTTCGCAATTCCTCCTGAATTGCCGCGAGGACCTTCTCCAACTGACTGACCTCGCTGTTGGCCGGCTTTTCCATGGCTGCCAGCTTGGGAGGGTTCTTCACCGTCCTTTTGGCACTGCTGTAGGCCACTTCAGGTATCAGGGTCTCTTCTGGAGGTGGGGGGCCTCTGTAAATTCGCCGAGCTTCTTCGGCGCTTTCTGCGGTGGCTGCCGCCACCATAAAGTCCTCTAGGGTCCGAATATCATCCATCCGGATCCGCCATTGTAGGTCCGGTTTCATGTTCCGGTATAGGAAGTTCAAGTGCTGCTCCAGGGTCAGCGGGCAGGGGTATAGTTCTAGGAGTGCCGACAGGCACCCGATGTAATCCCGTACCGGTTCATCGATTCCTTGCGTACGGCTATTCGCTTCGGCCCACAGGCGTTGACAGTCCTGTTGACTGAACCCGTAGCATCTTTTTGCCGAGCGGCAAAAGTCGTTCCACGTCCTCCACGTGTTCTTGGACATGTTGTACCACTGTTTGGCCGAGCCCGTCAGGAGCTCTGGTAGTGCGTTCAACATTTCCTCGTCCGTGACATTTGCCTGTGCACGACATTCCTCGACCCTGGCTAAGAAGGTCTCGACTCTACATCCTTGTGAGCCCGAGAAGCTTATCCTCCACTGACGCGCTATTTTTCCCACGTCCCGAAAGCTCGGGTTCCACCTTGAGGATGCGTCGAACCGACTTCCGAATTCCGACTGTATGTTCGGAATACCTCCCCTCCCCCTAGAGACTTCCTCTCCTGACAGGGGTGGTTGGCTCGAAATTCGCCTTAGAGGTTGACGCGATACAGGAATGGCGTGGGGTATTTGTGTGATGTTTATGTTCCTGGCAGGGTTTCTTCCGAGTATTGGAGGTTGTCCTCCTGTCACTGTGTCGTTATAATTTATTTGATACGTGTCCTGGAAGTTCACTGATGGCGTTCCTCTGCCTATCCGGGTACTTGACCTTGCAGGGGCATCTTCTTGGTGCGGTATTAGCACCTCTGTGATCTCCATCAGGCGATCACATTTTTGTTGCAAGCTTTGCATGTTTGCTTGCTGTTGTTCGTGCAGTGTTTTCTGCGCTTCGAATGCTGCCGCAATTCTTCTTGGCATTATTTCCCATGTGCCATTTGGGAGCTCGTACTCGACCATGTCGTTTCGCAACCTAGTGGCTGACGCCGATGTGACCGTTCTGGTTGCATTCGTTGTTACGACGTTCGTGTGATACAGCAGTTTTTCGTCCAAATTTTCTTCCGGTAGGTTAAATGTCCATCCTTCCACATCCAATCCTTCTAGCTCCTGTTCCGGGGTATATTCGCTGTGAACAGTGGTGTCCATTTTCTTATGAATCTGTTACTGTTCCGCAGGGTAGGAAACTTTTTTATCGGCCGGTAAGCGTTGATTCTGCCTTGCCGACAGTTTATTTCTCCTGTCGTCGGTTCCTTTCTTTTGATTGTTCTTGTGGTCGATTCTAGTTTCTGTCGACCGATACTGCAGTACGCTGTGATACCGACCCGTGTCGCGGCAATCACTATTACGCACTTGTACACTTGTATTCTTACCCTGTTTACAGGGAACTTCTTTCTTCTGCCTCTTGACGGCAATTTTATTTTACAAATATATATTCGCGCACTTGTAATATTACATGTAAATTAATCAATTCTTATCGCTAAATGCCGTTTGATTACCTTGTATAATTTCGAGTATTTATTTTCTATGCTTTAATGCAATTATTGACTAACTTTGTTCTCCTGTTAAGCAGGTGATTTGAATATAATAATCTTTTTGAGTTTTCTAGCAAGTTCGGAAATGTTCGGCATGTAACTCTGATTTAAGTTTGATTACTCAGGGTTATTTCGTTTCAAAATACTGAATAGTCGAAATTATAGGGTCTTTTGCCATAACCTAATTTCAAAATCGCATTAATTACAAATAATTACATCACCGCCTTACATAAGATTGAAATATAACACATATACCTAAAATAATTTAGTAACTAAATAAGTTTAGTATACAAATAAGTTCTGTAATTATTTTTAATTCTATTTCTTAAATTTTGTGCGCACGCTTGTATTTGATTAGCAGTATTGTTTTCTAATTCGTATTTTGAGAAAATTGAACAGAAAGTGAAAATAAAAATTTTATAATTGACAGGTTTCTAGATTTGAACATTATTTCCCAATTTTGTTTTATAATCGACGAAAGTATTTTCTTTCGTATTCATTCCTCGTCTACAGAGCGAGAATGTAAACAAAGGCGCTTTGTTTACAGGGAGCAATCGCAAATTCTTCGTATTTACGGAAATACGAAGTACGTAATTTGCAGGGAATTGTAAATTTAATTCGATGTTTCTAATTATTGAATATTTTCCGACAATGTTTTTCGAAAAATTGAAATATTATTTTTCCGAAAGATGTCCGTACCTGTCTAACAGGGAGAAGTTTCGAATATTCCCGTTTTCAAATTCTCATTCAATTTAATTTATTCTAATTTTCCTTTTATAATTTACGAAAGTATTTTCTTTCGTCCTTATTTCTCGTTCACGATGCGAGAATGTAAACAAGTCGCCTTGTTTACAAAGTGCTCCGGTCGATTCCTCGTAACCCAGGGATTACGAAATACGTCAGTTAAAGAAAACCGCAAATTTTCTTCGCTATTTCGCCAAACTATGCTTTTCGATTTTTCGCGATATTATTTTCGAATTTAAGATTCGAATTTCGTAATATCTATTGCGCTGCGGTTTCCCGTTTGAAATTCCCTGTCAGGGTTTTGTTTTCTCGTACTTTTCACAATTTTTGTCGTGTACGGGCGAACTGTAATTATTTTTAATTAAAATTGGCCCGTTCTATTGACGTTGGGTGCCATGTAACGCCTTTCTTGTGCGCGAGTTGCTTCGAACGGAATTTTTCCCGTTTGACGTCCTGAGGACGCAACCCGCGGCGAAATCGTCCACCGGCTAGCTTGGTGCGGCGAACTCCCTGAAGGGGACAAGGTCGTATACAAAAACGAAAAGTACAAGGCTGAGTATAAATAGTGCCAAAAGGGCCTTTATTGAATTCCTGATGGGAGACCTTTACAAATGTCGCGATTAACGCCGCTGTGTCTCGCGGGACACCCTGGACCGTCGCGTTCGCGTTCCACTCGCGGAGATAGGCTCCCGCATGAGCCCAAGAGAGCGAAGGAGAGAGAAGGACCCGAGAGAATGAATCCCGCCAAGTAATTCGGCCGAGCCGGTACTTACAAAATGGAGGCTTCCGTGTGTCCTGCGGTCGCCGGGGCGTCTTTCTCCTCCAGGGAGAACGTTCGTACAGAGTTCTCAGGGGTCGGAGCTCTCACACTCGTGCCTTGGTGCACCCGTCACTTCCACAACACTCGGACGCGGAGTTCACCTCGACGAAGCGGCGCACGGTGTGCCATTTTTCTTAGCGGCGTAAAATTATTTTCGAAATCGTAGAACTTTTGATCCAAATGAGCTAGAGGATTAATTCTTTCACCAAATTAAAGATAACGCTTTATAGAATAAGCGAAAAATAATTTGAACCCGAAAAATTAAGTTATTGACCGTTGAAATTAGCATGAATATTAATTTATTTTATGGCGTTTTACGACGTACTCTAGGTAAAAATATTCCTAAAAATACCATAATTTTTTCTCTTTTGATTGCCGTCTCTAGTAATTTGTGATCTGAAAATATTCTGAAAATGTTTGAATTATTATAAAATTTTACCTAATTTTTTAAACAAAACCCGTGAAGTAAATTATATGATGGTGTCATATTAATTACGCTTTTTAAACTCACATTGACACAGAACTGTAAATTAAAAACACATTTGACTACAAACAGGTATGTTATTGTTTATCAAAATTGTTTAAACAAATAATAATATACGGAATGAATGTGGGCATTCAAAATTAAAATAGGCTTCTTAAAATAATGTTCATGACTAACAAATAATACTCCATTAAAAAAGTTTAATTGTTTGCCTTTGTTGATAAATTTTTCATCATAAATTTAATTTTCATAAATTTAAATCAGAACTATGATTCGCATTCACATATTTATGAATGCACATTTTCAGTTAAATTTATTTCTGATTTTTTTTGCAACCAATGAAGTAAAATTATTGACACAAAAACAATTTCAAATATTATTTATATATCTTTTTAAATAAATAAATATGTTATTTTATCAAAGAATGTTTGGTTCAATTGGAGCTTCCTAGTGTATTGTGAAGCAAAACTGCTACCACTGAAAAAAATTCTGCCTGATATTTCTATTGCTTAATAATATTCAAAAACCGCTTAATATTCGAGAATCAAGCAACACTCCTTCCAATCTCAAATTTAATTTGGATCTTATCTTATCTTCCTATAATACACCATGAAGCTGATATCCTCTCTTCGACAAAATATCACGGGGAAAAATGGATTATATATAATTGTAATTGTATATAATTCTACATCGAGAACTCATGAGTAGTATGTTATTTATATATAGTATTGTAATAAATTTTACTATTATAATACGAAAATGAAATATTCGTTACTTCAGGTAGTAAAATTTCATAGTATCTTGTCAGAAAGTACCACGTAACAAGTAAATTTTCCTACATCCAGTAGTAACTTCTCCAAACATAATACGAATTGGTCCAACTTTTGAACGAATATTTCAATTTCGTATTAAATAGTAATATTTCCTACTGGTAAGTTCTCGGTGAAGATAGAACAATATATAAAAGGTTTGACAGAAAAAATTTCAAAAACCTTAAAGAAACAATCTGTACGTGTAGTAAACAAGCCAATCAACATCAATATTGGCGGAATTAAACCATACGAAGACCGTTTAGATAAACTTCATAAGAGCGACATTGTTTATCAAATCCCTTGTGGTTACTGTGACTGTGTATACATTGGAGAAACGAGCAGGCTCCTAAAAACTAGAATTTATGAACACAAAAATAATATCAAGAGCAAAGAAAGCAACTATACAGCATTAACAAAACATAGGTTAGAAACGGGACATAATTTTAATTATTTAAAAGTAAAAATTTGTATTGTTTATATTTATGTCGTGGGTGTGAATACCAAAGTTGTGTATGTAAATAGAATATATTTAAATGCCACTTTATGCTACTTCGTTTAGTTCTGACATATCGAAACCTACAATCCGGTACACGTAAAAAAAGTGTGAGTGAAAATTACCGAAGATGCAACCTCGCATCTAAGCGACGAACAAAATCCAGTCGTTTACATCTCTGGGTAAGGTTCTCTACAAAGTGTTATAATACTTTTCAAACCTGTTTTTTAAAAGTTATTCATATAACGTTTGTAGGGTCAATTTACACAATTCCATCAACGGATTTTTTGATATATAACCAAATTTCAATTTCATTTATAAGTCTTGTAAGTAACTTGCGTTTTTGTAAATTATTTTGTATTTTATGAAAATTTTTTTAAAATTGTATTTATTTATGTATTTATAGAAATTATACTGAAGAAGGCTCACATCGAGAGCCGAAACGTTTAAATTGTTTTTTTATATTATTATTTTTGGACCGTCTCACCAAGAACCTCCTAGAACTCCTTAAGGGTTTCGCACTTTATTTAATAAGCGTTCAAGGAAAAAAATCAAACAGAATGATTTTTAAATCAATTCGCACTTAGAACAATATATAGTTATATAAAACAATAAATAATTAGGCTACATATTATGTATAAAACCACATAATTGTATATATAATCATATTTAATTGTATTTAATTGTATGTAGAATTATATATGAAAAACGATATTTTTTTGAAATTTTTTCTGTCAAACTTTTTATATATTGTTCTATCTTCACCGAGAACTTACCAGTAGGAAATATTACTATTTAATACGAAATTGAAATATTCGTTCAAAAGTTGGACCAATTCGTATTATGTTTGGAGAAGTTACTACTGGATGTAGGAAAATTTACTTGTTACGTGGTACTTTCTGACAAGATACTATGAAATTTTACTACCTGAAGTAACGAATATTTCATTTTCGTATTATAATAGTAAAATTTATTACAATACTATATATAAATAACATACTACTCATGAGTTCTCGATGTAGAATTATATACAATTACAATTATATATAATCCATTTTCCCCCGTGATATTTTGTCGAAGAGAGGATATCAGCTTCATGGTGTATTATAGGAAGATAAGATAAGATCCAAATTAAATTTGAGATTGGAAGGAGTGTTGCTTGATTCTCGAATATTAAGCGGTTTTTGAATATTATTAAGCAATAGAAATATCAGGCAGAATTTTTTTCAGTGGTAGCAGTTTTGCTTCACAATACACTAGGAAGCTCCAATTGAACCAAACATTCTTTGATAAAATAACATATTTATTTATTTAAAAAGATATATAAATAATATTTGAAATTGTTTTTGTGTCAATAATTTTACTTCATTGGTTGCAAAAAAAATCAGAAATAAATTTAACTGAAAATGTGCATTCATAAATATGTGAATGCGAATCATAGTTCTGATTTAAATTTATGAAAATTAAATTTATGATGAAAAATTTATCAACAAAGGCAAACAATTAAACTTTTTTAATGGAGTATTATTTGTTAGTCATGAACATTATTTTAAGAAGCCTATTTTAATTTTGAATGCCCACATTCATTCCGTATATTATTATTTGTTTAAACAATTTTGATAAACAATAACATACCTGTTTGTAGTCAAATGTGTTTTTAATTTACAGTTCTGTGTCAATGTGAGTTTAAAAAGCGTAATTAATATGACACCATCATATAATTTACTTCACGGGTTTTGTTTAAAAAATTAGGTAAAATTTTATAATAATTCAAACATTTTCAGAATATTTTCAGATCACAAATTACTAGAGACGGCAATCAAAAGAGAAAAAATTATGGTATTTTTAGGAATATTTTTACCTAGAGTACGTCGTAAAACGCCATAAAATAAATTAATATTCATGCTAATTTCAACGGTCAATAACTTAATTTTTCGGGTTCAAATTATTTTTCGCTTATTCTATAAAGCGTTATCTTTAATTTGGTGAAAGAATTAATCCTCTAGCTCATTTGGATCAAAAGTTCTACGATTTCGAAAATAATTTTACGCCGCTAAGAAAAATGGCACACCGTGCGCCGCTTCGTCGAGGTGAACTCCGCGTCCGAGTGTTGTGGAAGTGACGGGTGCACCAAGGCACGAGTGTGAGAGCTCCGACCCCTGAGAACTCTGTACGAACGTTCTCCCTGGAGGAGAAAGACGCCCCGGCGACCGCAGGACACACGGAAGCCTCCATTTTGTAAGTACCGGCTCGGCCGAATTACTTGGCGGGATTCATTCTCTCGGGTCCTTCTCTCTCCTTCGCTCTCTTGGGCTCATGCGGGAGCCTATCTCCGCGAGTGGAACGCGAACGCGACGGTCCAGGGTGTCCCGCGAGACACAGCGGCGTTAATCGCGACATTTGTAAAGGTCTCCCATCAGGAATTCAATAAAGGCCCTTTTGGCACTATTTATACTCAGCCTTGTACTTTTCGTTTTTGTATACGACCTTGTCCCCTTCAGGGAGTTCGCCGCACCAAGCTAGCCGGTGGACGATTTCGCCGCGGGTTGCGTCCTCAGGACGTCAAACGGGAAAAATTCCGTTCGAAGCAACTCGCGCACAAGAAAGGCGTTACATGGCACCCAACGTCAATAGAACGGGCCAATTTTAATTAAAAATAATTACAGTTCGCCCGTACACGACAAAAATTGTGAAAAGTACGAGAAAACAAAACCCTGACAGGGAATTTCAAACGGGAAACCGCAGCGCAATAGATATTACGAAATTCGAATCTTAAATTCGAAAATAATATCGCGAAAAATCGAAAAGCATAGTTTGGCGAAATAGCGAAGAAAATTTGCGGTTTTCTTTAACTGACGTATTTCGTAATCCCTGGGTTACGAGGAATCGACCGGAGCACTTTGTAAACAAGGCGACTTGTTTACATTCTCGCATCGTGAACGAGAAATAAGGACGAAAGAAAATACTTTCGTAAATTATAAAAGGAAAATTAGAATAAATTAAATTGAATGAGAATTTGAAAACGGGAATATTCGAAACTTCTCCCTGTTAGACAGGTACGGACATCTTTCGGAAAAATAATATTTCAATTTTTCGAAAAACATTGTCGGAAAATATTCAATAATTAGAAACATCGAATTAAATTTACAATTCCCTGCAAATTACGTACTTCGTATTTCCGTAAATACGAAGAATTTGCGATTGCTCCCTGTAAACAAAGCGCCTTTGTTTACATTCTCGCTCTGTAGACGAGGAATGAATACGAAAGAAAATACTTTCGTCGATTATAAAACAAAATTGGGAAATAATGTTCAAATCTAGAAACCTGTCAATTATAAAATTTTTATTTTCACTTTCTGTTCAATTTTCTCAAAATACGAATTAGAAAACAATACTGCTAATCAAATACAAGCGTGCGCACAAAATTTAAGAAATAGAATTAAAAATAATTACAGAACTTATTTGTATACTAAACTTATTTAGTTACTAAATTATTTTAGGTATATGTGTTATATTTCAATCTTATGTAAGGCGGTGATGTAATTATTTGTAATTAATGCGATTTTGAAATTAGGTTATGGCAAAAGACCCTATAATTTCGACTATTCAGTATTTTGAAACGAAATAACCCTGAGTAATCAAACTTAAATCAGAGTTACATGCCGAACATTTCCGAACTTGCTAGAAAACTCAAAAAGATTATTATATTCAAATCACCTGCTTAACAGGAGAACAAAGTTAGTCAATAATTGCATTAAAGCATAGAAAATAAATACTCGAAATTATACAAGGTAATCAAACGGCATTTAGCGATAAGAATTGATTAATTTACATGTAATATTACAAGTGCGCGAATATATATTTGTAAAATAAAATTGCCGTCAAGAGGCAGAAGAAAGAAGTTCCCTGTAAACAGGGTAAGAATACAAGTGTACAAGTGCGTAATAGTGATTGCCGCGACACGGGTCGGTATCACAGCGTACTGCAGTATCGGTCGACAGAAACTAGAATCGACCACAAGAACAATCAAAAGAAAGGAACCGACGACAGGAGAAATAAACTGTCGGCAAGGCAGAATCAACGCTTACCGGCCGATAAAAAAGTTTCCTACCCTGCGGAACAGTAATAGATTCATAAGAAAATGGACACCACTGTTCACAGCGAATATACCCCGGAACAGGAGCTAGAAGGATTGGATGTGGAAGGATGGACATTTAACCTACCGGAAGAAAATTTGGACGAAAAACTGCTGTATCACACGAACGTCGTAACAACGAATGCAACCAGAACGGTCACATCGGCGTCAGCCACTAGGTTGCGAAACGACATGGTCGAGTACGAGCTCCCAAATGGCACATGGGAAATAATGCCAAGAAGAATTGCGGCAGCATTCGAAGCGCAGAAAACACTGCACGAACAACAGCAAGCAAACATACAAAGCTTGCAACAAAAATGTGATCGCCTGATGGAGATCACAGAGGTGCTAATACCGCACCAAGAAGATGCCCCTGCAAGGTCAAGTACCCGGATAGGCAGAGGAACGCCATCAGTGAACTTCCAGGACACGTATCAAATAAATTATAACGACACAGTGACAGGAGGACAACCTCCAATACTCGGAAGAAACCCTGCCAGGAACATAAACATCACACAAATACCCCACGCCATTCCTGTATCGCGTCAACCTCTAGGGCGAATTTCGAGCCACCCACCCCTGTCAGGAGAGGAAGTCTCTAGGGGGAGGGGAGGTATTCCGAACATACAGTCGGAATTCGGAAGTCGGTTCGACGCATCCTCAAGGTGGAACCAGAGCTTTCGGGACGTGGGAAAAATAGCGCGTCAGTGGAGGATAAGCTTCTCGGGCTCACATGGATGTAGAGTCGAGACCTTCTTAGCCAGGGTCGAGGTATGTCGTGCACAGGCAAATGTCACGGACGAGGAAATGTTGAACGCACTTTTAAATATTTTACTTGTCCTACATAAAAAAATGAGCCTTACGTTAAAGAGGTACTATTGGCTTAAATTTGACACTTCCCGTTCAAAAGTCATTATCTCAGATAAACCTTTTCACGAAACTGTTTGAAAACACTGCAAATACAAGTATCTCCTTTTGAGATGTTTTGTCCTCAGTTTTGAGTCGTTTAAAATGTTATTTGTCTTTTCTTATGAAACACATTCGTTACAATGTAGGAGCACAAGGGGGTACGAAACACTTAAGTCTTTTTCTAACGGGCTTGAAACTTAAAAGAAAACGTTATCGTTTCTCACATTAAAACTGCATGGCATTTAATAAACATTGTTCATGATCTATCGAAAGTATTTTTTATATATAGTTTAAAATAAGAAGCTTGTGGTGATTGTTTTGAGCATTGTTTATCAACCTTTTTTAAAAGACGCAAATAAGACGTTAATTAAATTGAGAATACTTTCTCGTTCGAGACAATCAATGAGAGTAACATGACAATCAACAGAAACTACAAAAATTCTGCAGGTCATAACAGTTACACTCGATGCTGGTTTTGAGTAAAGTCTTTACCACGTTCAACAGGATAAAAAGTATTTTGAATTTTTCGAATTTTTCAAATTTTGAGAGAAGCAGGTTTTGATCACATGACACTGAAACTAGCCGCACATTCGTAGACGCAGATTCGAAAAAAAGAATGGTTCTCAATTAAAAAAAAGGGATTTTTTTGAAAAGCAGCAACTTTGAGATGTCCTTTCACTCATAAGTAACAATAATTGAATAGTTGCAATGAAATAAACAAAAATTTTTACTACTATTCCGAATATGCGGCTACGAATATGCGGCTAGTTTCAGTTTCATTTTGATTACAATACCCACAGTGACATAGTGCTGCGATTGAGTGTATATATGCAGCTTCTGGGATTGGCTTCTCCCAGTATTACCAATGACGATATTCGATAATTATATAATGAACACTTTTTCCACAAAAACCGACTTCTTTTGTCTGTGTTTGTTTATAACAATTTTACAATAAATGAAATTTAAATATTAGTGATATAATATTGCTGAAAAATATCTTAGCTGCTCGAAAAACTAATCACTATTTTTAAATCCTTCAAAATTGAATTGTTATAAATAAAATGAGCGGGTAAAATAGGTCGACTCTCTCAGAGACTTTTCGTGTTTCAAATTGTTAAAACGTGAAACTTTATAAATAGAATTTCGATTTGACAGAATCGTTATTAAAAATTTCAAAAAACCAAAAATCAAATTATTGTATTATTACTATAAATTAAAAATCCGTATTTTTGGTCGTTTTTTAATATTTTTAAAACAGTGGAGTTATAAGGTTCTTTTTTAGCAACCACATATTTTAACATAAAAAATGATCTTTTTTCATGCATATTTACCAATAAAAAATTTTGTATACAATCGCCTATATATATCACCTGTCTAATACAAATGGTGAGATATCATGAATATCGGATCGTTCTTTATTGAATTTCATTCTGTATTCTATCAAAATTGAAGAAATTTTAGGGTCAGATAAGTAGAGTCCTCTTTTGAATACGTCCTCCAACCTATCTTTTCTGCTCGTTTGTCTGGCATGTTGAGTCATATTTTTCCGATGCAACTTATGCCACGCTTCTCCTGCGTCTTCAGAATAATATGCCATAGGCAAGGGAAAATATTTTGCTATTTGGCACCCATGAATAAGGAGTTTGTGGGTCGTTGGATTTATTCGCGCCTATGGATATATCTCATAATGCCTGTTGTACGTTTCCCGACAGAATGATTCTAATTTCTCTAAGTCTAGATTTTGTTTTGATTTAAACGCAGCCAAAATGGTTGCCAAATTATTAATAAATACAAAATCAACTCCTGTACATG
Source organism: Trichopria drosophilae (assembly GCA_030407085.1). Classification (NCBI taxonomy): domain Eukaryota; kingdom Metazoa; phylum Arthropoda; class Insecta; order Hymenoptera; family Diapriidae; genus Trichopria; species Trichopria drosophilae. The sequence goes on from CM059587.1 coordinate 54,093,546, forward strand.
CTGATAAAAGACGCGGGTTTTGTAAACATCTTCTGGCCACGTTTCCAGTGTTCGTTGTTCCGTGCCCTTGCAAGACCATATCCACTTTAACGCCAAACTTTACGAAAATATTTTTTTTTAATTCTTTCTTTTTCTTCATTGAACATTTCTGGAAAATGTATATCATTTTTAACAATAATAACATTTTTCCGTCAGGTTAATATTTTTCAAAATAAATGCAAACAACAAAAAAATATTTCCATATTTCGGCTCTAATTCCATACGGAAAGGTGCTATGTAATGTCCGGATTAACTATGTAAGTCAAGACTAATGAATAGTTCAATATTTGGTACTATTGGAATACATAGTAAATTTAAACATTACTATTGGACTCGAATATTAGATGAATAGTACAGTACCTTTCCGTAAGGGATACTTCCGAGCGCCGATTTTTATAATTATCATATTAGTAATCCAGCAGCAAAAATACGTGAAAATAGTAGGTCCTTAAAGCTACAAAGCCAGAGTCATCAAAACCAAACCAAACTAGGCGAAAAATTTGTTGCTAATTTGTTTCCCTAGTGCCGATTTTGTAGCTTAATTATTTTTAAAAATAAACGTAGAATTTGTCAGTTTAAGTTAAAGATAGCAAATCCTTAGTAAAAAACAATATATAGATGTATATGAAGCTAGCCGGACAGGATCATGGAAATCGAAAATTAAGTAAACGAAAATTAGGTGCTTTTCAGGTGCTAATTAGGTGCTCTAACGAAACATTAGGTGCTGTTCCGGATTTTCCAGAATTCAAAAAACAAAGAAGTCAGCATGATGCAAGCTAGAAAAGACCATGTATTGAAAATCGGCAAAGGGAAGAATATCAAGCATTGGTATTAGAATGATAATTACGTGCTTTTTAGCTGCTCTTGAAATAATCTACTTCTGATTTAGGTGTTCTCACCCTTTCATAAAAAAACCACCCTTAAGACTGGAATAATAATTTATGCTAAAAGTAAACGAGTAAATGTGTATTATATGAGTATAAGAATTTAATATTATTTAGGTGTTTTCGAAGTATACCGTGTCCGACTTAGGCGTTCTAACCACTTTTCCAAAAACACTCTTAAGACTGGCATAATAATTTATGTCAAAAGTAAACGAGTAAATGAGTATTATATAAATATAAAAATGTAATATTATTTAGGTGCTTTCTAAATATACCATGCCTGATTTGCAAGTTGGTTTTGATGGTTTGGAAACCGGAAATAGAGGGGTAAAGTCGATAAAATACCAACCATTTTTTTACCAACATTTGCGCGAAATAATAAAAATAATGATTTGGCTTTGGTTTTGCAGGTATAAAGACCTGAAAATAGTATTGTACAATTCAATTTTTCTGAAAGTTTGCCTTTTAAAATTGTATTTAGCGACAAAATAGCATAATGACATACACTATAGATACGAATACTTCTTATTTACATACGTTTGTTATTTTGACGCATATCCCACATATTAAACTTCATTCGGTAAGCTATATGCAATATATGCTCGAGGGCTTTAATCGTGCAATGTAGAAGTCCGAGTCCCAACTTTAATGCTGATTCAGTAGGGGTAAACAGCTCATTTAATTTTCCGAACGAATGTGACGATGCTTTACACATAGGACATCTTGATGTTGCGGAATTCCCAACTATTTTGTTTGCACATTTTCCGTCAAATAATGTTTTAAAAATCTGGAAACTGACGCATACTTTTTTCCCAGTTGATAAGGAAAACGTGTGATTTTCTAATTGACTAATTTCTTGGTCGAGTCTGTTATACTCTTGCTCTATTAGACTGTCGGTCTCCTTTTCCACAGAAATTCTGAGGCAGCGACAGAATCGCGTACTTTGAGGAGTAGGATTTATCCAACTGCATTCGTTTTTCTCATCTCTTATATCAATAAGAACAAAGTTGGTTACGAATAGTGTATCTTGTGCGTTATTCGTATAATAGGAGCTATCTTCGTCATATCTCTGGTGCGGGTTTACATGTCCTGATGAACTGTCGAATCCTAGAGTAATTGAAAGTTGAAGATTAAGCAACGAATTTTCTGGCCAAGTCAATGCAACTGCTTCGCACAAACGTTCTGCAGTTGTATTGAGTAGAGCTTGCATAGGAACGTAAACTTGGTTCTCCGAAATAGAAATATTATCAGGAAGGCATCCCTTTTTGGCAGTTTGTATGAAAGAATAGTGCGGGTATATCGCAGTACCTCTTCGTTTCGAATCTTGTGATAATCCTTTATACTGGGCTGTCGAGTAATCAAACTCCAAAAAAAATGCCAGTGCTGTTTCACTTGAATGTCGCTTAGTGAGCTTATCATTTTCGCTTTGTATAACTTCGACTTGGACATCGTTTCCTTCGTATTCACAGTCGTTGTTATTTCCATGTTCGTCGTTTCTATTTTCCGCGATGCACTCTTCATTTCCTTCGTTTTCACAGTCGCTATTTTCATGTTCATCGTTTCTGTTTTCGGTGATGCTGTTTTCACATTCAGCGTTCCTTTTACGACATAATCTTAATGCAATTTTCAAAATGTCGATGTCGTAATTTATTAAATTTAGAACTTCATGAGCCCTTCTATACTTCGCATCCGTAGAACATTGTTGAATATGTAGACGCTTTCTACCTGCATTTATACTTATTTTACTCCTTTTAGGCGGTCTTCCGCGTGTGCGTCCACCTCTTCTTATCATTTCAAGATCCTGGCAATTCATTTAATTTTTTTAAAATATGTTCTTACTTCTATAGTAGACCGAGTACCCACATTTTTTACTTGGGTTTTGAGGTTGAAACAATAAGTTAAAACGATTGAAAAACAGGGCCAGTAATTTTTGTTTGTTTAAAAATGTTAAAAGTAAAAAGTTCCAGAGATATGCCCATTTATCAAAATACGGGGTGTCCGAAAACTGACCTACTATTTTAGGTTTAGATTCAATGTGATATTTCCAGCAAATAAGTTCAATACAAAAAATGGATCTGAGGCATAGAATGTGAGCCATTGAAGTTTAGAAAAGAAAATCACTTTTTTTTTTAAATAATCTCGGTTTTTTTCAGATATTTACAAGTTCTATAACTTGTCTTGAAGGGTCATTGACCTACGATGAATATTTCTCCTGTTATAGCCATAAAAAGGGGGGGGGGGGAGGAAATGTCGATTTTGTGGTTTTTCGCGTCTAACTCGTTTCGCCACATAGCTACCGAAATATCACATAGCAAGAAGTTGTAGCCCTTAGAAAACTGAAAATTTTGACCCTTAATACGATGCGATGCGATAAAAACTCATCCCACCAAGAGTCTCGTAAATTCGCGGAAATGTCGGAAAAGCTCGTTTTGCTCATACCAGACTGGTTTTCGACATTTCCGGGACTTTAGATCGCATCGCATCGTATTAGGGGTCAAAATTTTCGTTTTTTCAAGGGCTATAACTTCTTCCTGAGAGATATATCGGTAGCTATGTGGCAAAATGAGTTAGACGCGAACAACCTCAAAAATCGACATTTCCACTCATTTTTTGGCTACAACAGGATTCATCGTAGGTTATTCAGCCCCCATAGACAAATTGTACAGCTTAAAAATATTTTTTAAATAAGCCACAGTTTGTTAAGATAACTTCAAAAGAAGCCGAGATATTGCGCAAAAGCGATTTTTTAAAAGTTCAATGGCTTGCCACTCAACTTCTATGCCTCATATCCAATTTTGGAATTAAACTGTTTTTTTTTTTATTTTCTTTTTTTATTATTGAATAACGGGCGGAATCTATTTACCTGCTTTGGTCGGTTTAATTCTTTGCTAAGGATGGATTTTGCGATAAGGGTTGGTATACAGATTTAGCGCTTTGCATAATTCAAAAACACATAAAAAGCACATAATTATGCACCTTTTCCGGATTGTACCTGATTAGTCCTTCATCGATTTTGTGAGTATGCTCTGCTAGCTTCAGTCATGCCAGCAGTACATTATAAAATGTCTATTCTTAGAAAAACGTTAGGAGCACAAAATTTTTAAATGGAGCACATAATTGGCACATAAAAACGCATAATTATGGTACAATTTTTTTTCGTTTTGGGCGACCTTGCTCTGCCAGCTGCACATACGTGAGAATCTACACCGAAAACAAGTGGGTCAGGTTTCAGACACCTTGTATATGTTTGAAACATCTCCGGATATTTCCAGCGGATATATCTGGCATATTATATATCGGATAAAGTACTTTTTGCGAATACTCCTGCAATCATTATTTTTTAATTCAAACGCATTTATATTATTAAGTATGACATCGAATTTTTGGATTCAGGGGGATTTAAATTATTTTTAGATTTATTTGGATTCAAAAGGGAAAAAGAGCGAATTCAAAGTTGACCAAATTAATACAAAATTATAAATTTTAATCCAATCTAGATTGCTGGGCCATATAGATTATATGCGCGGGATACATCTCAGGATATATATTTTTTTCTGTGATGGATCATACATATACGGGCAATTAAATTTAAAATGTTATTTTTGTGTTCTGACAAATAAAAACTTGAATTACTAATTTATATATCAACTAATTTTTGTGATCACCTATTTCGCGCTCAAATTCAAATATTCAGTCGACAGGAGTGCCACTGGTGTACCCAACATTAGTCTGTCATGTCAGAAAACTGTATCATAAAAGAAAAGAAAATTTATCATTTACTTCGTGCCTGAACATTTACTTCTATTATTTAAGTATTACCACGATTTAAACCGTTCATACTTTATTTTAGGCAAAATTAAGGGAAGCAAACAATGTTCGCTAATTGTTTCTTGACGTCTGACATATGTGGAAAAAATACCTTGCCAAACAAAACTTTACTGATAAATTGTGTTTTATTATATGTTATGATTTACAAAACGATGCTTTTTGGCAAATCTGACCGTTTTAATTCGTTTCTACTGAAAACTTACCAAAATAATGCGTTGCAGAAATATACGTTTTTTCCGACACACTGCCTGATAATTATAATTTATGTGCTCGACCGCCATTAATTTCCCGCATCATAATTATGTGCTAGTCAATAAAAAATAAATACAACCAACTTCAAATCCAACTTCAAATCCAACATTGTCAAAAACCAACTTTCGTAGTTGACAAAAATAACATTTGAAATTTAATCACCCATACGCGCATAGTCATAGTATTGAAAAATTGCATGGTTATTATCAATGCAGTTGATTTCATTGTTGCTTCCGGGCCGATATAAGCCTTTTGTCACCATATTCTAGACACTTCAAAGTATCTTTTAAGGCGATAAAAAAAAATTATTTTTAAAAAATTGTACAGTGGGATAACCCCCTAAATCGCGAAAAATACATTTTTTATACACCCAACATCTAAAGATATAGTGTTTAATGTGTGTAATGGTTTTTCAATATATCTGTCTTATTATACTCACTTCTCCTACGAAGTACACTTGACGAAAGTATGACAACTCTCTATTATAAAAATGACTCACAAATTTCAGAAATTATTAACCGCAAAATATACAAATACCCAAATACATATATGAAAGTGCAAAATAAGAAAAACAAATGGTCGTGTAAGATTATTATAATTTTTTCAGTAAGATTAGGTTTTAGGTTGAACTTTACATAGATTACGGTGTATTTTGATCACCATGGATACCTCGCAGACACTTTCGTTCTCTTCTGTTGTTCTGTCTTCTTTTGTGCTTAATGTGGTAGAAATTTCGAAATTAAATTTCAGATTCGAAAAGAACTGTTTTTATGCTTTAACCCGTTTTGTCCCAAAACGACAAAATTTATCGCCGGTTTTCGTCCTCAATAAGTTTATGGATATCTTTGAGATATTCTTATGAAATGTAGGTTCCCTAAAGTCTGTAGGTATGCTCTTTTCGAATGTGAGGACCATTTTTAGATATCACTTTTGATTTTTTGAATATGTCTACTTAAACTAAAAGAAACGTGGTAAAAACTCGAAAACTTTTTCAGTAGACTCCAATTTTTATTGCGAAGGAGTTTCGGGATCGTACCAGGGCTCAGAAACTTGTGGCATAATGAGTTTTACTAAAAGTTGGTCAATATTACGATTTAATTTACAAAGTGGTGTCCTAAAAATGGCGCTATTGATGGGGAATTTTTTTGTTTTTTGCATTTTATTACAATATTTCTTGTATCTTGCCGCTGAATCCAAATCCCTTATTAAATTTTGGAAATTAAAAATGGCGGACCCCAACACGGCTCATAGTTCTGATCTGTTTACAAAATTTAGCAACAATAGCAAACAATTAAAATTTTTTAATAAAGTATTATTTGTTAGTCCATTATTTTAAGAAGCCTATTTTAATTTTGAATACCGACATTCATTCCATATATTATTATTTGTGTAAACAATTTTGAATAACAATAACATATCGTATTTAGTCACATTAGTTTATAATTTACAATTCTGAAAACCTATGAGTTTAAAAACCGCAAAAAGTATGACAAAATCATTTCACATAATTTACATTACCGTCCTTCATTTAACTAATTAGTTTAAATATTACAGTAGTTTGAGCAGTTTCTGATGACGAACTATTAGAGGAGGCAACCAATGAAAAAAAAGTACAGTGATTTATTGACAGTGGAATATTTTACCTAAGATGAACCAACATAGGTACCTCATTGTGAATCAAGCTTCCGATTGGTTTATAAAATTTAGCAACAATATCAAACAATTAAAATTTTTTAATAGAGTATTATTTGTTAGTCTTGACCATTATTTTAAGAAGCCTATTTTAATTTTGAATGCCCACATTCATTCCGTATATTATTATTTATTTAAACAATTTTGATAAACAATAACATACCTGTTTGTAGTCAAATGTGTTTTTAATTTACAGTTCTGTGTCAATGTGAGTTTAAAAAGCGTAATTAATATGACACCATCATATAATTTACTTCACGGGTTTTTTTTTTTAAATTAGGTAAAATTTTATAATAATTCAAACATTTTCAGAATATTTTCAGATCACAAATTACTAGAGACGGCAATCAAAAGAGAAAAAATTATGGTATTTTTAGGAATATTTTTACCTAGAGTACGTCGTAAAACGCCATAAAATAAATTAATATTCATGCTAATTTCAACGGTCAATAACTTAATTTTTCGGGTTCAAATTATTTTTCGCTTATTCTATAAAGCGTTATCTTTAATTTGGTGAAAGAATTATTCCTCTAGCTCATTTGGATCAAAAGTTCTACGATTTCGAAAAAAATTTTACGCCGCTAAGAAAAATGGCACACCGTCGCGGCGTCGCAAGACCCACGTCGCACCCTGATCGCACGGAATTCTATTATTTTTCGCAAAACCTGAGTGTTCGTTCAGCGAGGTCTGTCCTCTCTCGCGCCGGTCGTCGCCGGCGCGCGGCCCACGTGATCGGTCCCACGTGTTACGCGCTTTCTCTCTCTCTCTCTCTCTCTTCGGAGCTTTTCGCCGCTCGTCGTTGCCCGGTGTTCCGCTCGGCCTCCTGTAACCAACCAGAACCATTAATACTAGTCGGTGCCGGCCGGAGCGGTTCACCGTAACGAGTCGTTGCGTCCGCCATGGGGACCTCGTTACAACTCCTTAAAACATACATGGTAAGTTGAAAAGGAAAATAAAGCATTGCTGCAGCATATGCATATTATTGCTTTCCCGCTATTGTTCAATTCATGTAAGGTAAATAGGTAACTTTCTCTTCTCATTGGCTAATGGCTTTAACATGGGTTTCCGGTATTATTCTTTGGGTAGACAACATTTTACTGCTTTCTTTTACTACGGCATATTTTTCTGAATGGAATAGTAGAAAAAAGATGTTCTGAGTGCGATTATGCTGCAATTGCATTATGAACATTTATTCATTTTAGGACGATTGTCCCGTAAAAACAAATTGTGCACAAAATAACCAATGGCCGAAATGAAATTAATAGTATTTTTTATCGTCTGTATCTTTCCATTCGATTCATGTCAGTTTTGTAGGACGCAAAGTACAACAAGGATGCAGATGCGACAAATTTGCTATGTGAATTTGTTAATTCCTAATTTACGCATAAAAATTTATTACTAGTCGAAAATAAATTCTGTAAATATTTGATACCTACACTGACTCGTTATTGGCGCGGTGCTACTTCATAAGTCCAGATGTGTTTTTTCTAATTCAGTATTATATCTAATCTAATATTATGTATTTTGTGATTATTGATAATGTAATTTTTCTCCAAAACTCCACTTCAATGGAACATTATTCCAACAATAGGTGTGTAATTATCGATGTACTCATTCTCTGAACGTGTAATGCTACTAATTACGTTAATAAAAATGTTATTCTCATAGATTCAACAAAACGCGGGGTCTGCATCAGGTTCAGGACTTTATGTCGCACATAGCCTTTACAATCATTCGTGTGCACCCAACACTTTTCGTCATTTCGAGGGCCTTCAAATGGTTTCTCGGGCACTCGTCCCTATATATTCGGGAGAACAAATTTTCACTTGCTATGGTGGAGGGTATCAACTTTTACCACGACTGGAGCGACAGAAGAAAATGATGGATGAATATTTCTTCCAGTGTTGCTGCACGGCATGCTCCGAAGATTGGCCAATGTATTCAGAAATTATTAAAAATCATGTTGGATCAGTGGCTAAACTAAATGCAGAACTGTACGATAGAATTCAACCACTCAACCTAAGACTACTAAAGAATAAGTATGATATTGGTGCCGTGAAGGAAGTTCTTGATATATTATGTGCTAAAGTAAAAATGCCGTGTGAAGAAGTCATTTATGCTACTCAATACTTGAAGAGCTTTTATTTTGGTAAATTCATATGAGTGTCGATGGTATACTACCGGGTTACCACAATTTAATAAAACTTTTTGATATTAATATATATATATATATCCAAAAATATTCATGTTTCATAGTTACTTTTATAACGCAGTTGTGCATGGCACCAAAGTATTAACGTATTTTTTACGGTTGGTTAACATAATATTGGGGAGGGATGATACCCTCATTCCCCGATGCAGTCATGAGCGTAGTCATTTACACTGTGGGGACTCTCGTGCAACATGGAAATAAACAGTCACGGAAATATATATGTCTTTGGAAAATATACAAATTCGGCAGTAAGCTTAATTCCTAGGCATTAAGCTAATTGATGGCATTTAGACAAATACACGGTGACTTTGTCAGTTCCAACTTTTTGCCTAGGGCAGTAAGCTTAATGTCTGGCTATAAGCTTAGTGCCAAGCGTGGATTCGGCATTTATAATTCACGACAATAAAGAGGCCACAGGCACGCAACATTGTTCGTTATTAAATTTTGGAAGTGCTGTAATTATATATTTTTTGTATAGTACAGGTGATTGAAACGTTTAAAGTTTTAAACGCGACCAAAACAAACCTTCAATTGTTCTATCAAGTTTGCCCGATACTTGACAACCGTCAGAAGTGCGCAAAACCAAATTTGGAGAAATAGAGTTATGAAACAGTCAGATCATTGAGCTCAAAGGTAATGTGGTATTAATGATGTTGTTGCAAAAAAGTGTTTAAAGAATTTGAGGACCAGTCCCGATGCTCAAAATTGCATACGCTGCCCGCCATGGCCGTCAGAAACTTGCTGATGCGATTTTGAAGACCATAGGCGACATCAAATCGCGTACATTCTTGATAATATTTTAAATGGAAAATTAGACAAATTTTAAAACCGGTCTCGATGTCCGCATTTGAATAGACTGCCCTCCAGACCCTGCTGAAGACTACTTTTGAAGACGTTAGGCGATATCAAATCACGTGTACACTTGATATTATTTTTAATGATTTTTTTAACGATTTGTAAGACCTGTTTCGTCACTCGCACTTCGATACAGCACCCTGCACGAAAACCGATGATTCTTCAACGGGACCAGTCTCGACGTCCGCACTTGAATAGACTGACCTCCACGGCCTGCTGAAGATTACTTTTGTGGTTATAAAGACGTTAGGCGACATCAAATCGCGTGCATTTTCGATATTATTTTAAATGCACAATTTCAAAAATTTCAAGACCAGTCTCGATGTCCGTACTTGAATAGACTGCCCTCCACGGCCTGCTGAAGACGACCTTTCCGATTTTTAAGATATTAGGCGACATCAAATCGCGTGCAGTTTTGATATTATTTTAAATGGAAAATTTGAGCAATTATAAGACCTGTCTCGATGTCCGCAGTTGAATAGACTGCCCTCGATTTGATGTCGCCCCACGTCATCGCAAAATCGCGAAAGTTGGTTTCAGCGGGCCCTGGAGGGTAGTGTATTTAAGTGCGGACATCAAGACTGGTCTTAATATTTCTCAAATTGTCCATTTAAAATAATTTCAAAAATGCACGCGATTTGATGTCGCCTAACCTCATCAAAATGTAGCTGTATAGAACTGCGAGCTCAGACACAGGCCTTAAAAATCGTTAAAAAATTCATTAAAAATAATATAAAAAATGCACACGATTTGATGTCGACTAACGTCTTCAAAATCGCAAAAGTAGGCTTCCGCGGGTCCTGCAGGACAGTCTATTCAAGTGCGGACATCGAGGCTGGTCTTAAAATTTCTGAAATTGTCCATTTAAAATAATATCAACAATTCACGATTTGATACCGCCTAACGTCATCAACATGACCGCTGAGGAATCATCGATTTTCGTGCAGAGCGCTGAATTAAAGAGCAAGCGACGCCACAGGTCTTAAAAATCGTTAAAAAATTCATTTAAAATAATATCAATAATGCACGCGATTTGATATCGCCTATTATCATCAAAATCGCATCGGCTAGATTCTGAGGGCCGTGGCGAGCAGCGTATGCAATTACGAGCATCGGGACTGGTCTGTAATTTCTTTAAACATTTTTTTATTTCTCTAAATTGGGTTATGCGCATCTCTGACGGCTGTCAAGTATCGGGCGAACTTGATAGAACAATTGAAGGTTTGTTTTGCTCTCGTTTAAAACTTTAATCGTTTCAAATATATGTCCTATTTATGTATAGTATAATACACTCATCGTTAATTCCTTATTTCATGTACGTATCCTCGATAATTTAAAATGATTACACATTAAATAAAATGGAACTATGTTTATTTATTTTTACACGGAATTGTATTATGGCACCGCGATCTACATTTCATGTTAGCCTTGAAGCAAGAACATCTTTTCATGCAGAACTTTGTCGAGGACCAGCACTCCTAGGTATGCGCGATTTCTTCATTTTATAATTAAACATTTTATTACGTCTACCATGACCAGTTTAACTGCGTGCTTCCATCAGTTTTGCATCGTAATCTTGAAACGGTATCGTTAAAATAACATCACCACTTACACTATTTCGTTTTGAAACTATATTACATTCAGAAACAATAAGTAGTATATCATATTTACTTAAATAATGATAAAAGGCAGAATTTTTATTAGTTCCATTACTCAAATTTAATTTTACTTTTTCAATTTGATCTTTATCCCATATTACTCTATTTTCACTTTCAGATTCTTTTTCCTCTTTGATTTTTTTTCCAACCCGCGAAGAGTCACTAAAATTTCTTCTATAAGACTGGAAAATGATCTAATCTCGATATGAAAATGAAACACTTCTTTATCCTAATTTTAAGTTAAGGAAATTGAACTTAACTCTTATATTGTTTATATTTATGTATTTCTAGGTAGGTACGGTTTCATAACGAGGTAAATAATCACAAACGTGGTGAAATGCAGTTAGTATAGTTGAGAAAACTGAATTGATTTAATTTTTGATCTAGCATATGAAATATGCTTATACTCTGACTAATTTATGTGGAATATATTATTTGACCATTTTCAGCAATAAGTATACAGAATTCATTTAACGTAACTGCATGCTGACATGATTATTCTAAACACCGAATCAGCATTGGTCACAAAATTAGAAAATTATACGAAGTCTTCGTATAATTATAAAATTGCGACAATGTAAAATATTAATGTTTGCAATTTATATATAGACAGTCTTGAAAATGACAGTGACGCTGCCGAAACGTCGACTACGTGAACAAAACAAGACCAAGTGTTCATTTTTTATCATTCCTTGACTCGGATAATCGATCTAGCCAATTTTTCTAATTTGAGAACTTCACCGAGTGTTAAATTCATTCACATTACTGTGTTGTTCTCGAAATCCAAACTGATGTTTTGGTATGACTTCCCTTTTCATTAAATCAGGTTTTATTCTACTTAGGAGTAGTTTTTCCAAGAGTTTTGACAGTATCGGCAATAGACTAATTGGTTTAGGTTTAGGCAAAAGAATAATTTCTGATACTTTCCATAATGAAGGGAAGTAATTAAATCTTATTACAGTATTATACAAGATAGTTAATAATCTCACTACTTTATCCGGTAATTTCTTTAGCATTTTTCCAGATATTAGGTCGTATCCTATCGATTTCTTTATGCTTAATTTGGTATTACGTTCTTTACTTCCTTTATAGTAAAATATTTTAAGGGAATATCTGGCTGTAATGGTGTTTTAAGATATTCGTTTATTTCGTTATCATCTGTTAATTACATTTTGCTAGGAAACTTTGCTAAGGTGTTTCGCAAATGTTTCTGTTTTTTCCTTGTTATTACGTATTCATTGTCCATTTTCTGATTTTATTAATGGGAAAGCTCATATTTGCTGACTAATACGTCTTGTTGCCTTCCACTGTGAGTAATCTGTGTTTTCTGTTGGTGTCATACCCATTAAATATTCTTATATAGCTTGATTTTTGTGCGGTGTTCTTCTCCTATCCGTAGGCCAATAGGTTGTTTCCCCAGTTGATAAGTTATTTTTTGCATTGAAATATATAACTGACTTCCTTTAGGGTGAGGGTATGAGATCTAGAACCCCACCTAGGGTGCTTAGCATCATAATCTCCGCCAGCTATAAATCTTTGACAAGAATCTTAGAAAATGTTGTATATTGTTCTTCGTTTATACTATGTTTGGGTGGAGAATATATAGCAGCAAACGTGATTGGTCCAATCCAGTCTGTAACCATTAGACTTGTTGCTTGTAAGTATTCCGTTTTCAAAATGTTTTATTGCACTTTTTATAATGATAGCAGTTCCGTCATGTGCTGTTCCATCTGGGTGTGGGGTATCGTAGATAGTATAATTGAGAATCTTGAGATAATTTTTCCGAGTAAAATGCGTTTCTGATATTAACATTATGTCAATATTATGAAGTAATAAAAATATTTAAATTCTTGACTTTTACTAACCAAGCCACTAGCGTTCCAAATTAATTTAGTAATTAGAGTAGTTAGTAAATTAAGAATAATGTCCATTCTGTAAATTAATGTGGCCATCATTTCTTCAAACTTATTTGTTTGTCCTTTTTGCTGTGAATGTGTAGGTTCTTGTGGTTGTTGTTTCAGATGTTGTTGGATGCTCCCACTCACCATTTGGAATATGATACCTGGCTGTCTGAGATTTGATGTTGAATTACGTCGTTCTACGCGATTTATGCGTTTTCTCTTGTCGCTGGAAATAGTTTTTGCAGCAGTTTCTTACGGTCAAGGCATCCTTTACAAGTAGCCGGGTGAGTACCTTGGCAATTATAAAATTTTACTTCTTTACGTTTTTCTTTCCATGTGCAGTCTTTGGTCAGATGTGTTCCGGCACTTTTCACACATCTGGGAGTTTTCTAACAATAATTTTTTGTATGCCCGAAACTTTGACACTACATGCACTGCGGGATGTCTCGCTTTTTATTATAGGGTTGTTCGAAGTGTATTATTTCGTAAAAATTTAATTTGATAAATATCTTTGTTGTTTACATTCGGCTCTAGCTCTATATAGGACATTGGTAGTGGATGTTTTGTTTGAGGATATAATATGTTTGTTATTGTTTTGACGTTACGTCCGTTGTTTTTCAAATCTTCTTTTATTTCATCTATGTCGGTTGATGGGTGAATTACGTTAAACACAGCTCTGAAGTTCCTATCTTCCTTTTTTTTGTAGGTTTAATATTGGGTTTTCTTTTCGTTTAACGCTTGTATTATTGGTAAGTATTTGTCAGTGGAAGTAAGTTAGATTTTGACTTGATTGTCACTTATTATTTTTATTGTGTAATTATACGGTTCCATTCTGTCCAGTAATTTTTTTAGTGGTGCTATATTCTACTCTTTACAAAAATAGGAAGGTGATTTTATGGGTTTCAGGGTATTCGACGTATTTAGCGCGTCTTTTTCCTCGTTTATATTATTTTCATTTGCATTTTCATATTGACTCAGTACTGTAAATGAATTACTTGCTGGAACTACCGGTTTATTAAGCCAGTAGTTTGGAATTTTGGCCTCTCTTTTAGGGATGTTTTTTAGTTTTAGCTGTTGGACTAGTTCTAATCCTCTTTTTCTGATTAATATTTTTCCACTCTTCCTTCTGCTCGGGAAGGTTTATATTGTCGTTTGCCATTAACATTATTTCACTTCAAAGATTTTCACAGTAAACACTGTTTTTCATTTACACAATTATTTCTTGTTTAAATTATTGCTTGTTTACAATATTTATCGCGATCGAAACTTTAAGATTCTGATTTGTTACATTGTCTACTAAGGAGCACAAACACCTCCGATTCCTTCGACGCTTCGAGCGTGAGTGTATAATTTTAAAACTTTTATTTTAAAAATTGTGTATTAAAATAAGATTAAATAGTTCTCTAAAACGGAGCCGTAATCCGTCAAAATTCAACATGGTCCATCTTTTCATAACGTCTTTCAATAATACATTAACAGGCATCATAAAGAATCAACTGTAAGGCTTACCCAATGATATATACCGGGTGCGAACGGGAGAACTGGACATAGGAAAGCCCATGTTAACGTGAGCACGCTTGTGATTGGTCAATTCCGGGCACCTTAAGATCTATCCCCATAGATTGCAACAGACTGCTAGTGAATTTCAATGCCGTTGCTCTACGCGTGTTAGTAAATTTTATCATGAAAAGTGTTAATTAATCTAATTATACATAATTGAAAGGCCATTCTTACCATTTTCTGGGTAAGAATTAGAAAAAAAATTGATAGGTTAGGTTGCTTTTATGTCATTTTTCTCATTGCAGCTGCTCCAACTTCCACGTCATTTATTTTGAATTAAGACGTCAATTTACTGCAGTAAATAAGAGAATTAAGGATCAAGAAGCGATTTTGGAACAATATCCTTACGAAAATCATCAATGACATCGATCAATAATATCACGTAGGAAGTGTTGACATATCAGATAAGTTTTGCACATTTTTTGGTCAGCCATATTGGATCCACCATTTTGAATTTTTTACTTTTGTCAACCGATTTGTAATCACCGACCTCGAAAACCCTCTGATACTAAATTTCATAAAAAATCGTTGTTTTCTAAAATGTTGATCGGCGATATTGGGTCCCCCATTTTGAATTTCTCAATTTCATCAATAGATTTGTAATCAGCGACCTCAAAAAACCCTTCATATCAAATTTCATAAAAAATCGTTGTTTTAAAAAATGTTGGTCGGCGATATTGGATCCGCCATTTGGAGTTTCTTAATTTCATCAACCGATTAATCAATGCGCTTGAAGACAAACAATCATTTCTTTCTATAATTTTCTCAAGGCCATCATGTGCTCTAAAATCAATGTGGATTTCATACTTAGTTTTTTAACGCATTGGCGGCCATTTTAATCATTCTGAGATGAGTTTAAAATAATAAAGAAATTTATTCAAAAAGTACAACTATTTTGACTAATTATAGGGTAGGTTAGAACTGATAGCGTACAGATTTTCGTTATGAAAAAAATTGAGGAAACAAAATTATACGCGTTTTTTCGTATTTTGTTTGCATTCCAGCCGCCATATTTAATTTTCTAAGCATTGTATGACAATTCTGATGACGGATTCTGAAAGAGCACAACATTCGAATTTTTTTCAAAGCCTTAACATTAAAAATAATGTCGTTGAAAATCGTGCCGAAAAAGTGTCCGCTTAGGCGTTAACAGATTAAGCAAAGTTAAGAAAAAGGAATATGGTTTAGTAAAATGAATCAAAACTTATCTGATATGTCAACACTAGATGATATTATTGATAACCTAAGATGATATTATTGATCGATATCATTGATGATTTTCGTAAGGATATTGTTCCAAAATTGCTTCTTGATACTTAATTTTCTTATTTACTGCAGTAAATTGACGTCTTAATTCAAAATAAATGACGTGGGAGTTGGAGCAGCTGCTATGATAAACATGGCATAAAAGCAACCTGTTCGCGTATGCTCTGAAACAAGTATAAAATCATACTTGTCGCACCATCTATGAAGATGTACCGTTACCGCACTCCGCATACTTGCGTTATCAGCCTCGCTGACTTACTTATATAATATAGTTTATTATTCAAGTTTAATAATTTAAATATTGCACCCACTATACGCGTGTGTCGCATAGTCGGGACTCTGTTTCGGGGAATTAGAACTGGGATCAGATCCGGTTCACCAGATCAACCACGTTGCTCGCGAAATACACACGTGAAAATCCGAATCGCAAGGAAAGATTTCGAGAATCTTTGTAAATTCGCGCAATCGCGCTTTAAACAGTCTAGCAACTGGTCCACAATTAAAGTCTCGAATTCATTTTTCAGAATTTGTTAAAACGCATAACTTTGAACGATTATAAGAACGCAACGCCGAATTTCGTTCCGCGCACGTGTCGAAAGCAATTTGCAATCCGTCGTGTCGCCTCCGACCTGTATTAGTGCTTAAGATATTGTTAAATAAAGTGTAGCTAAAATTAATCATTCGACACGCGCATTCATCCTGGACCACGCATCACGCTGCGAACGGGTATATAAGTGCATCAATGCCCTTATAGTCCAAACGCAAACACAACCTGACCTATCAATTTTTTTCTAATTTTTACCCAGAAAATGGTTTAAAGCCTTTCATTTATGTTTAATTACATTAATTAACACTTTTCATGATAAATTTACTAACACGCGTAGAGCAACGACATTGAAATTCACTAGCAGTCTGTTACAACCAAAGGCGATAGATCGTAAACATCTAGGTGCCTGGAATTGACCAATCACAAGCGCGCTCACGTTAATATGGGCTTCCCTATGTCCAGTTCTCCCGTTCGCACCCGGTATAATATGGATAGGGTTCCCTATGCTTCAGGCATACGGAAAAGCGTGGAGATTAGAAGGCGGCCATGGTGGAGGCAACTTCGTCGAACATGGCGGCTGGGCCGCAGAATTCAAATGTATTAGTTGCATTAGGTTCGTTTTTTTTATATTATACAAAAGTATATAAATAAAAATTATAGCATTTTCAATTTAATCGATATTAAGTGATATTATATACGGAACGGAAGTAACTAAATGTAGTAATAAATGAAATACGATAAAAAGAACAATTTTTCTGCATTTTTGAAAATTTTTCGTAACAGAAAAACCATAAATAAAAAATTTTGTTGCGTAATCTGCCTAAAATAAATTCCTTTTTGAAATAACGAAGAAAGAAAATGGAAGTACTAAGAAATATTTTTTTTATAAGCACGAAAGTACCAAAAGTCCATGTTTTTAGATACAATTGTATGCGATACATATCCGTTAGTTATAAAAATTGTAAAATATAGTATTGCATATATATAAATAAATAATCCCCTTGTACGATTTAATTAATTATAACGGAAATAATGCTATCTAAAAAATAATATGAAAAGTAGACAACAAATGGTAACTCAAATGTTATTGTTTATCATGTATATGAATAATATTATAATTTAAAACTATTTTAAAAGTAAATTACTCTATTTAATTAATACTTACATGAATAAATTGTCCAGTTGTCTGTACGATCTTTGACTGGTACAGCAAAGGTCGAACGTTCGAATCCTCTTCTGGAATTTTTTTATTTTTATCAAAGGGGCATTTTCTAATATTTTATTCTGCATTACTGCATTTTATTGCATTACATTGGCCTTTATTTTACATTATCTTGTTTTATAATAATTTATAATAATTAAATGAGAAATATCTATTACAGCATAAGCCGATTTATATTTCTTATTTAATTATTAATTATTAACCAGCAATTTTCCGTTATTATTAAATAATGTAATAGTTTATTATATTTCATTGTCGCGACTTCGATTTTGCGCGACGTGAGCTAGAGAACAAAAAAAGCTTAAGGCGAGGATCCAGGTGCAAAATCACCACTGAATGAACACGTTTCGCCTTTTTCCAAAAGAATGAGCACCTTTTATTTAATATATTTATTTCTCGCGGTATCGTCTCTACCGTGGAAACGAAACGCGCAATTATAAGTTTCGCTTACGGGACCACACGGCACGCGGCGTGGTGTCGGCGTCGCCAAACAAACAAACTTAAACGGATAGCGGGTCGTCTTTGATCTTTGGAGGCTAGCTCGGAACTGATCTGGCGCGGCGCGCGCGAATCAAGACAATTGCGACGAGGGCGCCTCGATCGCATTCGAGCGCTCAAATGAAATTATACTGCGCCCATTTTTTTCCGCGAATTATAAATTGCGACATACCGCCCCCCATTGCAGCCATAGGGTGCAATAGGACCTAGAAGCGAAACAAAAAACCGAAAATGTACCGAGACGCGAAGACTGGAACTTATACTTAACTTAACAACTAATTCTCTAAGTCTATCGGCAGCAACGCAAGCTGCGTAATCGGACGCTTAAGTGTAGTAGTCGCTAAACGTAAAGTGACGACGCGGCATACGCCGTCACTTCCAGGGTGACAAGCGGTCACTCGAGCAAGCGGCCACTTAGTAGGTGGCTGATTCGGACGCTTAACTAGCACCATTTTGCCAACCGAGATTGGTTGTTTCGGAAATTGCCACTTAGATCGTTGCTGCAACGAGAGCATATAGTCGGAAGACCAGAGTCTCCAGAATCGTTCGACTAATTGACGGCAACACTGCCAACGAGACAGCCGATTGACGGGTACTTCCAGAAGCGATTCTTCTGGCACTGCATTTAATGGACCATGAATCAAAAAATGTCCTGGAGTTAAGACTTGTAACTCGTCAATGTCGTCAGACAAAGGGCATATTGGACGTGAGTTCAATGTGGCTTCGATTTCGCATAGTACAGTCGAGAGCTCTTCGAACGTGGGGGTGTGATTGCCGAGCGTTCGCTTGAGGTGGAATTTCACGCTTTTGACCCCAGCCTTCCAGATACCCCCGAAATGGGGAGCGGCCGGAGGCATAAATTGCCAACGTACGCCATCTTGAGCCAACAAAATCTTAAACTCGTCATTCTGGGTTGCCCGACGAAACGCGCGGGACAGCTCCGATTCTGCCCCAACGAAGGTAGTGCCCTGATCACTATACAGGCATGACGGAATGCCGCGCCGCGATACAAACCGCTTGTATGCTGCAATGAACGCCGCAGAACTGTAATCAGAGACGAGTTCCAGGTGCAACGCCTTGACTGCAAAGCATACAAATAGCGCAATGTATGCCGCGTGTGATTTACGACCGCGACCACCACCGATCCGTACTTGTATAGGACCGGCGTAATCGAGCCCACAATGGACGAACGGGCGCTCTGAGTGCGAAATTCGCGGAGATGGAAAGTTTCCCATTGCCTGAGTGCATAACTCTCCTCGAAGACGCGTACAAGTAAGGCATTTTGAGATAACTGACCGTATTATCTTTTTTGCCTGTACAATCCAAACCGATTGTCGTAGAGTGCGCAGCGTCAGCTGTATACCGCCGTGGAGGCAACGCAAGTGTGTATAAACTACGAAAAGTCGGACAATGGGATGCGCGCACAGTGCAATCGGGTGTTTGACATCGTCCACTAAGTCACTGTGCTCCAAACGTCCCCCTACGCGTATTAGTCCGATGTTGTCTAGGAACGGTTGTAATGACGCTAATCGACTTCGAGAGGGAACAGGGTTTTGAGAATGTAATAATTGCAATTCTTCCGGGAACATTGAACCTTGGACTGCCCGAAAAATAACCGTCGAACTCTCTTTCAATTCGTAAGCCTTTAGAACTCCGCGAACGACAGACCCTTTTAGACACGACTTCCATCTTAATAAGTACGCTATGATGCGAACGAGCCGAGTCCACGACGATACCTTTTCGAACAGGGGCGTCAGACAGGTAACAAATGTGGCCAATGACTCGACGTGGAGACGCGCTTCTAGTGGTGCATCCTGTTCAAGGTCAGGAGTGGTTGTTGGCCAAATGTTACGCTGCTCTTTTAACCACGCGGGACCTGAGATCCAAAGTGTATTGTGAACCAACTCTGATCCGAGGAGCCCCCTAGAGGCCAAGTCCGCGGGATTGTCACTACTTGCGACGTGCCGCCACGGTACATTGGGTAATAAGGTCTGCACCTCAGAAACTCGATTGGCCACATAAGTCTTCCATCGATTCGGATGGTTTTGCAGCCAATGGAGAACTATTGTTGCGTCTGACCAACAAAACGTTTGGATCGGCGAAATTTCTGTAATTTTTCGAACACTGTCAATGAGGCGTGCCAAGAGCACCGCTGCGCAAAGCTCAAGTCGTGGCACGCTCAAAGTCTTAACGGGCGCGACCTTCGTCCGAGAGGTCAACAACGCAACACCCGCAGAGTCATCGTCGGCGGAAACACGAATGTATAAAACAGCTGCGTAAGCGGAGGTGGACGCATCAGCGAAACCATGAAGCTCACAATTGGAGAGGTCGGAGCCTATTCCAGTCCAGCGTGGAATTGTGAACGAGTTGAGCGCCGTTAAATCGCAATAAAAGTTCGTCCAGTCTGCAAGCAGTTCATCGGGAAGTGAGGTATCCCAGTCAAGATGAAGAAGCCAAAGTCGTTGTAGAAATATCTTGGCTTTTACGACCACAGGGCTAACCAAACCCAATGGGTCGTAAAGACGCGCTATTAATGATAAGAGTCCGTTTGGAGTATTGGTTAAGTGTAATTTGGTTGACCTTGAACTGAAAATTATCTTCCAGAGGATTCCAACAAACTCCCAGAATTTTCAATGCGTCATCGCTTTGGAGTGTTTTGGCACAAGCGAGACCGTGGTTAGCAGGTTCAAGATCAGTAAGCAAATCTGACGAGTTGCTAGCCCACTTCCGAAGCTGAAATTGACCACGTCGTAGTAGAGCAATGAGCTGATCGCGAATAAGACGTGCCGAATGTAGATCGCTTGCTCCAAACAAACAATCGTCAACGTAGAGACCATGACGCAAAACGTCGGCACCTAACGGAAATTCTGCTCCGTAATCAAGTTCGATTTGTTTCATTACCCGAAGTGCTAAAAAGGGTGCACATGACACGCCGAATGTTACCGTATTTAACCGATAATCTGAGATAGGCTCATTGCCAGAAAATCGCCAAACGATTCGTTGGTGATCACGGTCACGTGGATCCACCCAAATCTGACGGTACATCTGAGCAACGTCCGCACAATAGACGTACTGAAAAGTACGCCATCGAAGTAAGACGGTGCCCAGATCTGCCTGAAGTTTGGGACCAATTAATAGATGTTCGTTCAACGATTTTGAATTTGGCGTCCTGTGCGATGCGTTGAAAACCACTCGTAATTTTGTGGTCGAACTCGTTTCCTTTTTAACGTAATGGTGAGGTAGATAGGTACCGATATAAGTAAGAGACGTTATCGGAATCCGTGTCATGTGACCTTGGTCTTCGTAATCGCGCATAAATTCATAATAGGCTCGGGCGTCGTCGGGCTTCCGAGATAACCGTCGTTCACCGGACTTGAGCGAGCAAATAGCAAAAGGACGAGATTCAGTGGAGTCATCCGGGGAGGAGGAAATGAAAGGTAAGCGAACCATGTATCGTCCGTCGTCTGTGCGAGAATAAGTTTTTATGAAAAATTGCTCACAAAATTCGTCTTCCGGAGATAGCTGTTTGGGTGGGGAAATTTCCTCGACTTCCCAAAACCGGCGCAAGTCCAAATCAAGCTGGGCGTGAGTCGTGCAGAGATGCACGCTTATTATTGACGGACTAGTAGAACTCGGAGATTTACACCAACCAGACAGAATCCAGCCGAGTGCCGTATTCTGTGCAATCGGTTGATCTGTCGAACCTTTGATTAAACCATCTAAAAGCAGCGTACCGTATAGATCTGACCCGATTATCAGATTAATAGGTTCCTCACTGCACGGATCCGGGTCGGCCAGATTCAGATTCGTTAAATGTGGCCATTTTGAATACGAATTCGAGACGCATGGAACGTAAGACGTGACGGTTTTTACGACGAGAGCATGCGTGTGGAGCCGCGGTTCGGAAACGCGAAGCGGAAATATAGTAATATCTGCGGAGCGATTGATCGTTCCGATGGAGGCGCCACCGACTCCGCTCACCGTGGTTGATACCCGTTGAACGTTCGTCCCAAGAGCGTTCACAGCACTTTCCGAAATAAACGTCCAAGTGGATCCTTGATCCAATAGTGCTCGTAGGCTTAACACGCGACCGTTACTGGATTCTACCCGTACGCTAGCAGTAGACAGCAGAATTTCCGATGCGTTAATAGGTTGATTTGCCGCGAAATGCGAGCGAACAACGGTTGACGGCGACGAGGACGACACGTTGGATTCGGAAGAATTAGGCGGAGTCGATACGACAGAGGGCGCGAGAGGCGTGGCGTCCGACAAAGGCTCTCGATGCAGCAAGGTGTGGTGTTTGTGACTACAAACATAGCACACGTGGGTGCTCGCACAATTCGCTAAATTATGTAAACCGAGACAATTAAAACAGAGCTTATGACGTTTCACAAAATCAAGTCTTTTTGATACATTCAAATTTTTGAAGCGCTTACATGTATGTATGGCATGATCAGCCGAGCAAATGGGACATTGTTTATTCGCGGATGTCGTAGCGTGAGACTGCACTATGGTTTTCTTCTTAACTATTGTACGAGCTGAGCGATTAACGTCGGAGTTCGATCCTGAATCCATCGGGTATGGAGTACACGATCCTTGCAAACCACAAGCGCGACTATTTATAAAATCCTTTAACTCCAAAAATTTAGGGTAATCTTTCCGCGCGCCTAAAGTTAAACTCCACTGCCTTTGAGTTTCAGGATCGAGCTTCGAAGTAATTAGGTGCACCAGCATTGAGTCCCATTTATCAACAGGTTCCCCAAGAGATTTTAACGCGCCCAAAATCGCGGTGATTTTATAATAGAGGTCACGCAAATCTGCTGAGGATTCTTTACGTATCGCAGGAATTGAAAACAACATATTCAAATGATTCGAAATTATGCACCGAGTATTTGAAAATTGCGCTTCGAGTGCGCCCCAGGCTACGTTAAAATTTTCCGCGGTCAAATCGAGATGTTCAATCAATAATAAAGCATCTCCACTGAGACAAGACTTCAGATAATGGAATTTACGTATGTTATCTATTGACGGATTATTAATAATAATTGAACGGAAATAATCTGCGAAGGAGTCCCATTTACTATATTCACCTGAAAAGTGCGGCAGATCAATGCGCGGTAATCCGGACGTTGAACGAGAACCGGAAACTGGGGGCGTCATTGTCGTCGGATCCAATGGTGTGGACTGGTTCGGCGAATTCGTCTCATGGCAAAGAGTCGTCAAGGCTTCCTCAATTGATGCAGTTGCGTCCAAAAACAGGAGTTCTGCGGTTTGGTACCGGTTTTCCAAAAAATACGGATGCCGTTCTTCCAAGGGTGTAGCAATTTGCAGAAGTCGAACGTGCCGTTCACGACATTCATTCCAAATATTTTCAATATATCGGAGATGAACCTTTAATTTGGCCACAGTTCGGGAATCCGTAGTTGGTAAATGTTCAAACGCACGATGAATGCTGTCAAACTGTGAAGATTGCGCAGCAACTAAATCCTCGAGAGAGTCACACGCAGCCATGGCGAAGGAATCCTCACCCGATGTAGACTGACGTGACAATGATCGATGATCCGCCTTGACCAGACTATCCATTCACTAACGAGAGTGAAAACCAATGGTACCAATTTTCCAGCGTAAAACAGTCACTTCAATTCACTGAAAATTTAGTCCGCGACGAGGCAAAGTCCAAGAGGTACGTCGTCGATAACGGCGAGTCAGCGTGTGACGAAAACGGTCTGAAAAGAAGCGCGCGCGCAGCACAAGATTGCAGGCGACGACGGAACGCGTGAACTGATGGCACGTGTGCGCCCGAAGCGGCAGCAAAGAGGGGAGCCGCGGGCGCGAGGAGCGGGGCGGACGACACCAGGGGCACCGGTCGGCACTGCGCACTGGATCGACGCACAAACCAATATGGCGTCCAAACAACGTATATGACGCCAAATATGGCGAAGTAATAAAAGTCCGCGTGGATGGAAGTAGACAAATTTATCAAGTCACTTCACTTCACATAATCCAAGATGCTGAAGCGGCAAATATCTTGAGCCGGTTAGCAGTTCGCGCGAAGGCACAAAGCACTGTCCCTCGTGTGGGAAAACACCAACAGCGGCGTGGCCCGAACGATTGTTCTAGAAACGCGTCCTTTTTGATGATTTCCAAGTTGCAACCAACAAAGGATCCTGGCAGGATCGCCAAAAAGATGTCGCGACTTCGATTTTGCGCGACGTGAGCTAGAGAACAAAAAAAGCTTAAGGCGAGGATCCAGGTGCAAAATCACCACTGAATGAACACGTTTCGCCTTTTTCCAAAAGAATGAGCACCTTTTATTTAATATATTTATTTCTCGCGGTATCGTCTCTACCGTGGAAACGAAACGCGCAATTATAAGTTTCGCTTACGGGACCACACGGCACGCGGCGTGGTGTCGGCGTCGCCAAACAAACAAACTTAAACGGATAGCGGGTCGTCTTTGATCTTTGGAGGCTAGCTCGGAACTGATCTGGCGCGGCGCGCGCGAATCAAGACAATTGCGACGAGGGCGCCTCGATCGCATTCGAGCGCTCAAATGAAATTATACTGCGCCCATTTTTTTCCGCGAATTATAAATTGCGACATTCATTATATTTTATTTATTGTATTCTGATATTTGCCTAAACAGCACTATAAACAGTATTTGCAAAATATGTAGCTATAATGTAAAATAAAATACAATAGAATGAAATAATATAAAATAAAACAAAACAAAGTGCAATAAATTGAAATATAATAACATACAATAAACTATTAAATTATTTATTAATATCGACCAATTGCTGGTTAATAATCAATAACTAAATTTGTCTGGAAATGTTTGTTTTTGATTAAGTTGCTGAAGCGCAAAGTGTCGCAAAAGAAGAAATAGTAAACCAGTTCGGGTAACCGTGAGAAAAGGTTGTCAGCAAAACAATAGTGCGAGGTGTATTTATTTAGTTATTTTGGCGTGATACAGATATGGACAGTGTGAACAAATTATTATATGTGTAGTAGTAGTAGTAGTAATCTTTATTCTCACAAATAGGGAATGACTATCCCATTGAGAAGAGTTCCGAAATTATCGGAGACAAATATAAATACATAGAAAAGATTCCTAGTTTTACAAAAAAGAAATAGCGCTTACAAATAAAATTTCCTATCTTATCCTTGATGTTCAGTGGCTTAAATTATATATTACATCTATTCGCCTTGCAGGAAAGACCTTCGGACAAAACTGGCTTTAACGAATTTGTACAATATTTTCACTGACTGAATATCATTGCTGCAAATTAGAACACACAGCAAACCGGCTGTGTGCAGTCGTCGATGGTTCAAAGCGTGCGAAAACTCGCCTCTAGTGGACGCTAGTAGCGGGCACTCGGACAAAATGTGCAGCAAAGTTTCATGTACATTATAGTTACACAGGGTACAAATAGATGTTGGATTGTACTTATAGCGGTGTCCGGAGATTAGAAGCGAACGCGAGTAGATATTTGCCAGTCTTAATTGCATCTTTACTTGTAGACACTCCAGAGGCAGACGAGAAGGGTACAAGGTATAGGTGGAGTCCGTCAGGAGGCGGTAAATCGGTAGCTGAATTGACTGAGAAGTAAAATAACGGCCAAGGTCCTTCCTCCTGCAGGACTCGGCAAATCTAGCGACTATAGTAGACGCTGTTTGGTCCCAATATTCGGCAGTAAAATTGTTCCATAATTCGTCTGCCTCTACCGTGTCAAGTAGTGCCTTAAGTTGCACGGTCCAATTGCCGGCTTTCTGAGGGAGGACCTGTGACGCGAGCTCTTTGAAACGTAAAAGCAAAATTTTGGGCAATCTATCATCCGGCAACTTGAGTACTTTAGTTACCCACTTAGTGGCTCTTGAAAGGATATCTACCGCTACGGGCGGGATGCCAAGTTCTAAACGAACAAGATAAGCCGGGGTATTTCTGGGTAAATTAAATAGTCTTTTAAAAAACCCAACTTGCGCGGATTCCAGGTTGTCCAAGTAACATAGGGCCCAAAACGGCGCCGCATAAAGCAGCACAGAAATAATCGTCGCATTGTACAACCTCCAATACGCCTCCCAATTGTCAATTTTTGCCGAGCATATTAATGACAATACCGCAGCCGACGTTGCATTGGTCCTAGCGATTGAGTCCTCTGTTTGCTGAAGGCCACGCGCCGAGGAGGAAAATAAAACACCTAAGTACCGATAACTGCTTACCACCTTGACCGGACTATCTCTATACCGGAACGACCTCGAGTACGAGTCGAGCTGGCCAGCTTTTCTGAAGCATATTATCTCTGTTTTACCGATGTTAACTACGAGTTGATTTATCTGGCAGTATTCCGAAAGAATAATGAGTTTCTGGCGGAGATCCGCGTGGAAGTATGCAAATATAGCCAGGTCGTCGGCGAAAAGCAGCATCAACAAGTCCTGTACGAGCGAAACATCCACTCCGCGCGCGCCCTTCTCCCGAAAAAATGCCACAATATCCGAAATGTACAGAATGAAGAGTAGAGGGCTTAAAATTTCACCCTGGAGGACTCCTTTTGTTACATTGAAATCAGGCGCCTCAGAATTGTCCGATAATACGCGTACAGTGGTCGATTGATACATTGAGGAAAGAATCCTTAAAAATTTTGCGCTGACACCAAGACCAAGGAGCTTACGCCAGAGAAGCGTGTGAGGGATAGAGTCGAAAGCTCTCTGAAAATCGACAAAAAGTCCGTATAATTTCAATTTCGGGCGTCTAAGCATAATCTGTACAGTGGCAAGAAGAGAGAAGATATTATCCTCTGTACTTCTCCCACCTCGAAATCCGGCCTGCTCCTCAGGCAGCAACTCTCTTAGCGTAGCCCACTCAGTCAGGCGCTTACAAAGAATTTGTGAAAAAATTTTAGCAACCGCGTTCGTTATCGCAATTTGCCTATAGTTAGCCGGGTCGTCTCTCGCGCCTTTTTTAAATAAAGAAAATAACGACCCCCGAGTCCATCCTATGGGGAAGGTCTCCGCAAGAATGATTTTATTGAAGAGGTGGAGGAGATGGGCAAGCCATGTCTCCTCGAGTAGTTTGAAAAGCTCTGCTGGCAACTCGTCGGGACCAATGGCCTTGCCAACCTTCAGCACCCTTATACTGTCCTTAAGTTCCGCGATAGTAATCGGAGAATCTAACGCGGGGTCAAACGTGACATAAAACATATCTGTGGGGCAGGCTTCCCGAGAAAAGACCTCCGCGAAGTACGCCCTCCATGCGTCGCTAGACACCTGAGGTCCCGCAGAGGGTTTTTTTCCGAAATTGTCGACAAGCTTTCCAAAAATCAGCGGTACTGCGGACCTCCGCGAACCTATCGGAGATTGTAAATGCGTACTGACGCTTTTGTTCACGGTGCTAAGGTATGAGCTTTTTGCAGATCTGAAAACGGCAATTGCTTTTGAATCATATCCATCATTTTTCATCTGTTTCAGAGAGCATTGAAAAGTCCTCCTTGCAGAGACACATTCCCGATCGAACCAGGCTTTCGAAATTCCGTGCCACTTGTGGGCTTTACGCAGTACCGATTTAACAATTATTCCGGCATTCAGTGCCGCTGTGCGTATGGTGCCAATAGTGCTTTCGTATAAGGAATCTACCGACTCTGAGGCATCCGATATTAGGGTATTTTGCGGTCGCCTTAATATATTTTGAAAATCGCGAACCCCGTCGTTCGACCTCGAATATCTTATTGATACGCGATTCGCTGGCGAAGAAACAGATAATTCGCGAAAAGAGTTGGCCGAGTACAAAAAAAGAGACAAAAATACCGGTAAGTGATCTGAACCGTGGAGGTCATCACCCATTGTAAGGTCAGCTATGAACGGCAACTGAAGAGCTGAGGCCCATACCAAGTCAACGGCACTGATTCCCCTCTGCCCGAGGTAAGTAAAATGTCGGGGGAGTCGCTACAGCAGCGACCATTTAAAAGGACGAAGTTATTCGTTTTCATAAACTCGGACAGAAGAGATCCGCGAGTGTTACAATGTTTAGCGTGCGACTTTCTGGACATGTAAACTGACGAATTTTCGAAAATTTGCGGAAAGTCGCTGTAGTCGGCCAGTTGGCCAACTCGACTGTTAAAGTCGCCGCCCAAAATAAACATGCAATCAAGGTACTGGGTACTGAGGGAGTCTATTACGCTTGCAGAGACACTAATTGAGCACGCAAATCAGAATTCGGCGAAAAGTAAAAAGAGCCCACTATTATATTAATTGGAAAAGTGCTAACGTGGAAAAATATCCAGTTGGGCGATATCTCAAGCTCTG
This sequence comes from Trichopria drosophilae, assembly GCA_030407085.1. NCBI lineage: Eukaryota > Metazoa > Arthropoda > Insecta > Hymenoptera > Diapriidae > Trichopria > Trichopria drosophilae. The sequence goes on from CM059587.1 coordinate 54,122,262, forward strand.
CATAAGAAAAATCCGAACTTATTCGAGACAAAAGGCCCCCACTACAGCGACCAAAGTTGCTGGCGCGGGTGGCTGGGGAGAAGACTCTTGAGTAGCCAGTACCTAGTTTCACGGTTCCTATATTGCGATCAAACCATGTTTCCGAAAAATTTACAATTTTGAACGGTGAGAAAAACAAATTATTTTTTATATTTAACATACCGCGGGCGTTCCAGAATGCAATTTCCTTAGTACTAGTATCGACGCGTGAAGGGGTCGCTCTTATAGATTTGTTACTCCGTGAAGATCCACGAGGCCGATGACGAGGACGATTCAAAAATTCCTCTGCGAAGCTGGTTTCGGTAGGTTCGTAGCCATTTCAACCGGAGAAGATCCTCGCTCCGAATGGCTCAGAGCGCCTGTAGACGAGCGTGGCATCGAAGATCTTCTATCCTTAGTAGGTTCACTACATCGGGTAGTGAAGTCCTTGTCGACTTCGGACCATTTTAGCCAAATGTTATTGGTGGCAATCATATCACCTTTTTTCCTAAATATGGCTCCTTTGCCAATAGCTGCCCGGCGAGCTTCTCTGGCTTTGAAGGCCATGAAGCGTTCCTTGTCAGTGTAGTCCGGATCTATAAAAATATTAGAATTTTTCAAAGCCACCTTTTTTGTCGAGGGGATATTGAATTTGTCCTCCTCCATAGTTAGTTCGGCCAAAATCGTTTTTGGGTTGCTGCGAATTATTCTCGCAGTAGCTACTATGCCTGACATCTCAAATTTAGCGGCCAAAAACTTGTTAGTTTCGTCCCTTAACGGACCAGAGCCAGGTTGGAGGCCAGTTATTTTAATATTTCGCCTTTTTAACATTTTTTCCTGAGCTTCGATCTTGGCCACCATCATTTTAATCGTCTGGTCCTGAGAATTTACCCTCTCTTCAAGCGCAACCAGACGAGTGTCGAAGCCATTTTTTAGCTCATCCACTGTGCTTTTGACATCCGCTATGTCACTAGCGGACTTGTCTACTCCTATTTTTATAGCTGCATAGCATTTTGGGAGTCCTTGATTGCTGCCAGAAGAGATTTTTGCATGGCATCAAGGCTCTCTTGTGTAACGGGGGTGGATGGCACGGTTGGAGGCATATTTTTGTCCGTGAAAGGAAGCGAAAGTTTACGGCTTCTAAAATCCTGAGAAAAGCTGGAATCGTCCGAGTCGGCCGCTAAGTCGCGTTTTCGCTTAACAAAACCAAAATCCTCTAGCGAGCTGCAAATATTGGTGCGGTATTCTAACCACCTGGCTGCAGTGGTGGGTCGTCCGGGAAGAGTTGGTGGTCTTAAAAACGGTGGAGTTTGCTCCACCTCCGCGCCAATGGTAGCGCTCCCGGACGTGCCTGGTAGGTGCAAATGGTAACAGGGCAGACCCTGGCCCGACATGTGCCGAAGGTAACTCGGCCAAAAGGTGTTGCCGCCTGCTACTTGCCGAAGGACTGCGTATAACGGAAGACGAAAGCAGCGTCGGTGCTGACGTACGGGGCCACAAGGTCCCTGTTATACCGGCAGATGGTAATTTACCCGTCGAGATGTTATCGAAGGAGTAGAATTCCAGTTTGTTTACAGTAGTAACTGGTAAAGTCAGTAGATGGCGGTACTTGTCCCAGGCTGCTTCTGCGGCGGTAGCAGACCAGCCACATGGAATTTGAAGGTTAGTAAACCCGTCACCAACCAAAAGACACTCACGAGTTAGCCACTCATCAATTCAACAGCCCAATGGAGAAGCAGAGCGGCATAAAAAAGAGCTTGCCGGTGAGCTGGAAAAAAAGTAACGCCCGGAGGCAAGAGGTAACAGAAAAAAGCTAAAAAGACGGCGCAAAAGACAAGCAATGTCAAGTGAACACTCACCGGAACCGGAACTCAATTATTATATGTGTATACAACTAATGAAGTAAACATATATTGTGAAAAACTCGAAAGAGACTGTACTGCATTTGAATGTAAATGTAGAGGTTTGAATTTAGTTGAAGTGAATTTAGAAGTTTATATAATGTAAAAAAGAAGTAAATAGTTAAAAATTAGTTGCAAATAGCAAAACATTAATGAAGGAATCAATTAAGTTACACTGCCGTTGATGTGCGAGGTTGAAATGTTAAGGGAGGGAGGGGGGCTTTGTCCCCCTCATGCAATACCTATGGGAGAACGCATTAATAAATATAATAATAATCAATAATTAAATAAGAAATATAAATCGGCTTATGGTGTAATAGATATTTCTCATTTGTACAAAATTGTGCAACTGAAAACTGTCGCTCTTTTAATGCAATAGACATAATTTTAAATTATAAGTGTTTAAATATAATTGGAAGAAACTACAAAATCATATGGAAATAACCACATATTACCTTACATAATTTCTGTTGAAAGATAAATTCAAACAAGTATTTTCCTTGTTTTCCAGTTTCGCACAAATGTCAAAAAATCACATCAGCTGGAGTATCGGTACGAAAGAAAAATATTAACATGTTTTTTTCTTAACAGAATGTTTTACAAGATGTTGAAATAATTCTTTATCGAATACATGTAGTGTATTCATGGAGGTATTTCAAAATAATTCAGAATATAAAAAGATTCACGTTCGCCAAGAAACTGAATTCAGTCATAAAAAATTAGATTCTTCTTGAATCATTGCAATCTCTTTTTCGCTTGCTCAGAGCCGTATACACTTTTTCTTGACTTACAGCATGCGGTCTTGCTGGAAGATATTACAGACTGTATCCATGCTTTCGTAGTGGAGTTTGTTGCCGGCAAAATATGATAAAGGCCCCAGCATCTTTTTCGACGAACATAACTCATAGATAAACATAGAGTGAGTAAGCCAATGAATGGACGGTTAAGCAGTTTTGACACTTTCATCGATCGTAATATTTTCCTTCTTTTATGGATTGTACATATGACACCACCATTACAATCGTTACCCTGGTAAAAATGGAAGCGTACACGAAGAGTACAGTAAAAGTGAAATTATTGGTACATGAAGAGTACGCTCGCTTCGTGTACATTACGGTAAGAGTACACGAAAAGTACGTACACGTAAATGCCGCTTCTAACCGCTTCAAGCCGCTTCTGCAATAATAGTACAATAAGTGTACAATAAGAGTGATTTTGGACATTAAGGCCCGAAGTTATACCCAGGTAAAAATGGAAGCGTACACGAAGAGTACAGTAAGAGTGAAATTAAAGGAACATCAGTACGTACGCTTCGTGAACGTTACGATAAGAGTACACGAAAAGTACGCACACTTAAATACCGCTTCCCAAAAATTACAATAAGATTTTTTTTTTTAAATTTTATTTTTTTCTTATTTTTAGTTTATTATTTAATTTTAATATTTTTTAAACTTTTTTTACGGTAAATAAATTATCTTAAAAAAGCTGATCCCAAGCAGTCACCTATCCATGTATTGTTCCTAAACAAGGATGCTTCACGCGATCAACGACCGCGCGCGACACGGACCACTGGTCTATCACTGTCGATCACTATTTATAACGTCATATGACATTTGTGGTTCATGTTAAAATTTTAACAAATTCTTAATTATCTCGAAAACGACAAGAGATACTCGAAATCTGATAAAATTTCGAGGATTATTGAAAGGGGTATGACCTGAAATCGAATAATACATAGGGGAGAGTCACTAGTTGTGAGACGGGTTCTGTTTTTTAGCTGCAACTTTTTAATGGGTAAACGAATTTAAAAAATGCAAACATCATTTGAAAGGTAATTAAAATACGCAACTTTTTGAGAATATGGAATAGTGTTTTGACCATCCGAAAAAATTTTATGCCCAATTTTGTAAAGACGTATTTTTATGAAAAAAAAATTGACACTAGTTTGAGACAGTAAACAAGATTTATTAAAATTTTAAAAATATATGTAACATAACTACCATTAATATAAATAAAACATTATTTTAATTTATTTTAAAGGTTTTCTGTCTTCTTCATCCATATCGCTGCCGCAATGTATACATTTAAATTGTTTTTTTTAACTCCGTGCGCTAAGTGCTCACTTAGCTCACACGTTAAAAAAAATAGTATACGATACGCGTGCGCGAATCACCTACTTAGCGCACTTATATCGTAATGTACTATTGTAGACATATCTAAAATTACGAGGAAACGAGCCAGTATAACAATAAAATATCGTTATATTCAACAATTCGAAGTAATAAAGACATAATAAGTACTTAATGAATTTCATTGCGAAGCAACAACGAGCAAAATTTTTTCTTAACCGCTGACATTTAAACTTAAGTATTTACTAGGCGTGACGGTTCGTCGATATGAGAGTAAATAGAAATAAACAAATACGTGTATATATCTCGAGGTTGAAGATAAAGCTTCTGTATACACATAAAATAATAAAATAATAAAACATTAAGAAATTTTGAATGTTATCGCCTCTGAATTGGTTAACTATTATAAACTAAAACACGCATTTGTGCATTTTTATTTATTTTCATAACGAAAAACCATCACGCCAGGCAAATACTTAATATAGTTTAACATAATAAATATATAATGACAGTACTTTGTTACTATAAAGGGTTTAAACATCGATTTCTAGCAAAGAGAAAAGTGTCTCGCAACTAGTGACATGCTGTGTCTCATAGCTAAAATTTGACAATATTTCGAAAATGACAAAAAATAAATTTTAACGGCAAATTAACAAAATGCAATGTGGCTTCGTGAAATATGAACGAAACAATAATAGAAAATGGTCCGTACTTACCTTTTTCAATTAATTTAATTTGTAAATTATTAATTTGGCACAAATCAATAATTAGATTTCTTAAATGATTTTGTACACTGTGTTGAGAACTAATATAAGAAATATGATTAACAGCTTCGGTGTTTTTGCAATAATTGCCTTGCATCAAAAGTAAAGATTACACGTTAACAAATCGAATTGTTTACGTTTCGTGTTGAGAATAATTGCCTGTCTCACAGCTACTGCCGTCTCACAACTAGTGACTCTCCCCTACATAAATGAATTTTGAAAATTTCCAAAACTTAAAAAACAATAATTTTTTCGAAATGCGTACGTATCCGAATGTCTTCGAACTTTCGCACAACCTACAAATGTGTGTACGTATTATGCATTTATAGTGTACAGGAAAAATGCATTTTGATGTGAAATAGTGAACTTGAATTTGTTTGCATTGTTCCGTACAGATGTTCTGGAGATTAATGCTATGAGTTCTGAGTAAAATATAAATATGATTGTAAATATAAGTATCCCTACTGAAAATGTCCGTAATATCATATGATAAATCATATGAGATTTTTAAAATATCAGACGATCCGGGAAACTTCTCATGTGATTTCTCATGTAATTATAAGAAATAATAATAATATGAGAAAATGAATTACAATAATCTGCATTCCTCTAAGATATTAAAGAAATTATAAAAATCTCATATGATTTATCATATGATTTTACGGAAATTTTCACCAGGGATGACACACTTCGCCTAGATACATGTGGGTAATTCTCCTGAAAGGGACCCCGAAATGCGTCACCATCGCTATTTCCAAGATTCGCAATGAAATTCCAATATAACGTATAATTTTTTTGCAATTTTGAATAAATTAATTCTTAAACTAGAATATATTAGCTAACTTTTGACGTATATAGAGAAAATTTAATAGGTCATTTTCATAGCTAAACACGCGTTTGCAAAGTCGTTGCATATTTTTCATAAAAATTGCATTTCATTGTAATTATTCATTATAACGTACAAAAACTATACAAATAATTTTTTAAAATGCATGAAAAATAACTTTAAGCTATACTACTTATATTGTATAAGGCCAATTTAGTGTAAAAAATTTTTTGGATTTTCTATAATTACTCAAACATTATCATTTTTTGCGAGTAAAAATTCGAGTGATCTCCGAAGCTACATATTTTTAACAATAAATATGTATTAACATACTAAAATCGAATCCTACGGCCTTAAAATTTAAGTACTAATTAGTCCTAAAGTGGTGTTAGAAGAATTTTTCGTTACAGCATTCGATTTTTATCTAAAATCTAATAATATGTCGATTTGTGATCTCCGAAGCTTGGTGATCTCCGAAGCCATTTTCGACAACCGCATACAATATTCATTTGCCTGTATTTTTATAATTAATCATTCAAATCATTTAAAAAAATGTTACTGTAAACATATACGGGAGTTATAAATCGTTTAAACGTATATTATTTATACTATAGATATAATTATAAACAACAATATGTCCAGAAAATACCTATTTAGTTGTAGGCTTATTCGCTAAACTTTTAATATTTCCTTCCCTCAGATGAACTCGAAATTTGTTACTCATAAGTTTTTGGGGTCGCTGATTACGAATCCGTTGTCAGATTTTTTATATTTAAAATGGAGGATCCAATTTGGCGGACCAATTTTGTAAAAGTGTTCCGATTTACCTGAAAATCAGTACCCGAAGGTTTATGTCGTCGCTGATTATAAAAAAATTATAAAAAATAAAAATACCAATCATTTCAATTTATCCTTATGAGAAGCAAGGTAAGTTTTCATTTAATTTTGTCTAGGCTGTGTGAATTGATGTAAATAAAATTCAGTGACTTTATTTACGTGCACTAAGAAATCAAGTTTAGTATTTTATATCATGTAAATATGTAAGCTAATAAATAAGGATTAATTATTAAAATATCATAAACTTGATTTTTTCTTATATTTTATGTATAGTTCACGAAAGGTAGTAACATATTTTCGAATGTCCATATTGTTATAATGAATCTTAAAATTCTGCAACTAGCAAGTTTCATATTAAATAAAAAAGTTTCGAATTTTGGTTCGCCATATTGGATCCGCCATTTTGAATTTAAAAAATCTGACAACAGATTCTTTATTAGGAACCCCAAAAATCCCCACCTAAACAAACTTCTAGTCAATAGAGCAATGTTTCTGTTTTTGGTCCGCCATATTGGATCCGCCATTTTGAATTACAAAAATCTGACAACGGATTCGAAATCAGCGACCCCAAAAACCCCCCAAGTAACACATTTCAAATTAATTGGATAAAAGGAATAATTTGTAATGCGAAGTTAAAATCATGTTAATATATTAATAGTCCCCAGTACACCACACTTTTTCGACAACGATGAATACATACTTGAAACTTTGTAAGCGGCTTCATTTTGGAGAGTCTACCACACTCTACGTTGCGAGAAAGTTCGTAAGTGCTGCTTTTTTCAGCACGCATGCACGAAACATATCGCATTCGTGATGTTGCCTTTTGCGATAAATACATAATTCATTTTAAGAAATTTTAATGATAATTTAGTAAGAACTTCGAAACCTATTTTGTCCGACAAAAATACTGCTGCAATAGGCTTGTCTACCGTCGCAAACACGTCGAATTTACGAGGTTATGTTTCCTGATAAATACATACTTAATTTTTTCACAGTTGTTTAATAATTATTTATAAAATCAACTGGTCATATTGTCCGACAAATTTGTTGCTGCTATTTTTTAGTCCGACAGCATAAATATGACATGTTTACGATATTATGTTTCGCAATAAATACATAGTTCATTTTTGCACAGTTGTTTGATAATTATTTATAAAATCAACTGTTGATATTGTCCGACAAATGTCTTGCTGCGCTTTTTTACCTCGATAGCATAAATATGACATGTAAACGAAGTTATGTTTTGTGATGAATACATGTCGAACAAGAATGCCACGTGATAGATAAGCATCGGTGATGATATAAGATTGGATTGTCCGACAAAAATTGTGCTTCTTGCAGACAGTCTGATAAAAATAAAGTAAAAATAACGTGAAATGAATGAACTGCTTAAGGAATTTAATTTTTTAGACATTATTTATTACAGATTTAATTGAAAAATCTTTAAAGACTTGAAAGAAACGCTATAGCTTATCAATTTTTAGACACATCCATACTAAAATGGCGATAGGGTAGCAAAAACTGTAATTGTTGTGTACTTACTTTATTTTGATATATGAATCTTAATGTACGAGTGTAGAAGTAGTAGTCACTCAGGTGACACCCTTTGGTTTGTCGGCCCATGAGCTAAACCCCCCCCCCCCCCCCTCATAACAGACATCGCTAACTTATTTTATGAAATTCCATTGGCGTTATTCGTAGCTAACCTATTAATTTTAGACTAATAGGGCTCTTCTTTACTTCTTTGTAAGAAATTGTATGCTTTACAAACAAAAATTTTTTGTTCATTTTTTGTACATCTTGCACTGTTTTCGATACCCTGGTAAAAAAAGAGTCCAGTTTCTAGCCAGTTCTGTCCAGCTTTCTTATTTCCCATGTTAAAGGTATAGGGAAACTGGGCAGTGTAACAAAAAAAATGGACAAAATTCTACCAGGGTACGGAAGTTTTAAAATGAAAAAAAATTACTGACTTTTTCACTCTTAACACTTTCAGTCCCATCATTAAGGAACTACCTAAATATTACAAAACGTATAAAATATACGATTTTACGGGTCGCTGATTACGAATTTGAAACCAGACTTTCTAATTTCAAAATGACGGATCCAATATGGCGGACGAATATTTCAGAAACAATCAGATTCCCTTGAAGCATGTTACACAGAAGTTTCCGGTGTCGTTAATTATTTGAATCTGAAACATTTTCATAATTCAAAATAGCGGATCCATTAGGCAGGACATTGTTCATACAATATGCGACTCGTTTCTGGTGTCATTGATCTGATTTTAGATTGGTAATTAGCGACCCTAATAAAACATAAATTAAAGTTTAAAAAGAAAATATTATGTAGGGGAGAGTGCCCTAACAAGGGGACGCTACGGATTGGTGCTCTCCGATTTTGTTGAAACTGGGCCATAATGTGGTACTTAGTACCTCTTTACTTGTCATAAAGTAACACGACCCCATAGACAGTCGTTTCCGAGAAAAACACGTTTTAAGTTTTAACGCTGACGTCTTACAAAGTTTTATACGCACCGGACGAAATAAGGATGCGAAGCCGCGTTGGTTTAGGTGCTAGCGCGTTCGATTCGTAATTCGAAGGTCGTGCGTTCGAATCTCGACGTTGGTAATTTATTTTTTTTCTTTTTTTTTCCATAATTTGTTAAAAACTATTAAAAATTATAAAAATTGCGAATATTAATTATTTTTATCAATTTTAAAATATCATTTTGTTGGAAAAATGTATTTTCTTTTATTCCTTCCTAATATTCATAATGAGAATTTATTTAAAGTGATAATTATCGTAATTAATTATTATTTTTATTACTAATATTATTATTGTTATTAATATTTACTACTAATAATTTCTATTCATCATTCACTATAATAAGAAAATAAAAATCAATCTGTATTAGAAGTAGAGAATCTTCTACATTTATTATTTAATTTTCTGGAGCTACAATGCAATTTCCACAGTGATACCAGTAAAAACATTGAGAACAAAAATTGGTACACATCTTATGAACGCGAAGATTAAAACTTATTTTGCATTTTCGCATGCATTTCACGAGGCTGATATTCCAGCATACTATCTACATTTCGTGTTTGTTTATTTTTTAATACAAAAAGTCCAAACTAGGAAATTATGAATTTAATTTAATTAATGAAAAATCATGAAAATGATTAATTTTAATCGTTTTTTTTAATTACAAATTGCTGGAAAATTTAATTCTTCGTATATCTTTCTGATATTCTTAAAGTTTACTTATATATTTAAATTATGTAGGGAAACGTTTTAAGTTAAAAAAATTATCAATATTCTGCCGTATACATTAATAGAACATGCAACATTTTTAGTAATTATTAGTGAATAAAAATGGATAAGTTGTAATGAGAAGTATATATATAAAATATGACACATTTGTATATTGACCGTTTACTCATTACCTGGAATTTTTAACTGATATTTTTCAATATATTTATTATGTTTAATTTCTAATTATAAAGGTAGAAGGTGTTATTACAAGTTTACATAAATATTAGTCCGTTTCTGTGCATTAAAGTGAAAATTTCGTAGTTTCTTCGCAGTCAGTGTTAAATTGTTGTTTAAAAAAATATCTCCGTTTTTTCCTTCTGAAAAAATGTCTTCGTTTCTTCCTGATGCTTCATCTCTGTTGAAAGATGCAATGGATTACTGCGAAAATCTACTTGTTCAGAATAATTTAATCACTGGTTCCAGCTCATCTGTTATCGGTGAAGAAGCCATGGCAATTGGAGAAGAGATTTTCGAGTATATTGTAAATTTGCTTGCAGAGAAAAAATTATTTATCGATGAAGAATTAATTCTTCCTGATGATGAAGATTGTGAGAATTTGTTTCAAAGTGCTGATCAGCGCTGATTTTGCTGCAGCATCAGGTAGATGTAAAAAAGGAAGATTACGATTACGAGCCTGAAGATAAAAAACAGAAATACGACTATATTCCGCTAGAATATAAAATTAGAGCAGTAAATATACCGAAGAACAATCCAACAAGGTCTATTAACACTCTGCAAAGACATGGATGTTCGAAATTAAAATATAAGCACCATATTGCACGATGGGAAAAGCAAATTAAAGAAGGTGGAAGTGACATAGATAAGTACGCAATAATTGATTCGTGGACTTACGATCGCTTTCAAGAAAATCGTGCCAAGTCGATGCTGGTAACAACAAGGAATTTGCAACAGTGGTCATTGGCTGCAGCAAGTCAATTCCATGGATTTCAATTTAAGGCATCTGAAGCCTGGGTAAGCAAGTTCAAAAGGAAACATCGCATTCGTCAAAGAAAAGTGACAAAATTTGTGACCGAAAGGGAAACGGTTACCATGGACGAAACCTTGGCAGCTGCCGAAACCTTTCGAATACAAACGAAAGTTTTGATTCTTCTGTTTCCAAAGAAATTTGTCATAAATACGGATCAAACTGGTAAATGTCAAGTTTTTAATTTCAATAATACATTACGTAAATTTTATCTTGAAAAATTAGATTTTTATTATATTTAATATTCATATATTTATGAACTTTAAATAAAAATTAATGATTTTGAATTATAATACAGTGCTAATTTGGATTTTAATAACTAATTCGAGTTCAAAGCATTGTTTATATTCAATATGCGGTAGGATATTAACCCGAAGTATCGTACTTCCGATACAAATTCTACAAGTACTTTACGTACCCTGTATCAAAAACATATTTGGATATTTTTTGTTTTTTAATTTTTAATTTAATCAACGGAATTATTAATCAAATTATTGATATTATTTTTTTTAATAATGTTTTTATATTGTATCATAGGATGTCAGTACCAATCAGTATATAACAGAAGTTTGGCAGAAAAAGGTTCTAAAGTAGTATATGTGAAAAGAAAGGATATGAACAAGGGGACGCATTCATATACTGCCCAGTATGCGATTACCTTATCAGGCGAATTATTACCAACGGTACTTATATGTCTGCAAGAGAGTACAGGTGTATTTGGACCCAGAGTACAGAAGAACATCAACGAATTTTGTCAAGTGTACACGAACGTTAGAGTGACCTCTTCCAAATCGGGGAAATTATCTCGTAATTTGTACGAGAAATACTTAAAAGATTGTATGAAGCCGTACGTTCAACAAGAACCCTTTTTACTATTAATTGACTCATGGGGAGGTCAAACAGATTCTTCTTTATACGACGAAATTTTCCAAAATGCCAAAAAACAACCCACTTGCACTTTGAAAATAATTCCCCCCAAATGTACACCATTGGTACAACCGTGCGATGTTTATTTTTACCGTCAGGTAAAAAATTTTATTAAAAAATTGCAGAATTGCTCGTATTTAATCGAACAAAATCGGGAAATTACGTCCCGCGAAGATTGCCTAAAAATCCATTCAATTGTACATCATCAACTGTCGTCTCCCGTGTTTAAAAACATGTTACAATATGCTTGGTATGCATGTCAGCTATCAGAAGAGAGAGAAGTTTTTATGAATGTGAATGAAGCATGCTTTCAGCTCGAAGCGTTGAAAAAACCGTGTGACTGTGGAATCTTCGCGTTCATAAGATGTGCTCGATGTTTCACCAATTTTTGTTTTGAATGTTTTTACGATAAGTATCACTGCGGAAATTGCATTGTAGCCTCAGCAAATTAAGTAATAAATGTAGAAGTTTCTCATATGAATATGCTATAATGACGCCTATTTTTATTCCATAATACAGATGGATTTTTATTTTCATATTATAGTGAATTATGAATTGAAATTATTAGCAGTTAATATTAGCAGTCAATAGTAATAACTATAATAGTAATAATAATAATCATAAGAATAATAATCATGATAATTAAATTACCATTATAAGGGGCCCAAAGGGAATGATGCGTAACACAATGCGGCTATGCAAAAAGCCGCATCTTAGCCTATCTTCCCAAATGGCCTACTCTCACCTCCACGTGTGCTTATTAAAGCCGGTGGGCCCTGGACTCTTAGCAACCTTGCCAGAGATTGGGTAACCAACCCCAGTGGATGGCGAGGTAAGAGACAAACGAGAGAGGCATAACAACGGGGAGTAGGGCTAACCATCCTACTCCCTGTATTTGCGGTTACTCACAGAATAACGCGCAGGGCTCCTGACCATCGGGCTGCTTCGGATGCAGCCCAGTCCCGAGGTGGAGGAGCCGAAACGGGTGTCCCGGGACAACGACCTTTTCATTCCCACGGACGATTTCAGTGGACGGAGGATCTCAGGCGAGATCTAATGCGCTGGCTGCTACGAGGAGAGCTGTCCGCAACAGAGGGGCTACATGGCGCGAATGCATAGTCGGTTTGCAGTAATGCATCCCGAACTGGCAGATCGCTTTTCTCAACAACAACTGAGAGATTATGTGGCCTATCTGAGGCGGACGGGTTTCGTTGTTCCCAGCTGTCAACCGGTACCGGATGTGCGGGCAATAACAACTGAGCCCGTACGCGGTGCTGGGAGAGATGCTCCACATTACGAAAGCACGACACTCGTGTTTAGGCAAAATTTGACAACAAAAATTTTGCCTAAACAACGAGAATTAGACAGAGCAAATAGCCTACTTCTGGATGCTCTTCCAGATGACTGCGACCTGTGGCAAGTCAATTGTGCCGTTTACGAGGCTGCAAGTGATCTGGTGATTCCGCGAAATCTGACACAGATATCGGGGAGTCGGCAGATTACAAAACGCATGTCTCAATTGAACGGCAAGATTCGACTGACACGGAAGCTCGCTTCCCGAGTTCAGTGTGTGATCGACTATTTAACATCTGGCCGCACAACAACTGCGGACGTACTATCACACACTGAACAAGCTGAAGTTCAACATCAAGCAACGTTTGGCTGATAAAATTCGGGTTTTGGCGGATGCCAAAAAGAGGCTGCAAAGACGGGAGGATGGAATTCGACAAAATGCAATATTTTGGACGAATCCTTCCAACCTCTTCAAACATCGTATCGCAGCCTCAAGCGAGTTTCCGTCGATAACCGCAGTTGAGGAATTCTGGGGGAGCATCTACGAGAAAACATCTAGGCTTAATGCAGACACTCCAGGTATTGAAATCTTCACCGAGTTGTGCGACGAAGTCACACAAGAAAGTGAAGATTGCCCACCCGTCAGTGCATTAGAGGTGAAAAATGCCATCACAGGAGCGAGGAATTTCTCCTCGCCGGGCTGGGATGGAATTAACAACTATTGGTGGAAGAAGTTCACTTCTGTCCATCAACACCTAGCCCGAATATTCACCTCTTATATAAATGGAGACCAACCCGTTCCGCACTGGCTGGTGGAGGGCCGAACGACACTGATCCCAAAATCGGGAGACTTGTCCGATCCGAGAAACCATAGACCGATCACGTGTCTCAATACGCTATACAAATTGTTCACTAACATCTTGAACGAACGTATTGAGAAATCCGTGAAACCGGTGTGGCAGCGGATAGTAGAACAACGAGGCTGCAAAATGGGTGTATCCGGCTGCAAGGACAACTTGCTTATCGACAGGTGTGTTTGTCAGGACGCAGTCCAGTACAAGCGTAACCTGTCGATAGCCTGGCTGGATTACATGAAGGCGTATGACTCAACATCGCACGAGCTTTTAAGCTTGTTGCTCAAACGCCTTCATGTCCACCCAAACATAGTGAGAATTGTAGAAGACCTGATGCCTCTTTGGAAAACACGCTTTGTCATGACATCGGGCAAGCGTCAAACCATGTCTAGACTGGTTCAATTCCAAAGAGGTGTCTATCAGGGAGATTCTCTGAGTCCTCTGCTCTTCTGCATCTCACTATTGCCTCTATCCGTTGCTCTCCGGAAATCTCAAGGGTACATGTGTGGAACGCCTGGTGAACGTGTACATAAGATCACCCATCTTTTCTATATGGATGATCTTAAATTATACGCATCAGGCGAAGATCAATTACATCGATCTCTGAACATCGCCCTCACATACTCGAGAGATATCGGTATGGAATTCGGATTGGACAAGTGTGCAGTCGTTCATTTGCACAGAGGAAGGTCAGGCTCCCATAACAACGATATGGAGCTCGTCAACGGAAATATCATCCGCCACCTTAGCGCCGAAGAAGCCTATACATACCTGGGCGTACCTCAAAGGCATGTCCAGGATGTGCAGGCTGCTAAAACCACCATCATTAAGAAATACCGGCGCATTCTCCGTCAGATCTGGTCATCAGAATTGACCGGGAGAAATAAGGTGGCAGCCACGAATATGTTGGCCGTATCACCTGTGCTCTATTCTTTTGGAGCACTGAAGTGGAACGTTGACGAGCTAAGGGATCTTGACCGAAGCACACGGAAGATGATTTGCATGCAACGCAGTTTGCATCCAAGATCTTCCGTGGAACGACTGTATTTGCCCCGAAATGTGGGAGGTCGTGGCCTTTTAAGCCTGGAGTGTATGCATGACCGATTGGTCCTCGAAACAGCTTGCGACGTGATTAATCGAACGGAGGATCCCCTGATGATGCTAGTACATCAGCATGAAATTCAGGGGAAGGGGGCGTTTTTGTACAATGCGGCGGAACGAGCGGCGCGAAACCTCGGTCTGGTTTTCAACGTGGGACGTAGTGGTGCACAGGAGGCTGAATCAGTCATCAATCTGTGCCCAGTGCGTCTCAGGGCTAACATACGGAAGGAACAACTCCGTATATTGGAGGGAAGGCATATCGACAAGCCGTTGCATGGACAATTCTTTCGAAATGTCCAACAACTTGGCTTGTCGGCAGAGATGACCTTCTCCTTCTTAAGATCAGCCGGCTTGAAATCCGAGACCGAGGGTTTTATCTTCGCGTGCCAGGATGGGGTCATCAATACCTTAGCGTACCGCCAGAACATCTTACACCAGGCGGTACAGAGTACGCTTTGTAGATTGTGTAGATGTCATGCTGAGACACTAATGCATCTTTTGGCAGCATGTCCAATATATGCAGTTTCAGCATACATCAAACGTCACAATGCGGCTCTTCGAGTGCTGTATTACCATCTTCGCAGCACTTATGGTATTGATGCAACCCCAGTTTTGCCGTACGTCCCCACTGATATTGAATCCGTTGTCGGGAATGAGTCGTGCCGAATATACTGGAATTACTCATTCCCGACGAGCAGGCAAATATCAGCCAATAAGCCTGACATCGTCCTTGTTGACTTCGATGACAAATCCATCTTCGTCATCGAGTTTTCTGCACCAGCAGAAACAAATATAGTCAGCAAAGAGGACGAAAAACGGATGAAATATCAGGAACTCCTGTTCGAGATTCGCAGGCTGTATCGAGGATTCAAAATCAAGCTCGTCGTGCTGATAATTGGAGTGCTGGGAGGAATGAGACCAACTTTCCTCCAAAACATCAAAAGCATTCCGGCCTGTCGAGAACATGCAAATTCCATCGCAGGCCGAATGCAGAAAGCAGTGCTACTGGGATCTCTCCGTCTACTGAGGTCACACGAGATCCTGTAACCACTTACCCGATGGTAGAGGGAGTGGTTACAGTTGCAAACGAAATGGCCCGGTGCAGTCTGCAGCGGAGGAGATGGATATCGGAGCCACTTTTCTGCTGCAGACTGCACACGTGGATTCTGGAGGGCCAAGGAAAAATACTAATAATAATAATGCAGATTTACCCGATATTTAACCACTATAAAAAAATAATAATAATTATAATAATATAATTAATTTATTTGAATAATTATTATTTAGTATGTTCGACAATATTCTGAATTGTAAAAGTAACATTCTGTCAGTTACAACTTTTCATGTTGTCAATTCTACTGTTATCATATGTTACAAATATTTCTACCCTTTTTCCATTGTTCATTTAACCTTTTCTTTCTCTATGTATATAAGTATTTTAACAGCGCTTTTGAAAAACTTACCTTTCCCATGTCAAATATTTTTTTTCACATTAAATTCTTTGTAACATGACGAATGATATCCCACGGCATCACCTTCCCAACTATCTGGCAGATTCACATCGTTGTATTTATGTCCATAATGCTTTCTAGATTTTAAAAAAGTTTGGCATAAATCCCATTTCTCCTTTGAAAATGGTTTAACATTTTCCGTTCTTGGCGGCTGATCACACTTACTGTTCGTCCAATTGCACAAAAAACACTTCATAATTTTTTTTTTACCATAACCAAAATTCACGTAACTGGCTTTTTTGACGGAACGTTTATTATAATAGTCAAAAAATTAAATTATTAAAGCCATTTATGCTAGCAATTGCTTTAAACGCTTTATACCACGCTATTTAACTTTATTTTTGTCGGACTGACCGAAAGAATCACTATTTTTGTAAGACAAAATGTTACCATGTCTCCACTTACGCTTATCTATCATTTGTTTTTTTTGTCCGACATGTATTCATCACAAAAAGTAAATTCGTTAGCATGTCATATTTATGCTGTCGGACTAAAAAAAAGCAGCAACAAATTTGTCGGACAATATGACCAGTTGATTTTATAAATAATTATTAAACAACTGTGTAAAAATTAAGTATGTATTTATCAGGAAACATAACCTCGTAAATTCGACGTGTTTGCGACGGTAGACAAGCCTATTGCAGCAGTATTTTTGTCTGACAAAATAGGTTTCGAAGTTCTTACTAAATTATCATTACAATTTCTTAAAATGAATTATGTATTTATCGCAAAAGGCAACATCACGAATGCGACATGTTTCGTGCATGCGTGCTGAAAAAAGCAGCACTTACGAACTTTCTCGCAACGTAGAGTGTGGTAGACTCTCCAAAATGAAGCCGCTTACAAAGTTTCAAGTATGTATTCATCGTTGTCGAAAAAGTGTGGTGTACTGGGGACTATAACATTTAAGAAGGGCTATAACATTTATAATAATAACAATGAATTTTGCGCAACATCATATTTTCACTTTAGAATACACTCTAAACATGTTTCAAAAGTAACAATATTTAATTGCATAAAAAAATTTTGCCTTGAAAATTTTCCGGAAACAGGTCCTTTTCAGTAGAATTACCCATATATAAATATATATAACGTAATTGTTATTAACTATTGTTAAACAAAATAGACAAGATCAACGCTGACAGAAAAACGAATGTCATTTATAAGATCGATTGTTTGGAATGCAATGGCACTTATATAGGACAAACAAAACGCTATATAAGTACCCGAATAGGAGATCATAAAACCGCTTGGAAATATAATAATGGACATACAGCCTTGACGAAACACATGTTAACCATAACTTTGATTTTAAAAATTATAAGATCTTGGATGAAGAACGAGACGATAGACGTCGAATCAAAGAGATGATACGTATAAAAGAACACAATAATGCAGTTGATTACCGTACTGACACTGAAAACTTAAATTCTTTATACAACGATTTAATTTAGTTACCAGGAGCACATCAATTATAATAGCCATTTACACCTTATATTCATACTTATATATACTAACACTACACAATGTAATAAACATACACAAAATCGACTAGAATTCAATGGTACGTCACTCGGTATTGATTGTCTGTTAACAACATCGCATTAAGAACAAATGAGTTCTTATGCTCATTTAAAAATGTAGTTTTTTTATACACCATGAACATAACTCTCTGTAAGTCGCACCGATAATTAATTTTATTTTTATTATTGTTTTTTCTTATATTATTTGATTTTGTGATTGTAAAAAACATATGTTTTAAAGGTTAAAAACCCCTGAGGAGGACATCAAACCAGATTTCGAAACGTAGGGTTAATAAAAATTATTAATGGAACCGCAATGGCCAATTATTTTCATCTACTATTTTAAATGTTTCACGGTTCGAAGAATTATACAATTTCAAATAAGTTAAATAAAATATTTAATTCAAACTTGTACTTGTATAAAAATAAAAACGACGCACTATATAAGGAAAGGAATAAATCAAAACAGTTAATTTTATTTGATATTTCATTTGTTGAATTCCTGCTCTCTAACCTTGCTTCTGGTGTTCGACGAAACTTGTCATATTCCTCGTGTGTTTATATTTTTATATTATGATCCCTTGCACATGCTCTAATTTATAAAGCTTTAAAGTATAACGTTCTAAGTCATTTCTTTTTATAAAGGAGTACTGAACGCTTTATTTAGCAAATGAATGCATCAATTAATTCTTGATAAGAGGTCTACACTTACGTCCGATTAGAAAAATAAACGATCGAACAAAATATTCGTACGCTTTATTTCATCTCGAATAACGCTTCATTGAGTACACTCCCGTACTCCTCGTTTCATTCCTGATAAGAATATGGCACACTTAAATATGACTATCAAAAGTGTACTCTTAAAAATCGACGGGTACCTTTCATTCTCTCTCGAAGTACGTTCCATGAGGTGTACGGGAGTACTCTGAAAATGTCGAAATTCACTCCTGTACTCTCGCCAAGCGAAAGGGAACTTAAAAGTACACGAAGGGTACGTGCTCTTCAGCGAAGCTTACGTACCCTTCGTGTACATTTCCCCCCGGTAAAATTTCTGAAAGGATTCAGTTAGGAACCGATAAAATCTCTATCAGATTTCAACGGACTTCTACCTGATTCTGACTGCAAACTAACCGTCCCGGCAAATATGGATAAAGAATGGAAAATTACGTACAAGGAACCCAACTGATCCTGCCTGCATTTAATAAGCATTTATAGTACTTTCATATTTGCTCGTATTTACAGTCTCAAACCTAACGGCCTTTGTCTGCATTTTTATGCATTCTTATCCGTTCCTGACTGCACTTCAACAGCCGCGTACTACAGCTGCATCTAACGGAAATTCCGTGCTACAATATCATAGGTCTCTGTGTGTATTCTATATGCATTTTTACATTTACCGTATGTAGTGGTATTTACTGATTCATATATTATCCGTTCCTGAATGCAGTCTGCCTGTTGCGTATTATAACGGCTTCTATCGGAAATTCCGTTCCACAACATTGCATGCCTCTATCTGCATTCTGTATGCATTTTTACCTTAACCATACGAACTGGTATTTACTGATTTCTGACTTATCTGTTCCGGCTGCATTCCGTCGGCCACGTACTCCAATTGCATCTATCGGAAATTCCGTGCAACAATATTGTATGCCTCTAACTCTGTTCTGTATGCATTTTCACGTTTATGTATGTACTGGTATTTTTTTATTCATGTTTTATCCGTTCCTGACTGCAGTCTGCCTGTTGCGTACTATAACGGCTTCTATCGGAAATTCCATGCCGCAATATTGTATGTCTCTATCAGCAATCTATATGCATCTTTACGTTAACTGCATTTTCTGGTATTTGTGCCATTTCATATGAGATTAAAGTTCAAGTCTCAGATTTGTCTCTATTTTTACCAATAATTAATTTTCAGTGTGTTAAATAAGTATGCCAAGTTTTGATTCAATATTGTTAATATTTATAAAGATATTTGCGTAAATAAATACAACTTACTTTTTTTACATTTATTATTGGGTTGTAGGCATTTACTTTTTACGCATTTTAGGCATTCTCATCCGTCACAGATGGATAAATCCACAGAACTTTTAACTTTAGGCAAGAAAAACATTTTTTTTTCGGTGGCACACATTTAAAATCAACCTGAGGCCACTCCTAAACATATAAAATGTAGAAAAAACGACACGTTACGACTTTTAAAGGATTGTTCCAGCGCAGTCAGGTAAAACGAGACCTAAAATTATATCTTCAAACCAAACATATTTCTGTACGCGGAAAACAAAGAAATTTGTTACTCGGGGTTTTTTAAGTTACTGGTCACGAATCCGTCAACAGATATTCAGAATTCAAGATGGCGAATTCAATATGGAAGACCGAATTTGGAACAAGTTACTCACACAAGCTCAAATTGGGTATTCGGGGGTTTTCTTTCTTTTTGCTTTTAGGTTCATAATATACAAATTTTAGCAGCAAACATTTATTTAAGTCGATTTAAGGCATTACAATCCCGGCAATCCTGAAAAAAAATTTTAAATAGGTATAACGTAAGTTGTCATTAGTACCATATTTATTCATTTTTTATTTATTATTTATTATTTTTTTTATTTATTATTTTAACGGTCGGAATCGCCCTTTTTACAGAATTTTTGCATTATGAGTCACTACACATTTTTGCGAGAGCTGCAGATCGACTTGAGAAGATGGCGCCATACTTCACATTTGTGTATGAAATGTAGGACTGCAGAAACCTACACCAAGTACAGCAGCGGTCATGAGTCGATTTCCGCCAGATAAACAATATTTTCGAAACGTAAACAAACAACGTGGCTCGTCTTACCAACAGCGAGCTGCTGCTTGAAAACGAAATCGAAAAATTGTTCACCCGACGGGGATCGAACTCACGACCTACAACTTCGTAGTCCAGCGCGTTAACCGCCTGAGCCACGAAGCCGATTTTTAACCAGAAAAGATGAAACAAGGGAGATGAAAAACAAAGTTACCCAAAGTTACATTTTCATTATTTCTGGAGCAAAGCTATAGCGAATCTCGACCGATGAGCAACCCCGAATACACAGTTTCAGCTGGATCAAGCAACTTTTTAGGAATTTGAATGTTTAATATTTATCAACATATTTATGATCAGTTACCATTAAAACCCGCGCGTAACAAATTTCAGCATTTTTCCGTGTAAAGAAAGGAGTTTGTGTCAAAGAGATAATTTCATGTCTTGTTTTACCCCTGAACATCGTATTGTATGTATGGAACAAGTTCAGAGTATTATTATGACACCTAAAACGATAAATTACGCCAATAATGGAGGCATTTAATTGTGTATAGTTCGTGTGCCTGACAAAAGTGTCATTCTTCAACCCGATTTACGCACGAAGGCTATAGGTTGTAATAGGCACAGAATTGAGATGAGACAAGGCACACCTTATTCCTTGGAATACGTCACTTATTATATCATCAATTAAAAATTCCTAAAGTATGGAGCCATAATATTGTTTGTTCCAAAAGTTATTGTTGGAAATTAACGAAAATTCCATTTTCCATAAATCTTCTGCACGCGACTTTGGCTTTTATTAAGTGCCATTAATCAACGACATGATTTTCAAATGAAAAGAATACACGTTCCAAAAGTTACAGAACAAAATATTTTAAAAAATACGATTTGCACGCAGCAGTTTATGCAAATTTTATGAGCTTTCGTGTTTCATTTTGTTTTTTAATCAACTATCATGCAAAACAAATAACTGTACCTTGAAAGTATATCCTTTTTAGTAACTAGTAATGTTTTATAAATATTTCTGTACAGCTTATTTACGTGAATCTTAAAATAACATGAAAGTCAAAAGTTCTGTGGATTTGCCAATATATGCCAGGAAACCGAACTTACTAAAAGCTAGTGATTGGTAAATTCCAATTAGGTGGAGGATTAACATTCTTTTCATCGATTGTAATAAGATGTTTAATATGATTATAATTCTTGTATATAACTATTACAGTTTATGAAGGTGGTAATGCAGAGAACTTCCAGATTGACTTCTAGGAATATATGTAGCCTAGTTTTCGAAATTAATGTAATTTCCTTATAATGAGGCTATTTTTTATATGTATATTTTAATTTCGAAAAGTAGGCTAGAAATACTTCTACCACCTTCCCGAACTCTAATAGTCATGTACAAGAATTTTTATTTATATAATTTTTAATTATATCTAATATGCAATTACCGCGTGAAACTAATAAGGCGCGTAAATGTATTATCAATTAGATGCACTCATGATACTTACCCAGTCAACCACAAAAGATCATTGATGTCACTGCTACATAAAAACTATTACAAAGTATTTATAAAACAATGTGTACATACCCGCTATGTAACCGAAAAGGAGATATCCTTTCACTATTGCGGAGTATTTACATGTATGCCATTACGTACCAAGTATGTGGCTAGTTTATGTAACATTTATGTAACAAATGTTCTCTCTCTGCAATTTGAATATGTGATCTTTAAAAATGATATCTCACGAACGCTATATAACCAGTATGTATCAATTGTATGTAACATTTATACAACAAATGTTCTCTCATTGAACAATCTTTAAAAATAATGCATTTGATATATAAATAACCCTGTTTAATCGGTATGTAACGTTTATGTAATATTTACATAACGCATCTTCATCCACTGCGTATTTTTTTTTACATTTCGTAGTTCATACAACACAAATAGAGATACTTTACAGCGAAGATTATATATTCTCATGAAGCCAAGCACAATTCGATCGATAAAAAAAAACATTGCATATGTTTAATATATTATTACATCTGACAAATATCTTTGTATCATCTGTATAGCATTAAAATCATTAAGACCATGAAAATTTGTTAATCGTCGTGTGCTTAAAATATATTAGTCTTCTACCCCAAATAACGAATAACCGTAGCGTGCGAGCGTAGCTTAATGGTTATGGCGTTAGCCTAGTAATCGAGAAACCCAGGTTCGATTCCTCGTCGAGGTGAGTTTTTTTCAGATTTGTTTGCAGGCGTTACATATTTATATGCGAGAACGTTAAATTAGTGGTGTAAAAGTAGCATAAGGATATACATAAATATTTCCCTGATGACAAATATTGTATATAAATTTTAATTGCCTTTTGTAGATCTGTTACGTAAATGTTACATCTTAGTTATGTCACATTGTTCTGTCACCATGATATACGTGTTACTTGCAATGTGGCGGACATTTTAGAGTTCAGGTACTCTCCACGCGTCCCAAAAATTATATACAGCTGTTACATAGGAAGGAACAAGTGTGACATAATATTTACATACGTGTGACAAATCTGTGTTGACTGGGTAATTGGCGTAAGAAAATGATAAGGCACATATATGTATGTATTTTCAGTCGGAAGTGATCACGATGCTCATGCGTATTTACAGTGAAATATGGTTACGGATTTCTAATATACATTTGTCGTCAGAAACCGTTAGGGCGTGTATACGTAATTACAGTAACAAGCGGTTACAATATTTATGTGCAATTGCAGTTAATTACGGATGTTAATGCATGTACGTAATAGCAGTCAGAAACAGATAAGACATCTACATTCGGTTCAGCAGTCAGAAACAGGTAAGATATCTACATTTGGTTCTACAGTCAGATGCAGGTAGAAGTCGAAAGACGTTTAGAAACCAGTTACAGGTAGATTAAGCATCTACTCCGCTTTTACGCATAGAAACCGTTACAGTACATAGCTCACTAGTAACTGCATCTATATGTAATTACGGGTAAAGAAACTCACTATTGTGAAGTCAGAATCCGATAAGATGCTATGTTCTGGCGGATTCTTACGGAATTTTTACCAGGGCCGTACATTTAAAGTATACGCTTCATTTTTACCTAGGTAGGCTTTATACTTTTAATGGTCTGGTGAACAACTTGATTTTATTTATATATTAACCTTAAACTTGTACCTTTGAAAAATAATTCGCTAAACCCCAATGAATAGACGGGTTAAATTAAATGAGATGTTTTCTGTACTGGTTCTGGAAAGCTTCTAAAGTACGCTTTGTTCTGAAAAAATAATAGATATTGTATGGTCAATAGTAGTATAAACATTATTCTGAATGTTCAAAGTGAACAAAAACACACATTTCATAGACTTTGTGCACCGTAAATTCATAAAAAACATAAATAAGTGACAAATCGTCCATTCATTGGCATATTCACCCTACGAGCGTTCTCTCCGCGAGGAGAAGAATGTCATGCGTCAAAAGATAAAGATACACATCTCCTTCAAATGTAGAAAAACTTCAGCACCTGAAAGAAACAATTGTCTTATTTAGTAGTCAATATTTCCAACAACAATCCATCCAATAAGCATCCATTTCATCAGCCGAGCAAGCAACGTGCAATTAGGTAAGTGCATTATGTTCAAGGAATTAAAGGAAACATGTAACTTATGATATCAATATTTGAAAAATTAAAACATTACGCCTTACGGATGCAAAAAGCAAGGTAATACAAGTCATGTTCTTAAGTTAATAGAAAACTATAAAACAACGATTAACAAACGTCATGAGCGTTAACAAACTAAACACGCAACCGTAAGTAGTGGGGCTATCGAGATTCTGGCTCCCCCACTCTATCTCTCATCGATGATAGTGTGATGGAAAAATAGCGCAAGTTGGCCGTAAGAAGATCAAGAGTGAAAGGAGGTTATTATAAACAATTTCATGTATTGTTATTATAAATTTTGAAAGCTGTGAAGTTCGAAAAACATAGGTAATTTAATGTATGCATTGCGTTATATTGTCTAATGAAAAGAGAAGGTAAAGGTGAACCAATATTTATTATTTCATTAGATATTGTTATTAAAAAATTGTCCTGTTTTTACATTATCATTGAAACATTATCATCTTTCTAATGCGTGATCTTACAAAATTCAATCAGAGAGATTAAAAGTGCAACCGTTACACATTAGTATTGCCATGTGTCCAAAACAAATTTCAAAAGTCGCCTTCATTAAAGGTCAGATATTGCAACATTATAGTCGCTTCTCCGTGTTTATGTGGAATTACATCGTAAGCTAGGAACCGTATTGAAAGCGAAAGTAAAATGACCCGTTCCTCGTGCGTCCTACTATCATCTCTCTCGCTCTCGCATACTTTTTGTTAGATCCATTAACATTAGCTGTATGCCGTTTTCATGGTCGTCGATTAACCGTCGATCACTTATTCACCGTACATTTTTTTCCGCAACTTTCGAAAATGTATACATGTCCAGACGCGTTTAAAAGGTCATTAAACAATTTCTTCAAAACATTATCTCTTAACCAAATATCGGCAATTCGTGACGTAAGAGAAAGGAGGCAGTCTAATTCAAATATTCCACTGTCATAATTTCTATGATCTCTCTCGCTCTCGCATACTCTTTGTTAGATCCATTAACATTAGCAGTATACCGTTTTCACGGTCGTCAATTATCCATCGATCACTTATTCACCGTACATTTGTTTTTCCCAAACTTTCGAAATTGTATACAGGTCCAGACGCGTTCAAAAGGTCATTGCACAATTTCTTCAAAACATTATCTCTTTACCAAATTTGGGCAATCCGTGACGCAATAGAAAGGAGGCAGTCTAATTCAAATATACCAATGTCATAATTTCTATGATCTCTCTCGCTCTCGCATACTCTTTGTTAGATCCATTATCATTAGCAGTATTCCGTTTTCACGGTCGTCGAATATCCGTCGATTACTTATTCACCGTATATTTGTTTTCCCGAAACTCTCGAAATCGTATACAGGTCCAGACACCGTTTCAAAGGAATGTCGCCTTCTTGTGTCGATGTTTAACAGCGCGTAAGCACCTCTATTTCAAATATTGTATTTCTACATCAATATGGTAGATGTCAAGAAGATTTTAAGAGTTTACAACACTCTTGAACGGTCATCGCCAGACCGTCTTGCACTGTGTGTCGGTCGACTCGAGCATTCAGGTCAGCGCACCTAGTGTCCCTGTCAAGGTCGGGTAGGCAGGTTCCCTTTTATTCATAATTAATGAATGCTCTATTCTCCTTACAGGTGGAGGAACAAGAGTAATTAGCGATCGCTTATTGTATGTACTTCTGTATTCGAGAGAATAAAAAGAAAGAATGAATATATTTTTGTATACCTCACAATACGTCTCTCGAGTCCATTTATTTACTTACCTGCACGTTACAACCTATAGGAATGACGTCGCGGATCACCCGTAGGCCAACACACCCGTTCATTAATAAAGATAGCACTAATAAATAAATAATTTACAATAATAATATTAAAATAGTAATAAATCTCACGTAATCCGAATAGCGTGTATTAAAATGTATAATATAGAACCAATGGAAGAAGCTAGCAGAAATACGAAGGAGAGAGGATGACACGCTTATTCCCTATGCATTTATCTATTCACACGATTACGAAGCGATTAGAATTGAATATGAGGTTCTTGAAAATTGACTCCAGTTGACAATTACCCTTATTATCGTCATGCAAAAGAATATGAAAGTGAAATTGTTAAATATTACCACGCATCTTCTGCAAAACGAAAGCAATCTCGAGGACCCGAGATTTCTTTTTCTTAAAATACCCATATTGCCTTTACTATACATCCCTCTGAAATTGAGACTTTGCACAGTCTTTAATCATCGGCGGTTGTCTATCTGCGGTATCATAATTCGTTTCAAAATGTTTATTGACGACATTCACGTAAATCTGAATACATTTGCATTGTGAGTGGTAAGCATGACCATACATCTTCAATTTCACGTTCTGCAAACGTTGAGATGAAATCTATAGGTAGACTCGATGTCTTTTGTTTCCATTAATGCAAGACGTTTCACTTCATAGTAAATTCTCATTGACCTTTGAAGAGATGCAGGCTAGTCTTGAAGATTTTACAGTATCCAATTTTTAAGCATTTTAACATTTTGTTTAGCACACTTTCCGTTAAATGATTTTCGCAATTTATCGACAATCGACATCGTTGTTGTCCTGTGAGTTTCGGTGGACATGGAGATGGACAGGCTAATATGTGTATGTCGACAACATTGTCAGCATATAAAATTTCGTGCAACCTATGTCTTTTATTTGTCTGTGCCTTTTATGTATATCTTGTGAGCACATGTAACGATGTCCTCCACCGTTTCGTTGATTGCATCAAAGGGTATATCGCCCGATTCCCATCGTAGACCATGATAATTGTGCATTAACCAATTGTTTTACGTTTAAAACGTACTTTACAACATCACTATCGGAAATATCCATAATGCACATTTTCTCCGATATAAACCGATTACCAGGTCCGGAGAATCCTGGCACATCAGCAATATACTACAGTTCTATCACCTAATATTGATTTGCTTGTCTCCTTCATTAATTGACGCATCATTCTCTCTCTCACACACTCTTTGCCACTTCCGCATATGGCGTGGTACCTCTAATTCATGGATATGCGTCGTCGTACCTTTCTCTCTAGATCGTAGTATCTGTTCGTCAAATCCTATGAATCGGAAATCGAATCAGAGTGTAACAAAAACAGTTTTAACGGTCACTAGATCCCTCTCGGTACCATCCGATGTTCCTCTCGAGATTAGGATAGATGGTCCCATACGTGTCCATTGTCGATAGTTTGCGAGTACTCAGATGATGACTCAGTCAAGTTAAACGCAACATTAAATCGTTTCAAGTACTAGCACCAGTATGATGGTCACCACACTTTTACAATTGAATAAATCTTTTCTACGATATTCAATCTAATTTAAATGTGCATAGACGTATGAATACACGTTTCGATCCATTTATGGATACAATTGAGCGTGCCAAAGATCTCTAAATTTTAAATAAAAAATGTTCAGTCATTAACTTGACATCGTTTAAACAATTCATTTTTGTATGTATATTAAATGGCGATGTACTGCACTCTTAAATCAAATACTTAAAATCATTACATCTTAAAGTCAGTCCATGCATAAATCTTGCACGGTCTAAGTGATTGTATCTACACTAAATCTTTCTTTCTATCAATGTACAAAAAAAACGAAAGACGACAAAGTATTTATCATTATGATAATAACAAATTTCTTCACATTAGAACCGTTCACAATAGCCCATATAAGGTCGCCTTATTCATAGCGAATTTGACTTTAGAACTGTCTTCTTTAATTGTCGTAACATTCTCTCTCTCTCTCTCTCTCTCTCTCTCTCTCTCTCATTAGCTACAGATTTGTTACGTCTATACGAATACCCGTACATCAAATCGCGTCGTGTGAACATTCTTGTGATGTAACATTCACACGACTATAGAATGAAATTCATTCTGAAAACCCAATAAGTACAAGCGCAAATGTATTTTATACTGACTAACGGTATATTTCTTGATTCGAAAATGTATGTAGCCTAACCGACATGGCTATTTAATTCCGTTTACAATAATGATTTGGAGAATCACACTGCACGAAACGTTGTTATATTTAACAGATATTTGTTACTTCCACATTGTAATCTCCATTAGTTAACTAAGTTATTCACATACGAATACTATTGTTATATGTAGGTATTTTGTTAAATATATTTGGCATATGTTTTAGAATCATTTGAGATCAGTTTTAAGCCAGTAAATTGGTTTTGTTATATTTTGCGAGTATGTCACAACTTGACATTGTGTAGCGGTCCCATTGCGATAATTTATCCCCCCATAGCGAATATTATAGTGTGTGATTTGCTTTGCGACATTTTGTATTGTTTTCCGACCTTAGCATTATCAAAGACTTTTTTGCGTTGCGTTTTGAAAGTGATAGTGCAGTGATTAAAAACATTTGGAACATAGTGGCCCCAAAGTAGGACTCGTCTTACACAGAGGTACTCGAGTCAGGCCCGGGGGTTTGTGACGAAATACGTCACTGATCTAACCCCCACCAAATTTAAATTATAGCTCCCGCGAAAAAGACATTTAGCTTTAGTGTTTAAGTGTGACCATGCAAGAGGTCAAAAGAAGATACCTGCTTACCAGTACACGGACAGCGGGAAAATCCCAATAAAGCCGCGCAGTGGCAAATATCGGTGACCTCTTGTCAATTCAAGGTTACGCGGATAAAAACCCTGAGGCTAGAGCATCATCTTCAATTTTACTATCCCAATTCTCATCGCTCCCGTTTCATTTACCCGCATTATTTCCTCCCCTTCCCATTACCTATCCGTCAATTGCAATTCCAGCAATTGAACGGAATTTCCGATTGCTCGTAAAAGCATCTGTTTGTGCACGAATATTTTCGTCACACACTCGATGTGCGAGTCCCCTTCCCCCTCTGTCGCCCCTTCGGCGCTCCATAGTTCGTCGTTTTCACGACGCGTGCCCGTTCCACCCCCCGCCCCCCACGGCTATGTATTCGACAGCCGTTCGCTTTGTCGGTTTCGTTCGATCGTGCGTGCACACGTCAATCACGTTTCGACGCACGAACCATTCCCTCCTCTCCCCGGTGGATCTTTCCATGTAACGGCCTCGCCTCGACTTCGTCGCAACCGCGACGCGCCAGAGTCCGATGTTCGGTTCCTCTCCCCACCACGGCTATGCATCCGCCAGTCGTCCAAATCTCTGAAATCGTTCGAACGTCAAATGGACGTTATGTGCCGCGCGCCCGCGCGCCGATTCCTTCCCCCTGGCCACATCTTTCTTAATTTCTTCCGGTACCGCTGTCCCTTTCCGGGAGCATGCCCGTCTGGTATTGCCTTCCTTATCCTCCTTACCCATGATGCTCTACGCCGATGGAAAATTGGCAACACCGTGGCCGTAGGCCTGAACCTCGAGGATTTCGTCGAGAACCTCGACACATTTCGTCCGGCGATCTCCAAGTGTGCGGTGTACTTGTACAACGTTTCCGATCCCGTCTATCAATTAGACAGTTGAGTGATTTCCAAAGTGCGGTCCCCACAAATTGTTCGAATCCCTATTTTGTTTGCGTTTAGCCTCCAAATACTGTGCGAGTGTGACCTGCTGAAATTGGACCCTGCATAGTTTTTGGCGAACCTGAAGTCTCGACTCTGAAATACTTTCAAGGACAGTTTATTTCTCGTGAGTACCGCCGCCCCACCTATCTTTTTGTGTCCCCTTTTCTTTTCGCTCACCTCTAGGATAATCGGTCATATCACAAGAAATTTTCCCTTCGCATGATTTTCGAACTCGCCGCCTTTTGCGTGTCCTTGCCGTCAGTTTGTCGCGCCCCAAAATTGATGTACAGCCCCCTTCATCTTACGAAAAATACATATTTTGTGATTGCGTAGATTTTAGAAATTTGAGTTTTTCTTCATAACCTCATTTGCCTTCCGAGAATTTAGAGTTACAAATGGCATCCCTCGTGGGAACCATATTTTGAGTTGTGTTGCGTTTCTATTCATTAATTTTTATTCTGCCCTTTTCCATTCAGGAATTCTATAGATATAAGCCTGATAATGGATGGATTATTCTATAATTGGGATATCGCAATCAATTAACGCCTTATTATTGCGTAACGTGGTCAGAGGGAAAGGTAAGTCTGTCGGTAGGATAAGTAAGCCTGTCGTTAGACTTAACTTTCAAAAATCGGGAGGAAAGCAAATCAAAACGAATTTGCAACAATATTTCAAACCGAAATTCAAAATACAAAGGTTCAAAAAATTTTAACTAAGACTCGAACGAAATTTAGAATTTAAATCCTGTAATTAACCAGGATAATTAAATTTAAAAATAGAACGTTAATTCTATTCTTGTTCGATATATATAAACGGACTTTGGGGAGAGTGAAGGGCGGCGAACGTAATCACAACTTGACGTTGCAGTTGATTTGATTTCAAACTGCAACCGTCAAATTCAACGGTGACTGACCAACGTACTTTTTCGAAAGAAAGGTCAACCGTTAAATTAAAACTGTTGATTTGTGAATCAACAATTTTTTTCCTTTTTCTGGGGTATTTTGGAATACTGGAAAAAAGGATGAGATGTCTGAGAGGGAAGGCAGGAACAAAGGGAACAAAATAACGCAATATATTTATTAATATCCTTAATACTAGAAGACTTAATGCAATATCAGGGAGAAACACGATATTACCGATCGTCCGATTTTGGAAATTCGGAAACGACACTCACGCGATAACCGGCAAATTTTCCCGGAAACAAACTTCGCAAAAATTATTTTTGAGAAATCTAATTTGATATTCCCCACCAGGGATGCCATTTGTAACACTTTTCCAGAATGGAAAAGAGCAGAATACCAAATTATTAGAATACGCAATAAGTCAATATGCTCCCCACGAGGGATGCCAATTGTAACCCGAATTTCGGTTGGGAAAAAGGGGGAAGAAGGATTACTCAAATAACTCCAAAATCTACGCAAACAAAACTGAAATATATTTCGCAAATAAAGGGGGCTGTACATAAACTTTGGGGCGCGACGGGAAAAAGGACGACGGAAACACGCAAAGGCTACGAGTTCGAAACTCACGCGAAGGAAAAATTACTTACAAATGACCGGTTATGCTAGAATGAAGCGAAAAGAAAAGGGGCACAAAAAGATAGGTGGGGCGGCGGTACTCACGAGAAATAAACAGTCCTTGTACGTACTGCAGAGTCCAGACTTCAAGTTCGCCGAAAACTCTGCCGGATCCAATTTCCGCAGCTCACACTCACACACTATTGGGGGATTGAACGCAAACAAAATAGGGATTCGAACAATTTTTGGGGACCGCACTTTGAAATCGATAACTGGAATGCTGAACTACTACACACACTCGGAAACGCTCTAGAGACACACACCACACGCCTAGAGATCGCCGGACGGAATATGTCGAGGTTCTCGACGAAATCCTCGAAGTTAATGCCCACGGGAACAGTGCTGCCAATTTTCCATCGGCGTAGAGCATCATGGGTAAGGAGGATAAGGAAGGCAATACCAGACGGGCATGCTGCCAGAAAGGGACAGCGGTATCGGATGAAATTAGGAAAGGTGTGGCGGCTGTACAAAGAAGGGGGGGGGGGGTGACGTGAACGAGACTGGCCGTCATAAGGAAGTAAGAAGGGGTAATTGCATTCCCTAATACATAAGAGAGAGAGAAAGAATGTGGAAACGTCTCAGAGCGACGAAGCGAGACGGCGGAGATTTCCGTGTCCTGGAGAGAGACGGACGGGATATCATCTCTTAATGTAAAAACTCCTGATGGAGTTACGGCAGCCATCGGGTTATGGCAGTTCCCGTATACCGCGGAGATTTGCCGAGTGACGACTTTCGACTCGGGCACGAAATGGTGGCGGCAACTCAAGTCGCCGAACATACATGGATGCATGTAAAAGAAGAGGGGGAGAGAGTGAGGCGGACGCAGCGAAGGCTGCATGAGTGCGACGGAGAAGAATGAGTATTGGTGGGAGCTGCACAATACAGGCGAGCCAAGGGGAGGGAATTAGCGCGCGGGCGCGCGGCATGTAACGTCCATTTGACTTTCGAACGATTTCAGAGATTTGGACGGCTGGCGGATGCGTAGCCGTGGTGGGGAGAGGAAACGAACGTCGGACTCTCGCGCGTCGCGGTTGCGACGAAGTCGAGGCGAGGCCGTTACATGGAAAGATCCACCGGGGAGAGCGGGGAATAGTTCGTGCGTCGAGACGTGATGGACGTGTGCACGCACGATCGAACGAAACCAACAAAGCGAACGGCTGTCGAATGCGTAGCCGTGGGGGGGGGGGGGGGAGGGCGAGAATGGAACGGGCACGCGTCGTGAAATCGACGAACTATGAAGCGCCAAAGGGGCGACAGAGGGGGAAGGGGACTCGCACATCTAGTGTGTGACGAAAATATTCGTGCACAAACAGATGTCAGCGTTTTTCTATTGGGGCACCAACCGCGGGATGTTATGAAATTTCACGCTCATTAATGGAATCAAGTCATCCTTGGGGGAATAAAACGAGGGGGCGGCTTGACGATTTGTCGTTCTCCATGTAGGCGCGGTGACGGATTTCGCGGCTGCTCTGTTTTCTTTCGCATTTTTGCGTTTCTTACCCGATAACGCGAGGGAGGCGATCTGAGAATCCGCGGTAGGGGGTCGATCAATTTTCTCTTGCCGAATAACCCTTTCTTGGTGAGCAACCGTGTGCTTAGGGTTTTCTCGTTGAACCCGGTAGAACCTACTACGGGTAGAGGAGTGCGAATAGGGTATTTGCGGAGTTCGAGGATAGAAAGTTGTAGGTAGCTGACGGCACGATTGAATTTTTATTGACTTAAAAGGGGGACTACGCGTTTGACGATATGTGGGGATAGATAGTAAGAGACAGGAGGGGTAGGGTGTTTTAGAGGGAGAGCTGTCTCGTGATCGAAAATTAAAATGGTCTCGATCATGTTTCGATCCTGAATCGAGAAGACCTTCTTCTGCGAGAGAAAGTGGATCTATATTGGGTGTACGGAACTCGTCCGAATCGAATCTGGCGACAGGAGCGGTTGAGTTATGAACTTGAGTTATGAAAGGATTATTTTCAGGGGGTTGTACGGTGAGATTTGTGTTTAACCCGAGAGGGGGATTAAGAGGGTATTCGGGAGGGATATTATGCGATTCCAAAGGGCAAGCAATATATTGGGGGCCGGCGAAATTCATAAGTGAACTCGCCGAATCGAGAAGCGAAGGGAAATGCGGGATTGAGAAGGCGACCGAATCTCCAAATGAGATTGGGTTCCGAGAATATGTAACTAGCATTTTGGGAGTTTGGGAGGGGGTCGGCAAATCGAAACTTCGCGTGCGGCTCTGCGATGGATCCGTTCGAGGCTGATCACTGCGAGGCGGAAACGCGATAGTAAGGAATTTCTTCAGTGAACCTTCGATGATGGGGCAACTTATGGCCTCCGATAAGGTGAAGCGTAGGTGATCACCCCGTTCATCCACCGTAGGATTCCATTCGACTTTAGTGTCGGGGAATCGCTGGAGCACCGTGCGTCGCGTTAGACGGTCCCGTAGATCGTCCACGGAGCTCGAAATCATAATTTCGGCGCGATCGCAACGGTCGATCAATTCGCGAATGTCGACGAGACTGTCGATTACGGTTCGAATCGCGCAGAACTGCATTGGAACATTACATCCAGTTACTATAGAAACTTTCATAATAAGGCTTGAATCTTGGTCAATTAATGTGTAATACATACATCATTTATATGACACTTACACTATTGCTCTCTCACACACAAAAGGTATAAATTTTTGCACGTTTGCTGACATGATTGTGAAATTATGCTTAAATAATATGATTTTTATCGGTTGTTCAATTGATGATTGAGTGAGGAAAAGCGAGAAAGGGCGAGGGGGAGAGAGAGGGAACATCAATATGTGTGCATGGGACTGCAATGATGAACGATTTCACATTTAATGCTTATACGAAAAGTAGATAATCATTGATAAAGTAGGTGATCGTTTAGCATAAGACCACATTAAGATGTAGAACCAAGGGGAGGTAAATATTACGAAAACAACAAAAATACATCTCGCAATGGTAACAAACGCTCACAATGCATATCATAACGTAGATAGCTAATATTCAAAATTATAAATAAAAGTATAATTAGAAGTTTTCTTACTTAAGATGAACTACCGTACAGTAAAATGTTGCAGATTGCATATTTTGAAGAAAAATATTGAATGTAGGCTCATGACAAATTGCATTCAATCATTAAGTTTAACATAAGATTCAAGCCTTATTATGAAAGTTTCTATAGTAACTGGATGTGTTGCAATGCGTAGAAATATTAAATAAATGCCGACAGATTTAAATCAAGGTGCAATAATGCATTTACGTGCTGATAAACCGGAATGTTAAATAGAAAATAATGACGTCATGAAATACATATAAAATTCAAGTCTTATTAGAATGTGGCACCAGTGAATATAAAAGAAGAGGAAAGCATTGGTTGCTGTACTCTCAGAGTCGAAAGAAAACTCTTAGAGTAATCTCTAGAGAATAAATGTGTTCAAACACATGGGTTGGAAAATATATACAAATTCCTCGCTTAAAATATCAGTTAACTATAAATGTTTCCGATATAAGGTAAGTAAGATGGAGAAAATATTAAACTTGTAAGAGAAGTTTAGACTGAGAGAAATATTTCAAGTATAATAATAAAAAGTGAAAATATTACCTCCATTATTTGCTAGATGTTATTGGTATTGGTAGAATATTAGTGCGGGTATAAGGTGGATAGTCAAATAATCAATGTATACAAAATTATGTGCTTTGATTATCAGTCTTAATTATTAGTAAGGTGTTCGTGAATATCTGAAGTAGCTACAATTTATCTTTAAAATATGAATGCAATACAGAGAGTGCGTTTCAAAGCTC
The DNA here is from genome assembly GCA_030407085.1 of Trichopria drosophilae. Taxonomy (NCBI): domain Eukaryota; kingdom Metazoa; phylum Arthropoda; class Insecta; order Hymenoptera; family Diapriidae; genus Trichopria; species Trichopria drosophilae. Next base: position 54,157,637 of record CM059587.1, read on the forward strand.
TGATAAACTAGATGCCTATAATTAATGACGGGCAAGAGTCAATTTTGACGCACATTTTAGTCTAAACGTGATAATGAAAAGACTGACGTACAGTCTGGAAATATTGTAAATATGTACGTATTATAATATTAAAAAATTATATAATTGAACGTAATGATAGAGATACGTGTGTTTAATTATTCATTTAATTGCATACTCATACTTTTGTGATTTCCAAAACACCGTAATTAATCTTGTTTTAGTAAAATTGTATAAAGATCTTACATATTCAATTGTTTCATTATTTACGAAAAAATCATTGAATATACATTCCCCGGCAATCACTTTTGCCATGCCAAAGACGAAATTTATTAAACTTCAAAGTTTAATATCTTTGCGAAAAATTATCGTAGCTTAAAAAGTCGAGCGGCATTTCGAAGGTTATTGCAATAGCTTTCATTTGAGCAGAGAACAAAAACGAAAAGACGCGAAATTCAGATTTTTATCGATAAAAAACCAACAAGAAAAAATACGATATTTTTTATCTTTAGTTAATTGTTTGCCAATTTGAAACGAACAGTAGGGTAATGAAACTAACGGGGTTTTAAAGGTATGGTTTTTACCTTTAAAATGATCGCTCGTCCATTTTTTTGCGACCTTTCTGACCGGAGTTATGACTATTTTTATAAAAAAAACTGATTTTTTAATTTTCTTATTATCTCAAAAACTAAGAGAGATAGAAAAAAATGTTACATACAAAAAATACTCGTTATTAGGTAAAAAATACCAAAATAAAGTCAAAATTTAAAAAATGAAAAAATTTGTTTTTTCATTTTTTTTAGGTAGAAATTTTTTTTCAATTTCTCATTTTATAATACAGTTATAGTTAACATAGTTCTTTATTCAAAGTTATACATACGAGCTTGATCGTGCAGTAAGAAAAATTCGTCCCAAATCAAAATCTGATTTATGGAATGTCTTACAACAAGAATGGAACAATTTGAAAGACGATATTTTGAATAAGCTTGTCTCAAGAATGGCACGCTTATGCAAAGCCGTGATAAGAAGCAAAGGTGGTCACTTCGATGAAAAAACCTGTATTATAAGTTAATATTTGTTGATGTTTTTACTTTGCGTCATCTATGTATGTATTATAATTTTGAGCAATTTATTGTAACGTGACATATTATGTCATATGTATGTGTTCTGTATACGTTATAAAATAAAAATTCTGCAATTAAGAAATAAAGATTTTTGTTGTTTCTTGAAAGAATTTGTTATGTAATACATAAATCAAATATATAATAATTTTACAAAACATATCGTAGTGCCCAATAATGCAGAAAAATATTTCCTTCTCATTAAAATATTGATGTGTACATTTATAAAAATAACGCTAAGTTTTGTTCGAATACATAACTTTGAATAAACAACTATATTACATATAATAAGAAATAAGAAATAAAAAAAAATTTCTACCTACAAAAAATGAAGAAAAAAATTGTTTTGATTTTTAAAATTTTGACTTTATTTTGGTATTTTCTACCTAAAAACGAATATTTTTTGTAGGTAACATTTTTTTATATCTCTCTTAGTTTTTGAGATGATAAGAAAATTAAAAAATCAGTTTTTTTTTATAAAAATAGTCATAACTCCGGTCAGAAAGGTCGCAAAAAATGGACGAGTGATCATTTTAAAGGTAAAAACCATACCTTTAAAACCCCGTTAGTTTCATTACCCTACTGTTCATTTCAAATTGGCAAACAATTAACTAAAGACAAAAAATATCGTATTTTTCTTGATGGTTTTTTATCGATAAAAATCTTAATTTTACGTCTTTTCGATTTTTTTATCTGCTCAAATGAAATACGGTAGTCTTTTTAAGTGATAATGTACGAAAACATCAGTTCTATAAACGATTCAGTATTAATAATAATAATATGAAATTTTAGTGCAGGATGTGAAAACATAAGAAGTTTTTAAAGATTAATTTATTACTATGAAAATTATTTATTGATATAATGACTTGTGTCTTTTCCTATTACACTAGGTGTAATGAATAGGAGGACATTCTCCTTATGCCAATATATTTAACAAAATACCTACATATAACAAAAGTATTCGTACGTGAATAACTTAGTTAACTAATTACGATTAAAATGTGGAAGTAAAAAAAATCTGTTAAATATAACAACGTTTCGTGCAGTGTGATTCTCCAAATCATTATTGTAAACGGAATTAAATAGCCATGTCGGTTAGGCTACATACATTTTCGAATCAAGAGATATACCGTTAGTTAGTATAAAATACATTTGCGCTTGTACTTGTTGGGTTTTCAAAATGAATTTCATTCTATTGTCGTGTGAATGTTACATCACAAGAATGTTCACACGACTCGATTTGATGTACGGGTATTCGTATAGATGTAACAAATCGGTAGTTAATGAGAGAGAGAGAGAGAATGTTCGACAATTAAAGAAGACAGTTCAAAAGTCAAATTCGCTATGAATAGGCAACCTTATGTGGGATATTGTACACGGTTCTAATGTGAAGAAATTTGTTATTATCATAATGATAAATACTTTGTCGTCTTTCGATTTTTTTTGTACATTGACAGAAAGAAAGATTTAGTGTAGATACAATCACTTAGACCGTGTAAGATTTATGTATGCACTGACTTTAAGATGTAATGATTTTAAGTATTTGATTTAAGAGTGCAGTACATCGCCATTTAATGTACATACAAAAATGAATTGTTTAAACGATGTCAAGTTAATGACTGAACATTTTTTATTTAAAATTTAGAGATCTTTGGCACGCTCAATTGTATTATAAATGGATCGAAACGTGTATTCATAAGTCTATGCACATTTTAATTAGATCGAATATCGTAGAAAAGATTTATTCAATTGTAAAAGTGTGGTGACCATCATACTGGTGCTAGTACTTGAAACGATTTAATATTGCGTTCAACTCTGCATCATCTGAGCATCGTAACTCGCAAACCAACTACAATGGACAAGTATGGGACCGTCTATCTTAATCTCGAGAGGAACATTGGATGATACCGAGATGGATCTAGTGACCATGAAAACTATCTGTTTTTGTTACACTCTGATTTGATTTCCGATTCATAGGATTTGACGAACAGATACTACGATCTAGAGAGAAAGGTACGTCGCATATCCATGAATTAGAGGTATCACGCCATATGTGGAAGTGGCAAAGAGTGTGTGAGAGAGAGAATGATGCGTCAATTAATGAAGGAAACAAGCAAATCAGTATTAGGTGATAGAAATGTAGTATATTGCTGATGTGCCAGGATTCCCCGGACCTGGTAATCGGTTTATACAGGAGAAAATGTGCATTATGGATATTTCCGATAGTGATGTTGTAAAGTACGTTTTAAACGTAAAACAATTGGTTAATGCACAATTATCATGGTCTACGTTGGGAATCGGGCGATATACCCTTTGATGCAATCAACGAAACGTTGGAGGATATCGTTACATGTGCTCACAAGACATACATAAAAGGAACAGACAAATAAAAGACATAGGTAGCACGAAATTTTATATGCTGACAATGTTGTCAACATACACATGTTAGCCAGTCCATCTCTACCGAAACTCATAGGACAACAACGACGTCGATTGTCGATAAATTGCGAAAATCATACATTTAACGGAAAGTGTGCTAAACGAAATGTTAAAATGCTTAAAAATTGGATACTGTAAAATCTGCAAGACTAGCTTGCATCTCTTCAAAGGTCAATGAGAATTTAGTATGAAGTGAAACGTTTTGCATTAATGGAAACAAAAGACATCGACTACCTACAGATTTCATCTCAATGTTTGCAGAACGTGAAATTGAACAAGTATGGTCAAGCTTACCACTCACAATACAAATGCATCTAGATTTACGTGAATTTCGTCAAAACATTTTGAAATGAATTATGATACTCGGGATTGCTTTCGCTTTGCAGTAGATGCGTGGTAATATTCAAAAATTTTACATTCATATTCTTTTGCATGTCGATAAGAAGGTTAATTATCAACTGGAGTCACTTTTCAAGAACCTTATATTCAATTCTAATCACTTCATAACCATTCATATCAGCAAGTGTATCATCGCAGCCTACTGTGAATACCGTGAATAGATAAATGCATAGGGAATAAGCGTGTCGTCCTCTCTCTTTCGTATTTCTGCTAGCTTCTTCCATCAGTTCTATATTATACATTTTAATACACGCTATTCGGATTATGTGAGATTTATTACTATTTTAATATTATTATTGTAAATTATTTATTTATTACTGCTATCTTTGTTAATGAAGGGGTGTGTTGTCCTACAGGTGACCCACCAGGTTATTCCTATAGATAAAATACAGAACTGAGGTCATCTCCTTTCCATTATGGCTGAGGTTGCCTAAATTTGGGAAAGAGAAAATGTGTCACGTGGTATATGTTTTGATGAAATTGCTAAAGTATAATGCTAAAGTTAATAGATCTAACAAAGAGTACACGAGAGCGATAGAGATGGGTGTAGAACGCATGAGGAAAAGGTTATTATTAGAATTTTACGTTCACTTTCACAATACGGTTCCTAGCCTATGATGTATTTCCACATAGGCATCGAGATGCGACTATGAAGTAGCAATACCTGACCTTTAATGAATGCAACTTTTGCAGTTACCATCTAAAGGCAGGACATTTTTATAACAATGTTGGCGTCAGGTGTTTTGAACGCGTTGAGACTTGCTTAGCGGCTTTTCTACATTAATTTAAAAATCGTCATAGCAGTTTTGGGTGAAGGGACTCGACGGTTTTGTCTGTAATGGAGACCATTGAGATATGGTAATTAATATGTGAGCAGCTGTAAACCTCTGTACCGTGATGCAATGAATAATTGTCTTCAGCGATATCTTCACTCCATTGGGCATGTGAGGATTGGCCCTTAAGAATAAATTGTTTTTCTCAATCTTTTCGATTGATTCTCGAATGAAGTTGCAAAATTGATCCTCAGTAGCGTCTTCTTCAAGAGTGTTGTAAACCCTCTTCAAGGCCTCTTCCCTTGACGAAAAATCTTCTTGACATCTACCATATTGATGTAGAAATACAATATTTCAAACAGAGGTGCTTGCGTGCTGTCAAACATAAGCACGGGAACGCGACATTCCTTTGAAACGATGTCTGGACCTGTATACAATTTCGAGAGTTTCGGAAAAACAAATGTACGGTGAATAAGTGATCGACGTATAATCGACAACCGTGAAACGGTATACTGCTAATGTTAATGGATCTAACAAAGAGTATGCGAGAGCGAGAGTGAGCATAGAAATTATGACATTGCAATATTTTAATTAGACTGCCCCCTTTCTGTTACGTCACGAATTGCCGAAATTTGGTAAAGAGATAATGTTTTGCAGAAATTGTTCAATGACCTTTTGAATGCTTCTGGACCTGTATACATTTTCCAAAGTTTTGGGAAAAAAAATGTACGGTGAATAAGTGATCGACGGATAATCGACGACCATGAAAACGGTATACAGCTAATGTTAATGGATCTAACAAAAAGTATGCGGGAGCGAGAGAGATGATAGTAGGACGCACGAGGAAAAGGTCATTTTACTTTCGTTTTCGATACGGTTCCTAGCTTACGATGTATTTCCACATAAACACGGAGAAGCGACTATGATGTAGCAATATCTGACCTTTAATGAAAGCGACTTTTGACATTTGTTTTTCGACACGTGGCAATACTAATGTGTAACGGACAACACTTTTCAATCTCTCAGATTGAATTTTGTAAGATCACGCATTAGAAAGATGTCGTTTTCAATGATAATGTAAAAACAGGACATTTTTTGATAACAATATCTAATGATATATTAAATATTGATTCATCTTTACCTTCTCTTTTCATTAGACAATATAACGCAATGCATACATCAAATTACGACCCACTTGCGCAATTCTTCCATCACACTATCATCGATGGGAGGTAGGGTGCGGGGAGCCAGACTCCCTATAGCCCCACTACTACCGTACAATAATCAATAGCAAAAAATATGATTGTTTAACAGAATACGTTATTGGTGAATCCAAATTAGTTGACGAGTGAGATGGTGCCGCAATTTTGGGCCAACTTCTGCTTCCGAAGCTAATTTCGTAGTGGCAAATATCCATACCCGTAAATATACTTTAATGACATTTTTGACAGGCTGTATATATGATCCGACAATTCATCAGCACTGCCGTCGAATAAGTGGTCATTTAAAGACGGAAATATAGTGCAAGATTTGTTATATAGATCCCGTATAACTGCACTGCATACAACAGCAGGGACATTTTTTTCGCTTATCGGCTTACCGATACGTATTCATTCCCGATCTGAACAATTCCACGTCTCGTTTATATAATCGTACTACGGATTCGCTAGGGTCAATAAGGCCTCCTCTACTTTTTGCGCGGATCACATATGAGTCCAAAGCATTTTCCTGCAAAAGAGCTTCACTGCATTTATAACACTTAACAATAGGCATCTTATTATACAGTTATTCGAAAAATCTGAAAGTGAATCGGGAAATTTTGCGTGGAATTGCAAAAACTCATTCATGAACTCGTTACAGTTTTGATTGTCATTCTCCTTGTCTAAACCGTACTTCGTAATAATCCTGACATTGTCCATTTCTTCGTAAACAGATTAGTCATATGGGTCTTTTAGTTTAAGTTTGGAAACACGTGATAACGCACCCAAAATAGATGTTAAATCAATAGCTTGGACGTTTCCATTCGTACTTGATATTTCATGGCGCGCTAATAATTTTTTGTACGCTGACTGGAATTGTGCACTTGTAGGATTGGGGCACCACCCTCCACAAGCTCTCACGGCACAAAAAATAGCTCTAAATGGTCTTGGCTCATTTTATAAATAAGTAAATACTTCATTTGCGAATCAGATGGCTTAACGTACTCGTCAAAAAATGCGAGTACTGCTGCAATCCCACTAACGAAAACCACAAAAGGCACTCGTCTTGGTTGAATGCGAGGGAGATATTTGTAACGAACTCTTTATATGTATAATGTCTTCCAAATATGAACCGAAAATTCGCGTGTCGAACGGGACCGACATCTGCCGATTGCGTGCCATACTACAAAGAAAGTAGGGAGACACTGGGGAAATTGCGAAAGATAAGGGACCGCGTGGTGGTATCAGATTCCTTGCGGTACGTGATGAGTATACATGGCATCCGTTAACGCATATAATATATATTTATAGGATATTACAAGTTGTAAGATTCTACCGTGTAATAGAAGGCAATGGATGTGACCATAAGGGCATGGTACGTGAGCCCTATTTGTTTCATTTTGACCCGAAAATGTGCGATCAGGGCACTGTGATGACCACCTATTTTTCGGAAAGACGCATGTCACGAATTATAGTTTTAATTTGGTTTCTAGGTGTAATTCAAAGGGTGAGGTTGTTGTTTCCACTCGCACAAATTTTGAAGAACATTTTTGGCGACGCTATACTTATTCGAAGGAATAAGCCTTTTGAAGGGACGAGTTTCTTGCGACGCCGGTCATTGGTGCCAGGTGAAATGAACTCAGGGAGAACCAAAGGTACCGACCCTCAATTTCGTGCACATCGAAACGGCATAAATAGCCAGGCAAATGTGACTCCATTTTCCTGGCGAAAATTCCAAAACTTCTCACGTGGTCGTCAATAATCAAAAAAAGGAGAAATCATCATGAAAAAAGTGTAAACGAAGCTCACTGGACGCTGTAAGATGGAATAGCCAGCCTGGCTTTCCAAGAAGCCAAGTCAAAGTGCAAATATTATTTGTCCATGTGACTTTAAATATCTTAAATTATAAGTTCTCTTTTTGAGATTAATAGGAGCCGTTTTCATTTAATTGCTCGAATGTATAGTCTGGGGAGGTTGTTTTAAAAGGAAATATGTCTAATTAAATGTGTTCTAATATTACTATTATTATTAATTTAAAGTGGGGCAATTATGTATTGCGTTTTATGTTAATTAACGAGCGAACGGGAAAGTGCATAAATGTGTAAACGATTACGACGAAAATGTGTGTTTCTTCGACCAGTATTTCCATTTTCGTTTGTGTCAATTTCTTTTTGGTAAAGATCATGAATAGATAAAGCAAAAATACTTTTACAAAGATTTGACGATTTTACTACAAAGAAAATGTATACAATTCAAATTAATTGCTGGAACTTGATGAAATCGAGCTATAAATAAAAGAAGTGATAATGAGTTGCTGTTATTGATCAATTTTGACATTCCCTTATATCCTTAATTTTATTTCTTGTCCTTTAGTGAAAATATATTTCTATCATGATTTCTTATGTATATACAGGGTGGCCGATTTATCTGAAGACATCGAAATATCTCGAGAACTATGCACAGAATCAAAAAAGTTGTCGGATGAAAGTTGTTCGACACGAAGGGGGGCATCCAGTGATAATTAAATTTACCCCCTCCCCCATCCCCTGGGGGTGCAGATTTGGATTCTCCGGAAAAAAGTACTCCAATTTGACCTAGGAGCTATTGCATTTTGGTTGACAATTTCTTTGCTAATGTATTATTTTCAGATGAATCTACATTCACGAACCATGGTGGCGTCAATAGGCATAATATGCATTATTGGAGCGTAGAAAATCCCCATTGGTTACGACAAGTTAATCATCAATGTCCTTGGTCGGTGAACGTTTGGTGTGGAATCATAGGAAATAAACTCATTGGTGCTTATTTCATTGAAGGCTTTGTTAGAATGACCGTATTCCATGTCCGCTACGCGGGCGAAAATTGTCAATATTGGAGAATCCAAATCTGCAATAAAAACTGGGGGTTGCTATTTAAGTTTTATTGTTTTTGCCCCCACTCCACCCTCAGGGGATGGGAAAAGGAGGAGTAGAGAAAAATGTAAGGTGAACTGGTTACGTGTGACTCAACTTATGTATAAATGATATGCCTACTTTTAATTTTCGAGTTATGTCGCCCTGTAGCGATATGTATCAGAACCGGCGCCGGTGATGGCCGAAATGCAAGCGATGTACATGTATGAAACCACGTGAGTTCTCTCGGGTCCGGTAGATGGCGACGAAATCCCCAAATGAAGTAAGAGTTTCGTTTTGTTTAATAGAAGCTGGTTTGACCGTAAATGCTCAGCTTATTTATTCTCATTTCGGAAAAAACATACCGAGAGAGAATGAATGAGCTGAGTGAAGGGACATGACGCGTTTTTTTAATGGATTGCGTGATGTCCTCTTTTTGTTTATTAAATAATAAATTTAATACCTAAAATGTAATTTTATTGAAGGTAGAAAACTTATTTACAAAATTGCTTCCATATTGGTATGCACAATTTTTATGTAATCAGTTTTGATTTTTTAATATGAAGAATATCAATTATTCATAATCTTAATTTTTCGAATGGACATTATTAAAATTTCATATTCAGAATAACAATTTTCGCAATTGATATTACTAAATTCTAATATTAAAAATTCTAATATTAGAATTTTTAATATTAAATTTTCATAAAGGGATCAAATTGTCCCTATTTGCCCCCTGGATGCCCCCCTTCGTGTCGAACAACTTTCATCCGACAACTTTTTTGATTCTGTGCATAGTTCTCGAGGTATTTCAATGTCTTCAGATAAATTTGGATTTTTATCGATTACAGCGCCACCTGTGAACCAAAATGCTATAGCTCCTAGGTTAAATTGGTGTACTTTTTTCCGGAGAATCCATATCTGCAATAAAAACTGGGGGTTCCTATTTAAGTTTTATTGTTTTTGCCCCCACTCCACCCCCAGGGGATGGGGGAGGGGGTAAATTTAATTACCACTGGATGCCCCCCTTCGTGTCGAACAACTTTCATATATCCGACAACTTTTTTGATTCTGTGCATAGTTCTCGAGATATTTCGATGTCTTCAGATAAATCGGGCCACCCTGTATATGAAACTCTTTCACTCGAAAACGATAAATGCAGTATTTGTGAACAATGGACATCGAAATTGCAAGCCGCTCTTAATTGTTGTGTGATTCAAAATCAGAAAAAATTAGACTTTTAACGTTACTACCCGAAGAGTATACTAAAGAAAATATTTTGTTGAACTTTAGTGACGTATCAATGTGTATGATTAATCAGGCAAGAAAACTGAAATTGGAGCAGGACATCTATGGAATACCTGATTCATACAATGGTCATCCGATGAGCGCAGAAGATATTCAAAATGGCCATGGAATATTACTTAAATGATGATTTAGATTGTTCCAGACAAAGTCCAAATAAAAGTGATGTGTTCTCTATGACTGAAAACGGTGAGTAGAGGGGAAATGACAGTTCTGCGCCACTCGCGGTTTCGGTGGATCGCGAGGGGTACCACGCGAGATGACTCGCGAACTAAGATTGCGAATTAATACCGCGAATTAAAACCGCGAATTAAACCCCGCGAATTGATGTCGCGATTTGATTGCGGGAATAATTATTGTCATGCTACCTCTCCCACCCCCCCCCCCCCCCCCCTTCGAAACACATGGATGGTATACGATTGAGACGCGTCCTAAAATCCATTAGTCATTCCCATTCTTTGGAAAAACACGTGTACCTTCGACCCTCTGCCGCTCGGGGCCTGGCGGTCTATTTTCGGCATCGGTACCGGCCATCTTTCGGAAAACACATGTAATTTCTAAGAATATTAGATAATATGTTGGGACCTATATCTCGTAAAGATGGTATACAGGTCCAGACGCGTCTAAAATCCATCGTCATTACGAATGTTCACTCAATGAACCCTTGTTAAATATAACCATTTTAAATAACCCATTTTTTTGTACAATATCATGCAGGAAGGAGGATGAAGAAAATATAGAAGATATATTTAATAAATGTTATTTATTTTTTTATTTCTCATATTCATACATAACAATATACAATAGCAATCAAATGAAATTCATATTTTCAATATCATCAGCTAATGCATCGCTTTTAACGTGACAATTGATGCAGTCTTTAATCATAGGTGGTTGACCATCTATCGTATCATAGCTTGATTCGAAATGTTTATAACATCGACGACATTCACGTATATCAGGATTCATTTGCATAGCAGGTGGCAAGCAAGCCCAAGCTTCTTCAATTTGCCGGTCAACAAATATGCAAATGAAAATCAATCGGCAGACATTCGATATCTTTTGTTTCCATCAATGCGAGACGTTTTACTTCGTAATAAATCCTTAATGAACGTTGTGCAGATTCAGGTTGTTCACATAGATTTTCCAATACCCAATTCTTAAGTATTTTTACATTTTCTTTAGCGCATGTTCCATTAATCGTATGATTTTCACACATCTCCGACAATTGATATTGCTGCTGCTGCTTCAATTTTGTTAGAGATGGGCAGTCCAAAAATGTCGAGATCGACAACATTTTTAGCGTTTAATATATCCTCCAACCAACATTTTTTATCGATTCTTTTTACATAAATTTTGCTTGCACATTCAACGATATCCTCCAAAGTTTCGTTTATAGCGTCAAATGGTACGTCGCCAGATTGCCATGGTAAACCGTGATAATTATTCATCCAATCAGTTATTGACTCTCTTATAGTGTAAAGGTAACCACACCCATTGATATGGTGGTTATAAACACGTAAGTCGCAATTTCACTGTCGACAATATTTATTATAGACATTTCCTTCGGCATGAACCTATTACCAGGCCCGCGAAATCCCTGCACGTCTACAACGTATTCTATTTCGCATGAAACTGATTCACTAGTAAATAACCGCTTTTCATTCATTAATTGACGCACGCGCAATAATGGTTACCTCTCCTCTCAAACCAATTTCTTTACATTTCCACTTATTTCGTGTTAACATTCGTTAACAAAGGTAGCATTAATAAATAAATAAATAATTTATAATAATAATATTTAAATTGTAATAAATCTCTCATCATCATCAATATCCTTGTCTTCCTCCTGTGTATTAAAATGTATAATATAGAAATGATGGAAGAAGCTAGCAGTAATTAGAAAGAGAGGATGTCCCACGCTTATTCTCTATGCATTTATCTATTCACGGTATTTACGAGTTTTTTCATGACGTTCGAACCATAGCTATAATTTTGGACTACTGATTCACTAGTGAATAAAGTATAACCGTGTTGTATTCATTAATTGACGCACGCGCAATAATGGATACCTCTTCTCTCAAACCAATTTCTTACATTTCCACTTATTTCGTGGTAACATTCGTTAACAAAGGTAGCATTAATAAATAAATAAATAAATTATAATAATAATATTTAAATAGTAATAAATCTCACATGATCCGAATAGCGTGTATTAAAATGTATAATATAGAAATGATGGAAGAAGCTAGCAGTAATTAGAAAGAGAGGATGTCACGCTTATTCTCTATGCATTTATCTATTCACGGTATTTACGTGTTTTCATGACGTTCGAACCATAGCAACAATTGTGGAGTTTGGACACGTGGGTAATGTAATTAATCATGCTCTTAACCGTTTTTTTTTAATATGTGTACAATTTACCACATCTTAAATATCGCCATACAGGTTTCGACCTGTTAATTATCCGTAGACTTTACTATACGGTAACAAAGAATCTGACTTCCCATTAGTAACAAATACATACGAGTATCGACTTGCTTATAATATAACTAATTAACCTTCATTTAATATTTCCCACTTTTAAAATTTCTGAGACTAATGAGATCGAAATATCGATGTAAAAATCTAAGATAAGCGTGTAAAATTCAAGAGTTTCTTTCTATCTTTACGCACAGTTTTGTGTCTTTTAAGTAAAAAGTTAAAGGAAGTGACAATGCTGCCATCTTTTGGTATGTTTAAAGAGATTGCAGAATCTGTGTATCGCAGAATAAAATATGCGGGTGCATCTGAAATGCATGGATTCATCCTAAGCAGCGCTCATACACTTGCTGATATCAGTGGTTACGGAACGATTACAATTGAATATGAGGTTCTTGAAAATTGGCTCTAGTTGATAATTAACCTTATTATCGCCATGCAAAAGAATATGAAAGTGAAATTGTTAAATATTACCGTGCATCTACTGCAAAGCGAAAGCAATCTTGAGGACCCGGGATTTTCTATTTTTAAAAATACCTATATTGCCATTACTATACATCCCTCCGAAATTAACAATTGCAGAGTCTTTAATCATCGGCGGCGGTCTTTCCAAGTATCATCACTCGTTTTTCAAAATGTTTATCAACGACATTCACGTAAATTTGGATGCATTTGCATTGTGAGTGGTAAGCATGACCATTCATCTTCGATTTCACGTTCTGCAAACGTTGAGGTGAAATCTATAGGTAGACACACGATGTCTTTTGTTTCCATTAATGCTAGACGTCTTCACTTCATAATAAACTCCCATTGACCTTTAAAGAAATGCAGCTGGTCGTGAAGATTTTCCAGTATCCAATTTTTAAGCATTTTAACACTTTGTTTAGGGCACTTTCCGTTAAATGTATGATTTTTCACAATTTATCGACAATCGATGTTGTTGGTGTTGTCCTATGAATTTCGGTAGAGATAGATAAGCCAATATGTCTAGGTCGACAACATTGTCAGCATCTAAAATTTTCTGCAACCTATATCTTTTTTTGTCTGCACCTTTTATGGGTATCTTGTAAGCACATGTAAGGTTGTCTTCCAACGTTTCGTTGATTGCATCAAAGGGTATATATCGACCGATTCCCATCGTAGACTATGATAATTGTGTATTAACCAATCGTTTTTAACGTTGAAAACATACTTTACAACATCACTGTCGGAAATATCCATATTGCACATTTCCTTTGGTACAAACCGATTACCGGGTCCGGGAATCCTTGCATGTCCGCAATATACTACATTTCTAGTACCTAATAGTGATTAGCTTGTCCCCTTCATTAATTGACGCATTCTTTTCTCTCTCTCTCTCTTTTGTTATAAATCTAGTATTGCGATTTTATATGCTTCTGTTAGTATGCCTTGTTATATTAAGCTTAGTTTTAGTTTTAGTTATCTGTATGTGTGCTCTATATTGGTTGGCCCAAGAGGTAATACCTCAAGCCATAATAAAGAGAATCAATCAATCCATCTCTCTCTCTCTCTCTCTTCTCTCTCTCTCTCTCTCTCTCTCTCTTCTCTCACTCTCTCTCTCTCTCTCTCTCTCTCTCTCTCTCTCCCTCTCTCTCTCTCTTCTCTCTCTCTCTCTCTCTCTCTCTCTCATCTCTCTCTCTCTTCTCTCTCTCTCTCTCTCTCTCTCTCTCTCTCTCTCTCTCTCTCACTCTCTCTCTCTCTCTCTCTTTCTCTCTCTCTCTCTCTCTCTCTCTTCTCTCTCTCTCTCACTCTCTCTCTCTCTCTCCTCCTCTCACTTCTCTCCTCTTCTCTCTCTCTCTGTCTCTCCTCACCTCTCTCCATCTCTCTCTCTCTCTCTTCTCTCTCTCCTCTCGTCTCCTCTTCTCTCTTCTCTCTCATCTCTCTCTCTCTCCTCTCATCACTCCCTCTCTCTCACTCTCCCCTCTCTTCTCTCTCACTTACTCTCTCTCTTTCGTCTCACTCTATCTCTCTCTCTCACTCTCTCTCTCTCCTCTCTCATCGTCTCTCATCTCTCTCTCTCTACTCTCTTCTCTCTCTCTCTCTCTCCTCATCTCTCCGTCTCTCATCCCTCTCGTCTCTCCATCTCTCTCTCTCTCTACATCTCTCTCCTCTCTCCCTCTTTCTCTCCTCTCTCTTCTCTCTCTCCTCTCTCTCTCTCTCTCCTCTCTCTTCTCCTCTCTCTCTCTCTCCTCTCTCTCTCCTCTCTCATCTCTCTCTCTCTCCTCCTTCTCCTCTCCCTCTCTCTCTCTCATCTCTCTCTCTCTCATCATCCGTTGAACAACCCAATAAAAATGATAATATTTATAAAACATAATTTCACCAACGTGACAGCAAACGTGTACAGGTACCGAGGTACCGTTAATTATATAGAAAAAACGCTAAATGTAAGGTTAAATAAAATAAATGGTGTATTATTACAATAGTAAATGCACCAACTCAAATAATTTCCATGATTTCGATTCGTCGAAGACTTGGTTACTTTTAATTGTTACTGCATTACATGATTGGTACAAATATGTAATACTTTACACCTTTTACTTGGTGTTTCAAAGTTCCGAATGTACTAGCACTGTCTTATTTATTAATGACGGGCAAGAATCAATTTTGATGCGACATTTTAGTCCAAATAAAACACGTATAATAAAAAGTCTCACAAACAGTCTGCAAATATTGAAATATGTAACGTGTTTTAATATGCAAAAATTATATAATTTGAAATTAATCCATAGAGATATGTGGTTTAAATGATTCATTTAAAAATGCATATTTCATATCCTTATCCCCATCATTTCCAAATGAATATTCTAAATAAGCTTGTTTTAGTTAAATTGTATAATGATCGTATATATTAAACTGTATCATTATTTACGAAAAAATCGTTTGAGATATTTTAATCTCCCTTACATAAGAAAATATTCAATGCTTATTGAAAAATGTGTTTGGACTCTCGAAAAAGAAGCATGCCAAAGTAAGATAGAACTATATAAGCTTTATACAAGACAGGTCATTGGCAATTTTTTCACTTTTTCCCTTCAAAATGATTAATTGTTTATACGGAATCCACATGCGCACATTTAAATAGAAATTAAACGCTATGCATGTTCTTCATTCGTTGTAACATTTTGTTTGGTCTTTTATTTCAGATAGGTAGCAGTCCTTTTTGAGTGATAATGTATAGAAAAAACATCAGTTCTATAAACGATTCAATATCAAAAATTTTAAATAATAATTATAATAATAATGAAATTTTAGTCCGTGATGTTTGAAAAACATAAGAAGTTTTTAAAGGTTAATTTATTAGCCAATGAAAATTATTTGGTTGATATAAAATTACTTGCGGGTCTTTTTCTATTACACCAGGTGTGGTGTAGATAGAAGGATAGTCCTCCTTATTCCAATATCTTTAACAAAAATACATATAAACAATAGTATTGTTACGTAAATTAACTTAGTTAACTAATAACGATTAACAATGTCGAAGTAAAAAAAAAATCTGTCAAATATAACAACGCTTCGTGCAGGTGTGGTGATTCAAATCATTTGTTGTAAACGGATTACAAATAGTCATATCCGGTTTACAGCTACATACAATTTCGAATCGAGAGGTACCCGTTAGTTAGTATTAAAATACAATTTACGCTTTGTACTTGTTTGGTTTTTTCAGAATGAATTTCATTTCCCATAGTCCGTGTGTGAATGTTTGCATCACAAAGATGTGCCACACGACTCGATTTCATGTACGGGTATTCTATATAGATGTAAAAAATGGGTAGCTTGGATGAGAGAGAGAGAGAGAGAGAGAAGAGGAGAGAGAGAGAGAAGAGAGAGAAGAGAGTGAGAGGAGTGAAGAAGAGAGAGGAGAGAGAGAGAGAGAGAGAATGGTCGACAAGTAAAGAAGACAAAAGTCCACATTTCCCGCTATGAATAAGGTTTCCTTATGTGGGCCTATTATAACCACGGTTTCATAGATGAGAACAGATATGTTATTTATCACATGGTTAAAGTACTTTGTCGTTTTTTCGTTTTGTTTTTACATTTGACCAGAAAAGAAATATGTAGTGTAAGATAAGGTGACTTAGGACCACGTAAAGATGTAAGATGTAATTATACATGGGACTGACTTTAAGATTATACTGATTTTTAAGTATTTGTTTTTAGAGTGCAGTACGACGCGATTCAATAATACAATAACAAAAAATTAATTGTTTTAAACGATGTCAATTTAATGAACCTCCTGAACATTTAGAGATCTTATGGCGCGCTCACCCATTGTATTATAAATGTATCGAAACATGTATTCATACGTATATGTACATTTTCATAGAGATCAAATATCGTAGAAAAGGTTTCTTCAATTGTAAAAGTATGGAGACCAACATATACTGGTACAAGTACGTGAAACGAATTTAATATTGCGTTTCAAAAACTCTGCATCATCTGAGCATCGTAACTCGCAAACCAACTACAATGGACAAGTATTCGTGGAACCGTCCTATCTAAAACTCGAGAGGAACATTGTATGAAACCGAGATGGATCAAGAGACCATGAAAACTATGCTGTTTTTTGTTACACTCTGATTTGATTTCCCGAATTCATAGGATTTGACTAACAGATACTACGATCTAGAAAGAAATATACGCTGTAATATCCATCAGTTAGAGGTACCGCGTCATATGTGGAAAGTGACAAAGAGTGTGTGAGAGAGAAAGATATAGAAAGATACATAGATATGATAGAGAGAGAGAGAGAGAGAGAGAGAGAGAGAGAGGAGAGAGAGAGAGAGAAAGAGAGAGATTGATGTAATGATATGATTCTCTTTATTATGGCTTGAGGTATATACCTCTTAGGCCAACCAATATAGAGCATGAACATTACAGCATAACTAAAACTAAAACAAAGCTTAATATAACAAGGCACACTAACAAGAAGCATAGTAAAATCGCAATACTAGATTTATAACAAAAGTAGAGAGAGAGAAAAGAATGCGTCAATATTATGAAGGGGGTACAAGCTAATCACTATTAGGTACTAGAAATGTATTTATATTGCCGACATGCAAGGATTCCCGGACCCGGTAATCGGTTTGTACCAAGGGCAATGTGCATTATGGATAATTCCGACAGTGATAGTTGTAAATAATGTTTTCAACGTAAAACCGATAGGTTAATACACAATTATCATAGTCTACGATGGGAATCGGTCGATATATATCCTTTGAATGCAATCAACGAAACTGTTTTGGAAGACAACCTACAACATGTGCTCACAAGAAACCCATAAAAAGGTGCAGACACAAAAAGATATAGGAAGCAGAAAATTTTAGATGCTGACAATAGTTGACGACCTAGACATATTGGCCTATTCCATCTCTACCGAAATTCATAGGACAACAACAAACAACAACATCGATTGTCGATAATTGGTGAAAATCATACATTTAATAAGGAAAGTGACCTAAACAAAAAATGTTAAAATGCTTAAAAATTGGATACTGGAAAATCTTCAACGACCAGCCTGCATTTCTTTAAAGCTCAATGAGAGGTTTTATTATGAAGTTAAACGTCTAGCATTAATGGAAACAAAAGACATCGTGTGTCTAACCTATAGATTTTTCACCTCAACGTTTGCAGAACCGTGAAATCGAAGAAGCATGGTCATGCTTACGCACTCACAATGCAAATGCATCCAAATTTACGTGAATGTCGTTGAAACACATTTTGAAACTATTGATGAATACCTTGGAAAGACCGCCGCCCGATGATTAAAGACTCTGCAAATTGTTAATATACGGAGGGAATGTATAGTAATGGCAATATAGGTATTTTAAAAATAAAAAATCCCGGTTCCTCAAGATTGCTTTCGCGCTTGCAGTAGATGCACGGTAATAATTAAACAATTTCCACTTTCATATTCTTTTGCATGGCGATAATAATGTTAATTATCAACTAGAGCCCATTTTCAAGAACCTCTATAAACAATGATGATGAATCGCTCCGTAACCACTCAACTCAGCAAGTGTATGATCTGCAGCTTAGGATGGAATCCATGCATTTCAGATGCACCCGCATATATTATTACGCGATAACCCACAGATTTCTGCGCAATCTCTTTACACATACCAAAAAGAAGGCAGCATTGTCACATCCTTTAACTTTTTACTCTTAAAAGACACAAAACTGTGCGTAAAGATATGAAAGAAACTCTTGAATTTAACACGGCTTCTCTTAGATATTTACATCGATATTTCGATCTCATTAGTCTCAGAAATTTTAAAAGTGGGAAATATTAAATGACAGGTTAATAAGATAAATTATAAGCAAGTCGATACTCGTATCACCCCCCCCCCCCCCCACCCCCCCCCCCCCCCACCCCCCCCCCCCCCCACCCCCCCCCCCCCCCACCCCCCCCCCCCCCCACCCCCCCCCCCCCCCACCCCCCCCCCCCCCCACCCCCCCCCCCCCCCACCCCCCCCCCCCCCCACCCCCCCCCCCCCCCACCCCCCCCCCCCCCCACCCCCCCCCCCCCCCACCCCCCCCCCCCCCCACCCCCCCCCCCCCCCACCCCCCCCCCCCCCCACCCCCCCCCCCCCCCACCCCCCCCCCCCCCCACCCCCCCCCCCCCCCACCCCCCCCCCCCCCCACCCCCCCCCCCCCCCACCCCCCCCCCCCCCCACCCCCCCCCCCCCCCACCCCCCCCCCCCCCCACCCCCCCCCCCCCCCACCCCCCCCCCCCCCCACCCCCCCCCCCCCCCACCCCCCCCCCCCCCCACCCCCCCCCCCCCCCACCCCCCCCCCCCCCCACCCCCCCCCCCCCCCACCCCCCCCCCCCCCCACAATACGATATTTTTTATTCTTTAGTTATATTGTTTGCCAATTTGAAACGAACAGATAGGGTAATGAAAACTAACGGGGATTTAAAGGTATGGTTTTTACTTTAAAATGATCGCTGCGTCCATTTTTTTGCGGACCTTTCTGACCGGGAGTTATGACTATTTTTATAAAAAAACTGATTTTTTAATTTTTCATTATTATCTCATAAAAAACTATAGAGAGATAGGATAAAAACAAAATGTTACATACCAAAAAAAATTACTCGTTATTAGGTAAAAAAATACCAAAATAAAGTCAAAATTTAAAAAATGAAAATATTTGTGTTTTTTCATTTTTTTTAGTAGAAAATTTTTTTTTTCAATTTCTAATTTTTATATATACAGTTATAGTTAAACAAAGTTCTTTATTCAAAAAATAGTGGCTGTATACCATTCGAGCTTGATCGTGCAGTATGAATAAATTTAGTCCCAAATCACAAAATCTGATTTGTGGAATGTCTTACAACAAGAATGGAACAATTTGAATATGGACGATATTTTGAATAAGCTTGTCTCAAGAATGGCACACGCTTTTGCATAAGCCGTGATAAGAAGCAATGGTGCGTCACCTCGATGAAAAAACCTGTATTATTTAGTTAATATTTGTTGATGTTTTTACTTTGCGTCATCTATGTATGTAATTATAATTTTGAGCATTTTATTGTAACGTGACATATTTAGTCATATGTATGTGTTCTGTATTCGTTTGATTAAATTATAAATTCTTGCAATTAAGTAAATAAAGTTTTTTGTTGTTTACTTGAAAGAATTTGTTATGATTAATACATAAATCAAAATATATATTAATTTTACAAAACATATCGTAGTGCCCAATAATTGCAGAAAGAAAAATATTTCCTTCTCATTAAAATTATTGATGTGTACTTTTATAAAAAATAATCGCTTAAGTTTGGTGTCGAATACGATAACTTTGAATAATCAACTTATATTACATATATATTAAGAAATAAGAAATAAAAAAAACATTTCTACCTACAAAAAATGAATAAGAAAACAAATTGTTTTGATTTTTAAAATTTTGACCTTTATTTTGGTATTTTTTACCTAAAAAACGAATATTTCTTTGTAGTTAAACATTTTTTTATATTCTCTCTTAGGTTTTGAGATGATAATGAAAATTAAAAAAAATCAGTTTTTTTTTATTAATAATAGTCATAACTCCGGTCAGATAAGGTCGCAAAAAATGGAACGAGTGATATTTTAAAGCTAAAAACCATAACTTTAAAACCCCGTTAGTTTCATTACCCTACTGTTCTATTTCAAATTTGGTCAAAACAATTAACTAAAGACAAAAAATATCGTATTTTTCTTGATGGGTTTTTGTATCGATAAAATTCTTAATTTTACGTCTTTTCGATTTTTTTTATCTCGCTCAACAATGAAAATACGGTAGTCTTTTTTTTACAGTGGATAATGTAGCGAAAACATCAGTTCTATAAACGATTACAGTATTAATAATAATAATATGAAATTTTAGTGCAGGGATGATGTGAAAACATAAGAAGTTTTTTAAATAAAAGATTAATTTATTACTATGCAAATTACATTTACTTGATATAATGAGCATAGTGTACTTTTCCTATTACCCACTAGGTTTAATGAATACCTCTGGCCCAGGACATTCTCTTTATGCCCCACAATATATTTAACAAAAAATACCAACATATAACAAAAGTACGTTCCCGTGCCACCGTGAATAACTTAGTTAACCCTCCATTACGCATTTTACCCCCAGATGCCTGGAAGTAAAAAAAATCTGTTAAATATAACAACGTTTCGTGCAGTTTGATTCTCCAAATCATTATTGTAAACGGAATTAAAATCAAATAGCCAATTCGGTATCGCGCTACAATTACATTTTCGAATCCAAAGAGATATTACCGTTAGTTTAGTATAAAAATTACATTTGCGCTTGTACTTGTTGGGTTTTCAAAATGAATGTTGGATAATTCTATTGTCGTGTGAATGTTTACATCACAAGAATGTTCACACGACTCCGATTTGGATGTACGGGTATTCGTTATTATAGATGTAACAAAATCGGTAGTTTAATGAGTGAGGAGAGAGAGAATGTTCGACAATCTATAAAGAAGACAGTTCTAAAAGTCAACTTCCGCTATGACACTTAGGAAACCTTATGTGGGAATATTGTACAACCCCGTTCTATTGTGAAGCCCAAATTTGTCTATTATCATAATGATAAAATACCTATTTGTCGTCTCTCGATTTTTTTGTGTACATTGACAGAAAGCCATATTTAAGAATTGGTGAATCTACAAATCACTTAATAGCGTCACCGTGTAAGATTTAATGTATGCAATGACTCCCTTAAGATGTAATGATTTTAAGTATTTGATTAATAACTTCGTGCATACCCAACCATAACCATCGCGGCCATTTAATGTACAAACCCAAAAATGAATTGTTTAAACGATGTCACGTTAATGACTGAACATTTTTTATTAAAATTTAGAGATTCTTTACGGCAAGCTCAATTGTTATATTCCCGCACCCAATAAATGGATCCCTTGTCTCTAAGCACCCCAGAATTCATTAAGTCTTTGCAACCCCATTTTAATCTCAAATCGAACTCTCTCGTACGTCAAAACAAGATTTATTTCAATTGTAAGAAGTTTTGTGAGTGGACAACACCTCCTGGTGCTAGTACTTGAAACGATTTAATATTGCGTTACCAACTCTGCTTACATTCTGAGCATCGTAACTCGCACACCCAACTTACAATGGGACCAAGTATGGGCCCTTCTATCTTAATTACTCGAGAGGAACATTTGGATGATACCGCGAGTTGGATCTAGTGACCCTGAAAAACATAATCGGTGTTTTTGGTTACAACTCTGATGTTTGATGTTTCCGATTCATAGGATTTGACGAACAGATACTAACGAATCTAGAGGAGAAAGGTACGTCGCATATCCATGAATTAGAGGTATCACGGCCATATGTGGAAGTGGCAAAGAGTGTGGTGAGGAGTAGTGAATGATGCGTCAATTAATGAAGGAAACAAGCAAAATCAGTATTAGGTGATAGGAAATGTAAGTATATTGCTGATGTGCCAGGATTTCTTCCCTCCCCCCTCCCCGGACCTAGGTAATCGGGTTATAATGTTTTTATACAGGAGAAAATGGTGCATTAAAAATGGATATTTCGCCGATAGTGATGTTGTAAAGTAACGTTTTAAAAAAAAACGTTAAAACAATTGGTTAATTATATTGCACAATTTAAACCATGGTCTACGTTGGGAATCGGGCGATATAAAAACCCTTTGATGCAATCAACGCGAAAAACGTTGGAGGATATCGTTAATCATGTGCTCACAAGACAAACCTTAAAAGGAACAGGACAAATAAAAGACATAGGTAGCAACCAAATTTTATATGCTGACAAAGTGTTGTTCAACATACCACCATGTTTAGCCATTCCATCTCTACCGGAAACTCATAGGACACAAACGACGTCTTCGATTGTCGATTACTTGCGAAAATCATTCCCTATCTCAACGGGAAAGTGTGCTAAAAGAAACCTTCCCTTTGATAAAATGCTTAAAGACCCATTGGATACTGTAACCCCAATGCTGCTATACACCCACTTCCCCGCAGCTCCATGCATCTCTTCAAAGGTCAATGAGAATTTAGTATGAAGTGAAACGTTTTGCATTCCAATGGAAACTAAAGACATCGAACTAACTACAGATTTCACTCTCAATGTTTGCAGCAGAAACGTGAAATTGAACAAGTAGTGGTCCAAGCTACACCCCCCTCCAACCACTCCACAATACAAATTCCACTTCAAGATTTACGTGAATTTTCGTCAGAAACAAATTTGAAGATGAATTATGATACTTCCTCTCGGGGATTTGCTGTTCCCGCTTTTGCAGTAGAATATGCGTGGGTAATATTCAAAAATTTTACATTCATTTTCTTTTTTTTGCATGTCGATACAGAAGGTTATAATTATCACACTTGGAGACCCCACTTTTTCCTTTTTCTTTTTTCTTCCATTTTTTTTCAAGAAAACCTTAATAACTTCAATACTAAATCACTTCATAATCCATTCATATCAGCAAGTGTAATCATCGATCGACAGGCCTACTGTGAATACCAGTTTTGAATAGATTAAATAGCCATAGGGAATAAATCGAGTGTCGTCCTCTCCTCTTTTTCGTAGTTTTCTTTTTTTTTCTTTCTGCTAAGCTCTTCTTTTCTTTTCATCAGTTCTATATTATACATTTTAATACACGACTATTCGGATTAATGTGAGATTTTATTACTATTCTAATATTATTATTGGTACAATTATTTTATATATTACTGACTATCTTTGTTATATGAAGGGGCTGTGTTGTTCCTACAGGTGATCCCACCAGGTTATTCCTATAGATAAAATACAGAATCTGAGGTCCATACTCCGTTTCCATTATGGCTGAGGTTGCCTCCATTTGGGAGGAAGGAAAGAAAATTGTTGTCACGTGGTATAATTGTTTGATGAAATTGCTAAAGTATAATGCTTAAAGTTAATAGAGTCTAACAAAGAGTATCACGGACGAGCGATATAGGAGATTTGGGTTGTAGAACGCATGAGGAAAAGGTTATTATTAGAATTTTAACGTTCACTTTCACAATACGGTTCCTGAACCTGATGATGTATTTCCACATAGGCATCGAGATGAGACTATGAAGTAGCAATACCTGACCTTTAATGAATGCAACTTTTGCAGTTACCATCTAAAGGCAGGACATTTTTATAACAATGTTTGGCGTCAGGTGTTTGGTGAACGCGTTGAGACCTTGCTTAAGACGGCTTTTCTACATTAATTTAAAAATCGTCATAGCAGTTTTGGGTGAAGGGACTCGACGGTTTTGTCTGTAATGGGAGACCATTGAGGATATGAGAAATTAATATGTTAGCAGCTGTAAACCTCTGTACCGTGATGCAAATGAATAATTGTCTTCAGCGATATCTTGCAACTCCATTGGGCATGTGGATGGTGAGGATTGGCACCTTAAGAATAAATTGTTTTTTCTCAATCTTTTCGATTGATTCTCGAATGAAGTTGCAAAATTGATCCTCAGTAGCGTCTTCTTCAAGAGTGTTGTAAACCCTCTTCAAGGCCTCTTCCCTTGACGAAAAATCTTCTTGGACATCTACCATATTGATGTAGAAATACAATATTTCAAACAGAGGTTGCTTGCGTGCTGTCAAACATAAGCAACGGGAAACGCGACATTTCCTTTGAAACGATGTCTGGACCTGTATACAATTTCGAGAGTTTCGGAAAAACAAATGTACGGTGAATAAGTGATCGACGTATAATCGACAACCGTGAAACGGTATACTGCTAATGTTAATGGATCTAACAAAGAGTATGCGAGAGCGAGAGTGAGCATAGAAAATTATGACATTGCAATATTTTAATTAGACTGCCCCCTTTCTGTTACGTCACGAATTGCCGAAATTTGGTAAAGAGATAATGTTTTGCAGAAATTGTTCAATGACCTTTTGAATGCTTCTGGACCTGTATACATTTTCCAAAGTTTTGGGAAAAAAAAATGTACGGTGAATAAGTGATCGACGGATAATCGACGACCATGAAAACGGTATACAGCTAATGTTAATGGATCTAACAAAAAGTATGCGGGAGCAGAGAGAGATGATAGTAGGACGCACGAGGAAAAGGTCATTTTTACTTTCGTTTTCGATACGGTTCCTAGCTTACGATGTATTTCCACATAAACACGGAGAAGCGACTATGATGTAGCAATATCTGACCTTTAATGAAAGCGACTTTTTGACATTTGTTTTTCGACACGTGGCAATACTAATGTGTAACGGACAACACTTTTCAATCTCTCAGATTGAATTTTGTAAGATCACGCATTAGAAAGATGTCGTTTTCAATGATAATGTAAAAACAGGACATTTTTTGATAACAATATCTAATGATATATTAAATATTGATTCATCTTTACCTTCTCTTTTTCATTAGACAATATAAACGCAATGCATACATCCAAATTACGACCCACTTGCGCAATTCTTCCATCACACTATCATCGATGGGAGGTAGGGTGCGGGGAGCCAGACTCCCTATAGCCCCACTACTACCGTACAATAATCAATAGCAAAAAATATGATTGTTTAACAGAATACGTTATTGGTGAATCCAAATTAGTTGACGAGTGAGATGGTGCCGCAATTTTGGGCCAACTTCTGCTTCCGAAGCTAATTTCGTAGTGGCAAATATCCATTACCCGTAAATATACTTTAATGACATTTTTGACAGGCTGTATATATGATCCGACAATTCCATCAGCACTGCCGTCGAATAAGTGGTCATTTTAAAGACGGAAATATAGTGCAAGATTTGTTATTATAGATCCCGTATAACTGCACTGCATACAACAGCAGGGACATTTTTTTCGCTTTTCGGCTTACCGATACGTATTCATTCCCGATCTGAACAATTCCACGTCTCGTTTATATAATCGTACTACGGATTCGCTAGGGTCAATAAGGCCTCCTCTACTTTTTTGCGCGGATCACATATGAGTCCAAAGCATTTTCCTGCAAAAGAGCTTCACTGCATTTATAAACACTTAACAATAGGCATCTTATTATACAGTTATTCGAAAAATCTGAAAGTGAATCGGGAAATTTTGCGTGGAATTGCAAAAAACTCATTCATGAACTCGTTACAGTTTTGATTGTCATTCTCCTTGTCTAAACCGTACTTCGTAATAATCCTGACATTGTCCATTTCTTCGTAAACAGATTAGTCATTTGGGTCTTTTAGTTTAAGTTTGGAAACACGTGATAACGCACCCCAAAATAGATGTTAAAATCAATAGCTTGGACGTTTCCATTCGTACTTGATATTTCATGGCGCGCTAATAATTTTTTGTACGCTGACTGGAATTGTGCACTTGTAGGATTGGGGCACCACCCTCCACAAGCTCTCACGGCACAAAAAATAGCTCTAAATGGTCTTGGCTCATTTTATAAATAAGTAAATACTTCATTTGCGAATCAGATGGCTTAACGTACTCGTCAAAAAATGCGAGTACTGCTGCAATCCCACTAACGAAAACCACAAAAGGCACTCGTCTTGGTTGAATGCGAGGGAGATATTTGTAACGAACTCTTTATATGTATAATGTCTTCCAAATATGAACCGAAAATTCGCGTGTCCGAACGGGACCGACATCTGCCGATTGCGTGCCATACTACAAAGAAAGTAGGGAGACACTGGGGAAATTGCGGAAAGATAAGGGACCGCGTGGTGGTATCAGATTCCTTGCGGTACGTGATGAGTAAACATGGCATCCGTTAACGCATATAATATATATTTATAGGATATTACAAGTTGTAAGATTCTACGTGTAATAGAAGGCAATGGATGTGACCATAAGGGCATGGTACGTGAGCCCTATTTGTTTCATTTTGACCCGAAAATGTGCGATCAGGGCACTGTGATGACCACCTATTTTTCGGAAAGACGCATGTCACGAATTATAGTTTTAATTTGGTTTCTAGGTGTAATTCAAAGGGTGAGGTTGTTGTTTCCACTCGCACAAATTTTTGAAGAACATTTTTGGCGACGCTATACTTATTCGAAGGAATAAGCCTTTTGAAGGGACGAGTTTCTTGCGACGCCGGTCATTGGTGCCAGGTGAAATGAACTCAGGGAGAACCAAAGGTACCGACCCTCAATTTCGTGCACATCGAAACGGCATAAATAGCCAGGCAAATGTGACTCCATTTTCCTGGCGAAAATTCCAAAACTTCTCACGTGGTCGTCAATAATCAAAAAAAAGGAGAAATCATCATGAAAAAAGTGTAAACGAAGCTCACTGGACGCTGTAAGATGGAATAGCCAGCCTGGCTTTCCAAGAAGCCAAGTCAAAGTGCAAATATTATTTGTCCATGTGACTTTAAATATCTTAAATTATAAGTTCTCTTTTTGAGATTAATAGGAGCCGTTTTCATTTAATTGCTCGAATGTATAGTCTGGGGAGGTTGTTTTAAAAGGAAATATGTCTAATTAAATGTGTTCTAATATTACTATTATTATTAATTTAAAGTGGGGCAATTATGTATTGCGTTTTATGTTAATTAACGAGCGAACGGGAAAGTGCATAAATGTGTAAACGATTACGACGAAAATGTGTGTTTCTTCGACCAGTATTTCCATTTTCGTTTGTGTCAATTTCTTTTTGGTAAAGATCATGAATAGATAAAGCAAAAATACTTTTACAAAGATTTGACGATTTTACTACAAAGAAAATGTATACAATTCAAATTAATTGCTGGAACTTGATGAAATCGAGCTATAAATAAAAGAAGTGATAATGAGTTGCTGTTATTGATCAATTTTGACATTCCCTTATATCCTTAATTTTATTTCTTGTCCTTTAGTGAAAATATATTTCTATCATGATTTCTTATGTATATACAGGGTGGCCGATTTATCTGAAGACATCGAAATATCTCGAGAACTATGCACAGAATCAAAAAAGTTGTCGGATGAAAGTTGTTCGACACGAAGGGGGGCATCCAGTGATAATTAAATTTACCCCCTCCCCCATCCCCTGGGGGTGCAGATTTGGATTCTCCGGAAAAAAGTACTCCAATTTGACCTAGGAGCTATTGCATTTTGGTTGACAATTTCTTTGCTAATGTATTATTTTCAGATGAATCTACATTCACGAACCATGGTGGCGTCAATAGGCATAATATGCATTATTGGAGCGTAGAAAATCCCCATTGGTTACGACAAGTTAATCATCAATGTCCTTGGTCGGTGAACGTTTGGTGTGGAATCATAGGAAATAAACTCATTGGTGCTTATTTCATTGAAGGCTTTGTTAGAATGACCGTATTCCATGTCCGCTACGCGGGCGAAAATTGTCAATATTGGAGAATCCAAATCTGCAATAAAAACTGGGGGTTGCTATTTAAGTTTTATTGTTTTTGCCCCCACTCCACCCTCAGGGGATGGGAAAAGGAGGAGTAGAGAAAAATGTAGGTGAACTGGTTACGTGTGACTCAACTTATGTATAAAATGATATGCTACTTTATTTTCGAGTTATGTCGCCCTGTAGCGATATGTAACAGAACCGGCGCCGGTGATGGCCGAAATGCAAGCGATGTACATGTATGAAACCACGTGAGTTCTCTCGGGGTCCGGTAGATGGCGACGAAATCCCCAAATGAAGTAAGAGTTTCGTTTTGTTTAATAGAAGCTGGTTTGACCGTAAATGCTCAGCTTATTTATTCTCATTTCGGAAAAAACATACCGAGAGAGAATGAATGAGCTGAGTGAAGGGACATGACGCGTTTTTTAATGGATTGCGTGATGTCCTCTTTTTGTTTATTAAATAATAAATTTAATACCTAAAATGTAATTTTATTGAAGGTAGAAAACTTATTTACAAAATTGCTTCCATATTGTATGCACAATTTTTATGTAATCAGTTTTGATTTTTAATATGAAGAATATCAATTATTCATAATCTTAATTTTTCGAATGGACATTATTAAAATTTCATATTCAGAATAACAATTTTCGCAATTGATATTACTAAATTCTAATATTAAAAATTCTAATATTAGAATTTTTAATATTAAATTTTCATAAAGGGATCAAATTGTCCCTATTTGCCCCCTGGATGCCCCCCTTCGTGTCGAACAACTTTCATCCGACAACTTTTTTGATTCTGTGCATAGTTCTCGAGGTATTTCAATGTCTTCAGATAAATTTGGATTTTTATCGATTACAGCGCCACCTGTGAACCAAAATGCAATAGCTCCTAGGTTAAATTGGTGTACTTTTTTCCGGAGAATCCATATCTGCAATAAAAACTGGGGGTTCCTATTTAAGTTTTATTGTTTTTGCCCCCACTCCACCCCCAGGGGATGGGGGAGGGGGTAAATTTAATTATCACTGGATGCCCCCCTTCGTGTCGAACAACTTTCATCCGACAACTTTTTTGATTCTGTGCATAGTTCTCGAGATATTTCGATGTCTTCAGATAAATCGGCCACCCTGTATATGAAACTCTTTCACTCGAAAACGATAAATGCAGTATTTGTGAACAATGGACATCGAATTTGCAAGCCGCTCTTAATTGTTGTTGTGATTCAAAATCAGAAAAAATTAGACTTTTAACGTTACTACCCGAAGAGTATACTAAAGAAAATATTTTGTTGACCTTTAGTGACGTATCAATGTGTATGATTAATCAGGCAAGAAAACTGAAATTGGAGCAGGACATCTATGGAATACCTGATTCATACAATGGTCATCCGATGAGCGCAGAAGATATTCAAATGGCCATGGAATATTACTTAAATGATGATTTAGATTGTTCCAGACAAAGTCCAAATAAAAGTGATGTGTTCTCTATGACTGAAAACGGTGAGTAGAGGGGAAATGACAGTTCTGCGCCACTCGCGGTTTCGGTGGATCGCGAGGGGTACCACGCGAGATGACTCGCGAACTAAGATTGCGAATTAATACCGCGAATTAAAACCGCGAATTAAACCCGCGAATTGATGTCGCGATTTGATTGCGGGAATAATTATTGTCATGCTACCTCTCCCCCCCCCCCCCCCCCCCCCCCCTCGAAACACATGGATGGTATACGAGTTGAGACGCGTCTAAAATCCATTAGTCATTCCCATCTTTGGAAAAACACGTGTACCTTCGACCCTCTGCCGCTCGGGGCCTGGCGGTCTATTTTCGGCATCGGTACCGGCCATCTTTCGGAAAACACATGTAATTTCTAAGAATAGTAGATAATATGTTGGGACCTATATCTCGTAAAGATGGTATACAGGTCCAGACGCGTCTAAAATCCATCGGTCATTACGAATGTTCACTCATGAACCCTTTGTTAAATATAACCATTTTAAATAACCCATTTTTTTGTACAATATCATGCAGGAAGGAGGATGAAGAAAATATAGAAGATATATTTAATAAATGTTATTTATTTTTTTATTTCTCATATTCATACATAACAATATACAATAGCAATCAAATGAAATTCATATTTTCAATATCATCAGCTAATGCATCGCTTTTAACGTGACAATTGATGCAGTCTTTAATCATAGGTGGTTGACCATCTATCGTATCATAGCTTGATTCGAAATGTTTATAACATCGACGACATTCACGTATATCAGGATTCATTTGCATAGCAGGTGGCAAGCAAGCCCATGCTTCTTAAATTTGCCGGTCAGCAAATATGCAAATGAAATCAATCGGCAGACATTCGATATCTTTTGTTTCCATCAATGCGAGACGTTTTACTTCGTAATAAATCCTTAATGAACGTTGTGCAGATGCAGGTTGTTCACATAGATTTTCCAATACCCAATTCTTAAGTATTTTTACATTTTCTTTAGCGCATGTTCCATTAATCGTATGATTTTCACACATCTCCGACAATTGATATTGCTGCTGCTGCTTCAATTTTGTTAGAGATGGGCAGTCCAAAAATGTCGAGATCGACAACATTTTTAGCGTTTAATATATCCTCCAACCAACATTTTTTATCGATTCTTTTTACATAAATTTTGCTTGCACATTCAACGATATCCTCCAAAGTTTCGTTTATAGCGTCAAATGGTACGTCGCCAGATTGCCATGGTAAACCGTGATAATTATTCATCAATCAGTTATTGACTCTCTTATAGTGTAAAGGTAACCACACCCATTGATATGGTGGTTTAAACACGTAAGTCGCAATTTCACTGTCGACAATATTTATTATAGACATTTCCTTCGGCATGAACCTATTACCAGGCCCGCGGAATCCCTGCACGTCTACAACGTATTCTATTTCGCATGAAACTGATTCACTAGTGAATAACCGCTTTTCATTCATTAATTGACGCACGCGCAATAATGGTTACCTCTCCTCTCAAACCAATTTCTTTACATTTCCACTTATTTCGTGTTAACATTCGTTAACAAAGGTAGCATTAATAAATAAATAAATAATTTATAATAATAATATTTAAATAGTAATAAATCTCTCATCATCAATATCCTTGTCTTCCTCCTGTGTATTAAAATGTATAATATAGAAATGATGGAAGAAGCTAGCAGTAATTAGAAAGAGAGGATGTCACGCTTATTCTCTATGCATTTATCTATTCACGGTATTTACGAGTTTTCATGACGTTCGAACCATAGCTA
The DNA here is from genome assembly GCA_030407085.1 of Trichopria drosophilae. Classification (NCBI taxonomy): domain Eukaryota; kingdom Metazoa; phylum Arthropoda; class Insecta; order Hymenoptera; family Diapriidae; genus Trichopria; species Trichopria drosophilae. The sequence continues at coordinate 54,189,400 of CM059587.1, forward strand.
TAATTTTGGACTACTGATTCACTAGTGAATAAAGTATAACCGTGTTGTATTCATTAATTGACGCACGCGCAATAATGGTTACCTCTTCTCTCAAACCAATTTCTTTACATTTCCACTTATTTCGTGGTAACATTCGTTAACAAAGGTAGCATTAATAAATAAATAAATAATTTATAATAATAATATTTAAATAGTAATAAATCTCACATGATCCGAATAGCGTGTATTAAAATGTATAATATAGAAATGATGGAAGAAGCTAGCAGTAATTAGAAAGAGAGGATGTCACGCTTATTCTCTATGCATTTATCTATTCACGGTATTTACGTGTTTTCATGACGTTCGAACCATAGCTACAATTTTGGAGTTTGGACACGTGGGTAATGTAATTAATCATGCTCTTAACCGTTTTTTTTTAATATGTGTACAATTTACCACATCTTAAATATCGCCATACAGGTTTCGACCTGTTAATTATCCGTAGACTTTACTATACGGTAACAATGAATCTGACTTCCCATTAGTAACAAATACATACGAGTATCGACTTGCTTATAATATAACTAATTAACCTTCATTTAATATTTCCCACTTTTAAAATTTCTGAGACTAATGAGATCGAAATATCGATGTAAAAATCTAAGAGAAGCGTGTAAAATTCAAGAGTTTCTTTCTATCTTTACGCACAGTTTTGTGTCTTTTAAGTAAAAAGTTAAAGGAAGTGACAATGCTGCCATCTTTTGGTATGTTTAAAGAGATTGCAGAATCTGTGTATCGCAGAATAAAATATGCGGGTGCATCTGAAATGCATGGATTCATCCTAAGCTGCGATCATACACTTGCTGATATCAGTGGTTACGGAACGATTACAATTGAATATGAGGTTCTTGAAAATTGGCTCTAGTTGATAATTAACCTTATTATCGCCATGCAAAAGAATATGAAAGTGAAATTGTTAAATATTACCGTGCATCTACTGCAAAGCGAAAGCAATCTTGAGGACCCGGGATTTTCTATTTTTAAAATACCTATATTGCCATTACTATACATCCCTCCGAAATTAACAATTTGCAGAGTCTTTAATCATCGGCGGCGGTCTTTCCAAGGTATCATCATTCGTTTCAAAATGTTTATCAACGACATTCACGTAAATTTGGATGCATTTGCGTTGTGAGTGGTAAGCATGACCATGCTTCTTCGATTTCACGTTCTGCAAACGTTGAGATGAAATCTATAGGTAGACACACGATGTCTTTTGTTTCCATTAATGCTAGACGTTTCACTTCATAATAAACTCCCATTGACCTTTAAAGAAATGCAGGCTGGTCGTGAAGATTTTCCAGTATCCAATTTTTAAGCATTTTAACACTTTGTTTAGGGCACTTTCCGTTAAATGTATGATTTTCACAATTTATCGACAATCGATGTTGTTGTTGTTGTCCTATGAATTTCGGTAGAGATAGATAAGCCAATATGTCTAGGTCGACAACATTGTCAGCATCTAAAATTTTCTGCAACCTATATCTTTTTTTTGTCTGCACCTTTTATGGGTATCTTGTAAGCACATGTAAGGTTGTCTTCCAACGTTTCGTTGATTGCATCAAAGGGTATATATCGACCGATTCCCATCGTAGACTATGATAATTGTGTATTAACCAATCGTTTTACGTTGAAAACATACTTTACAACATCACTGTCGGAAATATCCATAATGCACATTTCCTTTGGTACAAACCGATTACCGGGTCCGGGAATCCTTGCATGTCGGCAATATACTACATTTCTAGTACCTAATAGTGATTAGCTTGTCCCCTTCATTAATTGACGCATTCTTTTCTCTCTCTCTCTCTTTTGTTATAAATCTAGTATTGCGATTTTATATGCTTCTGTTAGTATGCCTTGTTATATTAAGCTTAGTTTTAGTTTTAGTTATCTGTATGTGTGCTCTATATTGGTTGGCCCAAGAGGTAATACCTCAAGCCATAATAAAGAGAATCAATCAATACATCTCTCTCTCTCTCTCTCTCTCTCTCTCTCTCTCTCTCTCTCTCTCTCTTCTCTCTCTCTCTCTCTCTCTCTCTCTCTCTCTCTCTCTCTCTCTCTCTCTCTCTCTCTCTCTCTCTCTCTCTCTCTCTCTCTCTCTCTCTCTCTCTCTCTCTCTCTCTCTCTCTCTCTCTCTCTCTCTCTCTCTCTCTCTCTCTCTCTTCTCTCTCTCTCTCTCTCTCTCTCTCTCTCTCTCTCTCTCTCTCTCTCTCTCTCTCTCTCTCTCTCTCTCTCTCTCTCTCTCTCTCTCTCTCTCTCTCTCTCTCTCTCTCTCTCTCTCTCTCTCTCTCTCTCTCTCTCTCTCTCTCTCTCTCTCTCTCTCTCTCTCTCTCTCTCTCTCTCTCTCTCTCTCTCTCTCTCTCTCTCTCTCTCTCTCTCTCTCTCTCTCTCTCTCTCTCTCTCTCTCTCTCTCTCTCTCTCAATCATCCGTTGAACAACCTATAAAAATGATAATATTTAAACATAATTTCACCAACGTGACAGCAAACGTGTACAGGTACCGTTTATATATGAGAAAACGCTAATGTAAGTGTTAAATAAATGGTGTATGTATTACATAGTAAATGACCAACTCAAATAATTTCCATGATTTCGATCGTCGAAGACTTGGTTCTTTTATTTGTTACTGCATTACATGAGTTGGTCAATATGTAATACTTACACCTTTTACTTGGTGTTTCAAAGTTCCGATGTACTAGATGTCTATTATTAATGACGGGCAAGAGTCAATTTTGATGCACATTTTAGTCTAAACGTGATAATAAAAAGTCTCACAAACAGTCTGCAAATATTGTAAATATGTACGTGTTTTAATATGCAAAAATTATATAATTGAAATTAATCATAGAGATATGTGGTTAAATGATTCATTTAAATGCATATTCATATCCTTATCCCCATCATTTCCAAATGAATATTCTAAATAAGCTTGTTTTAGTTAAATTGTATAATGATCGTATATATTAAACTGTATCATTATTTACGAAAAAATCGTTGAATATTTACTCCCTTACATAAGAAAATATTCAATGCTTATTGAAAATGTGTTTGGACTCTCGAAAAGAAGCATGAAGTAAGATAGAACTATATAAGCTTTACAGACAGGTCATTGGCAATTTTTCACTTTTCCCTTCAAAATGATTAATGTTTTACGGAATCACATGCGCACATTTAAATAGAATTACCCTATGCATGTCTTCATGTTGAATTTTTGTTTGGTCTTTTATTTCATATAGGGTAGCAGTCTTTTTGAGTGATAATGTATGAAAACATCAGTTCTATAAACGATTCAATATCAATAATAATTATAATAATATGAAATTTTAGTCCGTGATGTGAAAACATAAGAAGTTTTTAAAGGTTAATTTATTACCATGAAAATTATTTATTGATATAAATACTTGCGTCTTTTTCTATTACACCAGGTGTGGTGGATAGAAGGATAGTCTCCTTATTCCAATATATTTAACAAAATACATATAACAATAGTATTGGTACGTAAATAACTTAGTTAACTAATTACGATTACAATGTCGAAGTAAAAAAAAAATCTGTCAAATATAACAACGCTTCGTGCAGTGTGGTGATTCAAATCATTGTTGTAAACGGATTCAAATAGTCATTCCGGTTACGCTACATACAATTTCGAATCGAGAGGTACCGTTAGTTAGTATTAAAATACATTTACGCTTGTACTTGTTTGGTTTTCAGAATGAATTTCATTCCATAGTCGTGTGAATGTTGCATCACAAAGATGTGCACACGACTCGATTTCATGTACGGGTATTCTTATAGATGTAAAAAATGGGTAGCTGATGAGAGAGAGAGAGAGAGAGAGAGAGAGAGAGAGAGAGAGAGAGAGAGAGAGAGAGAGAGAGAGAGAGAGAGAGAGAGAGAGAATGGTCGACAAGTAAAGAAGACAAAAGTCACATTCGCTATGAATAAGGTTTCCTTATGTGGGCTATTATACACGGTTCTAATGAGAACAGATTTGTTATTATCACAATGGTAAATACTTTGTCGTTTTTCGTTTTGTTTTTACATTGACAGAAAGAAATATGTAGTGTAGATAAGGTGACTTAGACCACGTAAGATGTAAGATGTAATTATACATGGACTGACTTTAAGATATAATGATTTTAAGTATTTGTTTTTAGAGTGCAGTACGTCGCGATTCAATATACATACAAAAATTAATTGTTTAAACGATGTCAATTTAATGACTGAACATTTAGAGATCTTTGGCGCGCTCACTTGTATTATAAATGGATCGAAACTTGTATTCATACGTATATGTACATTTCATAGAGATCAAATATCGTAGAAAAGGTTTCTTCAATTGTAAAAGTATGGAGACCATCATACTGGTACTAGTACGTGAAACGATTTAATATTGCGTTCAACTCTGCATCATCTGAGCATCGTAACTCGCAAACCAACTACAATGGACAAGTATGGGACCGTCTATCTTAATCTCGAGAGGAACATTGGATGATACCGAGATGGATCTAGTGACCATGAAAACTATCTGTTTTTGTTACACTCTGATTTGATTTCCGATTCATAGGATTTGACGAACAGATACTACGATCTAGAAAGAAAGATACGATGTATATCCATAAGTTAGAGGTACCGCGTCATATGTGGAAGTGACAAAGAGTGTGTGAGAGAGAAAGAGATAGAAAGATACATAGATAGATAGAGAGAGAGAGAGAGAGAGAGAGAGAGAGAGAGAGAGAGAGAGAGAGAAAGAGAGAGATTGATGTATTGATTGATTCTCTTTATTATGGCTTGAGGTATTACCTCTTAGGCCAACCAATATAGAGCATACATACAGATAACTAAAACTAAAACTAAGCTTAATATAACAAGGCACACTAACAGAAGCATATAAAATCGCAATACTAGATTTATAACAAAAGAGAGAGAGAGAGAAAAGAATGCGTCAATTAATGAAGGGGACAAGCTAATCACTATTAGGTACTAGAAATGTAGTATATTGCCGACATGCAAGGATTCCCGGACCCGGTAATCGGTTTGTACCAAAGGAAATGTGCATTATGGATATTTCCGACAGTGATGTTGTAAAGTATGTTTTCAACGTAAAACGATTGGTTAATACACAATTATCATAGTCTACGATGGGAATCGGTCGATATATATCCTTTGATGCAATCAACGAAACGTTGGAAGACAACCTTACATGTGCTCACAAGATACCCATAAAAGGTGCAGACAAAAAAAAGATATAGGATGCAGAAAATTTTAGATGCTGACAATGTTGTCGACCTAGACATATTGGCCTATCCATCTCTACCGAAATTCATAGGACAACAACAACAACAACATCGATTGTCGATAAATTGTGAAAATCATACATTTAACGGAAAGTGTCCTAAACAAAATATTAAAATGCTTAAAAATTGGATACTGGAAAATCTTCACGACCAGCCTGCATTTCTTTAAAGCTCAATGAGAGTTTATTATGAAGTTAAACGTCTAGCATTAATGGAAACAAAAGACATCGTGTGTCTACCTATAGATTTCACCTCAACGTTTGCAGAACGTGAAATCGAAGAAGCATGGTCATGCTTACCACTCACAATGCAAATGCATCCAAATTTACGTGAATGTCGTTGATAAACATTTTGAAACGAGTGATGATACCTTGGAAAGACCGCCGCCGATGATTAAAGACTCTGCAAATTGTTAATTTCGGAGGGATGTATAGTAATGGCAATATAGGTATTTTAAAAATAAAAAATCCCGGGTCCTCAAGATTGCTTTCGCTTTGCAGTAGATGCACGGTAATATTTAACAATTTCACTTTCATATTCTTTTGCATGGCGATAATAAGGTTAATTATCAACTAGAGCCAATTTTCAAGAACCTCATATTCAATTGTAATCGTTCCGTAACCACTCATATCAGCAAGTGTATGATCGCAGCTTAGGATGAATCCATGCATTTCAGATGCACCCGCATATTTTATTCTGCGATACACAGATTCTGCAATCTCTTTAAACATACCAAAAGATGGCAGCATTGTCACTTCCTTTAACTTTTTACTTAAAAGACACAAAACTGTGCGTAAAGATAGAAAGAAACTCTTGAATTTTACACGCTTCTCTTAGATTTTTACATCGATATTTCGATCTCATTAGTCTCAGAAATTTTAAAAGTGGGAAATATTAAATGAAGGTTAATTAGTTATATTATAAGCAAGTCGATACTCGTATGTATTTGTTACTAATGGGAAGTCAGATTCATTGTTACCGTATAGTAAGGTCTACGGATAATTAACAGGTCGAAACCTGTATGGCGATATTTAAGATGTGGTAAATTGTACACATATTAAAAAAAAACGGTTAAGAGCATGATTAATTACATTACCCACGTGTCCAAACTCCAAAATTATAGCTATGGTTCGAACGTCATGAAAACACGTAAATACCGTGAATAGATAAATGCATAGAGAATAAGCGTGACATCCTCTCTTTCTAATTACTGCTAGCTTCTTCCATCATTTCTATATTATACATTTTAATACACGCTATTCGGATCATGTGAGATTTATTACTATTTAAATATTATTATTATAAATTATTTATTTATTTATTAATGCTACCTTTGTTAACGAATGTTAACACGAAATAAGTGGAAATGTAAAGAAATTGGTTTGAGAGAAGAGGTAACCATTATTGCGCGTGCGTCAATTAATGAATACAACACGGTTATACTTTATTCACTAGTGAATCAGTAGTCCAAAATTATAGCTATGGTTCGAACGTCATGAAAACTCGTAAATACTGTGAATAGATAAATGCATAGAGAATAAGCGTGACATCCTCTCTTTCTAATTACTGCTAGCTTCTTCCATCATTTCTATATTATACATTTTAATACACAGGAGGAAGACAAGGATATTGATGATGATGAGAGATTTATTACTATTTAAATATTATTATTATAAATTATTTATTTATTTATTAATGCTACCTTTGTTAACGAATGTTAACACGAAATAAGTGGAAATGTAAAGAAATTGGTTTGAGAGGAGAGGTAACCATTATTGCGCGTGCGTCAATTAATGAATGAAAAGCGGTTATTCACTAGTGAATCAGTTTCATGCGAAATAGAATACCTTGTAGACGTGCAGGGATTCCGCGGGCCTGGTAATAGGTTCATGCCGAAGGAAATGTCTATAATAAATATTGTCGACAGTGAAATTGCGACTTACGTGTTTAAACCACCATATCAATGGGTGTGGTTACCTTTACACTATAAGAGAGTCAATAACTGATTGATGAATAATTATCACGGTTTACCATGGCAATCTGGCGACGTACCATTTGACGCTATAAACGAAACTTTGGAGGATATCGTTGAATGTGCAAGCAAAATTTATGTAAAAAGAATCGATAAAAAATGTTGGTTGGAGGATATATTAAACGCTAAAAATGTTGTCGATCTCGACATTTTTGGACTGCCCATCTCTAACAAAATTGAAGCAGCAGCAGCAATATCAATTGTCGGAGATGTGTGAAAATCATACGATTAATGGAACATGCGCTAAAGAAAATGTAAAAATACTTAAGAATTGGGTATTGGAAAATCTATGTGAACAACCTGCATCTGCACAACGTTCATTAAGGATTTATTACGAAGTAAAACGTCTCGCATTGATGGAAACAAAAGATATCGAATGTCTGCCGATTGATTTCATTTGCATATTTGCTGACCGGCAAATTTAAGAAGCATGGGCTTGCTTGCCACCTGCTATGCAAATGAATCCTGATATACGTGAATGTCGTCGATGTTATAAACATTTCGAATCAAGCTATGATACGATAGATGGTCAACCACCTATGATTAAAGACTGCATCAATTGTCACGTTAAAAGCGATGCATTAGCTGATGATATTGAAAATATGAATTTCATTTGATTGCTATTGTATATTGTTATGTATGAATATGAGAAATAAAAAAATAAATAACATTTATTAAATATATCTTCTATATTTTCTTCATCCTCCTTCCTGCATGATATTGTACAAAAAAATGGGTTATTTAAAATGGTTATATTTAACAAAGGGTTCATGAGTGAACATTCGTAATGACCGATGGATTTTAGACGCGGATCTGGACCGGTATACCATCTTTACGAGATATAGGTCCCAACATATTATTTAATATACTTAGAAATTACATGTGTTTCCCAAATATGGGAATGAATAATGGTGTTTAGACGCGTCTGGACCTATATACCATCTTTACGAGATATAGGTCCCAACATATTATGTAATATTCTTAGAAATTACATGTGTTTTCCGAAAGATGGCCGGTACCGATGCCGAAAATAGACCGCCAGGCCCCGAGCGGCAGAGGGTCGAAGGTACACGTGTTTTTCCAAAGATGGGAATGACTAATGGATTTTAGACGCGTCTCAACTCGTATACCAGCCATGTGTTTCGAGGGGGGGAGAGGTAGCATGACAATAATTATTCGCGCAATCAAATCGCGATATCAATTCGCGGTTTTAATTCGCAATCTTAATTCGGGAGTAATCTCGCGAGGTACCCCTCGCGATCCACCAAAACCGCGAGTGGCGCAGAACTGTCATTCCCCCTCTACTACGGTGCAAGGGTAAAGAAAGTTAAACGATACTTAACCCGAAGTATCCATGAAATTTTTTATGTATTTCAAGAATAAAATCCTCAAATTAACATGAGCCGATCAAAATTCTACTCTTTACGGCCAAAATGGTAATTTAGCCTTTCAAAGAAATATGTGTTTGTATATATTGTGTCAATTTTTATCTGTGTTTGAACGGCTTGAAAAATATATTACAATTAAAATGTTCAGAAATGCCGGAATTAAGAAAGAACATTTTATCTCTTACTATGTGCTCCTCGTGTACTGAAAAATGTGTGCACGACGAATATAGAGACTGTCCCCGTGCTGGCGGAATTTCGGTCGACTCGTTAGGTTTGTCACATATAGATTGTGAAGAAGAAATACAATTTGCTATTTGGAATAAAGCTGAATTGGAAAGAAAAGTGACCACATTGAACGCTTGTATCCAAGAGTTTGCAAAATGGGTGGCAAAAGCAATCGTTCACATACGAGTGAAAGATATTCAGCGCGAAGCTATAAAGAACGAGAAAGAAAAAGTAAGAACTTCAAATGTATTATTGCTTCACGGCGATTTTCCAGAAAACTGGGCAGTAATAAACAAGACTGCAATTCAAAGCGCCTATTGGATAAATAACCAAGTTTCTATTTTTACTGCCGTGTGTTATAAAGGGGATGAAGTTCGAAGTTTTGCCGTTGTAAGTGATAACAAAAAACACGATTCAGCACGTGCCCTTTTAGCTATGGATCATATTGTAGCTCATGCTAAGACATTGTTTCACTGTGATTCTCCTCTAGAAGATATTACGATGGTCACTGATGAGGCAGCTTCGCATTTTAAAAATCGTTACCAATTGCATGAAATATTTGTCTACCTGTGATAAAAAATGGCTATTTTCTGCCACTGGTCATGGAAAAGAGGCTTACGATGGAATTGGAGACCTTCTTAAACACTACGCTACTTCACACCATTTGAAGGCTTCCAATTTGAAAAGTATAACAAACGAAGAGGATTTCGTGAAATATGTGAAGTTATACACTACCGCTATCACATTAATCTATGTATCGCCAGAAGAAATCACCGATTTTAGGAATAAAAAACACCCGCATGGTTGATGTCCCAGTAGTTGTTGGAATTTAAAAATGCCATTTATGGAAATCTGTGGTTGCATCAGAAACCGGAGAGAAGCACTGCCATATTGCCAGATCAGCAAATCACCAATTAAAACAAATAAAGTGATTTTAATAATTGATATAATGCATGTAAATAATTGAATGTATTTCCTTACTATTAATACAAACATTTCTTGTATTTATATGTATTTCATAAACATACTTCGTGTTCAGATCAGCGATTACGAAGAAATATAGATAATTTCATAAAATTACGTTTTTAACATATGAAGGAATGGTTTACCAGAAATGATTTTTTTAAAGTACTTTATAGGTCTACGAACTTGTAAAAAAAAAATTGCAAATTTTAAAAGGTGGGGTTTTTGAGAAAATAGATATTATATTATTTCACTAAAATGGCCGCCATTTTATTATTTAACATGATAAATCTTTTTTAGTTTAATTTGATAAAGAATACATTCCTACATTAGGTGCACAAAAAGAAATATTGGAATACGTTAATTATTCATGAAAATATAGGATATTGTTGCAAGCTCCTAACATCGACACAAAACTTTTTTTCGGCAAACGGTGAAATACGGGTGGTACGTTTCGGGGTAACATAAAATATATACGAGAATATTATTTAAGTGGTGGTTTTATTTATGTAGGTCCAGCACCCGTACATAAGTATCGGCACGCTAAATCGAACGAACGGAGCGCGCACTTGTGTTTCCCGGCGTTCAGCAGCCTCGGTCGGCTGCGGCTTAGTCGGTATTTGGTAATCGCGAAAACCGCCTAAGTCCTCGATGGACCTCGAATCTCGACCCTCGAGTAGATTGAAACTCGACGAGCGCGAGGTGTGATCACACCGGGAATCTAGCACCGAATCCTAGAGTGTCTACGTCTTTCTCGATCCGTCGACGGAGAGTTCGCGGATCATCCGACGTTTCTCATGCCTGGTCAGCAATCCTTCGCCCTGGGAACCTGCTAGCCTCGACAGGTAACCGACGTTACCGTGACGACGTGGTTCCCAGCCGAAAAATGCTTACGCTTTTTGGTAAGAGTGTCGCCCCACGAATATATCGTTTGACCTTATATATATCTTATAACGCTATTGCCATACATGAATGTTAAATACTAAAATATATTTCGTAATAACTTATAATAAATGCTAATTAATATGGCTACGGCTGCCTACGACCAACCGGTCGTAACACCTCCATATCCGGAAAAATCGGCGGTCCTCCGCAGTACTTATACACCCAAATCCTAGTTGGCAGCCGGATGATTATTTAAGAGAACATAAATGACATCGTATTGTAATCGTTTCGCGTCAACAGTAGAGGTGGCTGTATCTGCTAATATACGAACATGGGTTAGTATTCCCTATTATTCGCGTGGGTGTTGGCGTAAAATGGTTAGTGTTTTACATACTTTTGAAGGTATTTCCATAATGTTCCAAGGTGAATATGGAGTGGATGGTCTGGGATGCTGTCAGCGTTGTTTTAGTCGTTTGGGCCTTGCATCCTGGCGTGAGCGGAATTTCTCCTGTACCATTCAATGTTATGGTTTGTACGACTGTATTTCCGCATATTATTCTCATTGGTTCTGGCATTGCAGCTGAGTATAGCCACATGTTTTCGGTGCGTAATTTCATCCAAAAAGTTGCTCCCTGAATCATAATACGGACGTCGCAGTTATCAAATTTACTGAATTTCATTTCAGTGATTAGTCTCACTTCACACTCTTTATTGTTGTCTGTCGTATGTACTGGTAAATCTCCCTTACGTACGTAGATTCCGTCTCCCTGTTTGCATCTTCGATAATTTTCCGATGTCAGGAGTACGTATTGTTTCCGGTCATCTGATATGCCGGAGTATTGGGAATCGCTCCTTTTTATCAAAGTATGCCCCTAGCGGCACTCTTGACACGAGGCGCCACTCCGTATGTGTCAACCTCATTGGCCCGATCTTCTCGGAGTACAATCCTGGGCTCTCCTTTGTGTATTACATCGATTTTCTTGTAACAAGCGTACGTGTGAGTGAAAATCATACGCCATTATTCTTTGGCCACGACTGATTCGTCGCTTCTATCTCCCACACTTATTTGAAAATATAGTTTCATTTATAGTACTACCGTGATAACCAATCTCCCTTCTCTTACCTTATATTACATTATATTGCATTGCATTACATTCCTCGTACACGCATTATTTAAAATTTACAGGAAATGTGACTCTAATACTGTTTTGTTCTGGGCCTAACTATTTCAATTATTTCGTATGGCCCGACGAATGTGTCGTCGAATTTCCCGTGTCGGGGGTTCTTTCTCCAACATGACACATTCGCCCATTCTGAAGTACTTGATGTTCTGTTTGCGGTCATAGTATGCTTTTCACCGATGTTTAGCCTAATTCAGGTTTAGTCCTGCTAACGTCTGTAATTCGAGGATGTTCTTAAGGTGTTCCTCTGCGTAATCCGGATATGTCATTATTTTTTCTCTCGGTTCGACGCTAGAGGGTACTCGGGCTGGTTGTCCGAATACTGGTTCGCGTGGAGAGTATTTCGTGCCCTGGTGCATGCAAGCGTTCTACGCGAGCATGGCGTACGGAATCCACTTGTCCCAGTCTTTGTAGTTTTTAACAAAACATCGAAGATATTCTATTAGGACACAATGGCTCATCTCTATGCTTTCGTTTGATAGGGGATGATAGGCGGACGTATTGTATTTTGCTATATTGAATATCTTGGCCAATTCTTTTATAGTGTCTGACATAAAGTTTTGACCTTGGTCTGTTAGTATCCCTCGTGGTGCTCCGAATTTGCAAATGAATTCGGTGGCAAACGCTTTTGCTACCGATGGCGCTGTTCTATCGGGGAGAGGTATTGCCAAAGAGAACTTTGTTAGCAGGTCCTGTATTGTGAGCACGAATTTATTTCCGGCTCGGGACATGGTAGTCGGACTCCATAGGTCCATGGCTACCTTATCGAACGCTGTCGTTGGTGTGTCGGTAATCACCAATGGTAGTCGTGTTTTGTTTCTATTTACCTTTTTGTGCTGACACTCATAGCACCGATTTATTACTTCCGTCACGTCGCGACGCATGTTTTTCCAGTAGTAATTTCGAGATAGGCGGAGGCATGTTTTATTTATCGTTATGTTTTATATATCGTTCTATATCTCGAGGTACTGCTAGTGAATCTTTGAATATGGTAATGGATAATTTCGCCTTGATATTTGCCCTAATGTTCTCCGGAATACTCAGCCACTGTTGTTTTGCCATTATGTCGAGATCGTATCCCATGTGCAATATTTTTATACCGGTTTCTTCAATTGTTCTATTTCCTTTCCTCAGACATGAATTTATGGCGCATTTCGATACTCTCTCGCTGATAGTCGGTTTTAATATCAGGGCGAACATGAAATACCTCCCGGTCTTGGTTACTACGACTTCGCCAATTGTAGGAGTGCCATCCTTTAATTTTTTTTATGTCATGATTGATTTCTCTTGCAGGAGACTTCCCACCTCACTGTTAAGGAGACAATCAGCGGTCGTGAAAAATGCTACATGGCCCTTTTCACTTGTCAGATGTTTATTTGACTTGAGATTCAAGGGAATCCGGCGTCTGTGTTTGGAGCTAATGTTCGACTGTTTCTTCAACAGTCTCAGTTGTTGAGCTTGGCAGAGGCTGATTTTCAGGCATATTTTCAGTGTCACATTCGTTTTCTGACATATTAGTATTATTATTATTATCTTTTCTCTTTTTGTTGGGTGATGCATTTCTCGGATCGGGCGAACCGTCTCCCGGTTCGGAGGGTCCCCCTCCCGGATCAGGTGATCCGTTTCCTGGATCGGAGGGTCCGCCTCCCGGATCGGGTGATCCGTTTCCTGGATCGGAGTGTCCGCCTCCCGGATCAGGTGAAAACCTTTCTTCTGATGATTCTTCGCCCACTAATTTCAGAAATGGCGTGTAATGTTCCTTTTCTAAGTGTAGATGGTACTAATTCATTGTGTTGGATACTTTAAAATGAGAGTATCGCGTTTTGATGGCATCATCATTATATGAATGACAAGTATCTTTTGTGTGTTTTTCGGTTCTGCGCAATCGTTCAATTTTCCGAATTTTAATAGAGTTTTTCGCAATTTCACCGAAGTCATATTGAGGTGATGTAATTTGATGAGTGAGTCGAATAGACAACTTCCATCCATTGCGACATCTTCATTTCGTATTAGTATCGCGTAGGGTTCGGCGCAATGTTCGTTTATCATGAAATTATACAGCGGAGAATTTTTATGTTCGTTTGTGCCGAGTGACATTTCATTGCCACCATGCGCGTCTCCGCACTTTCTATTTGGCGAGGAGGGGAAGCAGTGTGCTCAGTTCGTTCCGAACTCTCAGAGCTATCGTTGTGTGATTCATTCATTGGAATATTCCCATTCTCCTCGACAACCGGAGAGGGGGTAGTTCGGACCTCAGTGCCCCTCGGTCGTCCTCTTGATGCACTTGCATCCGTTGAAGGCAATTCTCTCTCGCTGCTTGTGCCGTATGTGCGCTGTCTTTTGTCTTTTCCCCCTATGCATTTACGCTCTCTCTCTCTCCCCGCGCTGCGGAGAGGTGGTCGTACCTCTTTTAATATGGCTCGGGCGACGAGCCGGTGTCTTTTCAGCATCTTGGCTGTCTTTACCGTCGATTAGACTATTTAATTTTTCGTCCGCGCTAAACGTTGCGGACCTACGCTCTTTACGGCGCGCCTCTCGGCAATCGCTGTAGTGTCCCGCGAGCGAGTCGCCTCGTTTTTTGTGGTCTTCTTCTTCTTCCCTCGGCATGAGTGTTGTTTTCCTTGGACGTGTGGCTCTGTTTTGTGCGTCCTTTTTACTCGTTGGTAACCGGTGTTCTCCGGTGTTCATTGTTTCCTTGTGTGTGTCTATGTTATATTCTGTCATCGTCTGAAATTGGTTTCTCGCGCTCTTTGCGCCTTTCCTCCGGTTTTCGTAATTTCTTTTTTCGACGTTTCTTTAAATTATTCTCAGTTTCGGAGCTTTCACTGTCACCTTCGTTATCATCTAGTCGTTGTACCTTAATGTCCATTCGGTAGCGTTGTTTCCAAGGTTTATTATATATTTACTTTTCTCTTTCATTCCGCACGGAGGGGGGTTCCACTGCTGTCGATTGTTGCGGGGAGACTGTATGTTTTTGTCTCGCTGTCATCTGGTTGTCCTTTTTGACACTTTCGTCTGTTTCCGGGACAATATATTTGGCCGGCCAATGGCCCATTCGGTCTTCCCATCTGACCCTATAATCCTCATCCCGATTTGCCACAAAATTTGTAATGTCTGAAATTATATTTTGGGAAACGTCGGAACCTTCCATTAGAGAATCGGTATCCATTATTACCGTTGGGGCCAAGTGCGGCTCCTCTGCCTGTATTGGCGTGGGTGGGTTTTGTATATTATTCTCCGCGACATTTTGCGCGTCATGTAGATTCTCGTGCGAATTCGACGGGTTATGTCGCGTAAATCGCCTGCCTGATCGCGTCTTCCCGGTATCTGTAAGTTTCATCGGGGTTTTCTGCGCGTCAGCTTCAATTATTTCCCAATTCCAGTATTTACATACCGAGGAACCTTTTGGTTTCCTTGGCAATTTTACAGTTCCTTTCGACGTTTCATTTCCGTTATCTGGTATTGTTGTGTCGTCGGTATTATCGTCCGGCCGTCTCATCGGTGAGTGTTATACTGGTGGATTTTCTTCCGTCGCTTTGACCCTCGGTCGATTGATTTTTGTTTTCTCAGCGGGACCAAGTTTACTGCTACTGGCGGGCTTTCTTCTTCGTCACTACCATCGTCTGGACGTTTGATTCCGTCGAGCGGGTTTCGTGATAATGCATCGGCATTCACATTACATTTACCCGGTTTATATTCTACGTCGTATTCGTAGTCTTCCAGTTTTGTTCGAAATCTGTGAATGCGTAATTTTAAATCTTTTATATTTTTTAGGTATTTCAATGGTTCGTGGTCTGTGACTATTATAATTTTTCTGCCGTATATGTAAGGGTGAAATTGTTCGACCGCGAAAACTACGCCTAGCATCTCCTTATCTCCCGTGGGATATCGAGTTTCGGCGTCTTTTAAATTTCTGGACGCGTATGCCACTGGGGTGTCCTTTCCTATTTCTCGCTGTGATAAAATCGCTCCCAGGCCATATCCTGATGCGTCAGTTGTTACTATAAAAGATCTGTTAAAATCCGGCAGGTTTAGTATGGGGGTGGAGCATAACTTTGTTTTTAACACCTGAAATGCTTCCTCTTGTTCTTTCTTCCATACGAAGGGTGTTGTTTTTCGTAGGAGAAATGTGAGTGGATATGCGATTTTTGCGAAGTCTTCCACAAATCTCCGATAGTATCCTGCCAGGCCAAGAAATTGTTTGACCTGCTTCTGGTTCTTGGGTCGCGGGAATTTTTCTATCGCTTCTAAATTTCGGGGATCTGGTTTCACTTGGTTCTCGCTAATTATGTGGCCTAAATACCCTGCTTCTCTGCACAGGAAATTGCATTTCTGGGGCTCTAGAGTTAAATTCGCCCTTGCCAATCGGTTCATAAGTCTGGTAAATTTCTTACCGTGTTCTTCCAAGCTCTTCGCGTAGATGACGATGTCATCCAAGTATACGAGCATTTCGATCCCTTGTAAACCTGATAAAGCTAGGTCCATCAATCTTTGGAATGCACAGGACCATTCTTTATTCCCATGGGCATACGTGTATATTCTTAAGGCCCATAAGGTGTAGAGAACGCCGTCTTGTGTGCGTCTCGTTTGTCCATTTCGATTTGGTGGAATCCTGATCGTAAGTCGACTGTAGTAAAATATGATGCATGCCCGCATTGATCCAAAATGTCGGTGATATTGGGAATGGGGTACGCGTCACCGATCGTTTTCTCGTTCAACGCCCGAAAATCGATGACGAGTCGCCCTTTCTTTTCCCCGTTCGGGCCTGCCTTCTTCGGTACGACCCATGCTGGTGAATCGTACGGCGAAGTTGAGGATCTTATGATTCCGGCGGTCACTTGCTCCGCCACGATCCGCTGCATTTCTTGCTTGATTATGGGGGGGGGGGGGGTGTCGGAAACGCTTCGCGCGGACCGGTACGTCTTCCATCGTGTGTATTCGATGCGAGATCAACGTGGTTGCGTTTAACGGCTCGCCTGGTAGATGAAACCGATTTGCATGTTTCGCGACGAGAGACTCCACATGCTCTCGTTCGTCGTGTAGAAATGCGCTTAAATCCATGAGCGCCAATACTTGTTTCGCCCAACTCGCATGTGTGTGAGTAGTATGGACAGTTACGCGCTGTGGCGAATGACGATCGTCGTTGATTGTGTCGACTGTTTCGTCGCTGTCGAATCTGATCTCATTTGCGATGTCGCATTCTTCCAATGCCGTTGCCGGGATATTTGTTATTACTATTTCGTCCATGGTGTTCGCGATGATTACATACGCGTATCTGTTCTTATTTTCTACTAACGCATTTCCGATATAAACGCCTTCCATTGTAACAATCTTGGGCAAAATTCCGAAATTTACACTATCAGTGATACGCACGCGAATTACTTTCCCGCTTCGCGGAGGCAGTTCCGGCCAGCAAGCCCCGGCGAATGGAAACACTTGTCCCCCAATTTGAATTGCGTCATTCCTATAGTTTATACTGACGTCATATTTTCGCAAAAATGGCTCACCGAGGATTCCGTCCTCGGGGATCGGGAAATGGTCTAATACGATTTGAGCCTCGATCGTTAAACCCTGAAATTCTATCTTTGCGCACCCAAACGTGTTTATAATTCCCTCCCCGATTCCGCTAAGTTGAAATTATACCGTACGGTCCGGATACATGTCTCGACGTAATTTCGAGAGCTTAATAATATTTATTTCCGAACCGGTGTCTACGAGGAACATACCATGGGTATAATGCAAATCCTTGCTCGATATCTCTAGTCTTGGGCATCTGGAGAACCCAGCATCCCCATAAAGTCTCATCTGTTGTGATGCTGTCGACTGCTTCCGTGGCCCACTCGATCCCGCAGTCTCGGCTCGAGTGTCCTGGGAGTTTAAAGCTTTTTGGGCTCTTTGTCTGCCTGACCGTTGGGACGTTCATTCATTTGTTGAGCGTTTTCCCGTCCGTAATTTTGTTCGGGTCGTTGGACGTTTCCCCCGCGTCTGGCTCCATTTTGGTTATACCCGCTGTAATTTCGCGGTGGGTTGTAATTCGGATTTCGCCGGTTATAATTTCCGCCGGTTAAGGTTCCCAGCCGAAAAATGCTTACGCTTTTTGGTAACAGTGTCGCATTCGCGCCTTGCTTTTTCCTCGGTCCCACGAATATATCGTTTGACCGGAACCTACCTTATAACGCTATTGCCATACATGAATGTTAAATACTAAAGTATATTTCGTAATAACTTATAATAAATGCTAATTAATATATGGCTACGGCTGCCTATGACCAACCGGTCTTCCTGAAACCATATCGTTTTTCTTCCTAAAACATAATGATATACTTTAAAAATACAGTAATGGTCATGATTAATTCAATTGGATAATTCATTTTCATACGTACCGCTTGTTCTATTTCATGAAGAAATGGTGTTACAACGTGTTGCAGCAATTCTAGGTACAATTCGCTGTTCAAGTTATCCTCTATAAAAACTGGGCCCACAATCGTAGAGCCTACAATCCCTATCCACACATTTATTTTAATTAGGTATTGCGTCTTTATTTGTATTAATTCCCTTGGATTATCACGAGCCTAGTGTCGGTAATTTTGTTTATTAGGTGCAGATTTTGGATGAACATTTCGGATGAACACTTCGGATGAACACTTTCACTTATTTAAAAATTATCAATAATTTTTTTAATTGTGGAAATTGATGGAATTTTTAAATTTTCGTATTTAATGGAAAAATGGTCTCGAACTTGCCTATAGCTGTTGTTTCCATAATACCATTTTATTATTTGAACTTTGTGAGCTGTCGAATACATAATTAATAATCGTATGTCTACAATTATTTGTTGTAAATCAATATGATCTTAAAATTTCCGGGAAAGAACCCCATTTAAAAGAAGCAATGTCATTGGTTTGTAGGCCAATATGGCGCAGAAGAGCGGCAATTTTAAAGGTGCAATAACATAATCTGGTAATTTATAATTTTTGTTTGTTGTAAGTTATTCAAATTGAAGCTATTTTGTTTCTCATGATATATCAGATATAATAGTGATTCAATTAAAATAAATTGTTTTATTTAATGACTTACAAAACTATCATGTAAAGCCATCAATACTGAGCAAATGAGATTATATGGGAGTCGTTGTATACTAATACGCAGTGGACCCATTTACTATCAATATTACAATGTTTGTCAATACTACAATGAATCATTCTCGTTTCTTCAGGTGAACACTTCCACTTATTTCAAAATTATCAATAATTATTTATAATAAAATGGTATTATGGAAACAACAGCTATAGGCAAGTTCGAGACCATTTTTCCGTTAAATACGAAAATTTAAAAATTCCATCAATTTTCACAATTAAAAAATTTATTCATAATTTTGAAATGAGTGTTCATCCGAAGAAATGGGAATGTAAGCCGCTAGACACACACCTTGCCAGACAATTTCAGCTGTCGCAGGCATCGATAAGGGCTGTTGTGAGGAAACATAGGTACGTGCCTTACAAAGTGCATACTCATCAAGAACTTTCATGTGCAGATGCACAAGAACGAATGTCATTTACAGAGATTATGATAAACTGCATAAATCGCGACCCGCTGCTTTTACACAAGATATGCTTTAGCGATGAAAGCACTTTCTTTGCAAAATCTGCACCTAACAAATAAAATTACCGATACTGGGCTCGTGATGATCCAAGGGAATTAATACAAAGAAATACACAATATCCGATTAAAATAAATGTGTGGATAGGGATTGTAGGCTCTACGATTGTGGGCCCAATTTTTATAGAGGATCACTTGAACATCGAATTGTACCTAGAATTGCTGCAACACGTTGTAACACCATTTCTTCATGAAATAGAACAAGCGGTACGTATGAAAATGAATTATGCAATTAAATTATGGCCATTACTGTATTTTTAAAGCACATCATTATGTTTTAGGAAGAAAAAACCATATGGTTTCAGCAAGACGGAGCACCTCCTAATGGTACGCAATCCGTTACACTACAGCTCCATGACAATTTTCCGAGACGCTGGATTGGACGGTTTGGACCCATCAAGTGGCCAGTCCGTTCTCCGGATTTAAATCCTTTGGATTTGTTGTGTGGTGTCACATAAAGAATGAACTGTACAAAGGTCCATTTTATTCAGATGCATATCAATCGTTTTTTTAGTAAAGAGAGATTTTAATAAACTTAAAAATATTACCCGCATGTTATTATTTGAGCGATCCTTATTGTGATTAAAATATAAACATTTCTCATTCGGCGTACAATAATATGTACTCGCATCACTAGCATCAGTGATGACAGATTCGGGTTTTGCATCCGACAAATTTAATTATTTCGGTCCTGAACAGGTCTGCCACCTTATTGCTGGTTTAAGCCGCTAAATTAAAAATACATATTACGTACATTGAGCAGTTAAATATGAAGCGGTTAATCATCTGAAGAACATACCTCCGGTTCTGTTTTAACCAGTCGTCAATAACATTCCTTTAGCAGATTTCTAAAGCACGTAATTGTTTTCACCTTCTCAACGAAATATATTTGAAATTCATAACTTTAACGTCTTCGTTAATAGCAGTCCAATTCACGCATCCCTGAATAATCCTGAAAAAAAAACATAATCACAAAGAATCGTATTATTATATTAAATATTAAATAAATTATAAATATTTGTCACTTGGCAATTTATCTGATTGTAGTGAAGTTGTGAAGTAAGTTTTTCCGAATCAGCTGATATGTTATTCCGAATCAGCATAACATCAAACCCATCAAACTACACTCCGAAACGTCCGAAACCATACCAGTCTTCCTAACCTAGCACGTAAGGCATGTTTACATGATTATACTGAAGACTTTTTTGATTAAGTAATTTGACGCGTATTAAAAAATAGTTTAATTATTAGCATTTTTCATATTTAATGCATAGATTTTTTAAATAAATCATTTTCTTAATCGTAAACATCAAAAAGTTGATAGATGTTATACGCTGTCCGTGATTGGTCGGTGGCGATAATGCATACTCTCAAGCTGGATAGCGATTGGCTGAGAGCTAATACATGTGTTCCCTTATGTTTGGTCTTGAATTATTCACCCGGTATGTACAGTGTATGTATAATTTTCTTTGGCTGACTGCAACTTTCGCAGCCAATAGTAGCTGTACCGTGCATAACCTCAACACATACATACATACTGGCATTCTCGCCAGAGCGTTCAGCTAATCACAGAAGTATATAACCCAAAACATGCATACTGCGTCCGCAGTTATTATACGCATGCGCCATAAGAAGCATCGATAATTGTGTTGGTGCTTTAATGAAAACCAAGGGATGATTTAAAGAAGCACAGAAGATTAGCAGAATATTTGTGGTCTTTTTTGGGCAAAAATGTTATTTTTTGCACTTTTTACGTATATGATTGGCTTTCATGCCCGCCCCGACCAACAAAGGCCTCGGCTACGCCGTCGCTTCGCAAACGTCGGGTGGGCAACTGGCAAACAGAATAAAAGTTATCATCTCACAACACTATTTTATTTATGGACTTTCGGCGGGGATAAAGAAAAATAGTATACGACACACGGCCAAAAACTCGGAAGCCCTGGCGGACGTTATATAATGCCTTGGCCTAACACGTTATGCCCGCCAGGAAATCCGACTTTCTAGTTACGTAATATACTATTTATATAAAGTATGGAACAAAAATATAAAAATAATATAAATAAAAATGTTTGTATAAGTATTTTTTCTTATACATTAATCAGGAACTATTCCTGTAAGCTTTCCAAAGCATATAGAGTGTCCCATTTTATGTGTCCACCCCAAATATCTTGAAAATAACGGGTTGTATAAGAAAATCTTGCAGACAACATTTTTAGGATTTTTTCTGGGCTATTCAATGGCGATCTCAATTGGATCTTGGCCATGACCCTGAAGGTCATATCAATTGCATATTTGGAAAGAGCACGAAATTTCACGTTCAGGCATAACCTTGACCATGTGAAAAACGACCTTCAAGGACTTACCTAAGTCACAATTGTTCCTTTAACGGGAACTCCTTTTTTTATTGTGGATTTGGAAAGAGCGGGATATTTTACGACCGAAATGATAGTTTATAACGTGTTACAGTAACCTTCAGAAGGTAAAATGTTGTAAATCGCTGAATGTTGGCCAATATTGAATCATACTGAAACTGTTTTTTTTCTTCGATGAATGTATTTTGTGCACATTACCAACGATAACCCCGTAAATGAACAATACCGACTGAACTTGCAACTCTTTAAATAAGTAGCAACAGTTAAAGTAACGGCGGCTCTAAAAGTTAGATTTGGCGCTGAAACCAGTGTCAATTATTGGCTACAATAAAAAGGGATCGTTAGCGATCTGTTATTAATTTGAGTTTATACCAGAGTAAGTAGGGAGATCGCTCAGTTCCCTGAGTTACACGCAACAGATTTGGTTGAAATCGATCGTCGCGCTGGATTACATTTATCCGGAACTACTTAGCGAAAAGGTGGTATGTACATCGGGTAAAACAGATGCTGCACGGGTAAAACAGAGCATCATTGGGAAGGCGCCTCGTAGCGACGTTGCCGTTTCTGCGATTGTACCGCCTGCACCCCCCCCCCCCCCGCCCCGCCACCCATATTCGTTCGGCTGTCCTCGCCGGCGCTGAAGCTTGTCGGTACTCGAGAGGGGAACGGGGTTCCTGGGAAACGTGGAAGTAGAAGGATCACCGTGTGGCCGCTAGCGAGGAGAGCGGAGCTCGCGGGGCGCGTAAGAGTTTAAAACAAATGACTGCGAGCAGAAATTTAAATACAATTTCTGGATTTAAATAAAATGTAGTTCTCTGTAGCTAAGTGGTCTAAATGTCCGGCATGTAATACACGTTTATTCGCAAACGGTGGTTCGCGTTCCTTTTTTTATTTTTTTTTTATTTTAATAATTTTTTTAAATTATATTGAATAGTAATTGAAAGAATTGGCATGATATAAGTGATAAATAAGTAAATAAATGACTTAAACAATGTAATAATTTTAAATGGAACTTTGATCATGACGTTATCATACAATTTTACGAAAAAATTTTCAACTTATTAAAAATGTACCAATGTGCGAAGTACGGTTCTAAGCATACTTTCCAATTGGTATATTACAATGATTAATTTCATTTAAAAATGTAGATTTTTGTAATATGCAAAAAATTAAATAAAGAATATAAAATGTCGTCAAACCGAATATTGGGAAATGTTTGTCGACATGAACCAATCTTTGACAATAAACAATAATTTACAAAAATTACTGTATAACTTTTATTGTTATAGTGATGATTAATGTTTTTGAATGCAATAACCATTGATTAAATGCCCCATTGGTAATTTAACTAGAAACCAAAGAAAAAATGAATGCCTTATAGTTATGCCATTTTAGTTGAAAGAAAATAAGCATATGGTTTGTAGAATGAGAATAATAAAGTATTAATAATAATAATAATAATAAAAATAGCAATAACAAACAATAATTCAAACACCTACCTCATGATTTATTATCGTATACGTTTATAACACATTACTATCATTTATTACAAAAGAATCCTTATACAAATTCCTTAAACGCCCTTACCTTAAACACTGGCACACATACGTATATGTAAATTTATTTTACTCACTTACATATATTATTATCGCATATCCACAAATTGAAAATCAACTATAATATTTGTGAATACGTTTTAAAAATAATTGAAATGGGTACCAAATATCGACTTGATATGTCTGTGCGGTATTTATATCATTTCTCATTAATTATTAATGTTTAATATCAATACAGGCAGGAATAACGCATAACTTAACGCTTTAAACGAAACGTTATCATTGCATATCTGCAATTGACGTAACATGGCTCAATGTCTCTGTCGTTTTGATGCGTGAAAGGCAAGTCGAAGTTGGGGTTCCCGTCCAGATATTCCTTTAATTATTATTTTATTTTTAATAATGAATTTATTAATTATTTTTTGAAGAGTTCTCGCTGAGAATCTCACGTTGAAACTTTATTTATAGTATTTCTAAGGTTAAAATTAATGGTTTATTTGACAAAACTTACTTACTTTATTAATTATTCTGAAAAAGTGTGCAATTGCACTGTTTAGAATTTCAGCTTCTTTATGTGCATTCGATTATTTAGCAATCGTTTTTTGTACTATCCACAGCAAAATGGACAGGTGGGATAACTAATAATTAATAATTAATGTATAATTATTTCATGTATACGGCGATTCTCCATTTCATAATCACTTTTGAGAAAGGAAATTTCATGTCGAATATTATTTAAAAGTAAATGATTTTGATTACTATCTATTACTTCAATGAAGGGTAGAAAAAAACATTTTTTAAAATATTCGAGTTTAAAATCCGTTTTACTTTTATAATGTTAATCCTTACCAACAGTCGACAACGGAGCTCAATAAAAAGTATTGTAGTCCTTTTTTACTTCAGTCGAGCGTTTGATACGGTTAACCATTCTCTTTTGCTGGCTAAGCTTCGTGAAGCAAACCTTTCAAATAATGCCATTGCATGGTTTGGGTCTTATTTGTCTAATCGTCAGCAATGTGTATTGGGACGTGATGGTCAAAAATCGGAGTGGTTCACTCTCACTTCCGGAGTACCGCAAGGGTCAGTTCTAGGCCCTCTACTTTTCTCAATCTACATCAATGATCTTCCATCAGTATTAAAATTTATGCGTCACAGTATCTTTGCTGATGATATACAAATAATGCTGCAATGTAAACCAGATCAGCTTGAAGATAGCATTAGCATGATCAACAGTGATGTCGATCGGTTTGTAAATTGGACACTAGCAAACTACCTTACAATAAATGTCACTAAAACAAAAGCTATAACGGTCGGAACAGGAGCAATCAGAGCGATTGATCTACATTCCGTCCCGAAACTGTCTGTCAGGGGCCAAGAAATATGTTGGTCAAATAATGTAACAAATCTGGGAGTGATCATAGCGGTTTATCGTGGCGTGGTCAGGTAGCCGAAATGTCACGTAAGGTCTACGGTACGCTCAGGCAGCTCAGACAAAATTCCATGGCTTTATCGAGGCCGCTCAAGATCCAATTATGTCAGACACTCATAATACCGCACCTCGATTATTGTGCGGCTGTTTATAATGACCTCGATTCCGTCATGAGTTTGAGAGTTGAAAGAATGTATAATGCTTGTATCAGATTTATTTTCGGCCTCAGAAGATACGATCACATTAGTTCCTACAGACATCAGCTAGGCTGGTTGACTAGCGCCAGCCGTAGACTTCATATAATTGGATCACTAACACACCAAATACTGGCTACCAAAAAAACTGATTATTTGTATTGTAAATATATATGGAGAGAGACGCGCACACCGATAACGTTAAGACCGGGTCATAATGTACTTCGTATTCCGCTATCTCGAAATAAAACCTATTCGAATTCGTTTATAATTACTTCATCTAGGTTATGGAATATCCTACCTAGTTCTATACGCTGTACTATATCGAATGAAGTCTTCAAAAATAAGTTGTACACTTTTTTATTAAATGCTGATAAGGATAAACGTCAGGTCCTGTCGAAACTAGAATGACTTGTAACATTTACGGGTTTTTTTATTATTTTTGTTATTAGCATTAATCTGTAACTCATTGCGGCCTATATGTATCTGTTTATTCTATTAATCCTACATATAATATTGTGCGTCGACTGCGGTATTAGAATTTGTTTTGTTTTTCTTTTTCTTGACTTCTTTGTACTTTTAATCCTATGTATTTTGTATGGTTGGCTAAGAGGTGTCTATCTCGAGCCAAAATAAATGATTTACTAACTACTACTACTTCTACTAAAAATAGAAATACGCCATTTCTCATTTTTAACTGACAATTGTTTAACAATAAAAGTTTCGTTCAAACCTGAGTGAAATATATTATATCTTTCTAATTTCATTCTCAACATTTTCTCTATCTTTGTATACAGCCAGAGAGGGAGAGAGAGATAGATAGAGAGAGAGAGAGAGAGAGAGAGAGAGAGAGAGAGAGAGAGAGAGAGAGAGAGAGAGAGATAAAGAGAGAGAGACTACATTTTCTATATGATTCAGTAGGACTCGATCGGCCTGCTCATAGTGGGATTAACGCTGCCTAGACAATGAAGTGGTTAAGCAATAAATGAAAAGTGCCCTTTTTTCTGGAGATTCACTCATACAACTTAATTGAATTCTGGCTGTAACAAACAGTAGTTTTCGATACAAGGGCGTGTGATATTTCGCCGTGCCCAATAATGTATTTTTTGTTCCGATTATCGTAGGACTAGATAACTCGCGGCCGAAGGTTTCGCCCTAGGCCGAGAAATCGAGTTTTACAACCGGAGGTTCAAAAAAAATATTCATTTCAACGATTTTTAAAGGAAGGATCTAAAAAATCCTTTTAAAGATATAAAAGCCATTTTTTTTATAGGTGGACAGTTTTTAAAATTTTGAAAAAGTTACAAAAAATTGTTGTGTTCTTTATACACCTAACAATATTATAACAAACCTGGGGTTCGGCGGATTTATATGTCAAATACCGAGTAAAAATTAATCACAAAACGAGACGATCTCTGTTAATTTTGGTCGTATGGAAATTGTTTATTTTTTTCTAATTTTAAAGCGAATTTCTAGCTCTACATGGCTTTTTCATGAAAATATTTGTATTTTCATTTCTTACGACTAATAAAGCTCAAAAACTTTCAGAGGCATTAAAATGTACATTTTCAATTGCGCAACATGAGTAGACTGATATTTTAAAAAAATGGGAGTCGAACAAGAAGCGGGAGAGGTATAAAAGGAGTGTCGAAATTTGTTCGCTCATCCCCCCCCCCTCCCCCCGCCATCACTAATGAACCTGGGAATGGTTCCATTTATTGAGTAGATTTTCAATTCTTATGTAGTAAATACAAATGCATTTGTCTATAGGGCGCGAAGTATAGGACTGTCATAAACGTAATCGCACATAGCAGTAGAAAAAATAACTACATTACATACAGTTTTTTGGGGTTTTATTTTTTTCCGATAATGCACATGCTATACATGACTTTCTTTCGATCTGATTTAAAAAGTGACATTTTCCACAAAATTCAAGTGATAAAAGTAAATGACTGATAAAATAATGAAATTATATTACTTTTTACCGATAATAAAATCAATAAACATCTGGAATAAGGATTAGGCAGATAGTAATTGATTTATTAACTCCTCCCAATACATATTGCAAATTAATATGAAAGTCTGCCCAGATGTCTTATTTTTCTGTTTTCTACAGAGGCGGGGGGGGGGGCATTATAGATGCATGTCGATCTATTTAACTGTTTCGTTCTTTCATATTAATTGCTTAACGATAACAAATATTACCTGAACCATGTCGCGCAATTAAAAATGAGCATTTTAACGTTTCAGAAAAATTTGGAGCTTTATTACCAGTAAGAAATGAAAATATAAATATTTTGGTAAAAAAGCCACGTAGAGCAAGTAATTCTCGTAAAAATAAAAAAACATTGCTTATGACCAAAATTAAGCGAGATAATCGAGGTTGACAAAAAATAAGGCCCTCGGCTTAGAAACATTTAAATGTATTTCATGGGATTTTCCTTTTTGCGATTAATTTCGATTTGATATATAAAATCGCTGAAGTGAAGGTTTGTTATAATACTGTTAAGAACATGCAGAACAGAGGCATTTTTTGAATTATTTCAAAATGTTAAAAACTGCCCTAGTGTAAAAAAGGAGTTTGAAATCATTCTAAGGATTTTTTGGATCCTTCCTTTAAAAACTCGCCGAAATAAGTATTTTTATCAGCCTTAGTACAATTAATAATGAAAAATTAAACCAATTTTGAAAAATCTGTTTTATTACAAAATCTCTACACATATATTGTCATAATGGCGAGTATTTTATTTAATAGTAATGAAAAAAAAACAGTTTCAAAATTTTGTCGATATCACATAACAAAAACAAATATTTCATCTCTGCTACTGCAATGTTGTCCAATAGTTTCAGTGCCATTGTAACTAACCTTATTATGGGGAAAAACGATAATCATGTAATTTGAAAATCATTGTCGCAAATATCTCGGTTCAAAAAATCAATAACTGCCCAAAAACAAATTTAAAATGAGTGCCAAAATGACTCAAAATTCCAGAGCATAGAACCTAAAGCAGAACCATGTTGCATTTTCGGTTTGATATGAGTACTACAATGGTTCTTACTTTATCAATGTAAAGAGATGTGTGTTATAGTGTTGTATTTGAATTAATTTTCAATTACAAATGAGATACGGTAAGTCTGTTATATTATATGTAAGAAATTAAAATAACTGAGCATATATGTATGCGCGCCAGTGTTTACGAAAGTTACTACATCCAAATGTCGGCTTTCAACAAAATACGTCATTTTCAATAATTTCATATGATATACTTAGTTCGTACAGAAATTTGAAGATAATTATTGTTTGTTCTGAGCATTGTATAGCACGAAATATACTAGTCAGGAGACTGAGAACATAAAGTGGGGAGCGGATTACTCTTGATTCTTACTAAAAATGGTACATGCATGTAATAGCTGACACTAGTTTTAATTTATCTGATATATCTTAGTAATTATACATAATTATTGTAGCAGGGCAGTTTTTCATTAACTACGATATGTACCTTTTATAAAATAGTAGTTTTCGATACAAGTGCATAAAAGTTTTTCTACGAATATGAGGGTTGTCCGCATTTACATTAGTACAAAAAACATTTTCGCACATGCGTCGAACAATATTTTTTTATGCAAGTGTACTTAAAGTGTACCTAAAAAATGTCAAAAATGCGTAAAGCTGCACTTTACGCACGCTGTACGCAAAAAACAAATAGTCATTTACAGGAAATATAGGTTAATGAATTTATATAACATTACAAAAACATGCTCAAAACGTTTCAAGTCAACAATGCTTATAGTAGATTTGTGTAATGTTTTTAAAATGTTACAACACGAAAAGTTTCGAAAACATTACAGATACGTATTATAAACATTGCAGATGTGAAACGTTTTTTCAATATTACGACCGCTTTTTCCTAGAAACGTTACCAAGTAACGTGGCCGATATATTTCCGCTATATTTCCGTTACATTCTGAAACTAAGGGGAAAAATATGTCCGTTATGTTTCTGTTATCATTCCGTAACGTAACTATAACTATTATATAATAAATACAACTATTACGTGTGCGATACTTTCCTGTTACATTTCTATAATGAAACACATTTTAGCAAGTTACGTGTCCGTTATGTTTCCGTTGTATTTTTGTTATGTAACAAAGCGCTTAACGTTGCGTTTCTGCGAATAGCTAAAACGGCCATGGTTACTACATTTAAAGATTTCCGATACGTTTCCGACACATATCCGTTATGTATCTGAAATGATTTCAAATTTTCGCGGAAACGTTTCTGAAACGTTTCCGATGCATTACAGACAATTCCTGTGCTGTATGGGTTCTTTTTTCAGACATCTGTAAGACATCAATAATAAAGTACAAATTTTATACAAATAATTACAAATATTTTATTGACTGTGTATATTTTATTTATACCTTATTTCTAATTTTTAAAATTATTTGACATTACAGATGAACATATTTGTTTATATTATGATAAAAACATTTATATATAATCTTCATAATTTACATCAATCACCTCTAAATAATTCTAACAATTAATCAGCATTCCTGGTAGTTGAAGTTGTTGCATTATCATTTATTATGATCAAATTGTCGCATTGACTCTATGAAATTAGCATCTAAAATTGCTTGTAAATCCATCCAGACAGAAATAACGCTAGGACTCACATAATTGTTGGCGGATGGCATTTCGTATACGTACGTTTCAATGAACGTCCAAATACTCTTGTATCGTGATATGGTGAGCTTTGAAACAGTAATCTACTGCACTTATAAGATTCATCATTCTATACTTCGGTTCATTTATATACACGTATGTTGATGAATTTTGTAATTTTCCTACAACTATTATTAACGGCTGCATCGTTAAATTATATTTCTGCAGTTTACACATTATAGCGGTGAAGCGGCCTTCCAGATCTGCAAGAACCTACAAAATTTAAATAGTAACTCATAAATAACATGAAAGTCTTTATAAAATTTAAAATAAATAAATAAATGCTAATAACTATAATTAAATAGTTTACTTTGCTTTCAATATTAATTTTTAACCAGAACAAACATTTTTTAAATTCCTTGATATCGTAAATAACATTCACATTGTTTGATTACTTCCTATGACGATGTAATTGTATATAATTTATTTATTTACAATTAAATGCGTTGTTACGTATGCAGGGTTCTGCATAGATCCCGCATTCGTATTATAAATGATAATTAAAAATAGAGTTAACGCGCAATAGATATCAGGTGTTTCGACGAATCGACCACCGTGATAGTGCCTACTTGACATTCATCGACGAAAAGAATGTCATCAGTTAAATGTTTTTGTTCTTAAAATCTCCGATGTGCAACGTCCCTTCGTAATCAGACGCTGCACATCCGGAGATCATATAACTCGACTTGGTAAGAATAACAAATAATTTTAGTTAAATAAAAACAACCGCCATTAGTAGTGAAGCTATGGGAGTTCTGCGCCATCCGCGGGTTGGGTGGATCGCGAGGGGTACATCGCGAATTAAGGTCGCGAATTAAGACCGCGAATTGATATCGCGATCTGATTGCGCGAATAATTATTGCAAGGCTAATTCTCCCCCCTCGAAAGCGCTCGTTTCTCTCATTCGAAGCGTGCTTTTTTTTTTAGTAGCGTCAGGGAGGTCTGCACTATGTCGACCACCCCGACGCTATTAGATAAAGCACGCTTCGAATGAGAGGTAGGAAAAACAGACCTATACTTAGGTAACATATGTGTTTTTCCAAAGGTGGCCGAAGATACATGTGTTTTTCCAAAGATGTAGGAAAAACACATGTAACATATAAGTATAGGTCTGTTTTTCCTACATCGTTCTTTCGAAAGCGCTCGTTCTAGATTCCCATATTCGGGAAGCACGTATAACATCTAAGTATCGATCTGTTTTTCCTACATCTTCCTTTCGAAAGCGCTCGTTCTAGATTCCCATATTTGGGAAACACATGTAATTTCTAAGAATATTAGATAATATGTTGGGACCTATATCTAGTAAAGATGGTATACGAGTTGAGACGCGTGTAAAACCCATTAGTCATTACGAATGTTCACTCATGAACCCTTTGTTAAATATGACAATTTTAAATAACGCATTTTCTTTTTTTTTGTACAATATCATGCAGGAAGGAAGATGAAGAAAATATAGAAGATATGTTTAATAAGTTTTATTTATTTTTTTATTTCTCATATTCATACATAACAATATACAATAGCAATCAAATGAAATTCATATTTTCAATATCATCAACTAATGCATCGCTTTTAACTTGACAATTGATGCATTCTTTAATCATAGGTGGTTGACCATCAATCGTATCATAGCTTGATTCGAAATGTTTATAACATCGACGACATTCACGTATATCAGAATGCATTTGCATAGCAGGTGGCAAGCAAGCCCATGCCTCTTCAATTTGACGGTCAGCAAACATGCAAATGAAATCAGTCGGTAGACATTCTATATCTTTTGTTTCCATCAATGCGAGACGTTTTACTTCGTAATAAATCCTTAATGAACGTTGTGAAGATGCAGGTTGTTCACATAGATTTTCCAATACCCAATTCTTAAATATTTTTACATTTTCTTTAGCGCATGTTCCATTAATCGTATGATTTTCACACTTCTCCTCCAATTGATATTGCTGCTGCTGCTTCAATTTTGTTAGAGATGAACAGTCCAAAATGTCGAGATCGACAACATTTTCAGCGTTTAATATATCCTCCAACCAACATTTTTTATCGACTCCTTTTACATAAATTTTGGTAGCACATTTAACGATATCCTGCAAAGTTTCGTTTATAGCGTCAAATGGTACGGCGCCAGATTGCCATGGTAAACCGTGATAATTATTCATCAACCAGTTATTGACTCTCTTATAGTGTAAAGGTAACCACACCCATTGATATGGTGGTGTTTAAATACATAAGTCACAATTTCACTGTCGACAATATTTATTATAGAAATTTCCTTCGGTATGAATATATTACCAGGCCCGCGGAATCCCTGCACGTCTACAATGTATTCCATTTCATATGAAACTGATTCACTAGTGAATAAAGTATAACCGCGTTTTATTCATTAATTGACGTACGCGCAATAATGGTTACCCCTCCTCTCAAACCAATTTCTTTACATTTCCACTTATGGGGTTATATTCTACAATGCGATCATGTAAAATTAAACTATAAGCAGAACTGTTTGCAGGAAAATTTTCCTTTGATTCAAATTCGAGTCGAACATCGACGGGTGCATGTTTTAAAGTTCATTCTGCTTAGAGCAATCAATAAAGATTAATGGAGCTTTCTCTAAAAATATTGATTTATTCAATACCCATACAGCACAGGAATTTTCTGTAATGTATCGGAAACGTTTCAGAAACGTTTCCGCGAAAATTTGAAATCATTTCAGATACATAATGGATATGTGTCGGAAACGTATCGGAAATCTTTAAATGTAGTAACCATGGCCGTTTTAGCTAGTCGCAGAAACGTAACGTTAAGCCCTTTGTAACATAACCAGAATACAACGGAAACATAACGGACACATAACTTGATAAAATGTGTTTTATTATAGAAATGTAACTGGAAGGTATCGTACACGTAATAGTTGTATTTATAGTTACGTTACGGAATTATAACAGAAACAAAACGGACATATTTTTCCCCTTAGTTTCAGAATGTAACGGAAATGTAGCGGAAACATATCGGAAACGTAACTGGGTAACGTTTCTAGGAAATAGCGGTCGTAATATTGAAAAAACGTTTCACATCTGCAATGTTATGTATCAAGTTGGAACAAAATTGTATATAATGAGAAATTATTTACCTTAATTTTTTTTTAATAGAATTTAGTTAAAACTAGCAAAAAATGCTAGGATGACTTAAAATTTCAATACGGAAATGGAAATATTAAAACAAGGAAATTATAGTGGACCGATGCAAAAATCCTGAAGATGATTTCCAATTTCGCTGAAATTTCTGTGACGCGACGACGACACGGAGATACAAATACGCACACAGAAAACTTTTAAAAAGCTAACAGGAAAAACAATTTGTAACACTTTTTTCGATCCTTGATCCTCCGGCAATTGCATATTACATGAATCTTTCCTTCACCCAAGAAATCACCAAACTATCCGCAATTAAGAAATTCATCATCTGAAATAAAAATAAAATTGTGAACGCAAAATATACCTAAGAACGACTAATTACCGCGGAAGAAAATGACACAAATTTTATTTTGATTTATGAAATTTACTTATTTTATGTATCTCGTTACTTTTTCTTGTTTGGCGATTTTATTTTGAGGTTCGAGCGTAACTGACAAAAAATTCTCGCGCATTTTAAAAATCAACAAACCCTAGCACCCACGTTACTAACCACAGATTTGAATGAAACAATTATACCTATAAATTTTGTGACAGTCTCGATCGAACATCAAAAATATATACACATTAAACAGTTCTAAGAAAACGTAAAATGATTATAGTTAATTAATAAAAATAAAACTTTTGATGTATATCCTTCGGCTGTAATATTTATATTTTTCTGCATCAAGAATTTTGTTTGGTGACTTCTTGGACGATGGGAGGCAGATGGTGTAGGATCAGGGATCAAAAAAAAAGGTCCAAATTGATTTGTATATCGTTTTAGAAATTTGGAATGAAGTTTTCTGTTTTAGTATCTCCATGCCGTCGTGTCAAAAAAAGTCAGCAAAATTCTGAATCATATTCGGGATTTCTGCATCGATACATTGTGAAGTTTAGTATCCCTTTCATTTCCGCATTGAAATTGTAAGTCATCCTTTAATTTTTATATAGTTTGAAAAATTGTAATTAAATTGGATAACAAATTAAATAAAAAAAATGGTGGACGTGAGTAATTTTTCATCATATACAATTTTGTTCAAACTTGACACATTTTGTACATAAAATGTGTAGAATCACTTTTGGCGCAAGTCTGTATACAATAAATTGTATATTTGTAATATACAATTTGTAATCAATTTTTTCACTTGGGAAATATGTCCGTTATGTTTCTGTTATCATTCCATAACGTAACTATAAATACAACTATTACGTGTACGATACCTTCCAGTTACATTTCTATAATAAAACACATTTTATCAAGTTATGTAACGTTACGTTTCTGCGACTAGCTAAAACGGCCATGGTTACTACATTTAAAGATTTCTGATACGTTTCCGACACATATCCATTATGTATCTGAAATGATTTCAAATTTTCGCGGAAACGTTTCTGAAACGTTTACAATACATTACAGAAAATTCCTGTGCTGTATGGGTATAGGTTTACCAGTAACATTTTTATTATAGTAACTGGCTTGAAAATTGATATACATATCATATAATAAAGAAAATAGATTATTTGCAATATCAAGGTTTAAATTATCATACGGATAATATTTTGAATTCAAAAATACTTTAACATTACTAATGTTGCAGTGATCAAACAAACTTGCATTTCTCGCCTTGTAATTTTTTCCAGCCGTTTGGAATCCAATAATAATATATCGTGGCTTTTCTAGTTGTGTTGCTGTTTTTACAGACCACACGTGGGATGATGTTACCGGCAATAGAGGATATTCATAAAGTTCCCGTGTACGGAAACTTAAAGATATGCAAGAATCTTTTTCAATGAAAAGCAACAGCTGGATCTTTTCCCTATCACCCAACGTGACCAATGGAACTGACCAATCTATTTTATTCATGTCAATTTTATAATTTTCGTCAACATTTTGTATAATTGCATTATCATTATGTTTAGATTTTGTTAAA
This sequence comes from Trichopria drosophilae, assembly GCA_030407085.1. Lineage (NCBI taxonomy): Eukaryota > Metazoa > Arthropoda > Insecta > Hymenoptera > Diapriidae > Trichopria > Trichopria drosophilae. The sequence goes on from CM059587.1 coordinate 54,224,459, forward strand.
ACTAGTTCATGCTTCGCATTTACAATTATTTTACGATAATCTTCAGTAAATCCGAGAATCATACTCAGAGGCATGATCACATCAAAATAACCATTATCATTTGTTATCTTTAGATTTGAACTAGATATCCAACCTGCATTGATTAAAAAGCGTTCATGATTTGGTGTGTAAGAAGGATACCCCTTCATCAAGCTAGTAATACCAACATTTCTATTTCGATCAATTTCAACTCCATTCAACTCATACCGCGCCGCATCAAATAAATGACAAATTGCGTTAGATGTTAGATTAGTATTATTTGCTTTAGTTCCATAGGGTTTGGTCAACCTTCCACTAACATGTATCAAACTTTTACATGGTAAAATACATAAATCTTGATGTTGCAGTACAATGCGAATTTCATCATTTTTGCCAAATGAACTTGTATTGTAAGATTGATGTGCATGTACCTCATAATGAGCGACAGATTCGTCGAAAACGCCTGGGTTTTGAATGCTGAGTATTGGATCCTCCATTATTGTTATTGTGATAACGTGCGATAAGCAAGCAAATACAACAACGGCAATGACAGTTTTTATTATTCACTGTTTGATATTGTGGTAATGATGTAACTTGAGTCCCAAGCTTTTCAGAAATAGAACGTTTCGACGTGTTAACGTCTTGCGAATTTGATGACGACTGATATGTTTTGTCTATTTAGCAGTGATATTAAAACACCTACATGTCATACTGAAGAAAGGTTATCAAATAAGTTTCTGACTTTACTGATGAGGAATAATCACGAGAGAAGTGATATCATTGATACAATTTATGGTGTTCGCATAGAAGGTGGTCCTACAAGAATCGGCGATTCGACAATAGAATTTAAGAATAAAAATGTCATTGTTAAGGATCACAAATTTGCTATTACTGAAGGTTTGCTAGAGTTATTATTTAAGAAAAAAGATGATATCGCTATAATCGATTAATCTGATTTAAACAATTACAAAAGTATTAATAAATTTTCGTAAATATTTCTTGATCGTAGTAAAATACATTAAAATGATTGAGTTTCTTGGTTTTTATCGGTCACCATACAATTAGATGTTTAAGAAAAACATAAACCTGCAACTAAGTACAGTTACAAGATTTAATTAAAAATTGAACGTTTCGTCCTTGAGTGCGCATAGGACTTGTCAATAAAGTTCTGCGCCTCCATCCTTAGACGTTCAAAAAAGTTACTAAATTTTGAATTTAACAATCTGTTAAATGTAAAAAATTTAGAAAAGTCTCAAAATGCATCCGGATTTGGATGACACGTAGAAAAGAAGCAAAAAATACGAATGTTTCATCATATGAAGAACATATAACCTCGGGCAAATTTTGAACGATATAAATTTCGTTTAAAACCACCCAGAAGTCAATAACGTCCTTCATATGTACAAACAATAACACATTTCCCTTGCGAAAATACAATTTTGAAAAAAAATGAAAATACACAAGCCGTTTAATCGTTCAAAATTTGCCCGACGTTATATGTTCTTCATATGATGAAACATTCATAATTTTTGCTTCTTTTCTACGTGTCATCCAAATCTGGATGCATTTTGAGACTTTTCTAAATTTTTTATATTTAACAGATTGTTAAATTCAAAATTTACTAACTTTTTTGAACGTCTAAGGATGGAGGCGCAGAACCTTATTGACAAGTCCTATGCGCCCTCAAGGACGAAACGTTCAATTTTTAATTAAATCTTGTAACTGTACTTAGTTGCAGGTTTATGTTTTTCTTAAACATCTAATTGTATGGTGACCGATAAAAACCAAGAAACTCAATCATTTTAATGAATTACAAAAGTATACTTACCTTAACTAATGTCCATAGGAAAGATTGAAATCAGGAAAAACCTGTTCGATATAATGCTACCCACAAGTATCGAAACTATATCAAAGATATATTCAAAGATGTTCCGAAAAAGGGTGGTAATTTGCCTGAATACATGATTGCTGGACAAAACCGTAAAATTTATTACGTGCATTGGGATGATCCAAATGAACTTGTTGATCGTTTGCGCCGTTTAATAGCATCGCAAAGTGGGGGTAATTCGAGTCTTTCGAATGAAATTTTATCGATCATTGAGGAGTTGCGCGAAGCTAATATGATCTATTAATTTTGCGATAATTACGTCAGTATCATAATGAGCATCGATGTATTTGGACGTTCGTCTCAACGAGCACGGAAGCAAGTAATTCAAAGTGTTGAAATTTCTACAGACGGTTCTTATGATTTTAAGAAAAGAAAGTTATGTAATAACCGAAATCCGACGGATTCGGATGATGCCTTACTTTGAAAATTAAACAGCAAAAAGGTTAGCAGTGTAAAGGTGTAATTAAAAATAATGAGAATATTGAATATTTTGAAAAAAGTATAAATAAAATGCAACAAGATATAAATAAAAATTACAATGAAATAGAAAAGAGGCGGATTATATCTTCAGATATCGGAAATCATCCCAGCAAACCAAGAATGATTGAGAAGCATTGAAACTTTCAATACTTCTGAATCCTATTTCTGTATCCTTCATTAAGAATTAAGAAGCATAGCAAATTTGAAGTTTTTGTTTTTAAATTTTTTCCTCTTTGTATACAAAAAATTTTTTTTTTATTTTTAATTTTATTATTATTTTTTATTTAATTCAAATATTTTTTTAACTTTTTTGAGTTAATTTAATTATCTTAAAAGGGTTGTTCTCAAGCGGTCACCTATCCAAGTAGTGTTCCCCACCAAGAATACTCGACTAGAAACAACGATCGCGCGCGACACCGACCACTGGTCTACCACTGTCGATCACTATCAGTAACGTAATATGACATTTCTGTTACACGTTAAAATGTTTAAAAATTCTTAATTATCTCAAAAACGGCCAGAGATAACAAAATATGACAAAATTTTGGAGGCTATCAAAAGGAGGGATGCCATTGAGTCGGTTAATGCGTACATAGGAACGAATTTTGAAAATTAGCAAAATTGAAAATTTTCAAAATTCTAAAATATCTCGAAAACGGCAAGAGATAAATAAAATCTGACAAAATTTTGGGGGGTGTATCGATTGAGGGGATGACCTGGATTCGATTAATTCATACATGCAAACAGATTTTTGAAATTTGCAAAACTGAAAATTTCCAAATTCTCAAATATCTCGAAAACGGCAAGAGATACGTAAAATCTGACAAAATTTTGGCGGGTCTATCAATAGGGGGGATGACCTCGAGTCGGTTAATTCATACATGTAAACAGATTTTAAAAATTTGCAAACCTGAAAATGTTCAAAATTCTCAAATATCTCGAAAATGGCAAGACATGAGCGAAATCTTGATAGTAAAACAATTTAAAAATGTTCATACTTCAGGAATACTCTGGAAGGATAAAAGCACTCGCATCACACGACTCGATGAAGCATTGAGAAGATTTTAAAATTAGTCCCACAAATGCCTCTAGGAGTATTCAAAAAGAAGTATCCATAAGCATTGAAAATATTCGCATATATGCTTCCAAAAGAATAAAGAAGTATTCACATATAAGAAGTATTGAGAAAAAGTGAAAAGTACTTACCTATATACTTCTATAAGAATTGAGAAGAATTCACGGGTACTAGCGAGCAAGCAGTATTTAAACACATTGAAAATATTAACGTAAATTCTTCTCGAAGAATTACGAAGCATTCGCAAACGATTCAATGATAACGCATTGAAAAGAATTTACAATTAGTTCCACCAATGTTTCCAGAAGTATTGAAAACCATTCGATTTATGAAATAAATTTGTAAATATTGAGAAGTATTCAAAATGAACGGATCAGTTCTAATTGAAGTATTCAAAACGATTAAATATAGAGAAGGATTCACAAAGTGACAGAAATAGGATTCCCGTTCAATGAAATGAATCATTTTCAATTCTTCCCAATCATTTTTGTTTTGCTGGGATACTATTGAATTACATCAAGAAATAACTAAACATACCAATAATTTAAATAAAAATAATTACACGCTTAGCAATCTTACAAATAATGTCACTGTCTTAGAGCGGAAAGTAAAGAAAAATAAAGATGATTTGAATAAAAACTAGATGCCTTCGACCCGGGTGCCTACAATTTTGGCTAAATTCGTATTGCAGTTCCCTGACGAAAGGCTGATGCTTCCGGGAATATTCCCATTTTAACACTGCCAGGAAAGAAGACGGCACAGGGTAGTTCTAGCATCGTTAGGTTCGAGTAGTTTCTATACATATATTGTAACAATATCTTGTTCCTTAAATAGGGTGAATATGCCAATGAATGGACGGTTAAGCATTTTTCACATATTGATCGATTGTAACTTTTGAATTCTTTTATAAAAATTCAATTATGATACCACCATTAGAATCGTTAGACTCTGCTCTTTATGACCGTGTAGTTCAACCTTTGATTTTATTTAATTATTAACCTCGTCTTCATACGTTTGTAAAAAAATCCGCTAAACCCCAATGAATAGACGGGTTAAATCAAATGGGACGTTTTCAGTACCAGTTTTGGATGGTTTTAAAACATTGCTTTGATTTTACAAAATAATAAATACTGGAAGATCAATAGTACTGTAAATATTGTTTTGAATGTTCAAAGAACATAAAAATATGTATTTTGTTGCATGTTGTGCACCATACATTCATAAGAAATAGAAATGTGTAGAAAATCGTCCATTCATTGGCATATTCACCCTATATTAAAATTGAAAATGAGCATTTTCAAAACTTCGACCCTGACCGCAGGTCAGCCGAAGCACTGATAAATAAGCACGTTTTGTTCACACTGATGCTTAAAAAAACGCGGTTTAGTCGAGTTTTTGACAGGTCGGGTGGCAGGAAATAAATTTTGTTATATGTGGGATACTTCGGTTTCCGTTCTTTACGGCATTATCGTTGATTTTACGAAGAAATGAATCAAACCTTTTTTGTAGAGAATTCGATGTTCTATATTTTTTGTTTGAAACATTTTTTTGTAGGATTTGTATTTTTTGTTAAAAATGGAAAAAACGTGTTTTTTTGAGCGTTTTTTTGTTAAACCTCCCTATAATATAGTAGGCATTGTCTCCAAAAACTAATCAGATCTAAGTTTAGCCAAGAGAAACCCAAATCCGTTTGTACTTTTTAAATTCGTCCTGCCAGTCGCGAGATATCGCGTATACAAAATTTTGCCCACGGACGGACGGACGGACGGACGTACAACCTAACGGACACCAATTTTTTTATTGTTGCTTTGGGTTCCTTAGGGCCTGAAACGTCGACATTTGATGAAAAACTATAGGGTAATTTTTTGACGGGAACTGACCAAATTCAATACTTAGCCAGACCTATGGTCTGGGTCGAAGTAATAATGGTTTGATTGATAGTCTTACGGTAGATATTGCTAATATAGAAGGAGACTTGAAAAAACCTATGACATAAGGGAGAGTAGTACTGTAGCTCATGATGCTGAGAAATTAATTTTTCTCCTAGAACAAAATGTCAATAAAAACAGTGAAGCCATAAAGAAGATTAATGCAACAACTGATGTTATTTACGGAAGAATTAATTAGTTGGGCTGAAAAATGTGAATAAATTAACTATCTGCGACAATCCACCCAACAGTTTTAATCAAGACGTTGCCTTATCTGTTTAACAACAATGACTTCTAAAGAGAAGAGAGAAGTCGTGAAGGAGCATCATAAACCAGCAAGAAAAAATTATACAAGACGGCGAGGAGATATTCGCGGATTAGATGAAACTTGACAAGCTGATCTTGTAGAAATGACTCCATATTCAGATGAAAATAAGGGTTACAAATACTTGTTAACTGTCATTGATGTATTCTCTAAGTATGCATGGGCCCGCCCAGTAAAAAAAAGACTGGTGATGACGTCACAGCTGCCATGAAATCGATATTCGAAATGGGTCGAATTCCAGAAAATCTACATACCGATGGAAAAGAATTTTATAATTCGAAATTCGAAAATTTAATAAAAAAAGGTGATATCAATTTATATTCTACATACAGTAATATAAAAGCATCAATTTGCGAACGCTTTAATCGTACATTGAAAAATAAAATATGGCCACAGTTTAGCCTTCATGGTAATTATCAATAGCTCCATATCTTACCAGACTTGGTTAATGATTATAACAATAGCACACATCATACTATTAAAATGAAGCCGCAAGATGTTAAGACCATGAAAAAGAACTATTGGAACGTGTGTATAATGTAATTGTGAACGAAAAGATTCATCCAAAGTTTAAACTAGGTCAACAAGTTCGTATTAGTAAAGGACCCCGCAGGAAATCATAGGAAAATGGCTCTCAGTCGAATGTCTTGAAACTGGGGGCAAATAATAGTTCACATTATGTAGATCAAAAGTGTCCTTAGGCCCGAAGTCCCTAGATGGCTAGTTTTTTAGTTACAGCCAGTTGAAACTGCCAATTTTCGCAAATTGCAGAATGGTGATCCTCGAATCTTCGGTCGAGCGCACCTTATTCTAAGTGAAGTACAGTCAAGGAAATAGATATATAATCTGTCATTATATGCAATCTATATACAACTTTTTTAAGTTATATATAGTTATATGCAATCGATATATATGTATAAGGGTGGCCGATTTATCTGAAGACATCGAAATATCTCGAGAACTATGCACAGAATCAAAAAAGTTGTCGGATGAAAGTTGTTCGACACGAAGGGGGGCATCCAGTGATAATTAAATTTACCCCCTCCCCCATCCCTGGACGTGGAGTGGGGGCAAAAACAATAAAACTTAAATAGGAACCCCCATTTTTTATTGCAGATTTGGATTCTCCGGAAAAAAGTACACGAATTTGACCTAGGAGCTATTGCATTTTGGTTCACAGGTGGCGCTGTAATCGATAAAAATCCAAATTTATCCGAAGACATTGAAATACCTCGAGAACTATGCACAGAATCAAAAAAGTTGTCGGATGAAAGTTGTTCGACACGAAGGGGGGCATCCAGTAATAATGAAATTTACCCCCTCCCCCATCCCCTGGGGGTGGAGTGGGGGCAAAAACAATAAAACTTAAATAGGAACCCCCAGTTTTTATTGCAGATTGGGATTCTCCAATATTGACAATTTTCGCCCGCGTAGCGGATATGGAATACGGTCATTCTAACAAAGCCGGGAAAAAATACATTTAGCGTTACCCACGAACAACGACGTGGACGTAGTATTTTTCTGTTCCCTTTGGGGTGCTTGTTTTACGTGAGTCCCCTTGCCTCTCACTCTCTCACTGTTCACTTACTTGAGTAAGTGTTCGAAATGTTGACCTTCCACTTCAATGCATTTATTTATTCTTTCTTCAAATGACTTTATACATGATAGAATCATATCTGCAGAAATTTCTGCGCAAGCAGTTCTTATGCGTTCCACCATGTTTTCACGAGTCGTTGGTACTTGTTCATAAACCTTACCTATTAGGTAACCCCATAGGAAGAAATCCAGAGATGTTAGATCAGGTGACCTCGCAGGCCAATTAATGGGGCCACCTCTACCAATCCACGTACCATTGTAATCACGGTCTAGTATTTCCCTTGCTACTCTTGAAAAATGTGCTGGGCAACCATCATGCTGAAACCACAATGTCCGTCGGACGTCCATAGCAACATCCTCAAGTAGTAATGGTACTTCTTGTTCTAGGAAATCTCGATATTTTGTTCCATTCAAATTACCTTCAATGAAATAAGGACCAATGAGTTTATTTCCTATGATTCCACACCAAACGTTCACCTACCAAGGACGTTGATGATTAACTTGTCGTAACCAATGGGGATTTTCTACGCTCCAATAATGCATATTATGCCTATTGACGCCACCATGGTTCGTGAATGTAGATTCATCTGAAAATAATACATTAGCAAAGAAATTGTGGTTCGTTTGCATTTTTTGAAATGCCCATTCACAAAACAACACGCGGTTATGAAAATCATCGCCATCTAGTTTCTGGTGCAGTGAAATGTGATATGGGTGAAACTTATGACGATGCAATATTCTTTGAATACTGTCTCTGGAAATGCCGGAATCGCGATGTAATTGTCGTGTGCTTACATGTGGATTTTGGTGAATAGCTGCTAGTACAGCTACTTCGTTAGCTTTTCCTGTAACTGTTAATCTTCGCTTCCTTTTTTTCATTTGTACGCTGCCATCAGAGTGAAAGGCATTCACAACTTTGTAAAAAAAAAGAACGCGAGCGAGCATTATCTGGAAAACGCTCAGCATACAACGCAACAGCATCGTCAATATTCCTCTTACATTCACCATAAATAAGAATCATTTCGATTTTTTCGGGAACTGTAGCAGGATTCATTTTTAACTTGCAATTCGATTTAAGCAATGAAGGATAGACAAAAAATAGTCACGTAAACGGAAAGTTGTTATTCTAAAAGCAAAGTGACCTCCGACCGAATTACTACCAATACAATGGACTTCAAAAACAGTCTTGCACTGAGAGACCGTGAATACTAAATTTTAATATGGGGATTAGAAAGTCGCGATATCCATTTACTTCCCTTCAAGAAAGTAGAGAAAAATGTAGGTGAACTGGTTACGTGTGACTCAACTTATGTATAAAATGATATGCTACTTTATTTTCGAGTTATGTCGCCCTCTAGCGTTATGTAACAGAACCGGCGCCGGTGATGGCCGAAATGCAAGCGATGTACATGTATGAAACCACGTGAGTTCTCTCGGGGTCCGGTAGATGGCGACGAAATCCCCAAATGAAGTAAGAGTTTCGTTTTGTTTAATAGAAGCTGGTTTGACCGTCAATGCTCAGCTTATTTATTCTCATTTCGGAAAAAACATACAGAGAGAGAATGAATGAGCTGAGTGAAGGGACATGACGCGTTTTTTAATGGATTGCGTGATGTCCTCTTTTTGTTTATTAAATAATAAATTTAAAACCTAAAATGTAATTTTATTGAAGGTAGAAAACTTATTTATAAAATTGCTTCCATATTGTATGCACAATTTTTATGTAATCAGTTTTGATTTTTAATATGAAGAATATCAATTATTCATAATCTTAATTTTTCGAATGGACATTATTAAAATTTCATATTCAGAATAACAATTTTCGCAATTGATATTACTAAATTCTAATATTAAAAATTCTAATATTAGAATTTTTAATATTAAATTTTCATAGAGGGATCAAATTGTCCCTATTTGCCCCCTGGATGCCCCCCTTCGTGTCGAACAACATTCATCCGACAACTTTTTTGATTCTGTGCATAGTTCTCGAGGTATTTCAATGTCTTCAGATAAATTTGGATTTTTATCGATTACAGCGCCACCTGTGAACCAAAATGCAATAGCTCCTAGGTCAAATTGGTGTACTTTTTTCCGGAGAATCCAAATCTGCAATAAAAACTGGGGGTTCCTATTTAAGTTTTATTGTTTTTGCCCCCACTCCACCCCCAGGGGATGGGGGAGGGGGTAAATTTAATTATCACTGGATGCCCCCCTTCGTGTCGAACAACTTTCATCGGACAACTTTTTTGATTCTGTGCATAGTTCTCGAGGTATTTCAATGTCTTCAGATAAATTTGGATTTTTATCGATTACAGCGCCACCTGCGAACCAAAATGCAATAGCTCCTAGGTCAAATTGGTGTACTTTTTTCCGGAGAATCCAAATCTGCAATAAAAACTGGGGGTTCCTATTTAAGTTTTATTGTTTTTTCCCCCACTCCACCCGTAGGGGATGGGGGAGGGGGTAAATTTAATTATCACTGGATGCCCCCCTTCGTGTCGAACAACTTTCATCCGACAACTTTTTTGATTCTATGCATAGATCTCGAGATATTTCGATGTCTTCAGATAAATCGGCCACCCTGTATATCATTGGTATATAATTACATAATATAATTACTTTTATTTACCTATTGTTACAACTGTACGCTACTAAGTGTGTTTTGCAGACGTGCACCCACACACCCGCTCACCCACACACACACACACACACACACACACACACACACACACACACACACACACACACACACACACACACACACACACAGACACACACACACACACACACACACACACGCAAGGAGGGCCACAAGATTGAGGACTGCGTAGCCAAACATCGGGCAACGCAGGAGGTTGGAGCACAGACCAACAATGGCTAAGGTGCTCCAAATAAACCTCAATCACTGTGCGGTGGCCCAGGACTTGATGCTTCAACTGGTCAAGGAGGAGAAGGCCGATATCGCCGTCATCAGCGAGGCTTACCGGGACCTTTGTAAACCGAGCTGGGTGAAGGATTCCACCAGCAAGGCGGCCATCTGGGTGTGTGGGAATCTCCACATATCCAATAAGATGTCCGACCCCCTGCCCAGCTTCACGTGGGTGGAGGTGGCTGGTATAAGACTATACAGTTGCTACCTCCCTCCCAGTCTTACCATCGACGAGTTCCAAGGATCCCTGGAGGCCATCGTCGCCAGTGCAAGAACCTCCCGACTCCCGTTAGCGATCGGGGGGGACTTCAATGCATGGGCGACGGAATGGGGTAGCGCGAAGACCAACCATCGAGGATATGCCCTCATTGAGGCCTTCTCGTTACTGGAGTTGGAGATTGCTAACACGGGGGGAAAGCCGACCTACTCCAAGGCCGGCAAGTCCTCCGTAGTCGACCTGACCTTCGTCGACCCAAAATTAATGGGGGACGGGTTGGGCTGGAAAGTTAGCGACCGATACACGGGCAGTGACCATCAAGCCTTGGTGTACCAGCTCCAACTGACCGGCAGACCAGTAGGAAAGGTGCAGAGTGCAAGCAAAGAGAGATGGGCACCGGCCACCTTCGATCGGGAAATGTTCCTCTACAGCTTGGAACAGACGGAGGTGGAGGGAACAGCAGAGGAGAGAGCCCGATGCCTCTCCCGAGCCATAACAGCGGCTTGCGATGCCTCTATGGCCGTGAAGACAAATCCTCGCGGCCGACCCCCAGTTTACTGGTGGAACGAGGAAATCGCAAATATCCGCCGAGAGTGCCTTCGGGCTCGAAGGCTGCACCAGAGAGCAATCCATAAGCCCCGGTACTACCAACTGGCCGCGGACTATGAAAGAAAGAAAAAGAGGCTCAAGATTGCCATCAAAGCCGCAAAAAGAAAGTGCTGGCAAGACTTTTGTGAGGAGGTGGACCGCGATCCCTGGGGGCGACCGTATAAAACGGTCATGAATAAGATCAAGCCCAGGGGACCCAACGCACCATCATGTCCATCCTTCCTTGGCAAAGTCGTCGGCCATTTATTCCCAGAACAGCGGGAACGGCCGATTGGCACTGGCCTGATGGCAATTGCTGGTGCAGCCGAGCTGCCAGATGTTACCGAAGCCGAAGTAATGATGGCTGCTAAGAAGATCTCCACCCGTAAGGCCCCAGGAATGGATGGGGTACCTGGAATGGCAGTGACGATCGCAGCGCTGAATGTGCCAACCATCTTCACATTGACATTCAGTGCTTGCCTGAAGGAAGGATGCTTCCCGGCGCAGTGGAAGGAACAGAGGTTGGTGCTGCTATCTAAGGGAAACAAACCCCCGGACGACCCATCCTCATTCCGACCGCTCTGCATGCTTGACATCTCCGGGAAGCTATATGAGAGGGTTATCTGTGCCAGACTGGAAGCAGCCATCGAAAATGCCGGAGGTCTTTCCGAAAACCAGTTCGGATTTCGGAAGGGGCGCTCAACCATCGATGCAATCAGCCGAGTGAAAGCAATAGCCACGGATGCCATCAGTGGCAGCCGAAACACCAGGTGCATGTGTGCCATCATTGCCCTGGATATACGGAACGCATTCAATTCGGCCAGGTGGGATTGCATCATGCAGGCACTCGAAGATCTGAAGGTGCCTCTCTACCTAAGAGAAGCCATCTCAAGCTACCTAACAGAACGAACCCTGTATTATGACACCGATGACGGCAGGCACTCCTACAACATCACGGGAGGCGTGCCACAGGGTTCGGTTCTGGGACCCTTGCTCTGGAACGTCTTATATGACGGACTGCTCAGGCAATCCCTTCCAGACGGGGTGTCCATGGTAGCTTTTGCAGACGACCTTGCACTAATCGTCGTCGCGAAGACCATCGATGAGGTGCAATTTAGCGGAGATGAAGCTATCGAGGTAGTAGCTAGGTGGTTGAGCAACCATGGGTTAGATCTGGCGGCTGAGAAGACGGAGGCGGTGCTCATCTCTCGAACGAAGAAAAGGGTATACGCCACCTTCACGGTGGAAGATAGGCAGATCAGGACGGTGGACACTATTAGATATCTTGGAGTCACTCTAGATGCGCGGCTGTCGTTCAAACAACACCTAATGAACGCAGGCGCAAAGGCTTCCAAAGTGGCTCGTGCGCTCTCCAGCATCATGCCCAATATGGGGGGGCCGAAACAGCCGCGACGGTCCCTGCTTTCATCGGTAGTAAGCTCCGTTATCCTTTACGGGGCACCGATCTGGGCTGATGCCATGAACATCCATAAGAGCTACGGAGCCACCTGCCGGCGGGCTTATAGAACAGCCGCCCTAAGAGTGGCCCGTGCCTACCGTTCTGTATCGGACATCGCTCTCTCGGTGGTCGCGGGACTCCCTCCCATAGACCTTCTTGCTATGGAGAGGGCAGCAGTACACCGCGAAGGCAGGTGTATAAGGCAGGACATCGCCGACCAGGAGCCGAACCACGACAAATGGTCCATGAGGACCATAGAAGAGTGGCAAAAAAGATGGGATTCAGCGGAGTCGGGGCGGTGGACCCACTGCGTCATCCCAGATGTAGCAAAATGGACGGGCAGACAACACGGATACACCACCTTTCATCTCACCCAGGTGCTCACCGGGCACGGCTGCTTTCGCAGCTACTTACATCGTTTCCGCATTTACCAAAGTGCGGAGTGCCCGGCATGCCCTGCTGTCGACGAAGACGTGGCCCATGTCCTCTTCCACTGCCCGAGATTTGCAGCGGAACGGGAACAGTTCCGGATCTCGGTAGGAGGACCACTAACACCTGAGGGCATTGGGGAATGTCTGCTTGCCTCACAAGAGGGATGGGACGCGGTGGTCATAATCGCCACCTCCATCATCGATAGGCTGAATGCCATCAGAAGAGAAGAAGACGGAAGAGGCAACAACATCGCCCAGACTTGAAGAGCCAAAACATCGGCGGAGGGCCTACTGAGGCAAAGACTGCCCCCCTCGAAGTAATGCCTTGCGGCGGTTTCCGAGGGGGGAATCACAGTCTGAGCGGAGGTGGTTTTAGCGGGTGGGAGCCCCGCACTCCTGCTGGCACCGGCTGGCAGGGATGGCTGGTAGAGCTTTCCATCGTCGCTTCGGAAAAAAAAAAAAAAAAAAAAAAAAAAAAAAAAAAAAAAAAAAAACACACACACACACACACACACACACACACACACACACACACACACACACACACACACACACACACACACACACACACACACACACACACACACACACACACACACAAACACACACGCGCACGCACGCACGCACGCACGCACACGCACGCACGCACACACACGCACGCACGCACGCACACACACACACACACACACACACACACACACACATCTATATATATATTTCCCACACCTGTACAAATTCACGGTCTTTACATGACTGCAAAGTAGGTGGAAAGGTGTCAATCGCCGACCGGCCGACCCATGGAGCTTCTGCGCATGTGCAGCGGACTTTTTGCTGATTTTGCCGCCCGCCGGGCTTTTTGTTTTCCGAACGAATGTCCACTTTCATTTCGGAGCGTGTCCTGTTCCTGGTTCCGGACCTGGCCCTGGTCCTGGTACTGGTACTGGTCTTGGTCTTGGTCTTGGTCTTGGTCTTGGTCTTGGTCTTGGTCTTGGTCTTGGTCTTGGTCTTGGTCTTGGTCTTGGTCTTGAATGACATGACCGGCGTGAGGAAGGCCGTGAATTTTCTTACAGGTGTGACAAAAAATCGGTCGACGAGAGTGACCCTCGCTTCAGCGAGCAGCGCTTCTTTCCTGTTGCTCGGCCCCCTCATCGCCCTCGCTGCAATGCCTTTGTTTCCGCCCTAGATACGAAAACTACTAACATATATCTCTGAACGATATACGAGTTACATATTACATAGATATAATTACGTGACATCCATTTTTTCCTGCAGTGGAATTGAGAATGTTACACATTCTTGTATTCGGAAGAACAGTTTTGTGATATCCATCTTATTCAATCAATTGTCTTTGCAATTTTAACACAGTGCAACGTAGCAGTTTTTGTCCATAAACAGCTTCTTTTTTAATTAGAATGTTGCTCTGATTGTAATTTATTTTGTATTTTCAATTATATTCTTTTAAGTTGTTTCTTTCGTACACAGCCATTTTTGCTCAACTAACTTCCTAGCAATTATTTTATTTGGCGTCATGTTTCGCAATTTACTTACCTGCTTTGTGTGTAATAATCGATATCAACCGAGGCTTATGAGGCGAATTAAGTGCGAGAATAATGTCGCTAAACGAGACATTGCAATCTTGCGTCGTGATAATACTGGACTTCCAGCTTTCGAAGTGAACGATCAAACAAGATTGTGTATGAATTGCGCGCGTGCGTGCGTGCGTGCGTGCGTGCGTGCGTGCAACACACTCTTAGTAGCGTATAGTTGCAACAATAGGTAAATAAATGTCTGTATATTTTATTAACATACTAATTATTATGTATAGGGTGTATCGAATTTTTTTTTTTTTGCTCGCTATGATTTTAAATTAAAGTGTACTTCGAAAAAAGCTCAAAAAGAGGTTGTAGACCTTTTTGCAATGTATACCGACGGAGCACCCAGCCCTCAAAAATGCCATTTTTCACACTTTTTTTATTTAAACCCTTGTAACTTTTGCCCGTTTTGACGAAAGTTTCTCAATTTTTTACATAGAGAGCCCACACCTATATGAAAACTATCCCACATATAATTGGATTTAGATATACCATACTGAACCACAAAAAAAAATGTCGAAAACTATTTTTTCGCATTTTCTTAATTTTTTTTAATCCATACATTTTTCTTCACACGCGAATGAACTGAAATTTCATATTCGGGTATTTTAGGGGTTGCTGATGATGAATCCGTTGTCAGATTCATCATCAGCGACCTCAAAACCCCGAAGTACCTACTTTTAGCCAAATCATGTAATTTTTTACAATTTGGCGCCGTCAGATTGATCCATCATTTTGAATTTTTGAAATCTGGTAACTGGTTTGTAATCAGCCACCCCAAAAATACTGTATTATACGAGATTTTACAAAAATAAGTTGAATAGTTTTTGGAGTAAGAAATTTTGAATGAAGAAGTGATAATTTTTAGCTAGTTTGCTTATATTTTATAATAACATTTGTCAGTTTTCTTACATATTAATTTTATACAATAAAATATGTTAATACAATGAAATTTTGGTTATTCCAATAATGACGGAGAAAAATTATTAATTTTAAAGCAATTTTATGTCATGTAACTAAGGATTCTGTACAACAAAATCTGCTTTTGTATTGTAAGAAGGCATAATTGACCTAGACTTTATTTTTCCAAGAATGCGCATTTGTCGAGACTCATAACCGCATACAGATGTTGAAGCTTCTGTCACCAATTTTATATGTCTTTCGGTGGCTTGCGAGTGGCATGGAATATCGAGTAACATTTTGAGTTTCACCGGGTTTGTCATGATTTAAGTCCTTCAATTCATCTTCTTCAAAATGTTTCAAAAAAGGTGGTTCCGTGACGGAGTCCCACTTAATCAAGTCAGTATAGTCTTTTGCGTTGAAGTTGATTTCCGGAATACGAAAAACTCGAATTTTGTGATAATTTGATTCTTGTTTAATCTCAATATGTCTACTTTTCACAATTTTATTCATCGCATTTACTCTTATATCCAAACGCTCGTCAACGATCATGGGAAGTAGTATATTTTCTGGATGACTATAAAATGCATTCCGTTGAATAACAGGGTTAATAACTTTTCTGACTTCATCTGTAAGACAACGAGATAACACTACAGTTTGTAATAAGTTATATGGGCCGTCAAAACATTTCGAATTTTTTCTTATAGAAAACCAAACCGGGACGTAAACTTTCATCACAAGATGGACTAGATTGACTAATTTACTGTTTGGTTTTGCAGTTGATACATATAATCTTAAAATACGATTAGCTGTCGTCAACCATCTTGCATGTGAAATCGACCCCGGATTTCTATTCGCTAAATCTTCCGAAACTTTTCCGTTTGTTACAGATATGCTAATTTCTAACAAATATTGCTGATCTTTGCTCAAATTGTTAATATCAATATTAGAAAGATCAGCAGGCATATCAATGACTTTGAATTTTACAATTGACAGTGTTTCACAATTCTCTATTGCTTTGCCGATTGGTCCTGCCGTTGTTTTCGGACCAGTTGTGCGTCCATCATAATGCTGGAATAAATGCCGCAGAAGTAGTTCATTTGCATGAATTTGACACACAAACCAGTGTAATGGTCTGCATAATTTTTCCTCCATTTTGCGAATAACCCCATTCTTATAACCTGTATTAACTGGTGTGCCATCACATCCTACAGCAGCTGAATGATCAACATAATATTAATTATTTCAAATAAAATGGTATGAATAATTGAGAAGTTAAAAAAGTGTATAACAGATAATTGTATTTTAACATTTAAATTGAAAAAAAGAATTAGAAATATAAATTAACTCTTTGTGGCATGCATTTTCCTTTACATATAAAACTATTGAAATTTATTATTACCTGGGGTATTCAGTGTTGCTAACTACGAATCTGATTTTGAAAATTCAAAATACTTTAAGATGGTCGACCCAAGTGTACAAAAAATTTTAGAGGAATTTTTGCAATAAAAATATATAACGTCTAAATATATGCTCTATTTTACATTTTTTCGAATAAAAAGAGGTATTTAAAAATGAAAATTGATAGATAAATATAGTTTTGAGTAATTGAGTAGGTATCCTAATTTACATTTTTGTTTGTCACGTATTTATAGACGAAAGTTCAAAATAGTATTTTATGCAACAAGGGCGAAAATTTCGATCTTCGTCGAGTACGAAGTTTACCGCGCGAGCGGAGCGAGGGTGACAATTCCACGAGACGCAGATCGATATTTCGCCCATGTTCCATACGATATTTTGGGAGCGTTCGGGCAGGTCGGAATCGGTGGAATCGATTCCCAATCGTGTCCCGATCGTGGCCGCGAGTTGAAAATATACGTCAAAATCCCGTCTTTTCTGAGACGGTTTCAAGACCTCACGATTGCGAACGCCTATTTGTCATCACAGTGACATGTTGTTTTAAATGTCGGCATTTTGACGTATATTTGCAACTCGCGGCCATGATCGGGACACGATTAGGAATCGATTCCACTTGCCCGAACGCTACCTTTTTAACACGACGTGCGTAGAACTCGATTTTACGTACATGAAAATTTCGCCCTAGTTCGTAAAATTGAATTTTACGCATGGAGTGTTAATAAAATAATTTTGAACCATATTAAATTCAAGGCTATTCCATGGCTTACAATCTCGTCTGACAATGTTTTCCAATCGATTCAGAAGGGACTTCGCTGCAGGTTGGACATAGTAAGGTTATTTACTGACAACTTTTTGGCGGGTAATTATTTTGACAAGTTTTTGGTGCCATTCGAAAGCTAGAGAGCAAACCTACACTCCTATGAAAACGTTTTTGTTTTAATTTCTGGAAAAAAAAATCAATATTTTGATCTAGAAAATTAATTTTTATATATAGTATGGGCTATAACTGTTGAATTACTTAACTATTCATAAAACAATGTTAGAAAAGACTGTAGGTCATAAAACTATCTTTAATTTGATATAATGTTTCTACCTAATTGCATGCTTCTTATTTGAGATACCGACGAAAATGTAAAGACAACTCTTTAAAAAAAAAACGAATAAAGGCCAAAAAACGTATTTCTCGAAATCCTATCCTTAAAAAGTTGTTTTTATGTGATTTGCATATTTTGGTTGCCATTCTTAGATCTTCTATTTTAAATTTTCAAAATCTGAATTAAGAGTCATAATCAGCATTCCTTAAAACCCTAGTATACCAAATTTTATAAGGTTATTTCTGAAAGATTTTTCAATAATGCATTTATTAATTTAGAAAGGCCATTCTTTAAATTTGTTTATTAATTATCAACAAATTAACAATAATTTTAAAAACTTTGCAGATGAATTTGGATATTGTAACCCAGAAATATAAAACTACAAACAAACAGGATAAAAACTACTTTGAATTCGCAAAAATTTTGTAGTAATTTGTGACATTAAGTTTCGCCAATTATGTCGTAAGTTGATAATGTTTTATGATGATATCGACGGCTCCCGTTCATATAATATTATTTGAAATGTCAATTCAATATGAAATCATCTGAGAAAACGGTGTTATACAATTTTATGTAAAATTTCAGAGCAATGAAAATCTTCCGGAAAAGACAGTGCAACATAAATTTATCTTTTACCAAGTTTTCCTATTAACCTACGCGTCCTGTCAAATTTATGTTGCACTGTCTTGTGTGATACATTTTTCTTGCTCAGAATTTAACATATAAATCGTATAACGCCGTATTCTCAGATAATTTCGTGTTGGACTGACATTTCAAACAAAATTATATGAACGGGAGCCATCTATATTTGCTTAAAATAAATATTACCTATGTTTTCTAAATCAAGTTTCGACTGGATAAAATAATTGTATATGGCCATTAGTACATCATTTGCACTGCCGGATTCTGGGGTAACGTGGCAGAGATAAGCTTCCTTTGGTTCCTTTAAGATAGTGATGTGTTCCTCATGTTTTTCTAAACGATAATATTTGTTTCCTTTCTTCTCTTGAAACAGTGTTTTGTCTTTTCGACCATCAAAGAAAATAGCATTCTTAACATTGCAGTCAATATCTGCATGTGTCAATGACTCATGAAATCTTTTCTGCTCCCGCACAATTTTGGATTTGTCTATAACATGTGACGTGTCAGAAGGTGTGATGATTCCAAAATCTTGAAGTACGGCGTTAGCAAGTATACATGCATTTCGTATAGACACTCCTGTCCTGTCAATTGCCATCGCAACATTAGCTAACTTTACTCTCATTTGTTTTGTATCGATTTCAGATAAACTCTACAATAAACAATATTATTAGTTAATGTTAGTATAGAACTTTTTTTTTCATTTACCATAGATGGAGATTCATTGTTAAATATAGATCCAGCATCAGAATTAGGTTGCGAACTTGGTTCAGATACAGAGTTTGAGTTTTGTGACTGAGAAACATAAGTATTATTTTGTGACGAGTGTTCCATACATTTCATGGATCGCTTAGCTTGAAGCATGGTTTTTTGTCTCGTTGATCTTTGATCCTCTAAAAAGTCTCTCATTTTGAGAGAAATTTTGGCATTGTCATCACACAAACAATCAACGTCTTTTGGACATCTACATTGGGCAATTTCGAATAAATTGCTTGACAACTGTAAAAATTCGTTGATTTTATTTTTTGCCGAATCAGAGCCCTTTCTTTTCTTTTGGTGTTTCATAATCTTGTTGAAAATATCATAATAAGATTTAATTTTGTTGATGATTGATTTCATTTGTATTGTTGGAATACAAAGTGACATCCAAATATTTTGCAACTTTTGAGCAATCATATTTTGTATTTCATAGTCAGATTTTGTAGTGTTTCGCGTTTTTAAATATAAAAAGTAATTTATAACGTCACGAATAATTGGAAGGTGAGTCCTCGGAAGAATAGCAGGGAGCAGAATCCGATTATGATCTGGCACTCTATGAACTCTTGTATTCATTCTAAGTCTAAAAAGTATAAATTGTTTAAATTTGTACAAAAGATCTTGTGCGATCTCATAAAATTAATATAATTAATCAATAACAAACAACTATCGATCACTGCTTCCTGTAATTTACTCACTCTTAAAATAGAAATATTGTTATAGTTTATACGACCGTATTTGATATTGCAATTTTATAATCTTGTTTAAAACCTCCAACCTCAAAATGAATAAATTATAACAAAAATAATAAGAATGTGCAAAGGAGAAAGTACAAACACTTGTAATTTGTAGCTTGCAATGTAGTAATTTTCTCCTTTTGAGGTTAAAGATTTTACATAAACTTGTCAAGTTACATTATTCGATTCGAATACACAAATTAATGTTTACACTATACATTACTCACTAATTATGTCACATACAATGCGGAAAACATTCGTTTGTCTACAAAATCAAGCGGAGAACCCCACAACTTTAAAACACCAAAAAGTAAACATACAAGTTCCAGCGTGAAAGCTTACTGAAAACATTTCCGAACACACCCGCAATCGTCTCCCCCAATCGTACCCATCGAAAGGTTGGAAATTTCGAGTCTCCAAATCGAGTTCGAGATCTCGAAACCTGTCAGCTTGCGATGCATCCGACGAAATTCCGTAAAATCACACAGGTTACAAAAGTTAAAAAACGTAAGTGCGTTTATTAATATAAATAGTAAATAGTGTTTAAAATAGAAACAAGGCTCATTAATATAATTTCGCTATTTCGTCGGGTAACTCGTGAGCTGGCAGGTTTCGAGATCTCGAACTCGATTTGGAGACTCGAAATTTCCAGCCTTTCGATGGGTACGATTGGGGTACGATTGGGGGACGATTCATTTAAATCGAACGCAAGCATTGATGACAGAAATTCATTGAAAATAGTTAAAGTATTCATGTTTTGAGTGTTTTGACTTTGACACTACATTTGAACGGCATCTTTCGGGCTCTCAAAGTTTCCAACTTTGGCCACCAGACATCGCATCAGAGCCACTTAACATAGAGGGACTCTAACTTAACAGGGCGAATAGGTGAGATAGCTGATCAAAACGCGATATTTCGATATTCTCGATTTATATTGAATTTTAGTAAACGTAAGCGCAAACATAAAACTATCTGCTTTGACCTCTAATCTAATTATGCTTGTCGCATAATATTCTTGTATAATATAAAGTTTTCGGGGTCGCTGATTAATCTGTTACTACTTTTAAAGGTTGTTCAAGACGGGTGGAATCACGATAAATAAAAGCCAACAATTTGATCGGACAACAACTATTAACTATTTTATTTCGATCCTGTTTCGGTGACGATCGTGTACGTCATCGCGTAAGCTAACCTTCCGTTCGAAACTACATAATCTGTCACAAAAATATATTCAGTTTTCTCATAATTACCGACCTAATGGTTCGAACGCTAATCGATGTATCAATATCTAAAGTACAAACTAATCGGAATCGTCACAATTGAGAAGGGCTTTTACATATAATTACCTAACAGGTCACCTTCATTAAATAAAAGAGGTACCCCCATTCGGGTGTGCAATGGCGTAGGGAAAACCACCTTGATGGGAAAAAACCTACGCCGGGTACCGCAGTTGATAAAACATCGATTCAGTTCGCAACAAAGATTCAAAATGGCGGATCAATCCGACGGCGCCAAATTGTGCAAAATTATATGATCTGGCTAAAACTAGGTACTCCGGGGTTTTGAGGTCGCTGATGATGAATCTGACAACGGATTCATCATCAGCAACCCCTACAATACCCGAATATGAAATTTCAGTTCATTCTCGTGTGAAGAAAAATGTATGGATTAAAAAGTATTAAGAAAATGCGAAAAAATAGTTTTCGACATTTTTTTTTGTGGTTCAGTATGGTATATCTAAATCCAATTATATGTGGGATAGTTTTCATATAGGTGTGGGCTCTGTGTAAAAAATTGAGAAACTTTCGTCAAAACAGGCAAAAGTTACAAGGGTTTTAATAAAAAAAGTGCGAAAAATGGCATTTTTGAGGGCTCGGTGCTCCGTCGGTATACATTGCAAAAAGGTCTACAACCTCTTTTTGAGCTTTTTTCGAAGTACACGTTCTCCAAATTTTGTTGAAACTCTTCTAATTTTTTAAACGACATATTCTTTTGCTGGGTTCAGTTCTGCTAGTTTCATCGTTGGTAAAAATTTCGTTGTTGCTGAATTCAGTGTTTTTACTAACGCTGCCGCTGTAGCTGCTGCTGCTGATGATGATGATGATGCCATTTTGATGATATATATATATATATCGTATTTTAATTTCCGACTGAAGTTTGAAATCGCCTGTTAATATTTGTATAGTTTCAACTCAATTTTTTAATTCACGAGTTTTAACTTTTAGATCTCTTGAAGACATATATCGAGTCACGTTATTGATGAAAAATACTCGACTGCATCGGCATTTATAGTAGAAACCCCACCTTACACGAATTAGAAATTGGGAAAGAAAATATTAGACGAATAGAAAAGTACAGTTTCAAAGTTTCGTAATACGAGGAGAATGCTTAATTTAACTCCAAACGCGTTTGGACTTGAATCGTTGAAATTTGGGGGAAAGTGAAAGCAGGTCAATATGAAACGCGGGTCTCTCAAAATGCATCAATG
The DNA here is from genome assembly GCA_030407085.1 of Trichopria drosophilae. Lineage (NCBI taxonomy): Eukaryota > Metazoa > Arthropoda > Insecta > Hymenoptera > Diapriidae > Trichopria > Trichopria drosophilae. The sequence continues at coordinate 54,247,018 of CM059587.1, forward strand.
TCAAGGCACATTTCGAAATGCACGTCAATTATAGAAACGGTTATCCCAATCATTTGTCATGATTCTCGACAGTTGTTTCGACTGTGTAGCGTGGAAACAAACAAAAGATGGGACTCATTTTAAGGTCAACATACTTAAAAGAATGTGGTTTAAACAGATAAATTTCCCAACGTTATGTACACTAATTAATTATTATATCGGCAACATTTGAAAAATATCTATCTAAATAAATAAATAAACTTGAAATATAATATAATATAATATAATATAATATAACTTTATTAAAAACTGTATGCATGTACATGATATATTAGAAACAAGCTATCAAAGTATAGTGATATTATACTAGATATAAAACCCAATAATAATACCTTACGTAGTGAAATCAGGTCTAATCAAGACATTGATTTTACACCAAACGATTCGATTGGGCGAACATTGGGCTTCAATAGATGAATTTTGGAAGCAAACAAGGTTCACATTTCAGATTTGCTAGTAACCATAATTAAAGTTAATGCACTTCGCGTAGAGTGCAATATAACTGCTGGCGCTTACATTAATAGCAGTAGAGCGCATACGATTAATGAATTTTTTCCTACTGTGGCGCCCGGATATAACATTGTGGAAGTGCCGAATCATGTCATTTACTTACCTGTTGTCGTCAGATTAATAGATCATATTCAATTGCGTATTGTTGATCAGAACAGTGAATTGGTGAATTTTCGTGTTGAAACAATTACAATACGACTACATCTTAAATCTACGTAACAATGGGTATTATGTACAATGGTCAGACCCTTAATAGTTACTATAATAATAAACCATCATGGACAAAACATATCAGTCGTCATCAAATTCGCAAGACGTTAACATGTCGAAACATTCTATTTCTGAAAAGCTTGGGACTCAAGTTACATCATCACCACAATATCAAACAGTGAATAATAAAAACTGTCATTGCCGTTGTTGTATTTGCTTGCTTATCGCACGTTATCACAATAACAATAATGGAGGATCCAATACTCAGCATTCAAAACTCAGTCGTTTTCGACGAATCTGTCGCTCATTATGAGGTGCATGCATATCAATCTTACAATACAAGTTCATTTGGCAAAAATGATGAAATTCGCACTGTACTGCAACATCAAGATTTATGTATTTGACCATTTAAAAGTTTGATACATCTTATTGGAAGGTTGACCAAAACCGATGGAACTAAAGCAAATAATACTAATCTAACATCTAACGCAATCTGTCATTTATTTGATGAGGCGCGATATGATTTGAATGGAGTTGAAATTGATCGAAATAGAAATGTTGGTATTACTAGCTTGATGAAGGGGTATCCTTCTTACACGCCAAATCATGAACCCGAGCCAGTTACTATAATAAAAATGTTACTGGTAAACCTATATTGAATAAATCAATATTTTTAGAGAAAGCTCCATTAATCTTTATTGATTGCTCTAAGCAGAATGAAGCTTCAAAACATGCACCCGTCGATGTTCGACTCGAATTTGAATCAAAGGAAAATTTTCCTCCAAACACTTCTACTTATTGATGAAGGTGAATTTATCGTTCGGTGATATTTCAATAAGTAATCGATGAATTTATCGGTAATCCGAACCAATAGTGTCTGAGTTTTTCAAATTTCGCGCGACAAATCTTTAGCCAGCCAATCAACTTTGAAACTCATTTTAGATGGAATGTGACACGAAATTTAAATTAAATTAAAGAATCTCAAGAATGATTCTTTAAAAATGTGAAATTAAGATGATAAATAATAGAAAATTCAGAAAAAACGAAATGAAGAAAAACACCTGAAAAAATGGGGTATTGAAGCATTAATTGAGTTATTAAGAAATCCTCAAGAATTTGGACTTGTCAAAAAAAAAGGGACAAAGAGTCAGTAAGAGAGCTTTACATTACACCCTCAAGAGTTCGAAAACACAGCAACTTCAGGGGGCTTCAAACTGAAAAAACAACACAAACAAAATTTGGCTTCAATCATCCACGGAAGATTAGACAAGATGTTCCGGATCCTGACACCGGCGTTCGTGGCCGCGGAAATAATGTAAGTGGAATTTGCATTAAAAAAAACACATAAACAAATCTTCACATTGCATATTTATTTAAAGATTAATTTTTGATAAATACTATTTCTCCTATGTTTAAAAAAGTGAAGTGAGAACATTTGTTACTATACAAATTGATGATTGCTGCGATAATATTCTGAATTTACTTGCAATACCGAATCAATTTTCCGCCGTAAAAATACATTTTTATTAAACATGGTTGACAATAAAGGAAATATTGTACAAGAGACCGCTGTATCGGTGGCGCCAGCAGTACAATATGTCGTAGCTAAGGCTCCGCCTATAGCGGAGGCAGTTAGCAGCATTCCCGAGTTTGAGGAGTCGACCGATAAGTTTGCCGATTTTGAAAGGGCATGCCGCGAGAGCTTTGCTTTGCCTTATTCACTCCCAACGATGCACGACTCTATCTACACATGTTACGCAAAAGATTAACGGGGAAAGCACGAATATTTGATAAAAAAATAGCCGAGTACGCGACGGTCGAAGCGTTTCTTGCCGACTTGCGCAAAAATTACGGCGAATCCACGGATCCGCTCAAATTACTTATCGACATGAAAAATATGTATCCGAAACCGGGTGAATCGTTGGAAGAATTCGGGCATCCACTCTTAAAAAATGGAAGAGACCTTGAAAGATCACTAAATGTTTCCGCCGAGTTTACGGCGGAAGACAGAATGCGTTATATGAATCGCGCAAATAGTGACGGTCTCGACCATTTCATCTATTGTGCGAAGGGGCCTATGGAATCGCGGTTACTGCATGCTAACCCAGATACACTACAAGCCGCAGTAGATACAGCTCGTAAGTTATCCCAAAAATACGGCGCGAAGGATATCGGGTTAGATTCAAATCTCGAAGTTCATGGTAAACATTTCTACCGAGCATCCGCACATATAGTGTCTTTAAACTCGCAAAAAGATTTGGAATACGATTATTGCAGATGGCACGGACACGTCGAATCTGACTGCCAGGCGATGATATATAATAATTCAAAATGTGTCTATTGCAAACGAATCGGACATAGAATCGAAATACAATCGAAAATTGCTATTATCTACGCGAAAAATCACAGCAAAATAATTATCAAAACGAATGAGACAGGAGCGATAGGAATTCGGGCGATAGAAGATTCAATCGGGAGAGGGACTATGATAATAATAGCGATCGCCGTCTAAAATTTGGAAACGACCAAGGGAGATACGCGAATAATGGAGATAATTACCATAATATACCCCATATAAAAAAATTAACGTGAATAACAGAGATATTTACTATGATAGGGCCTCAGATAAAAGAATTAACGCGAATAACGGGGATAATTACTACAATAGAGGCTCGGATAAAAGAATTAACACAAATGACGAAGGGAAAAGATATAGAAACAATAACAATCAACTCCAACCGTTGAGGACTGACTCACGAGTGCAAACTTACGACCGAGATAAATATATACAAAATAGAGTGTTAACTAAGCAACCTAAAACCGAATCTACGAAGCGAGATAAGGCCGTTGGAAATCAGTCTGGTCATTTAAACTCGCAGACCGCTCATCGCTATCAAGACGCGTCGAGCAGGCCCCAACGTCACAACACCCCTCGTCAAGTGCGTACTCTCGACGCCGAAGCGCATCCATGCATTTCAGAAATGTTGAGCTTTTCGAATGCCCAAGAATAGAGATTCGAAGTTCAAATCTTCTGCGCGCATCGGGATACTTCCTCATAGATTTCGGCGCCGAAATAAATTTAATAAAAGTAAAATATCAGAAAAATTATGCGCCGATAAAAATATCACTTACCACCTAAGCGGTATTGGGGAGGGAATCATTAAGACTCTAGGATCCGTAAAAATAGATGTGGTAGGAATAATTGTGGAAATGCAAGTTGTATACGATGAATTCCCCATTAAAGAAGACGGAATATTAGGCGATCCTTTTTTCCGTATACTTAGTGCAAAAATCGATTACGAGCAAGATTGTGTACGGGTTAACAATTACATTTTCCCATTTGTAGATCGTGCGGAAATCGAAATTCTACCTCGATGTCGGACAGTATTTCGAATGCGTGTAGTAAACGATAGAGAATTCGGGTTTATTCCGACAGATATCGGGCGGGGCGTGTTTTTCGGAAATGCGCTTGCCACAAATCGGAACGGGTATGCGTACGTATATGTAATAAATATTAATATCAAACGAGTTTTTATCAAAGAACCTTTTATCGAATTGGAGGAATGCGAAATTCGGAAGAGTGTAGATTTCTTAGGCGAAGAAAGAAGTTTCGTACCTATGACCAATTGCGAGGAATTAAGTGCAGAGGGTAAAATGGCGAAAATTGGCGAATAAATGCAATAGAACCGAAGCAGTCCTATCGCAAATAGACTTAACCTCGCTTTCAGATGAAGAAAGAGAACATATAGAGGCACTCATCGAAGAATACGCGCACATGTTCCACCTACCGGGTGAGTCACTGCGAGCGACCACGGTCTTTAAGCATCGCATCCATACGACGGATGACGTGCCGATACGTGCCAAATGATTTCGTCACCCACCATCAATAAAAACCGAAATGCAACACCAGGTTGACGAGCAACTTCGAGCCGGAATAATAAGACCGTCAAAATATCCTTACGATTCTCCAGCTTGAGTGGTTCTGAAAAAAGCGGGACCAAATGGTGAGAAAAAATGGACTTCAGAGACCTCAACGAAAAAACTATTGGTGACGCTTATCCAATTCCGAATATAACTGATGTCTTATATCAATTAGGGAAGACAGAATATTTTACAACTTAAAATCAGGATTCCATCAGATTGAGATGGACGAAAGGGATGCCCGCAAGACAGGGTTTTCCACCCCCTATGGTCACTATTAATATGCCCGAATGCCAATGGGAATTAAAAACGGCGATAAAATGATGGATCTCGTTTTAACTGGTCTACAAGGGATAGAAATTTAGTCTATCTTGACGATACAGTCGTATATGCAAAAAATGTACACGAACATAGAATAAAATTTAAGAGACTCATGAAAAGGCTTGAGAATGCAAATCTCACAATAGAACCAGAAAAATACCAATTTCTTCAGAAAGAAGTTGCTTACCTAGGTCATAAAATAGGTAACAATGTAGTGCAGCCAGATCCTAAAAAGGTCGAAGCTGTACGTCAACTTCCGGTCCCTAAAAATCGCAAAAACATCAAACAATTTTTAGGATTGGTCGGGTATTATAGGCGGTTTATTGAAGGGTTTTCAAAGATAGCCCACCCTCTAAAAATTCTATTACGTCAACATGTACCTTTCACATGGGGTGGAGATCAGGAACAAGCTTTCGAAAAACTAAAATCAATATTATGCCGATTTTACAATTACCGAATTTTTCTGAATCATTTAACCTTACGACAGACGCATCGGGCGTTGCCTTATCTCAAGAGAAAATCGGGGATGACCTGCCTGTCGCCTACGCTTCGCGAAGTTTAGAGGGCGCGGAAACTCGGTATAGTACTTCGGATAAGGAAGCATTAGCTGCAGTATTCGATGTAGAACAATATCAGCCTTATTTATACGGCAGAAAATGTACACATGTCACTGATCACCAACCTCTGAAATTTTTCAAAACCATGAGAAATATGACCCTTCGATTACATCGGTTCCATATGAAACTCGAGGATTACGATTATGATGTAATCTATAAGGAAGGGAAGAGAAATGTTAACGCAGATGCGTTATCACGCAATCCAATTGATAGATCGGAATTGGAAAATACCGGGTTGGATACAAAAGAATTACATACAAAACGGAGAACAGAAGACGTAGCAGTAAAAATATGCACTATTAACGGAGATAAGGATGACAATGTCGCTAAAGAAAATAAAGAGAAAAAATAACAGGAAAAATGAACAAGAGAAAAACTGCCTACCCTTGTGTTGCGTTTCATGACGTACTCGCAGCAATATTGAGTGGCGGCATTAAGACTGCGTGGTCTCAGAATCGAAAAAGGATAGAAGGGACATTTCAGCATTAAAAATGCACTATTCACTATTTATTAATGACACTATAAATCACGGCCGGCAATTCTTCGAGTCGCGAAGTGGAGATGTTCGAACCACATGTGTCGAAAATTCAAAACTTAAAATAATAGTAAATTTAACTTAATAATTAAATTAACGTTAGATACAATTGTTGCGCGTGAATCTGATCAGATTTACTAACGCGGATGCTGCGCATCGAGCTAGTAATCCGGTGATTTGCTGCGGTGCAAATTGATTACAGTGGATTATATGTGAACAGGTGTGTTCATGCCGGAGACCGAATCAAAATCTGTCTTCCCGGAACTCCAATTTCCGAGAAGACGGTGAAGGCGGAAGTAAGTCCGGTTATCGGATTAACTTAGAATTGCAATTAAAGGGTTACGCGGCGCGGGATTTGAAGGTAGTAAGGTGTATACGGTAATACAGTCGGTGAAAGTACCGGCGCGACGAGTTTCAGCGCGAGCTCCAGAGATGGAGCGACGATGTCGCTTTCGGTCATTGACGACACGTTTCGCTCGTACGTGCATACCGCAACACCTTGAAATAAATAAATAAATAAAAAAGAACTCGCGTGTCCGACGCCGATGGGTCAGGAAATCCTACTCCTAGGAAAAAGGGAAAGGATTTCAGCGAAGATACCGACACGTACGGAGACATTGAAGATAATGTTATGGACAGCGACCAGGAGACCCAAAATTCCAATATAGAAACGCTTCGAGTTGAAAAGACATCTCGGAAAAAATACATAACCGAGGTCGAAAAACTAAAGTTACCAGCCTACATGATAGTAGGAAATTATATAGGAAAAACTTTGTTGAAGCAGCAAAACGGATCAACTTCGATGAAAACGCCTCCTACGGTGGTGAAGAAAAAAGGAAGAAAACCCTATGTAACGGAGATAGAAAAATTGCAGATACCAGAATACTTGAAAATCGACCCATTCAGCAAAAGGAAAGGACCACCTACCATTATAGAAAATCGAAGGGTTCCAGAGAATGAGAAAATTTACATGGAACATATTTATTCAAAGCGTTTGGAGGAGAGACGAAGTCGATGGAGAGAGCGTGCAGAATATACAACGGAGGACGACTTGACATCTGAATCCGAAACCAATTCAACTTGTTCGGGGGTAGAAAACATAAGAGTTGGGAGTGTAGAAAAAAAAAGACAAAAATGAAAATTCAAAAAAATTATACGCCTCATATCGAAATCTTGGATAACTCGTGGTCATCGGATTTTGACCTCAACTCGCCAAATCATATCATACGTTTACTTCCCCATTCGACGCCAAAGGAGAAGCGCTCGTCTGAAAATATAGTCGCGGGTCGAAGCAAGACGACGAACGTATTCGGGAAGAATGCGACGGGCCTTTCCCCTTCTCCGCAGACGGCGCGGCGTGGAGAGAAAGGTGATCGGGAAGATGGAAAAAGAGAACGCGCGCGATGCATAGACGATCCGCCCGATGATCGACGCGATCGCGTGGAAACGAGAATTCTTGACGAAGAAATGGAGCTTGATGAGGACTGCGTCCACCGCGACGAAAATCGTGAATCCCTCGCAGTGACGAACGAGCGAAACGAAGAACAAGAAATGGAGACTGAAGAAACGATGCGCGAATCAGGGAATGGTAAAAAGCGCAATACAGACAATGCTGAGTCGGATAATGATTTGACATTACATCTCAATTATGAAGTTAGTACTGTCTGCATGGAACCTTATGAACTCTTACAGGAAAATAACAACATATCAAAGGACGGGAATTGTCTTTTCAATTCTCTGATCGTATTGCTAAATCTGGGAATAAACTCGGACCAATTACGTAAAACCCTACGGGATAGCGACCACGTTAGAGGTTGTGCAGAAGAAACACGCTTACTGGACTTATTAAATTCATCGTCCACGTACGGTGACGATAATATCATCAAAATCTTTGCCCAAAATTACAATACAAACATTTATATTCATTTAAATGGTCCAAGTGTAGAATATTATCACGTGAGGTCACAGAGCTCATGCAAGGTTTACCACCTGCATCTCGAACGAGAGCATTATACTCCGCTTCTGCCTATCAGTGGAAGTAACAAAGAACAGAGTATGGCATTTAATTGTCACACATCAGGTCGGGTTACAGACATTGAGGAAGGTATAATCACTAACATAGAAACACCGTTTCACGTAACCGAAATTCGACAGCAAAACATTGGTGAGGGTAAGCAAAAAAGCCGGAAGAAAGAAGTTTTGAATAACAGACAGCTAGATACAAATATCAGTGTGGAAGATGAAAATATAAGAAATGCGCAATTAAAAACAGTAGTTACCAACGACTACATTTTCAACCGTCAGGATCATGTCGCATATTTCACGACCGCCGATGGTCAGTTTGATAACGAAATCGCAATCGCACTTGCGGAAAGATCTCTAATAGATCAAGATGATCCACGGTTAATACGATTGAAAATTGGAGACGTGGTCGTACACAAGAAAGGAAAGAAATATATTTTCGGACTTGTAGTAAAAAGATTTATCGATGATCGAGCGCTAAAAAGCGATATTATAAAATGCATAAAAACGCTAGGAGCGCTATTACAAAAATTTCAAATAACCAAGATTTTTGTTGGACACGATTACAACATATTCCAAAAACCCCAGTGGTACGAAATACGCGAAATCATTCAATCGGCTTTACTTAATCAAAATGTAATTATTGTCATTTGTAAAATCAACCGTACAATACCGCCATCAACCGAGCGATTGGGTATAATTAAGGAATATCACAATTCCGTAGCCGGTGGACACAAGGGTCTCACAAAAACTTATCTCCGAATTTGTGATAAATTCTATTAGCGCGGTATGAAAGTGGACGTAATAGAACACATAAACAGCTGTCCACTATGCCAGAAAAAGAAACTCGTGCGCGTAAAGACCCGACTACCGATGGTCATCACTGATACGCGACGAGCAGCCTTTGACAAGGTAGCCCTACCGACCTACCGACGACGTTAACCTAAATGGGAAACCGTTATGTTCTGACTGTTCAAGACCTATTAACGAAAATGATAACAACAATTTCAATACGGAAATTTTTAGACAGAGCAAAACTTTTGGAAGAAAGTATAAAATTTGCTAACGAAAACTGCCATAGATTTAATCAATGCCATTTAACACCCACGGTTGAGAGAATATATGAAGATCTATGAGAGATAGAGCTAGAACAAAAACACTTCTTCGAACTTATTACCGATGGGAAGAGAAATCTGCATAATAAACGAGCAGTTTTGGGATTTATTGGAAAATTAAGTCAAATTTTATTTGGAACAGCAGACGAGGACGATATTGAACAGGTAATGAATAAAATCGGGACTCTTCATAACACAACTGCGGATATGGCATATTTAAAAGCGAATCAAATGTCATTAATAAAGGAAGAATTTTCTCAGATACGCTTGGACATGTCAATACTAAACCCTAGCGTTCAGAAAATAAACGAAGGATATTACGATTTAAAGTTAAAAGAGGAACTAGACCTTATGATCGAAGGGAAGTACAAAAATATGAAATGGACACGAACGTCGTAATAGATGCAGTCTCGTTCGCCAGACAGGGACAAATACATCCTAAATTATTGGGCCCCATGGACATATCCAGCGAAATAAAAGAAATCTTGGAAGCGGAGCCTGACTGTGAGTTCCCTGTACAAACTCGCCCACTGGCAACGGTTGAATTATTGAAAGTTTCGGAGGTCAACATATTGTATGTTGATAATAGCCTGATCTACGTATTAAATATTCCACTCCTATCATTCATGAAGTATGATCTATACAAACATTATTCGATACCCGTTGAGCAAAAGATTGGAAAAGACATGTTCAAATATGCATTCATAGTACCAACTACAAGTTACACAGGCATAACGATTGATAGGGACCGGTACATGCATTTAACATACGAAGATTTAAGAAAATGTAAAAAGACGGAAAGAAACCTCATCTGCTTGAACAATTTCCCAACCCACCTAGTAAATGAGAAAAGCGATTGCAAAGTTCGATTAGTAGCCGAACCCTTATTTCGCGATTTTCAAATATGTCATATTCAAATGGCAGACTCTATAAATTCATTTTGAACTCAATTAGAATTGCCGAATATGTGGATCCTTTCCATACCAACTGTCGCCGACAGGCTCAAATTACGGTTTGCCAAATTATGTGCGATTGTTACACGGCATATGGCGATGCAGCCGGATTTGAATACGTATTGGAGTATAGTGAATTATTATAAAATTTCAGTCTAATGTAAAAGAATAGGCACAATATGTCATATCGAAAATAACGTAAACAGAGACGAGACCTGGCGAGGGTGTTTGTTCCCTTCGCCAAGGTAAGATTGACGAGACCTGGCGAGGGTGTTTGTTCCCTCCGCCAACGTAAGATAGACGATACCTGGCGATCATGTTTGTTCCCTTCGCCAAGGTAAGATTGTCCAGACCTTGCGAGGATGTTTGTTCCCTTCGCCAAGGTAAGAATGACGAGACCTGGCGGGGATGTTTGTTCCCTCCGCCAACGTAAGATTGACGAGACCTGGCGGGGATGTTTGTTCCCTCCGCCAACGTAAATTGACGAGACCGGGCGATGATGTTTGTTCCCTCCGCCAACGTAAGATTGACCAGATATTCAATAGTATATAAATGATATGTTATAAATTGTATTATTTCCAGGAATCTAGGAAATCGCCTATATTACAATATGAATAGAAAACGGAACTAATGGGACAAGGGCTACTTAGGGAGAGGGAACATAGTCACAAGCCGTATAAATACCGCTGCAGGACCACCAACAGTCAGTATTCCGTCCGAAGGCCAATCGGGCTGCATCGCGAGTAAAGTATCCTTGTAGATGGCAGAGTATAGACAGGGTGATTGAGGAGAAGAACAAGAAGAGTTCTGTTTGCCTTGATTTGCAGGACGTGCTCCCATCAACGTACGTTACAAAATGATGCCGAAACCTGGGAACTTCTCCGGGTCCTTGTGGTGGGTTCACGACCGAAGCAAGGCAGTAATCATTTCTTGTCTATCATTTGCGGACATCTACTACCGCGACGAGGATAGAACACTTCAATTTTCCACGAAGGGAAACTTCGTACAGCAAGGACGATCCTTCTAACCGCTTCTCAAGATGCCACCAAAAAGAAAAAGCGAGTCCGGAGAGGACCTGGGAGGCATGGCTGCGTAAAAGACACGCTTGGAAAAATAGATCGCGGCGGGACAAGTGATACTGAGAATGCGTTGTCACGACATCTCTATTGTAACGTGGCAACACGTTACAGCAGCAGTTTTGAGCGCGAATCAACTCGTTGGGTTGCTGCAGTGCTAATAACAGAGATTATAGGGGAGATCGCTCAGTTGGCTGAATTCAGCGTGCCGATTTTGAAAATGCCGTAAAGTGGCGCCCCGAGGGAATCCCATCGGTAACTAAATGGGGAAAAAGGAGAGAAATATATTATCACCGTGGAAAAGCATAGGACAGAGTTTGATCGAAATTAAACATAACACTAACTCGGTACGATAGGAGCATCAGGGGACCGCGGGGCATAGCGGGGTTGGTTTCGAAACTTGACATCGGAGAGCCAAAAAGAAATCGAGAAAACGGCAGGGACGAATCGCACAATATGCGCACGGGGCCCTGCGCTAAGGCAGATTGAAAATTTTATTATTTTTCTAAGAAATAAAAATGCCTTATCATACAAAATTATTCAATAATTATATTTCTATTTATATTTTTAATAAATCATTAATTAAAATTATTATAGCTTTGTGAACAGTAATTATCTAAATTTATCAAACTTGTGTAATTTTTAATATTACACATTCATTTTTTAGTGGCAATTTTAGATTAATAATTTTTTCTTTTTTATTTCATTATTTATATAAATAACAAGTAAACAGGTCCTCAATTCTTATTAGTTTAATTATTATTATATTAATAGCACTTAATTATTAATTTTTATAAAATTAAATTACGCTTTCAATTCATTATATTTTTCAATAAAAAAAATATTGAAAATTACGAAAATTATGCGTAATTAACAATTGTAAAACATAACTTAATACATGCGTACAATGTCATTTGCGAATTTAACTAACAACATAAATATATGCTGGAAATTATTAATATCTTAATTATTACCGGATTAATGTTATGAAAGTGATGTAAATTCGTGAGTAACATTTTAATTTTATTTACACTTTTTGTAATTAAATATTTACATAGTGATTATTGTAAATATCCCAACTACTGAACTTATTTCAATTATTTAATTTTTGAAAAAATCAGGCATATCCAGTCTACTGACTTAATTCTAATCGTAACGGACCCAGGTACGTTATCACACCCTTTTCAGATAAATGTCTACAATATCGTTTAACAATTAAATTAATTTTTATTCTTGGAATTATAAAGTTTGATAGTTTACATTATTCACAAGCACATTATGTACAATGGTAGACGTGCGTTATTTCAGTTGCTTCTACTAATATATATGAAGAAAAAAGTGTAAGGAAATAAAAAATAAGAATTTGTTATATTTGTAATTTGTAAACGTGCAAAGAGTGTAATTTTCGGGAGGTTTTGTAATCACCTTGGTGAACGCAAATAAACACATATTATTACTAATAATATTCTGTTTAATTATATTATATTGTGCATAGCGCTTTTCTTTCAATCAACTTTGGTCTACATATTATAGGATATTTATATTCATTAATAATATTGAATCGAATAAATAATAGAAACGGAAACCAACAATATTATTTTCGCCCTAAAATGGATATCTCACTTCTCACTATAATCGTTGAAAAAGTAAGTAAAATAATTAAGATACGTCTAGTAGATAAAATTTACAAAAAAATCACTATGTAAATTACATTAAAAAAATCTCCGACGAAGACGCGATCCTTAGGGGATTGAACTACAAGTCCGACGATGTAACCACTCAACCGTGGTACAATTTTAGTGCCAAAATCGAATTAACCACTAATAAAGTTGGGATATTTACAATAATCACTATGTAAATATTTAATTACAAAAAGTGTAAATAAAATTAAAATGTTACTCACGAATTTACATCACTTTCATAACATTAATCCGGTAATAATTAAGATATTAATAATTTCCAGCATATATTTATGTTGTTAGTTAAATTCGCAAATGACATTGTACGCATGTATTAAGTTATGTTTTACAATTGTTAATTACGCATAATTTTCGTAATTTTCAATATTTTTTTTATTGAAAAATATAATGAATTGAAAGCGTAATTTAATTTTATAAAAATTAATAATTAAGTGCTATTAATATAATAATAATTAAACTAATAAGAATTGAGGACCTGTTTACTTGTTATTTATATAAATAATGAAATAAAAAAGAAAAAATTATTAATCTAAAATTGCCACTAAAAAATGAATGTGTAATATTAAAAATTACACAAGTTTGATAAATTTAGATAATTACTGTTCACAAAGCTATAATAATTTTAATTAATGATTTATTAAAAATATAAATAGAAATATAATTATTGAATAATTTTGTATGATAAGGCATTTTTATTTCTTAGAAAAATAATAAAATTTTCAATCTGCCTTAGCGCAGGGCCCCGTGCGCATATTGTGCGATTCGTCCCTGCCGTTTTCTCGATTTCTTTTTGGCTCTCCGATGTCAAGTTTCGAAACCAACCCCGCTATGCCCCGCGGTCCCCTGATGCTCCTATCGTACCGAGTTAGTGTTATGTTTAATTTCGATCAAACTCTGTCCTATGCTTTTCCACGGTGATAATATATTTTTTAGTGGCAATTTTAGATTAATAATTTTTTCTTTTTTATTTCATTATTTATATAAATAACAAGTAAACAGGTCCTCAATTCTTATTAGTTTAATTATTATTATATTAATAGCACTTAATTATTAATTTTTATAAAATTAAATTACGCTTTCAATTCATTATATTTTTCAATAAAAAAAATATTGAAAATTACGAAAATTATGCGTAATTAACAATTGTAAAACATAACTTAATACATGCGTACAATGTCATTTGCGAATTTAACTAACAACATAAATATATGCTGGAAATTATTAATATCTTAATTATTACCGGATTAATGTTATGAAAGTGATGTAAATTCGTGAGTAACATTTTAATTTTATTTACACTTTTTGTAATTAAATATTTACATAGTGATTATTGTAAATATCCCAACTTTATTAGTGGTTAATTCGATTTTGGCACTAAAATTGTACCACGGTTGAGTGGTTACATCGTCGGACTTGTAGTTCAATCCCCTAAGGATCGCGTCTTCGTCGGAGATTTTTTTAATGTAATTTACATAGTGATTTTTTTGTAAATTTTATCTACTAGACGTATCTTAATTATTTTACTTACTTTTTCAACGATTATAGTGAGAAGTGAGATATCCATTTTAGGGCGAAAATAATATTGTTGGTTTCCGTTTCTATTATTTATTCGATTCAATATTATTAATGAATATAAATATCCTATAATATGTAGACCAAAGTTGATTGAAAGAAAAGCGCTATGCACAATATAATATAATTAAACAGAATATTATTAGTAATAATATGTGTTTATTTGCGTTCACCAAGGTGATTACAAAACCTCCCGAAAATTACACTCTTTGCACGTTTACAAATTACAAATATAACAAATTCTTATTTTTTATTTCCTTACACTTTTTTCTTCATATATATTAGTAGAAGCAACTGAAATAACGCACGTCTACCATTGTACATAATGTGCTTGTGAATAATGTAAACTATCAAACTTTATAATTCCAAGAATAAAAATTAATTTAATTGTTAAACGATATTGTAGACATTTATCTGAAAAGGGTGTGATAACGTACCTGGGTCCGTTACGATTAGAATTAAGTCAGTAGACTGGATATGCCTGATTTTTTCAAAAATTAAATAATTGAAATAAGTTCAGTAGTTGGGATATTTACAATAATCACTATGTAAATATTTAATTACAAAAAGTGTAAATAAAATTAAAATGTTACTCACGAATTTACATCACTTTCATAACATTAATCCGGTAATAATTAAGATATTAATAATTTCCAGCATATATTTATGTTGTTAGTTAAATTCGCAAATGACATTGTACGCATGTATTAAGTTATGTTTTACAATTGTTAATTACGCATAATTTTCGTAATTTTCAATATTTTTTTTATTGAAAAATATAATGAATTGAAAGCGTAATTTAATTTTATAAAAATTAATAATTAAGTGCTATTAATATAATAATAATTAAACTAATAAGAATTGAGGACCTGTTTACTTGTTATTTATATAAATAATGAAATAAAAAAGAAAAAATTATTAATCTAAAATTGCCACTAAAAAATGAATGTGTAATATTAAAAATTACACAAGTTTGATAAATTTAGATAATTACTGTTCACAAAGCTATAATAATTTTAATTAATGATTTATTAAAAATATAAATAGAAATATAATTATTGAATAATTTTGTATGATAAGGCATTTTTATTTCTTAGAAAAATAATAAAATTTTCAATCTGCCTTAGCGCAGGGCCCCGTGCGCATATTGTGCGATTCGTCCCTGCCGTTTTCTCGATTTCTTTTTGGCTCTCCGATGTCAAGTTTCGAAACCAACCCCGCTATGCCCCGCGGTCCCCTGATGCTCCTATCGTACCGATAGTGTTATGTTTAATTTCGATCAAACTCTGTCCTATGCTTTTCCACGGTGATAATATATTTCTCTCCTTTTTCCCCATTTAGTTACCGATGGGATTCCCTCGGGGCGCCTCGTCTTGGTTTTCAACTGAAACTGAAAAGAAAATTTTATCGTTTAAATTCTTTTCTTTTGCATTGTTTAATATTTTTGGATATCGTGTAGTAGCGGGTTTGAGTAATTATAAAAATTAGTACGCATACTTGGGCATTTTTTACATCATTTTAGAATATTAATTTCATTAGAAGGTTCTCGATATTTTGGTAATTTCGTAAACAGATTATATTTTGCATCGCGGATAATATTATATCGTTTATTGTTTTGAAATTCTCGTTAATATTTGAACATAAAGAGCCCGATTAGAAAGGTTCTCGTCGCTTTGTTATGATGGTTACGGGATAAACAAAGGCATCTGTTGTTTTGATAGAGGTATCGAAACAATGGACGTTTACCGCTTACCGCTTCTGGAAGTCTCTAGAAGGTTCCAGAAGGCGTGAGGGGAATGGATGGAAAAGGGGAAAAGACGCCGCGGGGAAAGCCGCGGTAGTCACGCGTTATCGCGGAAGCTAATTAGCGTGCTCCGTCTCTGGCACCGGCGGGCGGCGGGGACCGCGTTCTGGCAGGGCGGCGATGAGCCTCGGGCCATTCTCGTTCTGGCAGCGGCAGCGGCAGGACAACCTGGACTTTGGAAGATGGGCCTCGCTTGGTGACAAGCTAACACGAGTTCCGGAAGGCAAATCGATCTTTGTGGGTTTTAATTATTGTCGTTTTGCTATCGCCTTCCGGGATTCGTTCGTGAATTCCTCGCTCGCATTCCTGAGTGAAGTGCCGCGAATCACTCGTGCTTTCGTTTCGTTTTTTTGGCTTTAAAATCTTCCGGTTCCGGTCGTTTCGGTTAAAATTAAAATGTCGGGTCTCGTTATCTTGGAAACATGGAGGCTAAAATGTAATTTTGGACGTAGTGCAGGTTTCGTCCTTTGTTCGGCTAACGCGTTTCAGCAACTATGTTCGTGCGCGGTAGGCTGGCACCACGCGGTAAAATCAAAATAATAATTTCTTCGTTCCGCGTCGCCCGGGTTGAAAAAGTTCCAAGGAAAGTGAAAATTTCGTAATGCTTAAATAATTCTTAAAATGGATATCGCCTTTTAATCTCATTCAAAGGGTTTAATTAACTTTAAAGAAACCTTGTTGCGTTTATCGTCCTTGACTATGGTCAAGAAGACACTAAACTTTTCTTAACACTTAAATAATTCTTAAACTGGATATCGCCTTTGAAACTTATTCAAAGGGTTTAATTAACTTTAAAGAAAACCTTGTTGTGGCTATCGTCCTTGACATTGATGAAGGAGACACTAAACTCTTCTTAATGTTTAAATCATTATTAAACTGGATATCGCCTTTGAATCTTATTCAAAGGGTTTAATTAACCTTAGAGAAAACCTTTTTACGACTTTCGTCCTTGACAGGATCAAGGAGACAATTAAATTTTTGTAAAGCTTAAATAACTCGTCCCACGGATACCGCCTTCGAAGAGATTTCGAAGGGTTTAACCTAAAATTCAAAAGAGACTACTTCACGGCTATCGTCCTTGAAAATATTCAAGGAGAGCACTCATAATCATGCAATCTTTCACGCGTTTATTGAAATACGATACGTATTACCTTGGAATTTAGTCAATCGATAAGTGAAAAGTGGTTATCATCGCTAGCAGTTAATGTGTAAATCCTAAACCCGAAGCGTTTAGTTGGAACTCGTGGTGCAAGTCCCGGCCTCGTGGCGTATGTCATTCCGCGGAAACAGCCGTACACGCGTTCGGGAGTGTTCGGATCAAGCGGCGCTGGCCTGCGTAGTCGAAGCTCTAGCGTCGATCGCGGATAAGTTGGAAATTTTGGTTACCGGGACTTTGTGCAACCACGGAATTAATTAATTTTTTTTTTGTACCGATATTCAAATTACGACGATGGCTACGGACACCCGCTGTGGAGGTATGACGCGATTTTTTGTATTGATTTTTGTCCGAATGGCTCCCGGCCCCTACGGGGCAACCCAAAATTTTTGGTCGGAAAAATGTGGTTTCGTTTCGTTCTGACGTCGGGTAAATAATATTAAATTCGCGTTTCGGCATCGTGACGATAGTGTGGTGTTCGGTTTTTGAGGTTAACCCGTCCTCGCTGTTCGTGACCGCTAGTTTCTATCGTCGAGTTTCGGTTTCGAGTTTTGACTGCGCCTGCGAATACCACCCTCTCCCGTGCCGAGAGGATCTCGGGGCTGAGCATAGCGGGCACACCATCGCCATGCGGCGCGCCTATAAATTCGGTATGCTTCGGCATGCCTGGCGCCCTTATTAACATCTTGCGCGTCGTAAGGTTTTGTGACCCCAGGGGTTCGGTTGGTTTTGTATTTCAGTTGCGGGCGGCTGCGAGCGGCGACGACGGTGAAGGAATTTCGGGGTTAAGTTTTTGGGGGTCACACTATATAACCGGAAAGAGACCATGTCACAGCGGGACCGTCCGGGTCAAGACAGCAGGTAGAGGGACCTTCCCTGCGATCCGGACATACCGTTTCAAGCGAAAGCAGGCCGTCTAAGGCGGGGAAGACCTCCTACAGGGGAGTGAGATCCCGGAAGGAGTTAATGGACAAGTGTTCAGAGGGAAATTATTTGTGGAGAGGAGCTATGAGTGAGGAAGGGGAGTAGCAAAGGTCCGGACATGTAAGGAGTACATGTAAGACCGATTCGGAAACTTATCCACTGGTTTAGCTCGCATGGGATACAAAATAAGTAGATTTTGTATGAGGGGGAAAATGTCGACAGGCTCAAATTACGGTTTGCCAAATTATGTGCGATTGTTACACGGCATATGGCGATGCAGTCGGTATTGAGTACGTATTAGAGTATAGTGAATTATTATAAGATTTCAGTCTAATGTAAAAGAATAGGCAAAATATGTCATATCGAAAATAACGTAAACACAGACGAGACCTGGCGAGGATGTTTGTTCCCTTCGCCAAGATAAGATTGACGAGACTTGGCGAGGATGTTTGTTCCCTCCGCCAACGTAAGATAGACGATACCTGGCGAGGATGTTTGTTCCCTTCGCCAAGGTAAGATTGACGAGACCTGGCGAGGATGTTTGTTCCCTCCGCCAACGTAAGATAGACGATACCCGGCGAGAATGTTTGTTCCCTTCGCCACGGTAAGATTGACGAGACCTGGCGTGGATGTTTGTACCCTTCGCCAAGGTAAGATTGACGAGACCTGGCGAGGATGCTTGTTCCCTCCGCCAACTTAAGATTGACCAGATATTCAATAGTATATAAATGATATATTATAAATTGTATTATTTCCAGGAATCTAGGAAATCGCCTAAATTAGAATGTGAATATAAAACGGAACTAATGGGGCAAGAGCTACTTCGCAAGTGAGGGACATAGTCACAAACCGTATAAATACCGCTACAGGGCCACCATCAGTCAGTATTCCGTCCGAAGGTCTATCGGGCTGCATTGCGAGTAAAGTACCCTTGTAGATGGTAGAGCATAGACAGGGTGGTCAAGGAGAAGAACAAGAAGAGTTCTGTTTGCCCTGATTTGCAGGACGTGCTCCCATCAACGTACGTTACACCAACCAATAACGCGATCCACATCATGTGCAAAAATAGACCGACGTTAACAAAAATTTTAAATAATAGAGGTATGCTTATCTTATACCCAAATTGTAGAGCACGGGCTTCTAGTACGATACTAACAAGTACCGGAACGACCGCAACGAAAAACGCCGTATTCGAGCAACACATTCACAATTTTAGTATTTCAGAATTATTTTCCGCACACTTCAATAACACATCTCATGATGTCTTAAAACAAAGTATTCAGAAAACGGAAATATGTAAACCTCGCGAAACAAATTACTTAAAAGACGGTATAGCGTTGTGACGATATACGTCACCGCGTATTATGTACCGACCGTGCGTCTGATACCGACTGTATATTTGATTTATCGACGGTGCGTTAAATCCTAATTTGTACATGAGTGTGCGAAATATTAACCGCGAAATAAAATAATAAAATTATAAGGCTTTGAACAATGACCAATGGGAAAGCATTAAAAGAAAAAGAAAGGAATAAAATTAAAAAGTATATTTTTCACGGGTCGTCGTTTCATTTTTCTAATCAAACAACACGAGTCCAAATGAATTTAAGTGCAACATTGACGATGTCCGAAAGCAGCCTCCAACGAATTACTGGACATAGATAATCCAAGCCCCAGTTAATCCAGCCATGAGGTGCTGCCATTTTGTCAACGAAAATTGGCCATGCGTCGCAACCTGGACATGCTTCTCGTCTGAAGTTTGTTTCTGAGGAAATACGTCGCTTTCAACCGGATGTTCCAACTCGAAAGATCAAGGTAAACGATTATTCCAATAACTGGACGGAGGAACCAAACCTCGGTTCGAGATTTTGTAAATGTGGACTTGATGCTTTTACGACCCGTTGAGCGGTAATATCCCATCAAATATGTCTAATCGAAAACTTATCTCGCACAACCTTTTTTCCACAAAAAAAAGCGTTACAGCGTTTCAGGAGATAATAAAGAAAGCCTAGAAATCGCGAATGAAAATATAGAAAAAGAGAAAAACGTTAGAACGTGAAATATGTCAATATATATAGGTTTAGGAATAATCGTAACAATCGTCGTACTAACTGTTCTGTTGGGGTGGTTCCGTTGGAGAAACCTCTGTAGAATAATTATTCGAAGACGATAGCGATGTTTATAAGAAAGGGCGCGAAAGTGCGGATTTAAAAGTCAAGGACGCACTGGGTGGCCCTTTCGGTAGACGAGATGAACAGACATCAGTAGTTCTAGCGTCGGGCTCCTCTAATGCCTTTAAAGACACCTCACACACTTTCATAACGGAATAATAACTTTGTCCTCTTAGGCTAATTAGAGTAATAAGAAACAAGTGTTTTTTTTTAACATTTCTTTTTCCGAGCATTTAAAATACTTACCTTCAGTACTTACGGATACTAGGAATAAGTATTTACCTATTCACGGTTAGTATAAGTCACAGTGCGGGTCAACACACTTCAGAATGAATATTGATAGTATGCGACACACCTTCAACGTATTGATATTTCTGAATTAAAACAAGTGGCGAAAGCGATACTTCATTAAGAATTAAGCTTAAAGCGAGCGATTATGACTGTAATATTGATATAACTAACCATAGAATAAGATCTTTTAAGTGTATAAGATGACGTAAAAATGATGTAAAATCTTACTAACATCAGCCAACTGAAGGTCACGCGTATAGAATCGAACAACGCGTTTAGCATTTAGTTTTGTAGGACCATTAATTGATGGTGGAACGCCAATTTTTTCTTACCCCGGGCGTGTTCCGTATGCAGGGTTCTGCTTAGATCCCACATTCGTATGATAAATGATAATTAAAAATAGAGTTAACGCGCAATAGATATCGGGTGTTTCGACGAATCGACCACCGCGATAGTGCCTACGTGACATTCATCGACGAAAAGAATGTCATCAGTTAAATGTTTTTGTTCTTAAAATCTCCGATGTGCAACGTCCCTTCGTAATCAGACGCTGCACATCCGGAGATCATTTAACTCCACTTGTTAATAATAACAAATAATTTTAGTTAAATAAAAACAACCGCCATTCGATACAAGGCGCCGAGAAAACGGAGTTTGCATATTCCAAAATATGCCGAGTAGGTTTCGTGAAATACGAGCGATCTCATCACCGGCATCTCATCGATTTCAGGCCTGTTTCAACTGGATGCCGAATCGGCGAATTCGTAATAAGATATTTAAGAAATATGATAGGATCCGTAAATCACCATACATCGCAGCGACATTCGCCACTCGGTATGGGTGATTCACGAAAGAGTCGAAAACGCTTAGCGATAAGAACAAAATCTCAACGGATTGGTGGTTTCGGGTAACCACCCACGCTACCGAAATGTTTGTCAAAACCGACCTGACTTGCAAAGGGCAATTAAATGAGCCGTCAGAGTCGCCCCGAACTTCTTGCAGTAAGTACCTCTTGGTACTGAATCCCCGTATAAACGTGAACCGCGAAATTAGCGACTCTCCGCTAACCGAAACCGTTCAGGACATTTTGTACGACCGAAAGTTGGCACCAGTTTCAATAAAATAGTTAAACTAATTTCCTTGTACCGTCACTTGGGATGTCGATCCCCTTAATGCGTTAGATCCCTATAATTCAGATTCTCAGCTACCGAGAATCAACCCAATAAGTGATACGACATAAAACGTAACAGCGTAAAGCTTGTTTCGCGATTAGCCTTACTTGCAACATACTTATCTTTATATTCTCATGTGAAAAATTGACTTTGATGTGTATGTTCTTATTTATCAAATACTTCTCATTTTTTAAGATTTTATTCTTTGGTGTTCAAGAATATTAATATTATACATAAGAGGGATGAAAGCAGGTTGGCAACAAATACGCGGCAAAAATGTCTACATTTTTAGAGAGATCATTTGTGATGTTATTAATTTATTCAATAAAAATCTTAAATTTTGTTATAAACTCCGAAACTCTTGTTTGCCATTAAAACAACTACACTTTTAACACCAAGCCCTCCCTCAACCAATCACCGCGCTCGGGACAATTGCTGCGCTTGAAAGAAATTCTCATAAAACTTGAAGTTTCACGCTCGAAACATTAACCAATCCCCGCGCACCCGATTCCCATTGGTGCATTGTCTAAAAACACGCTTTTAACCTGTATCGACGCAAACTCTCTCTCTCAGAACGCTTCGAAACTCATCACAAAACCCCGCCGACCAATCACTGCACACTCGGCACTGATTGGCGTGCGCCGTCGCACCTTCTGTAGGTATATAAACGAGTCGCGATCACCGATTGATTGATTCCGAACTTCGCGGCGAACCTCGCGGATCTCCCGAGCACTCAGCTCATCCCTACGACTTAGGCCAACGGACCAGGGAACAGGAGGAAAATAAAGACACCAGTTTAATTCAAATCCAGGACTTAACATTTTATTACACTTCCCACTCTCCAACTGCGGCACCTAGGACGGCAGACGACAGCAACGGAGCAGCGACGACTCCGGCCGGAGGGCGTGTACGGCTCGTCACTTACAACGGAACTCTAGAAGGAAGGAAGGAAGGAAATCTCTCGACGATTCTCCGTCCAATCAGCGTCCGGCAGATACGCGCCGCCCGCCAGCTGCCAACTTCGTAATTCCTCCACCGCTGTTCGGTGGCGACGCAACTCCCACGAGAGAAGTGGGTCTCTTGCGAGATATAAGGCCGACTATAATGACGTCGAGATTTACCATCAACGAGACAGAATGCCAACGCAATGTAACCCGACGTCGCGGGAAGCCGGTTCACGCAGCGCCGAGTTCCTCGTAGCCTGGAACGATCTAACTCCGGCTCAACACCGGAGCGTCCACCGGGCCCGAGCATACGCGCTGTGCCTAACCAGGCAATACCGGGCTACCGGGACTGTGGAAGGCGACCTCGTGTTTCGGAGCCGTAGCCTCCCCCCGATCATCCTTTCCGACTCCGCCGCCCGGATCCCGGGACCCTTCCAGGCAAGTAGACTCAGCCCCGCCGTCCGTCACCGGCCTCACCTGTAACCCCCGGATCAGAGGCAACCAGAAAGAGGGCTACCCGTTCCCGGAAATGCCGACGGGCCTACTCTCGCTTCCGTCCAAACAACAACTCCGGTTGGACAAAACAGCAGCGCCAACACCAATGTCGGGAACAACAACAACACCGGAGGGTACGTTTTATTTCTCCGCTGCCCCAAAAAAGGAATAAAAAAAACAACAAAAAGTAATAAAGACAAAATATACATATAAAATAAAAAAAAGGAGAATAGAGAAAGAGAGAGAAACGGAAGTGAGGAAGGAGGTTGACCCTTCTTTCTCTATATTTCACAAAACCTCGGACGACACCTTATCGAATTAAACAACAATTTATAGTTAAATTTTGAATTTAAAACATGGAATTCAATATGAATTAATCGCATTTGTGTATTTTGATATCTAAACTTGATTTCAAAATTCAAAATCTTGATTTTTACTTCCACCCAGACTAAGTCTGGACGAAGTATTGAAAAATTACCCTATAGTTTTTCATCAAATGTCGACGTTTCAGACCCTAAGGAACCCAAATCAACAATAAAAAAATTTGTGTCCGTGATCTTGCACGTACGTACGTTCCGTTTTTTTGTCTCGCGATAACTCGCGAACGGATAAGCGTATTGACACAATTTTTTTTCTAAAATACGCGTCTTGGCATAACTTGATCTGATTAGATTTTGGCGCAGATCCATCCGTTCATTACTAAAAAAAATTAACCCCAATTAAGTTACTTCGTAGTTTTTTGCATTTATTTTGAAAAATACAAATTTTATTAAAAAATGTTTCAAACAAAAACGATAGAGCATGAAATTCTGTACAAAAAAGATTATATGCCTATTCTTCCTAAAGTCAACGATAATGCCATAAAAACTAATTTAAAATGCTTATGACTATTGTCTGAAAAAGTATTGAATTTGGTCACCTCGGCAAAAAAATTACCCTATAGTTTTTCATCAAATTTCGATGTTTCGACCCCCTATACCTTAGGGGTAGTCTTCGCGAACCCCTCGGGCGTGGTGATCACCTGCGGGCGCATAAGTTCTTTGACGCCCTTGATACGAAAATAACTATTTCGATATATCTAAAAGATGTCTTATAGATATCTAAAAGATATCCGTCAGAGATCTTTTCGAAACTTTCAAGATATCTTTGACGAATTATCTGTATATATATGGTATATATAAGATCATAATGACACAAACAGTAATTAGTAAAACACTGTAAACATGTAATATGCATCGAATTGTCTATTACAATAAGTGCTTGAAGTAAGTGTTTTGCAACTTTTATGTATTAATACTTCGGCTGGCCTGTTGTCGGGGTCGACGTTTTAAAAAGCTCATTTTCAATTTTCATACATATAAAAAACACTATATTGTTGTAACATATCTATCGAGGCCACTTGGACCTAAATATGATTGGATCCCCAAATATCAATATAATTTTATAATATAATTGAAAGCTGTTACTAAACAAACGAGTATTAAGGAATAGCCGACTCTCTACTGGGTCGAAGTTTCTGAGCGAGCGAAGCGAGCGAGGCACCACGCCAACACTAGTTTAATCTTGAATATTGAATATTGCGCTATAGGAATTATGACTGAAGAGTTTTTAATTTTTATTTTTAATTTTAATTTTTAATTTTAATTTTTAATTTTTAACTTCAAATTTTATATACAAGTATTTGAAAAATTGAATTTTTAAACTAAAGTAGCACAAATCCATCCTCACATCTGTGTGATTCTTATTCGATAACACATCATACGATGTTTATTGCATGTGATATAAAAATGCATTGTGGGTGCACAAACCATAGAATACGCAAATATAATATCTCGTTGTGAAACTGATCTCAATTGACAGCATATTATAGTAGATTTTTACCATGTAGATTGCTTAAAAATTAATGATTTCTTATAAAATATACAAAAATTAAAATTCACTTACATTTATTTGAAAAATGAAACCTTCCGCCACTTCAATTTTGGAGGGTTTACATCTGGAAGATTTCTCAACTTTTTTCATGCTCAAATTTTGGTGTGTATTTTGTACTTGTTATTTTCCTTGAGCAAGTAGAGAGGTTTTAAATAAATATGGCAACAACATTAATGTTACTTCTTCTTGTGGAACGTCTACATAGGCATACATATATCATAATGTTACACAATATAAGATTTCCAAACATTAAGTTTCTTCAGATTTATTTTAATTTAATATGCAATTTCACAAATTTACCTTTTAATCCGCGTCTTAGATCTTCGCAAATATTGTTTTCATCTGCGTATTTTAAGATGCATTCTTATATTTTTGTCCAGTTGCTTGCAAACAATGTGTTATTCCCAGTAGTCAATAGTTCGAAGTCTTGTTTCATCTGCTTTAAAACACACGTTTTAATACATATGTAAGTAGAATAGGTTGCCTGCTGGCCAAACACCCCCTCCCCCTCCCCCCTGGCACCAGACATTGAGGTAGGTCATGGTTTGTTATGAGGTCATTGACCCCTTAAGTTCGTCGACTGTTCCTGGCAATGTGCGACCTTGAGGTAGGTCATGGTCTTCCTTCCCTCCTCCCTCCAGACGCCAGCCCTTGAGTTAGGTCATGGTTTGTTATGAGGTCATTGACCCCTTAAGTTCGTCGAATGTTCCTGGCAATGTGCGACCTTGAGGTAGGTCATGGTCGTCTGGCCAGACACCCCCCCCCCCCCCCCCAGAGGTTATTGATCCCGTCTGCAGACTCGGTAAGTACGTTCTTGGTGACCTTGACGTAGGTCGTGTTTTGTTTTTGTGACATTGACCTAGGTCATTGTTTTTCTTTTTATCTACCTTCTCTTCCTTCAGCTATACCCGTGCCCCTTGTTTTGAAGACCTTGAGATAGGTCATGGTTTTGTTGTTTCGACAAATGGATTTATCCTACTTACACGAGTGCAACGTAATTCTCTCTCTCTCTCTCTCTCTCTCTCTCTCTCTCTCTCTATATATATATATATATATATATATATATATATATATATATATATATATATATATATATATATATATCTATATATCTATATCTATCTCTCTGACTGACATACACACACACAAACACACACACACACACACACACACACACACACGCGCGCGCGCGCGCACGCACAAACATATGCGCATACGCACACTATTCATTCTCACTCTTACATACAGTAGAATTTTCTAAATCGTGATGAATACATGTAAACATAGATCAGGTCCCTGCTTGCAGCCTCTTGAGAGATTGAACGTTAAAAATTTCTTTCACATATACTCTCTCTCTCCCTCACACACATATGCACACGTTTCATTGAAATCTTTCTCCCCCTCATTCTTACTTCTCGCTTACACACTTAAACGTAGACATCGTGACTCCACCGTATGCTCGTAAATTCGTATACTCAACTGTAAGAGAAGAGTTCGTTACACCAACATACAAAGTATTTATTTACGTCAATTCCCCTCCATGCCTACCGAATGATCGAAACAATGGCGTCATTGATATTGCCCGCAACGAAAACATTTCGTTGCGAACTTGAACCGGCGGTCGAAAATGTCTACCCTGTTCGCCAATATTTATGTTATCAATAAACGATAACGTAAACGGAATGCGAGGTCTTCTTGGAACGAATAAAATAAATCTCACATTTAATCAACTCATGTTTATTTTAAAAATAGCAATTTTTAAATGTACATATTTGATTACATTTTGCACTGTATTGCCCGCCATAATTAAGAATACGATTAATACATATACCATTATTTTGTTTTTCACGACAATGTGATTTATGCAAAAACTGATTGTACGATTCACTTACAAAATAGTCGTTTTGTCTAGTGTCATTAGAGAAATTCTTATAAAAGTCATGTAAACTATAACCATTAGCCACCGTGTACAAAAACATAACGCAGTATTGGCCGCACACAGAAGAAGTAAAACTTTGAAGACACTTGTCACTCCATCGTATCGTTTTACAGTTTCGTCGAAGGCGATGAATGTGATGTGCGATGAACGGCGGTGATCCATAGCTGTCGAAGAACATTCCGTT
The DNA here is from genome assembly GCA_030407085.1 of Trichopria drosophilae. Lineage (NCBI taxonomy): Eukaryota > Metazoa > Arthropoda > Insecta > Hymenoptera > Diapriidae > Trichopria > Trichopria drosophilae. The sequence goes on from CM059587.1 coordinate 54,274,621, forward strand.
CCTAAACGCATCAACGTAGAAAGCGACCCAGTGCGAACCAGGTCTTGTCTGATCGTCCGTGTTCGCTATTATAGATGCCGGTATCGTCCACACCCGTGGAATCAGATCCGACGGAAAGACGCCCTTTGTCTTCCCCGGAATATAGTTTAGGGCGTGTAAGAGCTCTTTCGAGTTCATTGTCGGTTTTTTCAGCCGTTGTACTAAAAGCGTCTATAGTGGATATGTAACTGGTATGTGTAGACGATGACTGTACCGACGACGTTGGTGAAACTGTTTCGTCGTCCTCGGTGTTTATACGCGAAACTATCCACTTTCGCAATTTTAATGGGTTATTCAGAGCGCACATGTATTTATCAGTTTTTCTGATTCCGTGATATGTGCGGAAGGCTTCGTCCGTGTTGATTTGAGCAAACGTCGGCGCATCGGGATCCTCTTATAAATTTTCGACCGGTCGAGTAATAATTTTCTCCAAAAATTGTTTCTTTTGATGGCCTCGTACATAAATACGCGATGCGTCTCGTGTAATCTCTCGAAGTAAGTTAAATATTTTAGTAGTATCTGTTTCGCCGTCGAACCACTCGATACCATGATGATACTCGGAGAGATACGAGTTTGTTTTGCGCAAATTTACAGTTAATTCGAGAAAATTATCAGTAGATCTGAGAATCCAATGTCCAATATAATTTTTTTCGATACAAGCAATAGCAATTTCTTTCGGTGTAAAACAGCGCTTTTTATTCAAAAAACCTTGAACGTCTATTATAAAACTATTATAAAATCTTTTATTCTTTGTGGCTCGACATGGAACGAACGACAGACATCAAAGGTCATGCGAACACAGTATTTTAAACTACATCATACGTAGCTCCTCTCGTTATAGCTTTAAGCATTATAATCTGTAATAATTTGGCGGGAAGAATCAATTTCCAAGACGTTATCATATTCCGCGTAAACTATGCAATTCACGGTGTTTACTAAGGCAGCATCGAATCGTACTTCTATGCGTAGACAACCGCTCTTTACGAGGTTCCAATGAGTAACGTAACTTGCGGAAAGATCTGATGTCAAATCAAAAACAAATAGGCAATAGCCGTTAGCGAATTCTTCTCTCGAGATTTCGTTTCCTTCATTCATAAAATGAATGCCGGTACCAGAAAATTAGGTGTGATATGCTTCTACGAAAAGTTTAGAATTTTCTTTAAAGTTTGGTTGAAGGGGCTTGCTCAGAATTTGCGTGCCATCAACGTATGATTGATACGATATGATGAGAACATCGGGCATTTGCATATATGGCAGCAATAAACCAACGTAAGTTAAACGATACATTTAATCAAGCGAATCCAAGCTAAACGTAGAATTTTTTATTTTATAATCTTATTTTATACAGATGCGAGAACAAGTGATTTTCACAGTAATCAATATCGACGTCGTATGCAAAAAGTCCAAAATTGGTTGGCCAATATGTATAATACGCATGGTGATAATGTTTTCCCGCCGAAAAAATTCATGCAGGTGGTCTTTGATGAAGAATGATAAACACTTGTTCCCGTTACTTATTACGTATACATAAATATTCTTACAAAAAAAATTCTATTGCAATATTAAATTTTGAAAAAATCACACAACTTTCTTTCTGCTTTTAGCCGAAGGCGACTCCGTCGTAAGTGGAACGATCGACATAGATGATAGTCCGGACAATTCCCGTTTTACGGAGACACCACAGCCGATATCGGAAGCATCGATCATTACAATTGATGATAGTATGGATGGTGACAACGACGACGACGACGACGATGATGATGAGGATGTTGACGATGATGAAGACGGTGATAACGATGGTGACAACTACGACGACGACTACTACGACGAGGATGACGAACTCTATGGTGATAATAGCGACGATGAATTTGAGGATGATATGGACAACGAAAACCATTATGAAGACTTGGAGGATAATAATGATGACAGTATGATGCTTCACAATGATGATGACAGCGTTGTATTTCTTGAAGAAGGGCGCGGTAACAATGTGTTTCAATACGGCTGTGGTATGTCCACAAGTAATTATTTAATCATTATTAATGGTTGGTCACGAGAATATAATCGGTTTTGCGTTTCGGGTCGTAAAATAACTTTTAAAATTCGCGAACCACAGGTGAATGTTGACCCGTTAACATTTTTAGAAAACATAATAGACGAATGGTTCAAATTAATAATTTCAGAAAATTTTTTAACAACCCCTGATGACAATGTAGAACGGATAATCGACAACAATAACATCGATTTAATCGGGATAACTTTCGCTTCGAGCAATTTTATAAAACCGGCAGGGATTTCATTTAGACCTATAAATAATTTGAGGCAGGAGGACTTATGGGACCTCATAAGTTCTATAGTGCAAAGTGCACAAAATTTCGTACTTGATGACACGTTTGAAATAGACGTGCATCAAGTACGAATTCCTAATGGTAGCGGTTGCAACAACGGTCGATTTATCAATGGGGCACTATTAAAGAGCAGGTCGACCGTAACGATTTTCAATAACGATAAATTATGTTTTCCGCGGGCTCTTGTTGTAGGGGAGTATTATTTGTCAAAAAATTCTATACCAAGCGCAGAGTTTAATCATACCTGGAAACGAATTACAAACAATCGTTTCCAATTACAATGTGCACGAGAATTAATTTCCCAGGTAAACATTGAAATTCCAGAAACGGGCTGTTGGACGCCTCATTTAACGCAATTTCAATCTTATTATGACACAAAAGGAATAGCTATCGTAATTCACGATGAAGATAATGTAGGTAATGGCAGTGAACTTATTTTTGATGGTCGTCGTCGTATCGGTAATGGACCTGAACGTCTTATTCATTTGTTGTACCATCCCCGTGCTCGGCACTTTTCAGTAATAGTAAATATCATGGGTATCTGCGGGCGAAGAAAGTACTATTGCCAAATTTGCAATAAAAAGTATTCGTTGCCAAACATGCATAACTGTCCAAATACATGTGACAGATGTTACGGTCAACCTGCCTGTTCCAAGAATAGTATGTTGATTCATTGCTCCACTTGTAACCGCTACTTTTTTGGACAAATATGTTTCGAAAAACATCAGCTACCAGGGTCATACACAAAGACAAAACGTGGTATCCGAAGTGTATGTACAGTAATTAATATTTGTAAAATTTGTAATAAATTTATTAATAATTTGCGTGGAAAGCACGAATGTGGAATAAGTTACTGCAAACGCTGTAAATGTAAACATTCTATAAATGCCTACTGTTACATGCAGAGTATTAAAAAAGATAGTAAACGTGTTATATCATCAGACGTGAGTTTAAATGTACAACCATCGACATCGTCATCGTCTATTAATACAACTACTACTGCTCCGTACTCGACAAAACATCCGTCCACTCTATTTGTTTTTTATGACTTCGAAACGCGTCAGGACGAGTCATATCGTGGAAACGATGAAATAAAAAAACACACAGTATGCCTCTGCCTTGCGCAGCAGGTATGCGATGCATGTATCGACATTGACAGTATGAACGTACGCTGTAACTTTTGCGGTATCAGAGAGTTCATTTTTAAGCAGGATCCGGTTACCGAATTTCTCGATTTGGTAATTCGTAGCAAAACAAATTTTTCAAAAATCATTTGTATAGCACATAATTCCAAAGGTTTTGACGCACAATTTATATTGACAAAAATAATACAAAGAAATAGGAACCAAATGACTTGAAAAAATCACGTATTCGATGTAATTTTAAACGGGAAACACATTATAAAAATTCAAATAGGAAAAACTTTCTTTATAGATAGCTTAAACTACTTTCATATGCGTTTAAGTGCCCTACCGAAAACATTTGGTTTACCAGTTTCCACCAAAAAAGGATATTTCCCGCATTTTTTTAATACATCAAGTAACGAAAATTACATTGGTGATATGCCCGATGCGAAATTTTATTCTCCGGACACAATGTCTACGGAGGAACGAAAAAATTTTTATGCATGGCATACAGATGCATTGATTCGCGGTGAACAGTTTGATTTGCAACGAGACATTGTTGAATATTGTCGGATGGATGTAGAAATATTAAGAAGGGCATGTATCGCTTTTCGTAAAATTTTTATATCCTGTGGTAATGTATGTCCTTTTACAGAATGTGTGACGTTGGCATCTGCATGTTCACTTATATTTAGAAAAAATTTTTTTAAACCTGAAACCATCGGGTTGCTACCACACGCGAACAGTTACAGATGTACAGATAGACAATCGAAGATTGCAATAGAGTGGATGTTATTGTGCGAGGAGCAGTTTCACTGTCAAATCATACATGCTGGACGCACTCGCGAATTTCGATTACCTGAAGGACCTCGAGTAGATGGGTTTATTCCTCCGGATATCGAATTCAGTATTAAGGGCCAGGTATTTCAGTTTCACGGATGCTATTATCATGGATGTCCCCGTTGTTTTACAGAATCGCGCGAACAAAAACGGTCGAACGGGGATAGTTTTAACGAACGTTATCAAAATACATTAGTTCTGACAAACAAAATCCGTTCATACGGTTACATCGTTCATGAAAAATGGGAATGCGATTTCCTTCGCGAAAAAAAAAGACAATCCTCATTTTCGGATATATGAGAATCATTCTTTGATACCTGAGAAGAGTCTCAACCCGCGCGATGCATTCTTTGGTGGTCGAACAGGAAACACGGCTACCTTTTACACTGTACGAAATAATGAGCAAATACGATATGTAGATGTTTGTTCATTATACCCGTACATTTGTAAGACAGGTCGTTATCCAATCGGTCACCCGAAAATTTATGTCGGCGAAGAATGCTCAACTATAACAGACATGAACGAGATGACATTGCACGGTGTTGAAGGACTTGTACGGTGTAAAGTATTACCGCCGCGAAATCTGTATCATCCGATACTTCCTGTACGGATGAACGGGAGATTACTTTTCCCGCTTTGCAGAGTATGTTGCGAAACACAGTCTGTCCACGATTGTTCGCACGAATGCGAAGAAGATCCTGAATTCACTGGTACGTGGGTTTCGGACGAATTGAAGAAATCGATCGAAAGGGGTTATCGTATTGTCGAAATATTTGAAATTTGGCAATACAAGATAACACAATATGATCCGAAAACACGCGAAGGTGGCCTCTTAAATGAATACATTGATACATTCTTAAAAATAAAACAAGAAGCCAGTGGTTGGCCCCGTGAATGTGTTGATGATTCATCGAAGGAACGTTACATCGAAACATACGAACGTGAAGAAGGAATTCGTCTTGACAAAGATAAAATTTGTAAGAATCCGGGTCTACGAGCCGTTTCCAAGCTATGTCTTAACTCGTTTTGGGGGAAATTTGGTCGAAGAGAAAATCTCCCACAAACCGAAATCGTAAACACGAGAGATGATTTGTTACGGATTTTCGCAGACAAGGACAAAAATGTAACACGACTTCTTCCCTTAAATGATAACACTATGTTTGTTAACTGGGTTTTGCGTGAAGAAGCAGGCCTGCAAACGTCGTGTACTAACGTAATATTAGCTGCCTATACAACGGCTCAGGCACGATTAAAACTATATACATATCTAGAAAAACTCGATCGTCGGGTATTGTATTATGATACGGATTCGGTGATATATGTACGCGACGGAACAAAAGACCAGTATGAACCATCATTAGGTAATCTTCTCGGGGATATGACGGACGAATTATCAGCTTACGGTGAAGGATCATTTATTGAAACATTTGTATCGGGAGGTCCAAAATTTTACGCGTATCGTGTTAAAACGCCAAACGGAACTATTGATGTATGTAAGGTAAAAGGTATTCGGTTAAATTTCGAAAACGCTCAAAAGATAAACTTCGAAACGATACACGATCTCGTGACGAACGATACCGACAGTAATAAAAGTATAGAAGTACGATTCGGGGCAATCAGGCGTATGGAAACGCACGATGTTGTTACGTGTGAACAGAGAAAGACGTGTCGAGTTGTATTAAAGAAACGGCGACATGTATCGTACAGATATTCACTTCTATATATATATATGCTAGATTATAAATATGTAGGTCAGAGTATTAAGCTGGTCATGGTATAATAATAATAATAATAAAAGTTTATAAGAAATACAATTCTCACCTGTAAAATACTTGTCCCTAGGAGAGAGATGAGTGAGAGAGAGAGAGAGCGAGAGAGAGAGAGAGAGCGAGAGAGAGAGAAAGAGCGAGAGAGAGAGAGAGAAAGAGCGAGAGAGAGAGAGAGAGAGAATCACGTTGCACTCGTGTAAATAGGATAAATCCATTTCTCGAAACAACAAAACCTTGACCTATCTCAAGGTCTTCAAATCAAGGGGCACGGGTATAGCTGAAGGAAGAGAAGGTAGGTAAAAATAAAAACAATGACCTAGGTCATTGTCACAAAAACAAAACACTACCTACATCAAGGTCACCAAGAACGAACTTACCGAGTCTGCAGACGGGGTCAATAACCTCTCAGGGGGGTGTCTGGCCAGACGACCATGACCTACCTCAAGGTCGCACATTGCCAGGAACAGTCAACGAACTTAAGGGGTCAATGACCTCATAACAAACCATGACCTACCTCAAGGGCTGGCGTCAGGGGGGAGGAGGGAGATAAGACCATGACCTACCTCAAGGTCGCACATTGCCAGGAACAGTTCACGAACTTAAGGGGTCAATGACCTCATAACAAACCATGACCTACCTCAAGGGTTGGCGTCCGGGGGGGGGGGGTGAGGGAGGGAAGACCATGACCTACCTCAAGGTCAAACCTTGCCAGGTACAGACGGGGTCAATGACCTCATAACAAACCATGACCTACCTCAATGTCTGGCGCCGGGGGGGGGGGGGTCTGGCCAGCAGGCAACCTATTCTACTTATGTACGCAACATTTTTGTGTTGCCGGCAAAAATATAAGTGCTAATTTACACTTTACATCCAATTTAACTAGTCTTAATAATATATAGGTCTACCAATTATTGTGATTGACATAATTGAATGGATGTACCTGCTTCCATAAAGTCACGTATTTCTTATTAAATTATGGGAGAAATAATAGTAATAAAGTCACTCCTATTACGTTAAAATTTTACCATTTAAACTAAATGGCGAGTGGAAATTCTTCTATGTAAATGTTTTATTTTAAAATTATTATTTCTACACAAATACTTACCAAATCTATACCAATATTTGTTTTTAATACTGGATATTTTTGCATGTAATCTGCAATTGATGCACCACGGTCCCTTCATGCAAAAGTTTCTGACCATAATGTTGCGGATTTTCTGGAGACTTCGATTGTAACATGTCCAATTTTTTGATGATCTTACCGTCAATGACATCAGTTGGTTGATCACTATCTCCAGCCGCGTGTGAGTTGTGATTTTTAATCAATGATTTTATTCTTGTTGTACACATTATACAGCTTTCCTGTAGCCGTCTTTCTTAATGGAGCTTTGGCAGCTAAGTAATAAATTTTTGGATTTTCTTTACTGAATATTCGACAAATTTCATTTGCCCGAAATTCGCATTGCTCTTTACTAATTCTGTAAATAAGTTATAAAAAGTACACTTATAAATTATGCCGCATGTTAAATTAAGGTCACTTCTAGAATACAAATAATATACGTATATTTAATATATATACTTTGGTGTTCTTGCCACTAAGTGATCAACAATTAGTGTTGACAGTTTTCCTCGATCTTTCTCAGTAAGGACTGCTTTGGATAAAAGCAACTGCCCCTGAGCAGTTATAGATAAAAAAATGTTTTAGTTCCTGGAAAAATATTAATTTAGGACTTAAACATTACGCTACATATAATAGCTAAAATAGATAAAAATGCTTGAAATTTATATTTAAGAATTTATTCGCATGCATAAAATTGAAAAAAAATGTAAATTGAATCCAATGAATTACTGTTCAATTTCTTACTACACGAATGAAAGCAGTGTTCAAATATGTTTACAAATTGACATATACGTACACCCAACAGCATCGATTGTTTCCCTTCCGGTTAGCATTCGAACCATGTAATTTTATGAAGAAGCGTCTGCACTTCTCATCAGGGTAGCCAGATTTTACCGATAAATCGCCAAGTTCCCATTTGAAATATACATCCCCACTTAGCCTATCTGGCAATCCTCCTTCTCATCTCGAATGCAAACCGGAAGGGAAACAATCGATGCTCTTGGGTGTACAGATGATGTATCTCGAGATTTTGAAAGAGTACACGGAGATAAGGTTCTGCGCGCAGCATGCCCGGCACGAGGCGCTGCCCGTCCGATCGACGGCACATGTCGTAACTTGCGTTCGGTGCTGCTGGAAGCGAAATTCGGGCATGCAGCGCACCCGATACCGGTCGTTCGCTTCGCCAGGTGACCGGTGTGACTGCACGACTGTGATTGGTGAAGCGGCTGTCCTGTTACACAGGAATACGTCGCTCTCATGCGAATCGGCTTTCCTCAACACCAGAACGGGCGCATATGTATTAGACATTTTGTGTTTTGTGATGTGATTAGAGCGATTGAAAAAGGATTAATTTAAAAAGAAGTAAGTATATTAGTGTGCTCTAAATACATAATGACCCAAGATATGTTATGCACGGAGATGAGAAATGTATTTGGTAGAGATTATGAAGGTTTTTTTAACTAACTAGTTCTCTAATTTCGTCTTTTAGGAAGCAACTAAAATACAATATAGAAAAATAGAAATAAATTATTGAACTTAAATTATCCATATAAAAAAAATAAGTTTGAGTGTGAGCGTTTAAGGTCAATTTCCCAAACACAATAACATATATAAAAATGATTTCTTCATTTTTTCAGAAAAATATAAATAGTTATTAAAAATGGAACATTTGATTCTCATGCTAACGAAATTTCGAAACAATTCATGCGTGTTAACTTATAGATAACATTTTAATTGTGATGTATTTCAGTTCGACAGCCTTTCGGAAGCTGTGGTAATTAATATATTTTATTTATCTAATCAATCGGGTGGGGCCAAAAAGCCATAAACAGTGACATCATTTCTAGAAAACAAAATTACTACAACTTTCAAATCCCTAAATCCGTAAATATCAAAATTTCAATTTTAAATATAAATTTTCAATGTCAAATATAAATAATCAATTTTGATCGAATAAGACTCAACATTTACATAATTGCATTAACATATTTCAGGTCAGTTATACCTCTAATATAACGGTAAAAGTACATGACATTGTGAAGTTAAAAGTTTTGCACAATTTGTAGACTAAATAAAAGATATAGATTTTGTAATAATCTACTATTTTCTACGCGTAAATTAAACTAAATTCAAATTTGTTAATGTGAAGAAATACTTAAAGCTTGGGTATGAATTGTTTAAATCATAAAATATAATATATATACTTAATTAAGTCGAGTTTGACGGATTCCGAATCCGTTGGATTTGCAAAATTGAATTGTGAATTTCAATGATGAAAACCAGACAATGGATTCATAATCAGCATACTTGAAACCCGTATTTTTGCCTATCATATTGGATCCGCCATTTTTAATTTTGTAATTTTATGAAATCTCAATTTATCTTTTTATATTTCTCGAGAAATTGGATTGAATGGTAAAATACACATTTTTTTACTTTGTTTTGTTTACTTATATCTTATTTGCGGCTTTAGAGTGCTACTTTTACGAAATTTGCTCTTTACATGGTAAATTTTTTTTTATGTACATAATTGCAGTGAAACATCACATTTTTTCTTATCCGGTACAAAAAATTGTAAAACGAGTTTTTGTTTGTTTCAACTTGAATATACACGAAAGTTTTGAATATCCCATTCGTGCAAATACGGCACCTGAACCGCGGGAACGCTGCGTACCCGCGGATCGGGCAGGCAGCGTGCCCGAATTGCAGGAAGGCAGCGTGTCATAAGTTATGACGTTCCACCTAACCGAATTCGGGGGTTCGCCGTCCCGAAAGAGTGGGGATGCCGCCGCTGCGGGCTGGGGCGCGCTGCCCGCAAAACCTTCTCTCCATGTAGGTATTGTTTTTGAACTTTGCGAAGGTAATTCTTCAACTGCCATATTTTCATCAAGTACAATCTCGATCGACTCTCTGGCTTCATCACCAAAAATTACCTGTACTTCCTATTACAAAGTATTTTTATTTGATTGACAAAGTAAACGTTATTATAAAAAAAAGTTCAACCATTAGGCATCGGAGGATGAAAAAGAGGGACTTTGAAAATATTATGGAAGTGCTTCTAAGTTACTTTATCCATAATGTACATGGATACATTTTTATTGTTTTTGAAAATTGTGTTTTTACTTTACTTCAAATTTTTACTCGCTCTCGTAATTTATAATTCTGGAGATATTTCTGAAATTTGATCAATTGATCCAATGGCTTTCCTTGAAAAATGTTATTAATTTGGTTTTCCGACATGTTTTCCAAAACAAATTGATTTCATTTTCTATAAAACAATTATTAGTTTTTTTAAAACAAAACAAAATTCCATATCGATAAACACAATGATTTCTAGTAATTGCAGATGTGTATGTACGTATGTATTACCATTTAAAAATTTAATTATATCACAAGATACACCCCAAAACTCGAGAAGTTTCGTAACTTCTTGAACAGACATTGCATAGGATGAAGGGAGCTTCTATTTATTTTTAAAAAATCAAATAAACCGATTCAAAGTATATTCACACTTTTTCTAAGCGGGGAGAAGTATTCAAACTTCAACATTTTTTGAAGTGCGGCTCAAGGTTGCTGTTACATAGAGGGACTCTATGTTACAATGGTTCGATTCCGACACCTGGTGGCCGTAATTTTTTTACATTTTGTCTGATTTTAGACAATGCATGAGATCATTGATTACATTTTATGCAAAGCATTCACTGCGAGAATTGTGAGAATGATATTTCCTCATAATTCTGGTATTTATTTACACCCCTTATTCGCCAAAAAAATTTGTTCCAAGTCGGTTAGTCGATAAAGTAATAATCTACTATAAAACAATTTAATTTCAAAATAATTGAATCAAATTGGCAGAAATCAGTCTACGGTAAAAAAAATCTTACGTTGCATGTGGTTTTCTAACAAATTAAAAAAAAAACGAAATCAGTCTATGATATTCTCGGAATATTCGGAGTACATACTCAGTATACCATACCAGATATACTGAGGATATTCGAAACATATGCTGCGATATTCTGAGAATATACTCAGCATATTCCTATATCCGCCCTAAAAATGTTCTCAGGATATCCTGAGAATATCATCCACGATAAAATTGGTTTTCCTCTTTTTATAAAAAAATTTATTTTTTTCTTATTTTTAATTTTATTATCGTTTTATTTAATTTAATTTTTTTTAACTTGTTAAGATGATTTAATTATCTTAAAACAAGCTGGTCTCATGCGGTCACCTATCCAATCGTAGTCCGGTGTACTACGTACGGCGCTTAACCAGAAATAGCGAATGCGCGCGACACCGACCATCGGTCTACCACTGTTTAACACATATAACGTAAACTGATATTTGTATACACTCATTGCACAATTTTAAAACCGTACTCGCTTTTATACATTTTTTCAGGGGTTTTCGAGATTATCAGCAGAAGGTAGAGCTCGATAAAAACCTGCGTGAATTTTGAAAATTTGAAAAATTAAAAATTAATAAATATAATATTCTGAGAATATGCACAGGATCAGAGATGAGGTGGGAGATCTCGCATCCCGTGTATAAGAAATCGTCTTTCCGCAGCGCACTCTATGGAAACATATTTTTTGGAACTACGTCGAAAGGTACTGGTGTGTGTCCGGACTAAGTCGATCGGTACAGCAGAGGCACGAAATCTCGAGGCTCGCGTTTGTCTTTTGTTTTCTACTGTTGAAAACCGATGCCTCGACTGTTTTTAACATTTCGTCTAAACAAATGTATTGTTGGTAATCCTTCATAACAGCTACAACATTGCCAAAGACTTTTATAATATACCATTTTAACGTATTTTTTTCTCCAGATTACGAATATAATAACAGAAGCATATTATAGACATAATCTTTTATTAATTGTACGTTTTAAAATTCTTTTAATAAATATTATTAATATAGTTTTTTATTAACATAACGTGACATTCTCATATATTTCTAAATACTGTATAAGTCAAAAATTTCAAAAATTTAATTTAATTTTCAGTAAAATACATATTTGGGTGTCCTGATTACGAACAAACAATTTACAGAAAAACAACCTAATCCGGGTTGGGTTGTTTTTCCGCCCAACGCTTCACATAATATAGCATAGGCATAATTACGGTTAAGTTAGGGGGGTAGAATTTTTTTGTACTAGTCCCATAAAAAAATATAAAGCCGAGAATTTTCAGTCTAACGGAAACCTTGTTAGTTGAATAAGGTTGCTCCTGAACTTCGTGATTTAAGTGATATAGTGAAATTGTTATGAGTGCGCCAATATATTTAAGAGCGCCAATATATTTAAGAGTCATTCTCGACGCCGGACAAATCTGAGAGCTGTCAGCAAACAGCTACTTTTACGGTATTCTGAGCTTAATTCAACGGATTTCTTGTGCGCTTCCTGCCATCGACGATGCTACAAAGAGAAACTTCCGCAAATCTCGGAAGAAGTTCAGATGGAGGACAGTAGTCGAAAACCCAAATATGAACTGCGCCTATACCGTCCGGCAGTATACCATTCCTCCGAGCGCTACGGCATTTGCCGCTTTATTTATTTATTTCTTACGGTGCCAATTCTCACGGGCACTAATTTTTTTCAACGGATTCCGAAAGAAAACATGTTTGGCTATATTATATATTTTTTTAAAATTTTTAACTCTGGCCGCCCGAAAATGCGCACAGTTTGTTTATAACAATTACGAATAACAATATTCTAAATTAATTTTTTAGATGTCAATTATTTTTTTTTATATAGAATAAATATTTTCTGAAAAATTTGTATAGATGTCAGATTACGCTACGACGAGTATTTTCCGAGATATAAATTTTTTAAACCCGACTAAAGAGTAAAAAAATTAAAATATTCAAACTTTGAATGCTCGTATCTCCGCCATTTTAGTCGATATCGAAAAATTTCTAAGAGTGAATTTGTCTCCGAAAACCTTCAATAATAACATATTTCAAGCACTTTAAAAAATTTCGATGTCAAAAAAATACTCCAAAATTTGATCGTTTTAAAATGTTTTAAAATGTAAAATCGAATTCTTACGCCCGAGTGTCGAACGGTATTTTTCCTAATAGTATGCGGGAAATACGCGTTTCCCGCATACTATTAGGAAAAATATAGTACGTAGCATGTGCGGGAAACCCTATTTCCCGCACTAGTTACGTAATGTACTATTTCGATATACTATGCGGAAAATTTGTGCGACGTTTTTTGTGGGTCAAATACGATGTTACGCACGAGTGATGACCGCGGCGCACGACTTTTTCCAGCCGTTCGCCGCGAAGACGGGTTCATTTCGGGCTTTGCCACGAAAACGTGTTCATTTCGAGGTTTGCGGTGAAAACGGGTTGTATTTCGATTTGTGGCGAAAACGGGACTGTTTAAATTAGCGGCGGAAACGGGTGCGTTTCGATGTTTGCGGCGAAAACGGGTGCTTTTCAACGTTGTCAAATTGAATTACAATATTTTTATAGTAATTATTTTTGAAAACAGTTTTTTTCTGCTATCCATAATGTACCTGAAGTTCCGAACGTTCAATGAACGAATTGACAGGAGCGGCGCGGGAAAGCAATAACGGAATAAAGGTATCAATCTGGGCCCTACATATTTTTCATAAGTAACACACTACAAATTTATAATTTCCGCGTTTTGAGTACATCTTCCAATATTCTAGGATATGTTAGAAATATTATGACCCACACTCAAGTGATCAATCTCCTACAGCAATACCCACCACAAAAAAAGTATCATCTTACAGATTCACCTCAATAACAACCATACACCAAAAAATCAATAACTCGAAAAATTCTGAAAAATTATTTCATTTATGCAGAGACAAAATGAGATCTCTAAGAAAATTCGGACAAAATTCCGTCTGTCATCCCCACCCCTTTGAAACGTAATTTGAATGTTTTACGGTTTTTTACGTATGAACACCGGCAGATTAATTTTTCCAAATATGCTTAAAACATGCTTTCGTCTGTAATGGGAAGGTGGAATTTTTTTTGATATCGAAAGATTAAAGCCTGTAAGTGTCGAGGAAATTAATGTAATAATATTGAACATAGCAGATAGAATTTTGACCGAGGTTTGTAATGGGTCATATATTGTTTCTATGTGTATTAGGTATATTTTACGCATATTTGGAAAAATTAATCTGCCGGTGTTCATACTTAAAAGACAGTAAAACTTTCAAATTACGATATATGAAGGGGTGGGGATGACAGACGGAATTTGGTCCGAATTTTCTTAGAGAGCTCATTTTGTCTCTGCATAAATGAAATAATTTTTCAGAATTTTTCGAGTTATTGATTTTCTGGTGTATGGTTGTTGTTGAGGTGAATCTTTAAGATGATACTTTTTTAATGGTGGGTGTTGTTGTAGGGGATTGGTCACTTGAGTGTGGGTCATAATATTTCTATCATATCCCAGAATATTGGAAGATGTACTCAAAACGCGGAAATTATAATTTTGTAGTGTGAAAAATATGCACGGCCCAATGATACCTTTATTCCGTTATTTCTTACCCGAGCCGCCCCTGGCAATTCGTTCATTGAACGTTCGGAAGTTATATATAGAATTGCATAGAAATTATATATAATTATATAAAATGATATGACCGATTCCATTTCAAATCGGGCAGGGTAAAATTTGATCATCTCGAAAATTGTTTTCCATGAAATATGTTGTTCTTTAGGGCAAATAAAGAGACACGTATTTTTTTGTTTTAAGAAAAAAAAGTTTTTTTCAGAGTTATGCGCAATTTGAAATTAAGAACGAAAATCCGATAAGTCCTAAAAATAGGGTATAAAACTTTTTAAAAATGCTGCGTTTTTTTACAGTTTTTAATATTTTACTATTATTCCTCGTGAATATAATTGTGTTATTGATACTTTATCGATATCCAATAATAAAATTGAAAAAAATTGAAAAATAACAAAATGGCGGCCATTTTTCGAAAAAAGTAAAAAGTTAATTTTCTCAAAAACATCAGTTTTTTTTCTTGAATTTTTTTTTGTAGTTTGTTGGTAATATTAGTAACAGTATCCAGGGGATTTGAAGAGTGCTAAACTCCTCTACAAGCCGGTAGATTTTTTTTATTATTTCTTTTTATTTTCATTTTTTATACGATACTTCTTCAAGGTAAGACGTATTCTACTTTTTCTAAGTTATTTAATCCCTTTTATACACTACTTTTTTTCCAGAAATATGTTCTTAGTATAATGCTTATCTATTCCCATGTATTTTTTTACATTTTAATTATAAACCTTGAACAATTTTTAAAATTTCTGTTCTAATTTACTCCATTCATAGTATGTGTTTTTTCAGAATTATTTCAGAAAATTGAAAGATGCATTTGCTTGGACGTAATTGTCGTGTAAAGTATGTCTTTATACTTAGGCCTTAAGACGAGATTGTTTTTGGACGAGCGACGCAGCGCCGCGCACAGTGGACCGGTTCGTAGACTGCAGAAAGTTTTGAAGACAAAAATCGGTGCAGGGTGCAAAAACTCCACCAAACGATTTGATTTTTTTTTACAAGTACTTGAGGGATTGTACTATAACGTCGCATTGCATAAAATTACTTTGTTAGTTTTCAAAATTTTAAAAAAAATCGCGAAATTTGGCTAATCAAAAATCGCGTTACGGAAACGATACTATCATCAAATTTAGAACTTCATAATGTAAAGATATGTACTACACTTAGTATATAAGGGTTTCGGTGTCGCTGACTACGAATCTGAAGGTAGATTTCAAAAATTCAAAATGGCGGATCCAATATGGCCGGTGAAAAAATTGAAAATCAATCAAATTTGCTTGAAACTCGTTACTCGGGGGGTTTTCGGGGTCGCTGATTACAATAACAGATCAGACATTTGAATTTCAAAAATCCGACTTCAGATTCGTAATCAGCGACCCCCAAAACTCCCTAGAGTAACTAATTTCAAGGAAATCTGAATATGACGACTTTAACGAATTTGTAGTTCAGCGTATGTACCACTAGGCGTTAAAGGGTCAACTATACCGATGAATGATTATTAGTAATATTATGACAAATTTAAAAATTACAAAATGTTCCATAATCATATAGGATTTATAGTATTCTTCTGTTTAAAAATATTATTATTTATATTAATATTGCTGAAAAACAAGGTTTATTTTTTCTGAACAGATTTTATTATTATTGTAGCTATTTGTGAAAATGGATCTGAGTTGCAATTTCAGAACGCAAGAAAAAGAAAAGAACGTTAGATTATAAACTAACATCCCGAAGGGATCATATTTTTGCTACGTCCACGTCGTTGATTCCGGGTTATGCTAAGAGCAAGAGGCACTCATATTCACACAAAGAATATGTCTCGTAGCTATAAGCACTTATCAATACATCAAGTATTGCAATAGGTTTTAATTTGAGCGAATTTCGCAGACAGACACTTTCCATAATGTTCGTGGGGGGTCTTAAAAAAATTTTATATATTCATCATAGTAGTAATTTTTCTTCCTTTTCTTTTTAAGTGTATTTTCTTCGCTTGGCGCTGTGCATTTCGTTGCCTTGTTTTGGCATATAATTTGACCCTTATCATAAATTTCAAAGACAGAAGTCGGTGTTCATAACAAGCGTGATTTTTTCGGAACCATTGCGGAAAAGATGCAGTCACTTCCGTTTCGACCTGCTTTGTTAACTCTTCCAACAGACGTTCTTGAGGCCAAAAACTTTCATAGTGAAGCTCGAAAGATTTTAATTGTTCATATAAAATATTTGAAAAAAGATCTGTAGGTCTTGTCAATTTCGTAACTTCTGGAGCATCCTCATCTAAACTTTTATATTCCCTCAGTCTTATATACAATTCATTATCTTCATTTTCTGCCATGGGTGTTTTCATCATCGTTTGTTTGCAATCTTCGCATTTGCACTGAATGAACGTTTTCAATGCTACGTACCCAGCGAAAAAGACTACCGCATTTTGCTCGTAAAACGATGCTCTTGTTGTAAAGTCCGTAGTTCCTTCGTTTTCATCCGGTTCATTGTGGAATTCTTCCATGGCTTCTAAAAGCCCGTCCATCTCATTGCAGTCCATCCGATCGTCGTTGTCTTCCACAGAGGTTGCGTCTTCATCATTGTTCGAAAATTCTTTTTCAACTTCACTCGGCGTGTTTAATAGCATCGGTACTTCATTTTCTACATTCACATTCGAGCCCTTTCCGCCCTTAATATTTCCACTGGAAAGAATGTGCCTAAGTGCCAATCGAACCATTCTTGCTGTGGGATTTAAAGCATGTCCTCCTCGTTGTCGAAGTTTCGAAAACAAATGTTCCAAGGAATCTTGATTGCACAGTCCTGTTGCTAATTCGAAATCAAGATAATCCTCTCTGATTGCCCTGTATGTTGAAACAATAGCATTTATGCTAAATGGAAGACCTTCCAAACACGGTGCTTTGGCCTTTCGTTTCGGATTAGTTGTCCACGTCTTTGAATATTCGGTAAAATTTAACAGCGTTTCAATAATTTGTGGATTTCTTGGAGATAATGGTCGCTTTTGAGGATTGTGAAATATCAATTTGTAAGAATTAGCGGCATCTATGACTTTATCCATTTCTTCCGCAAATAATGCAGTCTTTTTCCAAGTAGAACCCTCTCTCTGTAATCCAATTTTTTCATCATTCCCTGCAACTTCAATGGCCTTTGAAAATCTTTTGCTAAAGAATTGAAACGCACGTTGGACGTTCATGACTTCCCAATTATTTGGATTCATGTGGACTTCCGTGATGTGGCTTAGTAATTGACTTGTGCATTGTTTGTCATATTCCCATACTTGTACGAAATCTTGATAATCGACAATAATCTCTCCGTCCCCGTCATACAAAAATCGATGCGTTCGCAATTGCTCGAGTAATCTCTTAATCAAATGTGGAAAGTCAAAGCAGCAGAAGTATTTTCGCCCTTCGAATTCAAAGAAAGGTGCATCAATTGTAGCCCCGAATTCATTCCATATACACTTCTGATTCGGTGATGCCTGATCGCATGTGAGTATCCTGACATCAGCGGCACACGTTGCTAGTTTAGAGAGGCATTTTTTTACAATTTTTGCAATTGTCTACCCAGTTGTATTTTTGTCAGTTAGGAAATAAGCTATAGGCTGACTCCATGGATTCTTTGCATTCAGACTGTCTAACGTTAAAGTGAAAGCATTAGTAGCTGGTTGTTTTTCTCGACCAAGAGGTCCCAAGTCCACCAGTCCTTCAATTATGTCCAGATATTTGGAATATTCTTCGAATTGTTTAATTCCCATTTCGTCCCACTTTAATCCACAAACTTGTTCTTCAGGGAGTAGCATTTCTAGTTTGTTTTTTAGTTGTGAAAATATAGGAGTATCGAGTCCAGCTTTTATATCGTACTCTGCAATCCACTTTCGCACGGTAGATTCGTGGGGAAGACGTAATCCACTTTTCCTTAAATTAATGTATGCCGACGCAGAATAATAAAATGCCCTTTTTGCCAGATCTTTTTCGTTTTTACTGAAAGGAGTCTTCTTTTGTCGCAGTTGCATGGTTACCATTGCACGCGAAACAGGATTTTTGCAGTTATGCGCATCTAAAAATTGATCTATTTTTAATTTCTTCGCCTTAATTGATGCAATCACTTTTTTTTGTTGTGCAAATTCCTTCTTAAGTTTATCGTAACTTTTCCGCAATCGTCTGAATTTCATTTTCATACTCGCATTTTCAATCCTCAATTTCTTTAATAGAGTCTCTTGAGTCACGTTACTATTCCTTTCTAGAAAACTTGATATTCGTTCTTCTTCGATACTACTACTTCCCGTAGGTGGTTCTATCTGGCGCCATTCCATATCATTTTCTTCGTCATCATCAAAAAAAAGTTGATTGTGGTTAGTTGGGGCTGGGTACGTTTGTGCAATTGAACTTCTATCTAAGCTTGTTCTATCTTCATCAAGATCCATTTCCGAAACTAGTTCAGCTGCAGTCTCACCTCCGTTGTGTTCTTGCGAAACTTCTCTTGTGGATACGTCTCTTACATCTATCTCATCTGATAGAGCACTTTCGTTTCTTTCCTCTGCGTCTGTTATTGTGCGGTACGGAATTGGATTTTGTTTGTACTTTATTTTCGTTCTGTTCGTATCCCAAAATGCTTCAGGAAAAAAGTGATCTGCACACAGACCCACTTTTCTAATTGTACTCGGAGCCCATCTTCTTAGAACTTCATTTCCTGAAAAAACGCACATACATAGGCTTGGTTTGGAAGTAAAAGCGTTAGGAATTCAATATGCTTATGTGTAATTCTTTTATATTTATACAAATGTATAGTTCAGCTACTTTACCGGTAAAACAGCGTAACTAGTTCCAATCTATACTTCTATTCGAAAAACCGTCTGGGCCACAGATAAAATGACAAGTTGTGTTTTTAACAGGAACAGCAATTTTGCATGCGGTCATTAAAATATTAACACTAATATAATAAAAGATTCAAAAGCATGGACATAACTTCACCAGAACTTTTGGTTGAAACATTTGGTCAGAAATTTGTGATGAAAATGCAGTAGTAACTTTAATCAAAACTGTATTTATAAGATTTTTCAAGTACATTATTCTGGAATCCATTTGCTAAATCAGATAAAAACATTAGTGATTTACTGTGATTTTATCTCCTAAATTAATATAAAAAAAAAATAAAGAATAAAATAAAAATGAAATATATACAAAATTCACCAACATCGACTGAAACGGATGTAAATCATGAAAAATGGGGAACACCTCAAATACCCCAGAATTTAAAAAATCCGACACTCAAAAAACCGACATTAAAAAATCCGACACCTCGAAAAGCCGACACCTCAAAAAACCGACACCTCGAAAAGCCGACACCTCGAAAATCCGACACCTCAAAGCCTAACACTTCAAAAAGATGATTTAACAAATATGAAGATTTTCGTGGTGTTAAATGTCGATTTTTGGAGGTGTCTTATAATCTAGTGTCGATTTTTTAAAGTGTCGGCTTTCTGCCTGTCAGATTTTTGAATGTCGGTTTTGGAGAGTCGTATTTTTGAAGTTGTCGGGTTTTTCAGGTGTTTCCAAAAAATGAATGAATTTTTCTTGGAAAAAATGAAATGCATATGGTTATTAAGACCCCTGGCGAGAAATGATTCTAACATTTTCTAAACGCGAATGTTAATTTGATCGAATGTTTGACTGAATTTTTTAACGAATTGTGGTGAAATTCGCCGAAAATTTTTTTATTGCTGACCCAAACTTGAACAAAAATATCAGCATAAATCGAAATTTTCTTCCCAGGGAATTAATATAAAAATATTTATTAGGGTAAGTTCGGGTGAGATGGGACAGCGGGTTTGATGGGACACTTCAATTTTCATCCGCTTTAACACGCGCATTCATCCACTCCCGTCGTCAATTTTCTTTTGTGTTCATAATTATTTTCGAGTTGTTTTTTGGTCGGGTGAGATGGGACAGGCACATATTATACTTCGCCCCGACCGAAGGTCGGACGAAGTATTGAATTGTTCTGCGGCGAAAAAAAATGACCCTATAGTTTTTCATCAAATGTCGACGTTTCAGACCCTGTAGAGCCTAAAAATGCAAAAAAAACAAAGTCTGTTAAGTTGTACGTCCGTCCGTCCGTGTCGCGTTTTTGTACGCCCGGTTTACATACCTTACAATTGTCGTATCGATATAATTTTTTTTTTAAATGTTCGTCTTGGCTCAACTTAGATCTGATTAGATTTTGGGATAGCTACATATATCCGTTGATAAAAAAAAATTAAAAAACTGATTTCTGCCAATCAAACTTTTTACTACCACAAATTTTTAGCACGCGTATTTCAGTCGATTTTTTTTATTAACGATCATGAGCAAATGATCCAAATGATCGGGAGAATGTCAGGTTTCATGCAATCAACGATGTTTTACTGCTCACTGAACGGGAGAGGAGATGGCACATGCGCGGCACTCTAAAAAGTCGAAAAGTGGTTGAAGTGGAAATGGGGAAGAGTGTAGCATAATCGCAGTAGTACTAGGAGATATTGGAACATTGTATAGAGTAATGGGAGGGGATTGCACATGCGCAGTACCCTTGGGAGTATCAAAACGGGGTTAGGTGCACGGGGAGGAAAGACCGGAAGGCAATGGGGTAGAGTTTGTATATATGGTATCCGTGTTATACATGTCGTATCCGTGTGTGCGTGTGTGTGTGGGTGTGTGTGGAGGGGGGAGGGGGTACCCCATTGGGGGAAGCTCCCCCAGCTGTGGAAAATGCCCCACCACCAAATTTGTGGGGAGTGGAATCAAAACATCCGATTTAAATGCTTAAAATAGAAAAAAAATTGGATTGCACGGGGTGGGAAGACCAGAAGTCATCGGAGTAGACCGTGTGTATGTGGGTATGTGGGCCTATGCATGTGTGCATGCGTGGGTGGGTGGGTAGGGTGTACCCCCAATTGGGGAGGACTCCCCCAGATGCCCCCTCCCCTTCCCTCCCCTACAGAGGTGGGAGGAGTGGAATCGGGTGGGGGAAGTTCGCTTTGGTTCAATTTTGCGCTCGCTAACTTTGTCCTACGGCACAAAATCGTACTTTACGCCTGCTTTATCGAGCACAAAAGGGATTTTGTTTTTTCCTTAGTAAATGAGCCAAAAAACACATGAAGGGATAGCACATGCGCAGTACTACTCGAAGGAATGAAAACATGATCGGTTTTGGGTGCAGAGTGCGCGTCGATAAATAGTACTCGGAGATGTTGAAATGAAGTTCTGTTTGGTTCTAAGCTAACACAAATGATATTTATTAATGCTTCGTTTGACCTGCGCTGGGGGTCGAAGTTTTGAAAATGTCAATTTTCAATATTAAGTCATTCAAGAGAAAAGTATGTTCGAAAATAGGTATCTCTCGAGTGAGAAAATATATCTACAAGAGATAATTTTATTTTCTTGGGGGATCGCGCCCACGGTGTGCCTGAATCAGTTTCAACCTCAAGGTGATATAACTTGAAATATTCCTTCTGGAATTAAAAGTGTGTTATGTGCACAAGTTTTTCCAGCAAGAAAGAAAATCATCGATTAAGCCGTTTTTAAGAACTGCTCATTAAAAATATTAGTTTATTAACTCATTATTTAAAAATAAATATAAAAGGGTTTTTGAGGTCTTTCATTACGAATTTAAACTCAGAATTTCGAAATTCAAAATGGCGGATCCAATATGGCGGTCCAAAATCTAAAATATTACTAAAAATAAATGAAAGGTGTAAACTTCGTACGACTATATGGAGCGATGTGTCATTTTAGGTACATTATGAACTTTGACAAATTTTTTTCTCGACAACGATGCACCTGGGACGAAAATTTGTAATGACATTTTTTATTCAGAATTGTCCAAAGAATCTAACCAAAAAAATCGGGTCGAAAAAATGAAATTTTTTTTTTGTTATAAAATTGTTAATTAACAATTTATCCGACCATCTACGGCCTTTACACCCTCGAAATTCAGATTCAGGGGGTTGAAATACGTATTACAAGACAAGGTTTAGGCCTGGACAAAATTTGGCCACGATCACATCAGTGCTGGCGCCTAGACTAATATGCAATACATTGAAAATAAAAACAAAAAATTTTTTTTTTTAAATCGTGTGTAACTTTTTTATCTGAAAATAATCATCGGAAAGATCGGTCCTTGGACATGAGGAAATGACTGTAGCAGAATTTTTTTAAAACAGTTTTAATGCTAAAACAAACGTCAAACTTGATGAAAAAAAATTGTATATTTGGGGCAAAATTCCTGAAATGTCCGAACAAAAAAAAAAAGTTATAGAAATTGGTCAAAACTTTACTAAAACGTTGTCATTATTACTGGAAGTCTAAATCTCAAGTATTATTGAATTTAGTAAAATATTTTTTAAGTTATGGAGTTTTAAAATTGTACGATTTTTTACAACGGATTTTTTTCAATTTATCATATTGATAACTAGGATGCATATAAGTTAATATATGAGTAGTGATTTTTACAGGTCTTTTAATGGGCTTCAAGCTAGTGTAAAGTTTTCCGACACAATTAAAATTTGACCTTGAAATTCAGGGTTAAAGTGATAATTTCAGTTTATCTGAAAATCTGATTTATTTTTCTTTTTTTTCCTTGTCTGAATACAAAGTTAGACCATTTTCGTATAAGATATGCAAAATTCAAAGTGGCATTCTTTATAGATTTTGAGAAAATAACGGATTAAGTGATTTGTAGACAATAAAACGTTATTTTCTCAAAATCTATAAAGAATGCCACTTTGAATTTTACATATCTTATAGAATAATGGTCTTTGTATTCAGACAAGAAAACAAAATTTAAAATAATCCGATTTTGAGATATATAGTAAAATTGTCACTTTAACCTTGAATTTCAAGGTCAAATTTAATTTTTTTCTAAAACGTTTTATCATCGCCTTGAAGACCATAAAAAACCCTTACTTACAAATATAGTAAATCGAAAAATATTACTTTTACAATTTTCACTTTTTCTGCTCTGGACATTTTAGGAATTTTGCCCCATTTGAGCATTTAAGGGTTAAACGCTACACGCGTAATATTTCAATGACCGCCCATACAATTTTTATTAACGTCTGATTTTTCAACAAATATTACAATTTTCTTAGAGAATTTATCACCCAAATGTTGGATGTAGTTAATAGATAAAAAAAAAAAACTTTTATAACCTCAAAAGTCGTTCGACGAATAAACATTAAGTAAAAAATACCGATGAACTTTATAAAATAAATGTTATTCTCTTTTAAAAATCTAGAATCGTAGAGTACTAGATCTCGCGGATTATTTCACGGAAATATCAGTAATTTAATTGTATTGTCTGTATATACCTGAATTTGTAATCCAAACGTCGTACCGCGGATCTGTTTTTTGTGGAAAACGAAATAAATGATGTCCCGTATCCTCTCCATTACAACATTCTTTATATTGACATCGAGAAAATATGCTTGACATTTTGAAATGAAAAGTATTCTCGTTTCAGTTTGTAATTAGTTTATAGCACATGCACTTTTCGCGAAATAACTGCGAATCGTGATATACCAAACCGAATATTGGTGGTACGTGATCCTTTTTGTCTGTTATTTCTTCTTACATTATATTGTGTTAACAATTTAGAAGCACTAAATTCAATACGCGTTCAATGTCGCACATGAGAAGTACTCAAATTTTTCACAAGATCGTGAATCATCCAGAACTGGCCAAAAACAATTGCGCATCGTGCTTTTGTCTCGCGGTGCAGACAAAGGAAAAGCGCGCGAAAAAAGTCGAACCAATTATAAAATATGTCACACTTAATTTTCTTAATGTTGATTGGTTGTAATGTTTCAGAATTTAATACTTCTTTTATGTTTACTTTAATGTTCAGACGAAGATAAAATATTGAACAAAACGTAATTTGAAAAAAAAAACGCGAGGAAACTTATACGTGGATTTCTGACAATTTTTACGTGTTCATTTTTTTCCGTATATTTATTACGTTTTTGCATATTCCAGTTCTTACAATATTTCTCTTTGTATGCACTCGCAGTTTATTCTTTTTAACATTTAATTACTTTTAACAAAGTTCTTACATTTTTTACGTGCTATTATGTGTATTTCAGTTTCATTACGTTTCCTTATAGTGCTTTCTTTTTACTGGTTGTAACTTTACGTATGTCAACGAAATTAATTATGTAATATCATTGTAACTTATTATTGTAAGCATTAGGTAATAGCTATGCACATTTATGTTAAAGGGATTTTTCTTTTCAAAAAATTAATATGAATATTACACATAGTTATATTAAAGCGGATACTGTCCCAGTAAATGAAAAAGCATTGGAAAGCATTCAGAAGGTTTCATTTTGTCCTTTACGAATCCTATTTGTGAAACTCGTCAATCATTCTCAATACCGAATCATTCTTAATACGTATAGAAGATTTGGGCTTTTCCAAATTGAATCCTTTTGAATCCTTCCGAGAAATGGGATGCTCGTCAATGCGTCCGAATAATTATCGCAGCATTCGCAATATCGAACCCGAATGCTACTGAATGCTAGCAGTCAAACAATTTTCGGTCGAATCCTTCTGAATCTTCGCAGACTGTAAATGCTTCTAAATGAAGCATTCACGTGCGCTTCAGCGAATCATTCTGAATCCTAAATTTATTTATTACTCTAAATTTATTTATTAAAGTGGAAGATGTTCATGTAAAAGAGGTAGAATTTTCCGATCTCAGACTCGGTCATTGATTTTTCCTATTTTTGAAACTCGTCAATGCTTCCCAATGCTTTTTCGTTTACTGGGGTAGACATACAAAATTACTTCAAAATAAATAATAATAATTGCGCTTATTTTATAATAATTAAGAAATTAAGAATTCGGAACGTATTACTTTTTATTACTTAATACTTTTATAAAACAATTTATAAAAATGTTTTACATTTTACAATTACAAAAAAAAAAGAAATAATTTAAAAAAAATTAAGTTATAATTTTTACAATGTAGCGACTGAAGTAATTGTATAAAAATACTTTAAAGTACCCAATTGTTCAATGTTATTACTATCGACGTGAACAACAATAAACTTAACTATTTTCGTTTATATTTTATTTTGTAATATTTTTAATAAATTTATGTTTACAACTTATTGCTTTTTATTCTTTTTTAACCAGTAATTGAGCAATAGTATATTATGTACTCAAGGGTAGGAACGGATCTTTTCGTAACGAGTGTGATGATTCAGGCATGAGCCGCAGGCGCAGCCCCCTGATTAAAACAATTGGCCATTTAAGGTCACCCCAGTGTCGTCAAAACCACACCAAGGTCTCCCCAAAGTCACCAACGTCACCCCTAGGTCACCCCAACGTTACCCTAAGATCACCCCAACGATACCAATATCGTACATTTCCTTACATTAATCGTACTTTACGGACTAAAACAGTCCCTAAACTGCCTACTTTACGAACACGTGTATCAAAATAGTAGTTTTCGATCCATGGTCGTGAGCATTTTTTTTCGGCACGAGTAGGCTACTACGAGGCTGAAAAAAATGACGGCCAAGAATCGAACAATATTTTTCGTCATAAGTGGTCCAGTAAAGTCCGTAAAATTCGACTTTACGACCACGCATGATGAAAAGATTTTACACAATCCAATTGAAGTAAATAAAAATAAACAGTCGAAAAATTTTTTTTTAATTAAGCATTAGAAACCAAAATTTTGGTTTATTAGATGATACATACACATATTACACTATTTAATTACTTCGACCCTGACCGTAGGTCAGTCGAAGCATTGAATTTGGTCTGCCGGATAAAGAAAATTACCCTACAGTTTTTCATCAAATGTCGACGTTTCAGACCCCGTAGAGCCCAAAAATGCAAAAAAAAGTGTCTGTTAAGTTGTACGTCAGTCCGTCCGTCCGTGTCACGATTTTGTACGCGCGGTTTACATACCTTAGAATTGTCATATCGATATAATTTTTTTTTAAATGTTCGTCTTGGCTCAACTTAGATCTGATTACATTTTGGGATAGCTACATATATCCGTTGATAAAAAAAAATGTAAAAAACTGATTTTTGCCAATCAAACTTTTTACTACCACAAACTTTTAGCACGCGTATTTCAGTCGATTTTTTATTAACGATCATGAGCAAATGGGGGAAACACCCCCAGCTGGGGCAAAGGCCCCTCCACCAAATTTGGAGGGAGTGAAATCAAAACATCCGTTTTAAATGCTTAAAATAAAAAAAAACTTTGAAATGAGGTTCTGTTTGGTTCTAAGCTGACACAAATGATATTTATTAATGCTTCGTTTGACCTGCGGTGGGGGTCGAAGTTTTGAAAATGTCAATTTTCAATATTAAGTCATTCAAGAGACAGTATGCTCGGAAATAGGTATCTCTCGAGTGAGAAAATATGTCTATGAGCGGGGGTCCAGTGGGAGGAGCTCCCTGGTGGGGTTGGCGGCTGAAGTTTGCTATTGATTTGTAACGTGTAAGATGTGGCACATAAAGAGACATAAAGTCTCAAAGAGCTGGTCAAGCACTATTACTTTAGACAGCGGGTCGAAGGCACCCTAGTTATATTTTTAAATCACTCTTTTTTTTAAAATTGTCTATTGATTCAATAACTGTGGGGTTCAAGATATACAGAACACTAGACATGATGTTTGGGAGAGGACAGTGTTTCTTGATCTTAGCTATCATATCTTGTCTCTGTCTCTCAAACCTATGCCTATAGGACATTGCCCGACAATGTGATCGATGTCCTCTTCTGGATATCCGCACTCGCAGGCAGGGCAGTCGAAAATTCTCACCCTTTTAAAACATTTTCTATAAAAATTTTTAAAAGTAACCATTTTTCTTTTCTAAACCTTTGAATCATAGTAAAAAAAAATGATTGACTGACACCTACCCGTGATGCAGTCAATGAAAAAAAAATAATATAAAAAGTTGTGATTAAACTGAATAAAATCCGTCAAAATAGTAGATTACGATATTAGTGCGCGAAGTAGGTGATTTGCGAACGAGTGTAACGAGTGCGAAAATCAACTACCGCGCACGTGTATCGTAAGCTATTTTTTTTAACTCCGTGAGAGAAATTCTTCGCGCACTGATTTGAGTGTGCGAAGTACTTGGCGCACGGAGTTAAAAAAAATATATTCTTTTTATTTATTTTCATTGGATTGGGCGAATGGGAATTTAACATTTTGAATTCACATCCATTCATTTATTAAAAATGATATCTTTTATTAAATAATTTTATGCAATTCTGTGCGCAAAATCTCGTTTTGCGCACTGTTTTTGCGTTGCGAAAATTCACTTTTCTGGAAAAATAAAAAAATTGTGCGCAAAATAAAAAAACAGTGCGCAAAATAACAAAAGTGTACGCAAAGTAAGAATCATTACGATAACAATCTTGCAATTAAAAATGTGCGAACACGAAAAAATGACGTTTACAGCCCAATTTTCAAACTGCTTTTATTTAATAAAGATAGTTTTAAATGAAATTTCGTTAAGAAGGAATGTTAATATATATTCTAAAAATGTATTTGTACTACTTTATTTTGTTTAACAAGTTTAATAATAATAAGAAAAGTGGATTTGAAATTGATCAAAAAGCTGTCAATTTTTGTAATATTTAGGATCAGATTTGTTATAAATCTATTTGCCCAATAACTTTGATAGTCTCCAGAACTGAAAATGAATACATTTACTTCTCTTATTCCGCAAGAACCAATTTAAAAAATCAGTTTTATTAGTATAAAATTCAATTTAAAAATTCGAAATTCGTACAAACTGACGTAATTCAATACATCATATCGTTTTTCTGAATGCTTTTAAATAGGTCTTTTAAGTAAACTTTTCACATACTTAAATTTGTAGAAAATGAACACTATATTCAAATTTCACGAGAGTATTTTGTATAAATTCTGAAATATTTCAATTTGAAATTCTTTACAAAACAGGGTAGCTTTAACAAATTCAAATATAGTCTGAAGTTGACAGGTTTGCGGATAATCGATTAAAATCGATTTTATTTAAATTAAAAATCATGATTATTATTAATTTACATTCGCTAGGCAGTTATAACCGTGAAATATTTATTTATTTCTCATTATAATTACAGATATATTTAAAATATAAAAAAATTCATAATATAAAAATCAATACTTATCTTCCACTTTAATAAATTTTATTGCTTTGATATTTTTGTCGCAGAAATCAAACATTACGTTTAAATTATTAATAATGTTCTTCCCATCAACACTCTAAATTTATTTATTAAAGTGGAAGGTGTTCATGTAAAAGAGGTAGAATTTTCCGATCTCAGACTCGGTCATTGAAGTTTACAGAGTTTCCAGTTCTACTCAATCCAAACAAAAGAAAATTCGTAAAATTGAAGAAGATAAACTAAAAAGAAAGTGTATAAAGAAGAATAAAATATAAAGTATTGATTTTTATATTATGAAATTATATTTTTATTAAGTTTTTATATTATATTAAATAAATATTTCACTGTTATAACTGTCGAGTGAATGTGAATTAATTATAATCATGATTTTTAATTTAAATAAAATTGATTTTAATCGATTATCGGCAAACCTGTCAACTTCAGACTATATTTGAATTTGTTAAAACTACCCTGTTTTGTAAAGAATTTCAAATTGAAATATTTCAGAATTTATACAAAATACTCTCGTGAAATTTGAATATAGTGTTCATTTTCTACAAATTTAAGTATGTGAAAAGTTTACTTACAAGACCTATTTAAAAGCATTCAGAAAAACAATATGATGTATTGAATTACGTCAGTTTGTACGAATTTCGAATTTTTAAATTGAATTTTATACTAATAAAACTGATTTTTTAAATTGGTTCTTGCGGAATAAGAGAAGTAAATGTATTCATTTTCAGTTCTGGAGACTATCAAAGTTATTGGGAAAATAGATTTATAAAAAATCTGATATTAAATATTACAAAAATTGAGAGCTTTTTGACCAATTTCAAATCCACTTTTCTTATTATTATTAAACTTGTTATACAAAATAAAGTAGTACAAATACATTTTTAGAATATATATTAACATTCCTTTTTAACGAAATTTCATTTAAAACTATCTTTATTAAATAAAAGCAGGTTGAAACGTGGTCTGTAAACGTCATTTTTTCGTGTTCGCACATTTTTTATTGCAAATTAAAAAAAAATAACAAAATAATTACCTAAATCGTTAGCAGACATGGATCGTACGGAGTTTAATAATGACTTATTTATAAAATAAATATATTTTTGAAACATGCCAGCAACACCTTTTGGACGAAAGTCAATGGAATTACCCTTCTACGTTTTATTCAAAATACATTTGAAAAAAACACATTAAATAGTACGTAATGGATAATACGGCGTGCGTGAGAATTACTATGAATTACAAATAAAAAAATGTATATTAAAAAATGCCCTTAGCGATGACGCGTACTAACAGAAAAACAACGTTTCATCGCCTAAAAACTCGATCATCGTTACTATATGTGAAAACTTCGCGGGAAACAAGTAACGATCAATTGTTTGACAGTCACTTATTTCATATTTAATGATATTTTTATTATATATTATTTAATATTATTCAATGATATATGTCCCATAAAATATTAATAACTTATTGTCACTAATATAAAACGAAAATCTTGTTTGACAAAAGCTCATACTCATTTGACGGACTTTTTAGCGATCTCAACTCACGCTTGCATTGTAATTAAAATGTAATAAAAAGTATATGTGTGATCTATTTTTCTTGTAATAATAATTTATAATGTAAAATTAATTTATATTAATTTTAATAATTATTTTTTTTACCATCTATAAAGTAGAAATCTGCAAAGATAACACGAGTTCAAAACCCTATTCTATTTTACCGACAGGTTCCGTATACACGGCATTTGTCGAAATTAGTTCAGGGGCACGCCTGCATGGTGGCGCGTTTTGTTGCGGCTTGACAGGCCGATCAGCTTTCCATTAGGCGAGATCTCCCACCTCATCTCTGACAGGATATACGTTAGGTGTGTTTACTTTTAATTCTTAAGTATGGAAAATTTAGAGTTAGTTTGGGATATATGGCTAATAGACGAAATTGGAAATAAATATAATATTTGTTTTCGATATTTTAAGAATATGTTTAAGAATATGTTTAGAATATACAAAATGTTATATGATGTTTATGATATTCTGAGTATATTCTGAGAATATTACGGATATTCAAAGAAGATTTTCATATGAGTTTCGAATATGCAGCGAATATCATGTGTTATCTGGGAACATATGAAATTCAAATAAATATAATATTCTGTTTTCAGTATTCTGAGAATATATTTAGAATATACGAAATGTTATATTCAGTTTACGATATTCTGAGTATATTCTGAGAATATTACGGATATTCACGGAAAATTTTCGTATGAATTTTGAATATACGGTGAATATCATGTGTTATCTGGGTACCAATTGGAAAGTATACTTAGAGCTGTACTTCGTACATTGGTAAATTTTTAAAAAAGTTGAAAATTCTTTCATAAAATTGTATGATAACGTCATAATCAAAGTTTCATTTAAAATTATTACATTGTTTAAGTTATTTATTTATTTATTTATCACTTATATCATGCCAATTCTTTAAATTACTATTCAATATAATTTAAAAAAATTATGAAAATAAACAAAAAAATTTAAAAATATTTAAAAAAAAGGGACGCGAACCACCGTTTGTGACTAAACGTGTATTACATGCCGGACATTTAGACCACTTAGCGGTACAATCGCTGAAACGGCAACGTCGCTTCGAAGCGCCTTCCCAATGGTTTTACCCCCGCAGCATCTGTTTTAACATCGGTACCATCTTTTCGCTAGGTAGTTCCGGATAAATCTAATCCAGCGGGACGATCGATTTCAACCAAATCTGTCGCGTCTAAATCAGGGAACTAAGCGATCTCCCTACTAATCTCTGTTTATACGTTTCCTATTTTCTTTCGACTTATTATTACTTTTTGATTATATATTCTACTAAAATATTAATTAACATAGTTTTGAAGTCCTGTGAGTCCTTCGTCATCTTGTTAAAAAAAAATAAATTAATCTAGAAGACAAAATTTTACTCTCAGTTTACAGATCATTTTTATTCAAATATTCTTAAGCGGGTAAGTACTACATGTATGTGTACGTATCTCATCAAGGTTTAACTTTGATTTGTTACGTTTTATTTAATTCTAACTAAACAATATTTTAATCCTAAAAATGTTTTTTTTACGTTCGATGTTACACGTGTACGTACATAGTTAGAAATCTATTTGCTAAATATAAAAATATTGTATGTAAACTAAATGTTTCACATGCCACGCTGAAAACGTGATTCAATCATATTAAAATATAGTTTTGTTTGGTTAATTATAATTACATTTCGTCTTAATTCCAAAATGTTTATTAAAACTGGGGGATTAAAGATACTTAATTAAACATCATCCATATCTATAATGTCAACTAACTGGATATATGACACTTTAAGTATACATAAGGCAAATTACTAAACAATTTTGAAAGCAATTGTGTATTTAAACAAAAACGGTGATAGCAATTTCACTACAAATGCAAATATCAAAAAAATTGTTATTCTCGTAATCTCATTTCCAAGAATCAATTGCTTACATCCTAAGGGTAATTGAATATATTTTTTTTTAATATGAATGCAGTACTTGCATCCAATTCTGTGAGTTTTACACATTTTTATCACTCATTCGTTTAACGTGTACAGCAGAGGTATCCAACAAGTGAAAATCTTTTATAATAAATGCAAAGCATTAGAGTATATTTTTGCAAAGATTCCAATGTAAAAAAAAGAGTCCATAAATGGTAAATTTCACACTTTTGACGTTTCTTAGACAGTGTTTTACATATTTTTTTTTTCTTTTGAGTGGGAAAATCAAAATATTGGCTCGTTTTTATCCACATATAACTTTAAGAAAATACAGCATATTGTAATTTTACCGTATACAACATGTACATACAGGGTGGACCTCGGCTTGCGGGTCATAGGCATTCCATGTTAAAGAAGTAACTAGATCTGCCGACTAATCACGCGGTATTTAGAACTTGTCGGCTTTGCTACAATTCTTAATTCTGTTTTGTTATGCATTGTGAGAAATTAAAATTCTGTAGCAAACCCAAATACCACGGGATTAATCGACTGATGATCTAGTTACTTCTTTAACATGGGATGCCTATGACCCGCCAGCCGAGGTCCACCCTGTATACAGCATTACAGAACGTTTTAACCTTATACAATAAATTTACAGCACACCTTTAAAATTTCGTAACATCAAGTGGTAATATGATTTGATTTCATTTATTATGCACTGATCAAGCAGACCGTGTGGAAATTATCTAATAACAGTACAGAGATTCCAGAATTAAACATCAGACTTATACAGGGTGGACATCGGCCAGCGGGTCATAGGCATCCCATGTTAAAGAAGTAACTAGATCATCATTCGATTAAACTTGTGGTAATTAGGTTTTGTTACATACCACGTGATTAATCGACTGATCTAGTTACTTCTTTAACATGGGATGCCTATGACCCGCTGGCCGACGTCCACCCTGTATACTAAACTAAATATAATTTCTGGTAAAACTGAACACTAAGCATAGTAATATTCCTACCTATTTGATATGAATTAGTATTTGCAGATGAACATTGCAATGTAGTTGTAAAATTTATTTTAAATTTTTACAGTGGATCAGTATAAAAACATCTACAATCATGATCACAGATTAAATTGCTTTCATTCTCAAGTGCTTCCACCACGATATTATTTACATGTTCTGTGACGCATATAATTTGAAAGTAAATTTAAACTGTCAGTCAAATTTTTCAAGTATATTTCAACTGAATAGTAGATGATGTTATTTGAACAGTAAGTCCAAATGTGGATTTCATTTATAGAGTATGTAAAATGTCTATCATGCTAGCTGTATAAGGTCCTCACATTTTATTGATACGAGTTTAAAAATTAAGGGTGTTCTAAAGTCATCAATTGATAAGATAGTAATCTTTGATGAAAAACATAATAAAATATTTTTCAAAATATGGGATCTGTAACTGCGATTTGAGCATTATACATGATATCTTTAAACTTAAGATTTGTGTAAGAACTTTCAGAAATAAACAAACCATCTATTTCTGAAAATTATCGACCAATTCTCGATAAAGTTCTTTAGAATTTTTCATGGTACCCTTTATAGATTTTACAGTTACAGATCTCAAATTTTGAGAATCTGCTAGTAATTTTTAATTTATATTTTTAGATATAAATTATTATTCTATCAACGGAAGACTTTAGAACCCCCTTAAGTATTCTATTTAAAAATTAGGTACACTTTCCGAATATTCAAAAATTAAAATGTTCATTGTATATTTCCAGCATGTCATAAAGCTAGCAGTACATTCACAGATCATTCTGAAAAAAAAAAAACAGTAATGAAACGAATAAGTTATAAAAATGAACTGCGTTTTAGGTCCCCTATGGAAATAAAAATGGTATGTTTTCGTTACATTTAAGCATGATTCCGTACGATTACGTACGATTGGGTACGTTTAGGTACGTTTTGGTTACGATTCGAACATTTTTACAGCATTATACAGAAACGTACGCGAAGGTACGTTAACGTACGCAAAAGTATGCAAAGATGCAGTATCGTCTAGAATCCTACAAAAATGTAAACATACGAGATAAAATTCATAACAGAATATTTCTAAACAGATATAAACGTACGTAAACGTACGCGAACGTGCGCGAACGTACGCGAAAGTGTGCAAAGGTACAGTATCCTGTAGAATGCTGCAGAAACGTCACTTACGAGAAAAAATGGATCAAAGAATATTCCTAAACATATACGTAAACGTACCCCTACTCGAAAAGGAGGATAGAAAAGCATAGAAAAGTATAGAAATTCTGCGTGATTCGTATGCTTTTGAATCCTATTTTTGGCACATAATGTATCCACAATCGAATGGATATTACACAAAAGGAGTTCGCGTAGGTCTCGGTCCTGTAGGTTGGAATCCTGAGGTCTTCGGAGCACGCTCTGGGTTGCTGATCGTTTATATTTTTACGCCATACATATTGGTTATATAGATACGGTGGGGTTTTACTTCTAAATATATTGAAGATCGCCATGCCGTATGTACGCATTAACCGACTCAATGGGATCCCCCCTTTTGATAGCCTCCAAAATTTTGTCATATTTTGCTTATCTCTGGCCGTTTTTGAGATAATTAAGAATTTTTAAAAATTTTAATGTGTAACAGAAATATCATATTACGTTACTGATAGTGATCGACAGTGGTAGACCAGTGGTCGGTGTCGTGCGCGATCGTTGTTTCTAGTCAAGTATTCTTGGTGGGGAACACTACTTGGATGGGTGACCACTTTCTTAAGAAAATTAAATCAACTAAAAAAAGTTAAAAAATATTTGAATTAAATAAAAAATAATAATAAAATTAAAAATAAAAAAAAAAATTGTTTACAAAGAGGAAAAAATTGCCCGAATAGTATGAAAAAATGTATAAATATCCCTACAAAACGCGATAAATTTTTTGAATATTTGTCCAATGTAGAAGAATTGGTTTGGGTCATTTTTCTCCAAAATTACGTGAAAAATTTTGGACAAAAAATCGAAAAAAAATAACGGAAGAAAAACGGGCACCTATCTGGGATATTCAATATTCGTGAAGTCGGGCACGTTCCTGTAAATAGTTCCAAAATCTCGTACGTTTCTATACATGGCTGCATATATCCGTACAAATTGCGTACGTTTGCGTACGTCTGCGTACGTTTCAGTACATATTCATATGATTCCGGACGTTTTTGTAAGAAAATATTTTATTACGAATGGTTGTTTGACATCTATAGCGTACAATGCTGTACATCTCCGCATGCTTCAGTATATTCTAGCAATTTTGTGTACGTTTGCGTACGTTCGCGTACGTTTGTGTACGTTCGCGTACGTTTGCGTACGTTTCTGTACAATGGTGTACAAAATGTTCGAATCGTAACCAAATCGTACGCGAACGTACGTAAACGTACCTCACCGTACATAATTCTATACAGACGTACCGAAATTTGTCAAAATCGTACGGTGAGTTGCGTTAGATTACCGTTGATTTTTACCATACGGGGTACATTTCAGAACCGTTACTCAAAAGCACACAATCGACAATTACTCCCAAAACTAAATGAATTAGGTGCTTCTACCGTTATGTGAATAAACAACTCTTATAGAACCAGGAAGGGAAGGAACTACCCTTAAATATCAATGATAAAAGATAATATATACTATATCAGTTTGACAATATAGTCGAGCCAAACACTGAGATGCTCGCGGATTTCCGTCGGCTGACAATCACTGATAACTCATTACATTATGATTATGTATGTACTAATGTAACATTCATTATTAACAATATAATTAGTTTTGTATGTCGTCAAATAGTTTTTTTACAGGTTTATGAATCTAGCAATGGTAGCATTCATTATCTTTACCTACTTTTACATTTTCTCATTGCCAACAATTTATTAAGGGTGTTCTCTCAGAGCACTGGAGCGCCACGGAGGCGGCTTTGGAACCTCCAGACCAGAAGTAATCGTAGAATGCAAAATATGCCTTCAATTTTTATGGAATCGTGCTGGAAACGTATTATTCATCCAAAAATGGACGTATTTCACCCTTTTTGCAAACAAAATTTGTGTAAGCCTGTAAAGAAATGATTTCCGACGACCCTTTTGGAACGCACACGTACAGAGGATTTAAGGAGGTTCACCAGGTTAAAGAATTAACACTGAGAATTTAACGAAAAATTTACAGCAGATTAAACAATGAAAGAAATTAATGCCTGCAAAGTTTCAAGCCCCTAGGTACCTTCAAAGCAGAGAAATTAATAAAATGTTCACGATACTTTAACATTGGGTCTTATGGGAACATGTATATATTCATGAAATTCGTATTGAATTAACATTGAGTTTTTCATAAAATTTATGCTGCTGATAAAAAAATGTGTGACATGATATTTGCAGAAAGAATTAAGTCTCTTCCTACCTTTAGGGGCGAGAAATAAAATAAACAAATAGCTAAAACGGTCGTTTACGGTTATGTGGATGGACGATGCTCAAGGCGCGGCAACGTCGCAATATTTCGTGGAATAGCGCGGGACATTTGAAAAGAAGCAAACGTTAGATTCACTTGAAATATAGCATGACCGTGACACGGGCGGAATAAAATGTATATAAATACTAATTACAGTTTCAAAATTATGGTTTCTTACATACAGGGTCATCGAAAAGTATCGGACCCCCCTAATATCTTCAGTTAGAATGCACTTAGGAGAAAATGTCCAATAGCAAAGTTGTATGGTTTCAAGCGGGGAGTAAGATGATGACCTTGACTTTGACCTTGACCATGTCCTTCAAGGTCATTTCAAGGTCAATCTTATTTTTTTAAATAGAACCCCCTACATTTTATTGCATATTCTTATAGCTTATCTCGAGAGCTTTCCAAAACACTATAATAAAATATTTTTTTATTAAGTACTTTTTGAGTTATAAAGGTTTGAAGTTAACAATTTTTCGACACAAAATGTAGAATATCTTGTAAAATATTATTTAGTTTTCAGTAATCATAACCTTAATACTTTTGTGCGCGGAATAATGAGACCAATTAATTGGTTTAAAGAAAATACATTAATCGGATCCCCCTAATATTTTCAGTAAGAATGCATTTTGGAAAAATATCCAATAGCAAAGTATTGTTAACTTCAAACCTTTATAACTCAAAAAGTACTTAATAAAAAAATATTTTATTATAGTGTTTTGGAAAGCTATCGAGATAAGCTATAAGAATATGCAATAAAATGTAGGGGGTTCTATTTAAAAAAATAAGATTGACCTTGAAATGACCTTGAAGGACATGGTCAAGGTCAAAGTCAAGGTCATCATCTTACTCCCCGCTTGAAACCATACAACTTTGCTATTGGACATTTTCTCCTAAGTGCATTCTAACTGAAGATATTAGGGGGGTCCGATACTTTTCGATGACCCTGTATATTGTATGTTCATATGTCGTTTTAACCTTACCTGTACGATGCCGATCCAGATCAACACCTTTGTCATTTTTTTTTATTTTTCAAGTAATCAAAATCTGATTTTGATCCAAATTTGCTTCTTTATTTTCACAAAATATTTAGAAATGTAAATAATTGAATTGTTTTCATTATTATTATGTTTATTTGTTGATTGTATTAAAAGAAGTATACAAAATATATATGTTTTGGGTTTCATGAGATGGTTTTTGGGATTGCTGATTACGAATCGGACCTCAGATTTGCAAAATTCAAAATTAGAGATTCAAAATGTCAATCAAATAGTTTTTTGAGAAATTTACTTAAATTAAAATAATTTTTTGAATCTTGCTGTTAGTACTGAGTTGTAAAAACAAACAGTTAATATTCTTTTAAAGAAGATGCAGTAAAAAGTAATTACGTGGCATACATTTTAATTTCAATAGGTTATCACAGAAATGAATAACAAACTCTATATAAGTATATTTTGACAAATGATGACAAAGTGTAACATATTTTCATAATTTTTAATATTATTATATTATTATATTTTTTATATTAGCCAGGGCTTTTAAATGCACAATTCGTCGCCCTTCAAGCTCAGCTTCCTTCTCGTCAGTTTCCAATTTTTCGAGGTGGTGAACGTCCTTAAGTGTGTTAGTGAGCACCACAAAAACTATTAATTACTCATTATCCGTAGCATTTTTGCAAAAAAGGGTAAAGGGGAAGCCGTATTTTTGCATCTACGATAGGAAGCAGGCAATGGCGGACATAAGGTGAAAAATGACAGGAAATAGTTCCGCGACTCTGCGAGGTGTGTCGCTTCGGACGTATACCAGTGTCGTATCACAGATTAATAACAGATCGCTAAAGGTCCCAATTTTATTTCGCGCTTTTCTAAGGTCCCATTACCGACGCTACTTGCAACTCAGTGGTTGAGAATACCGACCGCACTTGCAACTTTTTCAGACTCACTTTTCAGGTACATGTTATCGACTGCACTTGCAACTTTTTGTATATACATATATACATACATATGGGGCATTCCACGCCAAACGTGCAACTTTTTTTTCATATTTTTTTTGTATCAAACTATCTTTAGAACATAAAAATGAAGCACTTTGGCCATATATAATAATAAAATATCGCTTGCATGAAATATTATAGAACTCTTTGCATTAAATAAAAATGTCGACTTTAATTTTTATAAATGATTTATGCTCCAAAATATTAGTACAAAAAATTAATACAATACATGGTTTCTGTAGAATCTTGATCAAGCTTTCGTATAAAAATATTTATTTTTACGAATTATTACAGAAAGGCATACAAAAATCGTTTCGAAGTATTTAATTTAAATTTTACAATAGATCCAACATTTTTAAAAATCTGAAAAAATTCATAAAAAAACTTCTGTTTGGTACATTTCTAACAGCACATTAGACATCTTGGGCTGTGACTATTTTATATGTTCATTATTGATTTGAATTTAATAGCAAAAAATGAAGACCCCTCAATTGCATGTAAAGCTATACAACACAGGGGCCTTCTTTCTCGAAAACTTAAAGTTAATTATCTCCGTCAATTTTGATCGTAGAATAATTTTTTTTTTTTAATT
Source organism: Trichopria drosophilae (assembly GCA_030407085.1). Classification (NCBI taxonomy): domain Eukaryota; kingdom Metazoa; phylum Arthropoda; class Insecta; order Hymenoptera; family Diapriidae; genus Trichopria; species Trichopria drosophilae. Next base: position 54,314,178 of record CM059587.1, read on the forward strand.
GTTGCTTTATGCAAATAGGCCGATTAGCGCACTCTATAATGTTATTCGCGCGCCCTCTATTTTCGAAAACCCGTGTGACTTCCGCCCAAATTTACGTTAGATTCTAACGGGCAATGTTAATAAGCGGTCGATCGAGCGAATGTGGAACACGCGGCGTTTTTCCATTTACGATTCCGTTTGCGATTTTCCGAGTTAACCAACGTATCGCGAGTTCGAGGCGTGCGGAAAAGCGACTTTAAATTGTGATTAGTGTCATTTGTGTAAAACTAATGGTGAAATAAATCGAAATCCAACCATCATACGTGCCGCTAATTTTCCACGAGTCATATCCTGAAATTTCTACGAAGCTGCCGATCGGATATATCGACAGCCTTTTTTGGCGATCCTGCCAGGATCCAAGTGGAATCCAGTGCAGTGGCAAATACTCTTGTGTTGGGATATTCGTGCCTAAAAATCTGAGAAAAAAAAGGAAACATTTTCAATTTCTGAATTTCCATAGAACGTGAAAATTCGCGAAGTTTCGCCTGTGACGTCATCAATTGTCGCCCCCGTATCGCTCAGTCTTCCCTCTTCTGGACGCACTTCTCCTTCGAGACCGTGAGAGGGGAATCACAAGCCATCAGTCTCTCCGCCTTTGAAGTCAGCCGCCTCCTTCTCCTCTCTCCGTCTGCCAGGACTAGCCGAGAACGGAGTCCGCTCACACCTCGCCCCGCTCTGCCGCCACCAAACTGGTCGCATTCGCAGTTTGGGCTTTCAAGCGTCGACTTCCAAGTTCCACGCGGTGTGTTACATTTCGACACTCGACGCACGAGATTTCATGAATGGTTTTCAGCACGAGGACAGTCGCATCAACGATTTCCATTTGCTGAATGTTTGGAATTTTCAAGCAGAGCTCTCTGGATTGGGAACAGTCTGAATCTACAGCTGTCAAAATGAGTCAAGATTTTGAAGATATGATTGCTCAACAGACTACCAACATTCAGGAATTAAAAAACACAGTCGCCTCTCTGCCGCCTTCGGCAGCGCGAACTGAGGTAAAAGTGCAAGTGCGACTTAATTACCTGCAAACAGTTTGGTCACAATGTCGCGATCTTCACGCGCAGATCGAACATCTTGCGAACGAGATTGAGCGTCGCCATCCATACTTTAGCGAAAACCAGTACGCCACCGCTCAAACGTATTTTTTGGATACATACGCAGATTTCGAGGAGATGCTTATTGAATTACGGCCTAGCACCTCACGAATGGTGTCACAACCAGCAACAGTTGCAGCCAACCTGTTCCAGTCCAGTCGTTCATCAGCGCAGCTTCCACGCATCGAATTGCCGAAATTCCGAGGTGACTATGATAAATGGGACACGTTCGCGGATTATTTTCAATCCATTATAAAAAATGATTCGTCTATCGACGATATTCGTAAGTTCCATTATTTACGTTCTGCTCTTGAGGGCGAGCCCCTTTCAATGATTGTTCATCTTCCCATTACTCGGGAAAACTTCGCGGTAGCGTGGGACTTGCTCGTTGAACATTTTAAAAATAAACGGTGTATAATCGATAAGCATCTGCAATCACTTCTCGCGATACCGGTAGTCCGAACTGATTCTGCCTCCGATCTTCGCGATTTATATTATAAGTCGACCGCGATTTTAGGTGCCTTACGCGCATTAGAGCTACCCGTCGACCAATGGGATGCACTTCTAGTGCATCTGCTTCAATCGAAGTTGGATCCGTCTATACGAAAAGCTTGGTTGCTCAAGCTTGGATCGCAGAAGACGTATCCAACCTTCGACAGTTTTAAAGAATTTTTGAATAATCGATCTTGCGGTTTACAAGCGTCCGTGCCTGACCCCCATTTTGATAATTCCGCCCGCTCAAAGCCGAAATCAGCTGGGAACTCGGCACGAAGGAACACGTTGTCGCTTCAATCTCACGCTACTACGAACAACATTAAGTGTCCCATTTGTTCTGGCGCACATTTTTTATATACTTGTAAGCGATTTAAAAATTTAACTTTACCGAAAAGAAATGATTATGTGAAACAACAGCGTTTATGTTTTAATTGTCTTGGGCCACATGTTACGGCCCAGTGTCAGAGTGCGCATACGTGCTTTATCTGTCGAAAGAAGCATCATACGCTGCTGCATCGAGAGCAGTCCTCCGATCAGGCCTCGACATCCGGTTTACAAGCGAATCACTCAACGACTTCGCTGGACATGTCGACGCCTGACTCCGAGGACGCGGTGTTCACTCATTTTGCATCGAATACCGCGATACAATCATCTGCGATTCTCTTAGCCACCGCGTATGTCCAGATTCATTCTACGAACGGTCGTTCGATTTCTGTCTGTGCACTGCTAGATCAAGGATCTACCTGGACTTTTCTTTCGGAAAAAGTTGCGAATGCTCTCGGCACACAAATTAGCCGCGTGTCCGCGTCAGTTAGTGTAATCGGAGGAGCTTCCGCAGGCACAGCCAATCGGGCTGCGCTCATTCGAATATCCTCCCTACAATCCCCTGATCCATCGTTCGAAACGAACGCGATAATCATGCGTACGCTCACGACGTTTGTCCCAACCCGCGCCAAACATCCGTTAACTGAATGGCCGATGTTACGTCATCTACATTTAGCTGATCCAAATCCCAGCAGTTCTGATCCGATCAACCTCATCATCGGTTCAGACCTGTACGGATCCCTCTTATTGGAAGGTCTAATAAAAGGACCTGTTGGACATCCGACGGCTCAGAATTCCATTTTCGGTTGGATTCTTTCCGGCTGGACAGCAACTCCAGCTAAATCTGTGCCTTCGAAAACGGTCGCGCTTCTTTGTACAGAAATGACTGACCTCCATGACAGCCTTCAAAAATTCTGGGAGGTGGAAAGTATTCCCGCTTCGAAATCTCTGTCCCACAGCGAGGAAGCCTGTGAGACCCACTTCCAAACAACCCATTCTAGGACTCCCGAGGGACGTTATATGCTACGGCTGCCGTTTCAGTCACCGTTCCGAAGAAACATCGGAGAGTCTCGTCGCGCAGCAGCGAAGTCACTTGAAGCGATTGAACGTCGCTTAGCTCGCACCGTTGACGATCATCTCGCCTATCACGCCTTCCTGAAAGGCTACGAGGCTCAGGGTCACATGACTCCCACGGTCGACAAAGGTACCGATCAGAAGGTCGTTTATCTGCCTCACCACTGTGTAAAGAAGGTATCCAGCTCGACAACGAAGCTGCGAGTCGTGTTCAATGCCTCGCACAAAACCTCTAACTCCACCTCGCTTAACGACCACCTTTGGACGGGTCCAAAGCTCCAAGCGGAGCTAAGTCACGTTCTGCTCCAATGGCGGACATTCAAGGTTGTATACTGTGCTGATATAGCGCAGATGTACCGTCAAATTCTCGTCGAACCTCGGGATCGAGATTTTCAGAGAATTCTTTGGCGGTGCAGTCCCGATTCACCAATCACCGACTATCAGCTGAATACCGTAACCTTCGGTGTATCATGCGCTCCCTTTCTCGCGCTGAGAGTACTCTCTCAATTATGCACTGATGATGGTCCGCGATACCCGCGCGCTTCTGCCGTTTTAAATAGCGGTTTGTACGTCGATGACTGTCTGTTTGGTGCTCATAATCAGACTGCTGCTCGGGAAATTCGCGACGAACTTATCGCGCTTTTGAGAGGAGGCGGGTTCATTTTGCGAAAGTGGGCCAGCAATGAGCCTGAACTCCTATCGGATATCAACCCTGTCTACCATGGTCTAGCGTGGAATTTGGCCTTATCAGAAGATGACGGAATCAAAATTCTCGGGGTCGTATGGACCCCCACCCTCGACGCGTATCAATTTAAAATTAATCTGATACATCCACACGCACTAACGAAGCGCACCCTACTATCATGCATCGCTCAACTGTATGATCCACTCGGCTGGGTGTCGCCCGTGGTGATCACAGCAAAGATCTTCATCCAACGCTTATGGATGGCAAAGGTCGATTGGGACAGCCCGCTCCCGGAAGATCTCTGTGTGCAATGGAATTCGTTTTACTGCGCACTACCGCTGGTGGAGAAGTTCGTTATTCCCCGCTGGGTTGGACTAAGCCCCGATATCTTGACTTGTGAGCTACATGGATTTTCGGACGCGTCCAACGCGGCTTACGCAGCGGTCACATACTTGCGCTTCGTTCATCGAGACGGAAGTGTGCAAGTCAGTCTTCTCGCTAGTCGCACTAAAGTAGCTCCGGTTAAGCAATTAACTACTCCTAGGCTCGAATTGTCAGCGGCCACGTTGTTAGGTCGGCTGATCAGTCACATTCGCCAGGTTTCGCAATTCGCTAATCTCCAAGTGCAGTGCTGTACAGACGCAACGATTGTGCTCCATTGGCTCAACAGTCACGCTTCAAAGTGGAAGACGTTCGTCGCCAATCGAGTAGCAGAGATACAGCGCACCCTTCCTGATGTACACTGGCGTCATGTCCGCAGTGCTGACAACCCCGCGGATCTAGCATCCCGCGGCGTTCCCGTGCAAGATCTCATCACTTCGTCGTTATGGCTCACAGGTCCCAATTGGTTAAGGGAGTCGCCTGAGACTTGGCCGCTCACAAGCCCTTCCCTCGTCGGAAATTCGCCGTTGGAGGAGCGAACTCAGGTAAAGGTCCTGACAACTCAGGTTTCTGATGCTCTTGATCTTCTCGCTTCTAGAGTATCTACCTGGCTTCGCCTCACCCGCGTACTGGCATACGTTCTTCGTTGGAGATCTGTTGTCAAGGGAGAAAGACAGCGCGGTCGCCTTGACGTGACTGAAATTCGGCACGCTGAAATGGTCATCTATAGATGGTTCCAAGCCATACAATTTCCCAAGGACCTTCATGACCTCCAAAATCAACGGACAATCTCCGCGAAAAGTAAGCTTCGCGTTCTCGCGCCGGGTCTCGACGATGATGGACTTACCCGTGTTCCCGGTCGCTTAGAAAACTCTGATCTGCCGTTCTCTACAAAGCACCCTATTATTCTTAGCGCGCACCCTATGGTCCGACTCTTGCTGGTCCACACTCATATGGAATGCCTGCACGGTGGCTTAAGTTTGATGCTTCGCACCATTCGCGAAAAAATTTGGATTCTCCAAGCAAAAAAGCTCAGCTCAGTGATTTTTCACTGCATTCAATGCGCTCGTGTCAAAGCCGACTTGAGTACGCAGGTCATGGGCAACTTTCCAGCCCCGAGCGCCCCTTTTATCACTGTGGGGTGGATTACGCCGGTCCCATCAAGGTGCGCATCAGCAGCGGACGTGGGCATAAATCACATACCGCGTATATTGCGCTTTTTGTATGTTTTTCTGTGAAAGCCATCCACCTCGAGTTGGTCTCCAACTATTCATCTGGCGCTTTCTTGGCCGCCTTCAAGCGCTTTGCGTCACGACGCGGGCTTCCAACGTGCATGTATAGCGACCAAGGTACCACGTTTGTTGGTGCTGACACCGAGTTGACTACGGCTTTCCATCAGGCCATTCAAGACGAATCATTTCGCGATTTCTTAACAAAGGATCATGTCGATTGGCGGTTCCTGCCTCCAGCTGCCCCCCACTTCGGCGGATTGTGGGAAGCTGGAGTCAAGAGCGTCAAATTCCATCTTTCGCGCGTTTTAATGGGACATACTCCCACGTTTGAAGAGCTAACTACTCTTCTATGCGAGATCGAGGCTGCATTGAACTCTCGCCCCCTCGCTCCGCTTTCCGATGACCCTGACGACCTTGCGACGTTGACACCCGGTCATTTTTTGATTGGGGGACCCTTGATGGCAGTGCCGGAACCTTCGATGTTAGCGCAGCCGGTGAATCGGTTGTCCCGTTGGCAACTTCATCGACAAATGCTTGAGCAGTTTTGGCGACTTTGGACTTCGGACTATCTGCTTTCGCTGCAGCAGCGTACAAAATGGCATGCTCCGAATAAGCCCATTGCACTTGGGCAACTCGTCTTGCTCCGCAGATCAAATCTGCCACCAACTAAATGGCCGTTAGCACGCGTTATTGACTGCTCTCCGGGCTCCGATGGCATTGTTCGCGTCGTCAAAATACGTACCGCGACCAGTGTGTTAACTCGACCAATCACTCAGCTCGCGCGTTTACCGATCGATTTGGAGAAGGATTCGTTAGGTCATTCGGACATTAGTTCTTAAGAATTTAGTTTTTTTTTTGTAGTAGCATAAGTTAGTTTGCGCATCAATTTATTGCAGACCGTCGCTGCAATGGGGGGGAGGGGGCGGGGTCGTTGTTGCTTTATGCAAATAGGCCGATTAGCGCACTCTATAATGTTATTCGCGCGCCCTCTGTTTTCGAAAACCCGTGTGACTTCCGCCCAAATTTACGTTAGATTCTAACGGGCAATGTTAATAAGCGGTCGATCGAGCGAATGTGGAATACGCGGTGTTTTTCCATTTTCGATTCCTTTTGCGATTTTCCGAGTTAACCAACGTATCGCGAGTTCGCGGCGTGCGGAAAAGCGACTTTAAATTGTGATTAGTGTCATTTGTGTAAAACTAATGGTGAAATAAATCGAAATCCAACCATCATACGTGCCGCTAATTTTCCACGAGTCATATCCTGAAATTTCTACGAAGCTGCCGATCGGATATATCGACATTAATTTTAAATGGAATTTCATGCTCTACACGACTTATTTATCCAAATTTATATATTTTTATTGCTTACTCACAATAACTTCAAAAAAGTGCCAGTAGTATTGAAATGGTTATGTGCAATTCTCCAAGTCGGAAGTTTTAGATTTTTTTAATATTAAGTTTTTTATTGTCATCCGTTATCTTAATTCGATATATGTCTACGGTCGGGCTTACATCTCTTCGGGGTGTTGGTTTAATGTGAGTTATCCCCTTGCCTCTCACTTGTGGATGTATGTGTATGTGTGCATGTATAGGGGGAAGGGTGTATTGGTCAAATGAACAGATCGGGACCCCATGGCTCGTCATTTCCACGGTATTTATTGACTCCAAACCCTCTCTGGTATGTGTAGTGTACTATTTTTTGTCTGGCTAATATTTTTAATTTGTCGCCTCGACTGAACGACGTGCATCTTGTCTTGTTTATCTTTCGTATGGAGTTTTTTCTTATGCATATCAAAGTGAATCTCCTTGATGAAAGAATGGTATCGAAGTGTACCAGGTACTGTTTTGGATTCACTGAAGCGACTTTGTAATTGAGAAGCGAGGTATTCAATATCTTTTTTCCTGATGTACAATATAGCTGTACTTGTTAGTGTCGTTTTTGCCCACAGATAGAGGTCATATGCACTAAGAATTTGTTTAGCCGAACTTCTTTGTGAACTTGCCTTCATAGCTAATCTTTTTAAATTTCCCGCAATCCCATCACAAGGCTCCTTACCATGTGTCGTTGCAAAAAAATGCCATTCGGCCGGAACCCCAAAATCTTTTTCATGATTGATGAGATTCGAGAAATTATATTTATTTTTATAATGCTGACCAGCACCATCTGAAAAATAAATAACTTTTGTTACCGCTACCTTCTCTGACATATAATTTATAATTAATTTCTGTGAGGCATATACAGCGACTGTGTTGTGATTCAGATCATCAGAAATTATAGCAACGGTTTCATAACGTAATTCGTTATTTAATTTATAATAACACATAACCGTATGAATGGAAGCCTGATTATTATTCCAATGGAATGATTGCGATGCATCTTGCACAACAAAAGCGTAGTTTTCCGAAAAATCACATTGTACAAGAAGTTCCCCCTCGAGCAAATTTTGTTTTCTCCAATTTAAATACATTGACTGTAGTTTAGCTGTATAGTGATGAGTTTTGAGAGCGACCAATTTTGTGCCAAAATCATTGACAAACTCGTCTACAGGAAGTATTTGCGTTGTCATCGTAGCACGATTGGTACTATTCCAAACTTGATATTCTATCTGTTCAATACCCGCTTTATCAAATTGTTCCAGCAAAAACTTCTTCATGACTTCTTCATGTCAGGACAGTTCACGCATTTATTATAATAGCAATCTGAAGAAGGATCACTACAAGTAATAAAAGTAAGGCATTCCTTGTAACTTAATAAATGATTCTCCGTATTCTCTGTAATTTGAGAAATACGACTACAATCGATCATTAATTTGACGTTCTGGTGATAAACGCATACGCAAACTACGTGCGTTCCATTTGCACCAGCAAGAAAGCAGTTTTTAGGACGTAATTGTGCAAATTTAGAGAATCCAATTTTTACATTTGGATTTGAAGTTTTAAACTGCTCGTACAGTTCTTTTAAATTACATAGAACTAGACATTTTTGGGCATGTTTGCGAGAACCGTCTGACTGCTTAATTGAAAGGTAATCCTTCATTCCCGGTAAAAGACGACTATTTTCATCATTTTCGTAAAAGGATGTCACATCTGTCACTGTGTCTGCAGCCAGTGATCGTGCCCTTGTATTGCAAGATTTGAACAAGACAGCTTTGATGCCAAATTCTTGTAACGCATGTCTTGCATTTTGGACAAGTCGCCGAGAACAATTAAAAAATGTAGCTATTTTATTCATACTCCACAAGTCAGGTGCCAATGTAATTATTTGAAAATTTTCAACATTTGTTGTCCCTGGATCTTTAAATATGGCTTGTAATTTTTGCAGTACTTCACAATTGTGATTATGTTTCGAAGATTCTTCCTCTTTTGAAAAAAAATCAGAACCACAATCAAAATCATTTTTGCGTTCATCATTAGAAGTTTCTTCAGGTTCAGGAAACGAATAATCTTGATTAAAATCACTGGATGTACTAGGAATTTCAGTAGGGACATTTTGATCATATACTTTACATTGATTTTTCAACATGTTATCAATTTCCTTCCAACAAGGGGAGCAAAGCATGGAACCTACCTTAACATTTGGTAATAATTCCCTTTGTCTTGCAGCAATACAATGAATACCAGAAGAAGGAAATTTTCTATGTTTCGCTTTATGAAAAAGATTGCAACAACGATCTGTGAAAGAAGGCATACTTTTACAGATTTATACCTGAATTCAGTAAATTACTATAAAATACAAATTTACAGTAATATTATATTTTCATTTATAATGATCAATCTGAGCATATAATTTTTAACCTTTTATTTACCTTTCAGAATATACGTCGTATATAATAGCTAATAAGGTATCGTGTCAGGGAGTACCGACAAGCCTCCTTATGACTATCCAAAAACCCATTTCTGTAGAGAGAACCAAAAATATGCACGAACGCTCTGACGGCAACTAGCGGCGGAAAAGTTCACTATCCGCGCACACCCCGAAGAGACGTATACCCGACCGTGCGAAAGTTTCGCGGTACGCGGCGGCAGCTCATAGCTAATCTGATCATTTCGAAGTTGGATATTTTTGTGAGAAAACACGTAGACAAATATCGAATTAAGATAACGGATGACAATAAAAAAACAGCCCAAGATGTCTAATATGCTGTTAGAAATGTACCCAACAGAGGTTTTTTTATGAATTTTTTCTGATTTTTAAAAACGTTGGATCTATTGTAAAATAGATTGTAAAATGTTTTTTGTATGCCTTTCTGTAATAATTCATAAAAAGAAATATTTTTATACGAAAGCTTGATCAAAATTCTACAGAAACCATGTTTTGTATCAATTTTTTATACTAATATTTTGGAGCTTAAATCATTTATAAAAATTAGAGTCGAAATTTTTATTTAATGCAAAGAGTTCTATAATATTTCATACAAGCGATATTTTATTATTATATATGGTCCAAAGTGCTTCATTTTTATGTTCTAAAGATAAGAGACTAGTTAGATAAGGAAAAAAAAATATGAAAAAAAAGTTTCACATTTGGCGTGGAATGCCCCATATATGTGTCTAGTGTATATTTATATTCGCACTTGCAACCTATTCACATTACCGGCTTCGCATGTGACATCACGAATATCCGTAAAATGCGTAAATAAACGCCTATATATGAATTCATACACACATGTATTAAGTAGGGAAGAATAGGTATATGTACTATTATTTAATTATAAATCGTGCAGTAAAATATTTCTGTAATTACCATCAAAATATTGTTGGCAAGTTACTTGCGCTGTAACAAACGGTCGATCATTACATTTCGATATTTTTTTGTTTTATTAAACATGATAGTCTAATAATAACAATATGATTAATTTAAGATGTATCGAAAGCTAGTTTGGATAATATTTCAGACTTTCTGTCAATAATCTAAGGATATATTATACGTTGAGGTCAGTGTTGAAAAACAGTAGACAACAATGATAATTTTATAGCATTTAATTCTACACGATTACTGAGAATGAATTCATTCCAGGAAATTTTCTCCTGTATTATCTGAAAAATAGAAATGTTAAATGTTTCGGAAAGAATCCCTAAAACTAATTTCGAGGGAAAAGAACGAGGAAAAAAATGTTTGTCCCGACGGGGAATTGAACCCGAGTTAACCACTTTGAAACCAGCATACTTAGCTCGCACGGCCACAGTCACGTTACGAATTCACTTAAATAATTATACATATAAAGCTAATGTTCAGCACTGAGATTACTTGAAGTGGGCAACAGAATTTTCAAGATTTATTTCAAAGAACCCCGCACAAACCTTATGGAAAGTGGCCCTCGGTTAAATTCTCTCAAACTGATGTATGTTATAGTTCTTGATGTTCTAATGAAAAGTCTCCATGGCCACAAGGCCTGAAAATGAATAGTATTTTCTGCACGTAAAAGTACTAACATTTTGATGTGAAAAAATCGCTATTTTGGCTATAACTCAGTTCCTTTTAAAGATATGCCATCGAGTGAGGGCTCATTATAAAGCTTTTTTCAAGCCCTGCAATTCGTCTAAATTATATTTTGAGAGATTAAAAATGAAAAAAGTGGCGTCTTATACATTAATGTTCTATCCGTTAATGTGAGAGAATTTACGAAAATCGGGTTTTGTAACGGTGATGCGCATTTATTGCCAATTCCACGACATTAGGACGCACTTCACGGGCTCAGTTTTTATCGAAACGGAACATATAAGGGGTCAATTTGTTAATCTTTTTGAGCTCTACAACTTTTTTGGTGATATTACGTTAACCACTTAGCAAAATGAATTAAAAGGGGAAAATCTAAAAAATTAGAATTTTTTCCCGTTTATGCCGTTATAACTAAAGAAATCTTCATTGCAGGTCAAAATGTCATAAAGACGAATGACAGGGCTTGAAAAAAGCTTATATGAAGAGTTATAGCAAAAATAGTTATTTTTTATAGCAAAATACTAGTAATTTGGATGCACGTACAGAAAAAACTATTTATTTTCAGGCCTTGTGGCAATGGGGACTTGTCATCGGAACATCAAAAGCTATAACATACATCAGTTTGAACAAATTTAACCAAGGGCCACTTTCCGTATGGTTTGCGCGGGGTCCTTTGTTCTAGTATGTAGCATTTTTATTAAAATAAATATAGTACTGTTGATATTTTATACACACAGTTCGAAAAAGTGTGTAATCATCCCTAAAAAGCAGAAAGTATTTTGCTCCTCCTAAAGAGTGAATATTCATTTCACACAAGTCTACGTGTATCAACTCTGATTTGGTTGATCTTTTTGGATTTATGGGTTGTAAAACACTATGCTGTTTGACGAATGTGTAGCCAGGGCAAATATAATCATGCCAGTCATCTCTGAAATTTATTTTATTTCTTTTTAATATTTCTCTTACGTGTGCAACATTTTGATGTGCAAATCTTTCATGCCAATTTTTAATTGAAATCTACAAGACATTTTTCTGACGATTGCTGACGAAATTTCATTTTAAGTAATTTACCCTCTCTTACAGCGATTGCACCTATTTTACCGTTACAGTCTTCAAATACAGATTTATTTGCATCAGCTGTCTGTCTGTATCCTTTGTCCAGCACTGAGCTTACAGAAAAAGGGTTGAATGGCATTTTTGGTATATACAATACATTTTTCAACACAGTTGCATTCCACTTATAGCCGTCAAATGCTTCAATTTCCATATCGCATACGCCAGCGCCTTTTAATTGCGTAGAATCGCCTATGATGACCATAACTGGTTTATTAAGTTGAACATAGTTCGTAAACCATTCCTTCCTAGAGCTCACGTGTTGCGTTGCTGCACAGTCTTGAAGCCATTCATCTTCAAATTCTTTTTTTCAGTTTCTCATTTGAAACTGTGGTTGGTAGGGTTACATAAATTAAAGCTCGCCTGTTCGTGAAAGGTCTGTCTCTATTTCATCCAACATTTTCTTCGCTTCGACCAGAGTCTTTACTTGGGCAGTCTTTCGCAAAATGTCCTTTATTATTACAAACGTTACAACTATAACTGGTTTTGCAATATTTAATATATTTTGCACATGGTTTGCCATGACATTGTGCTTTCTTATGTCCTAGCTTTCTCCATTCGAAGCACTCTGTTGACTTTTCATTTTTACTAGAAGTTTTCACTGTCTTACCGACGTGTTTGGACATAAAAGCATTCTGAAGAATATATTTAACACATTGCTCACTTTATTTTTGCCCGTCTTCTTCCAATCGGAGTCGATCAAACATATTGCTTAATGATTTATCGACACCACTTACATTATCCCAAGCTGTCCTAAAATGATACAGTTTGGGTGGAAGAATTCCTAATATTCTCTGCATAATCCAGCTCTCTTTAACAATTTCACCTTCGGCAATCAAACTATCTGCGTATTCTTGAATTTGAACCCCCCCCCCCCCCCCACCCCCCCCCCCCCCCACCCCCCCCCCCCCCCACCCCCCCCCCCCCCCACCCCCCCCCCCCCCCACCCCCCCCCCCCCCCACCCCCCCCCCCCCCCACCCCCCCCCCCCCCCACCCCCCCCCCCCCCCACCCCCCCCCCCCCCCACCCCCCCCCCCCCCCACCCCCCCCCCCCCCCACCCCCCCCCCCCCCCACCCCCCCCCCCCCCCACCCCCCCCCCCCCCCACCCCCCCCCCCCCCCACCCCCCCCCCCCCCCACCCCCCCCCCCCCCCACCCCCCCCCCCCCCCACCCCCCCCCCCCCCCACCCCCCCCCCCCCCCACCCCCCCCCCCCCCCACCCCCCCCCCCCCCCACCCCCCCCCCCCCCCACCCCCCCCCCCCCCCACCCCCCCCCCCCCCCACCCCCCCCCCCCCCCACCCCCCCCCCCCCCCACCCCCCCCCCCCCCCACCCCCCCCCCCCCCCACCCCCCCCCCCCCCCACCCATGTTAATAAGCGGTCGATCGAGCGAATGTGGAATACGCGGTGTTTTTCCATTTTCGATTCCTTTTGCGATTTTCCGAGTTAACCAACGTATCGCGAGTTCGCGGCGTGCGGAAAAGCGACTTTAAATTGTGATTAGTGTCATTTGTGTAAAACTAATGGTGAAATAAATCGAAATCCAACCATCATACGTGCCGCTAATTTTCCACGAGTCATATCCTGAAATTTCTACGAAGCTGCCGATCGGATATATCGACATTAATTTTAAATGGAATTTCATGCTCTACACGACTTATTTATCCAAATTTATATATTTTTATTGCTTACTCACAATAACTTCAAAAAAGTGCCAGTAGTATTGAAATGGTTATGTGCAATTCTCCAAGTCGGAAGTTTTAGATTTTTTTAATATTAAGTTTTTTATTGTCATCCGTTATCTTAATTCGATATATGTCTACGGTCGGGCTTACATCTCTTCGGGGTGTTGGTTTAATGTGAGTTATCCCCTTGCCTCTCACTTGTGGATGTATGTGTATGTGTGCATGTATAGGGGGAAGGGTGTATTGGTCAAATGAACAGATCGGGACCCCATGGCTCGTCATTTCCACGGTATTTATTGACTCCAAACCCTCTCTGGTATGTGTAGTGTACTATTTTTTGTCTGGCTAATATTTTTAATTTGTCGCCTCGACTGAACGACGTGCATCTTGTCTTGTTTATCTTTCGTATGGAGTTTTTTCTTATGCATATCAAAGTGAATCTCCTTGATGAAAGAATGGTATCGAAGTGTACCAGGTACTGTTTTGGATTCACTGAAGCGACTTTGTAATTGAGAAGCGAGGTATTCAATATCTTTTTTCCTGATGTACAATATAGCTGTACTTGTTAGTGTCGTTTTTGCCCACAGATAGAGGTCATATGCACTAAGAATTTGTTTAGCCGAACTTCTTTGTGAACTTGCCTTCATAGCTAATCTTTTTAAATTTCCCGCAATCCCATCACAAGGCTCCTTACCATGTGTCGTTGCAAAAAAATGCCATTCGGCCGGAACCCCAAAATCTTTTTCATGATTGATGAGATTCGAGAAATTATATTTATTTTTATAATGCTGACCAGCACCATCTGAAAAATAAATAACTTTTGTTACCGCTACCTTCTCTGACATATAATTTATAATTAATTTCTGTGAGGCATATACAGCGACTGTGTTGTGATTCAGATCATCAGAAATTATAGCAACGGTTTCATAACGTAATTCGTTATTTAATTTATAATAACACATAACCGTATGAATGGAAGCCTGATTATTATTCCAATGGAATGATTGCGATGCATCTTGCACAACAAAAGCGTAGTTTTCCGAAAAATCACATTGTACAAGAAGTTCCCCCTCGAGCAAATTTTGTTTTCTCCAATTTAAATACATTGACTGTAGTTTAGCTGTATAGTGATGAGTTTTGAGAGCGACCAATTTTGTGCCAAAATCATTGACAAACTCGTCTACAGGAAGTATTTGCGTTGTCATCGTAGCACGATTGGTACTATTCCAAACTTGATATTCTATCTGTTCAATACCCGCTTTATCAAATTGTTCCAGCAAAAACTTCTTCATGACTTCTTCATGTCAGGACAGTTCACGCATTTATTATAATAGCAATCTGAAGAAGGATCACTACAAGTAATAAAAGTAAGGCATTCCTTGTAACTTAATAAATGATTCTCCGTATTCTCTGTAATTTGAGAAATACGACTACAATCGATCATTAATTTGACGTTCTGGTGATAAACGCATACGCAAACTACGTGCGTTCCATTTGCACCAGCAAGAAAGCAGTTTTTAGGACGTAATTGTGCAAATTTAGAGAATCCAATTTTTACATTTGGATTTGAAGTTTTTAAACTGCTCGTACAGTTCTTTTAAATTACATAGAACTAGACATTTTTGGGCATGTTTGCGAGAACCGTCTGACTGCTTAATTGAAAGGTAATCCTTCATTCCCGGTAAAAGACGACTATTTTCATCATTTTCGTAAAAGGATGTCACATCTGTCACTGTGTCTGCAGCCAGTGATCGTGCCCTTGTATTGCAAGATTTGAACAAGACAGCTTTGATGCCAAATTCTTGTAACGCATGTCTTGCATTTTGGACAAGTCGCCGAGAACAATTAAAAAATGTAGCTATTTTATTCATACTCCACAAGTCAGGTGCCAATGTAATTATTTGAAAATTTTCAACATTTGTTGTCCCTGGATCTTTAAATATGGCTTGTAATTTTTGCAGTACTTCACAATTGTGATTATGTTTCGAAGATTCTTCCTCTTTTGAAAAAAAATCAGAACCACAATCAAAATCATTTTTGCGTTCATCATTAGAAGTTTCTTCAGGTTCAGGAAACGAATAATCTTGATTAAAATCACTGGATGTACTAGGAATTTCAGTAGGGACATTTTGATCATATACTTTACATTGATTTTTCAACATGTTATCAATTTCCTTCCAACAAGGGGAGCAAAGCATGGAACCTACCTTAACATTTGGTAATAATTCCCTTTGTCTTGCAGCAATACAATGAATACCAGAAGAAGGAAATTTTCTATGTTTCGCTTTATGAAAAAGATTGCAACAACGATCTGTGAAAGAAGGCATACTTTTACAGATTTATACCTGAATTCAGTAAATTACTATAAAATACAAATTTACAGTAATATTATATTTTCATTTATAATGATCAATCTGAGCATATAATTTTTAACCTTTTATTTACCTTTCAGAATATACGTCGTATATAATAGCTAATAAGGTATCGTGTCAGGGAGTACCGACAAGCCTCCTTATGACTATCCAAAAACCCATTTCTGTAGAGAGAACCAAAAATATGCACGAACGCTCTGACGGCAACTAGCGGCGGAAAAGTTCACTATCCGCGCACACCCCGAAGAGACGTATACCCGACCGTGCGAAAGTTTCGCGGTACGCGGCGGCAGCTCATAGCTAATCTGATCATTTCGAAGTTGGATATTTTTGTGAGAAAACACGTAGACAAATATCGAATTAAGATAACGGATGACAATAAAAAAACAGCCCAAGATGTCTAATATGCTGTTAGAAATGTACCCAACAGAGGTTTTTTTATGAATTTTTTCTGATTTTTAAAAACGTTGGATCTATTGTAAAATAGATTGTAAAATGTTTTTTGTATGCCTTTCTGTAATAATTCATAAAAAGAAATATTTTTATACGAAAGCTTGATCAAAATTCTACAGAAACCATGTTTTGTATCAATTTTTTATACTAATATTTTGGAGCTTAAATCATTTATAAAAATTAGAGTCGAAATTTTTATTTAATGCAAAGAGTTCTATAATATTTCATACAAGCGATATTTTATTATTATATATGGTCCAAAGTGCTTCATTTTTATGTTCTAAAGATAAGAGACTAGTTAGATAAGGAAAAAAAAATATGAAAAAAAAGTTTCACATTTGGCGTGGAATGCCCCATATATGTGTCTAGTGTATATTTATATTCGCACTTGCAACCTATTCACATTACCGGCTTCGCATGTGACATCACGAATATCCGTAAAATGCGTAAATAAACGCCTATATATGAATTCATACACACATGTATTAAGTAGGGAAGAATAGGTATATGTACTATTATTTAATTATAAATCGTGCAGTAAAATATTTCTGTAATTACCATCAAAATATTGTTGGCAAGTTACTTGCGCTGTAACAAACGGTCGATCATTACATTTCGATATTTTTTTGTTTTATTAAACATGATAGTCTAATAATAACAATATGATTAATTTAAGATGTATCGAAAGCTAGTTTGGATAATATTTCAGACTTTCTGTCAATAATCTAAGGATATATTATACGTTGAGGTCAGTGTTGAAAAACAGTAGACAACAATGATAATTTTATAGCATTTAATTCTACACGATTACTGAGAATGAATTCATTCCAGGAAATTTTCTCCTGTATTATCTGAAAAATAGAAATGTTAAATGTTTCGGAAAGAATCCCTAAAACTAATTTCGAGGGAAAAGAACGAGGAAAAAAATGTTTGTCCCGACGGGGAATTGAACCCGAGTTAACCACTTTGAAACCAGCATACTTAGCTCGCACGGCCACAGTCACGTTACGAATTCACTTAAATAATTATACATATAAAGCTAATGTTCAGCACTGAGATTACTTGAAGTGGGCAACAGAATTTTCAAGATTTATTTCAAAGAACCCCGCACAAACCTTATGGAAAGTGGCCCTCGGTTAAATTCTCTCAAACTGATGTATGTTATAGTTCTTGATGTTCTAATGAAAAGTCTCCATGGCCACAAGGCCTGAAAATGAATAGTATTTTCTGCACGTAAAAGTACTAACATTTTGATGTGAAAAAATCGCTATTTTGGCTATAACTCAGTTCCTTTTAAAGATATGCCATCGAGTGAGGGCTCATTATAAAGCTTTTTTCAAGCCCTGCAATTCGTCTAAATTATATTTTGAGAGATTAAAAATGAAAAAAGTGGCGTCTTATACATTAATGTTCTATCCGTTAATGTGAGAGAATTTACGAAAATCGGGTTTTGTAACGGTGATGCGCATTTATTGCCAATTCCACGACATTAGGACGCACTTCACGGGCTCAGTTTTTATCGAAACGGAACATATAAGGGGTCAATTTGTTAATCTTTTTGAGCTCTACAACTTTTTTGGTGATATTACGTTAACCACTTAGCAAAATGAATTAAAAGGGGAAAATCTAAAAAATTAGAATTTTTTCCCGTTTATGCCGTTATAACTAAAGAAATCTTCATTGCAGGTCAAAATGTCATAAAGACGAATGACAGGGCTTGAAAAAAGCTTATATGAAGAGTTATAGCAAAAATAGTTATTTTTTATAGCAAAATACTAGTAATTTGGATGCACGTACAGAAAAAACTATTTATTTTCAGGCCTTGTGGCAATGGGGACTTGTCATCGGAACATCAAAAGCTATAACATACATCAGTTTGAACAAATTTAACCAAGGGCCACTTTCCGTATGGTTTGCGCGGGGTCCTTTGTTCTAGTATGTAGCATTTTTATTAAAATAAATATAGTACTGTTGATATTTTATACACACAGTTCGAAAAAGTGTGTAATCATCCCTAAAAAGCAGAAAGTATTTTGCTCCTCCTAAAGAGTGAATATTCATTTCACACAAGTCTACGTGTATCAACTCTGATTTGGTTGATCTTTTTGGATTTATGGGTTGTAAAACACTATGCTGTTTGACGAATGTGTAGCCAGGGCAAATATAATCATGCCAGTCATCTCTGAAATTTATTTTATTTCTTTTTAATATTTCTCTTACGTGTGCAACATTTTGATGTGCAAATCTTTCATGCCAATTTTTAATTGAAATCTACAAGACATTTTTCTGACGATTGCTGACGAAATTTCATTTTAAGTAATTTACCCTCTCTTACAGCGATTGCACCTATTTTACCGTTACAGTCTTCAAATACAGATTTATTTGCATCAGCTGTCTGTCTGTATCCTTTGTCCAGCACTGAGCTTACAGAAAAAGGGTTGAATGGCATTTTTGGTATATACAATACATTTTTCAACACAGTTGCATTCCACTTATAGCCGTCAAATGCTTCAATTTCCATATCGCATACGCCAGCGCCTTTTAATTGCGTAGAATCGCCTATGATGACCATAACTGGTTTATTAAGTTGAACATAGTTCGTAAACCATTCCTTCCTAGAGCTCACGTGTTGCGTTGCTGCACAGTCTTGAAGCCATTCATCTTCAAATTCTTTTTTTCAGTTTCTCATTTGAAACTGTGGTTGGTAGGGTTACATAAATTAAAGCTCGCCTGTTCGTGAAAGGTCTGTCTCTATTTCATCCAACATTTTCTTCGCTTCGACCAGAGTCTTTACTTGGGCAGTCTTTCGCAAAATGTCCTTTATTATTACAAACGTTACAACTATAACTGGTTTTGCAATATTTAATATATTTTGCACATGGTTTGCCATGACATTGTGCTTTCTTATGTCCTAGCTTTCTCCATTCGAAGCACTCTGTTGACTTTTCATTTTTACTAGAAGTTTTCACTGTCTTACCGACGTGTTTGGACATAAAAGCATTCTGAAGAATATATTTAACACATTGCTCACTTTATTTTTGCCCGTCTTCTTCCAATCGGAGTCGATCAAACATATTGCTTAATGATTTATCGACACCACTTACATTATCCCAAGCTGTCCTAAAATGATACAGTTTGGGTGGAAGAATTCCTAATATTCTCTGCATAATCCAGCTCTCTTTAACAATTTCACCTTCGGCAATCAAACTATCTGCGTATTCTTGAATTTGAACACAATTTTCAATAATGGATTTTCTCTCATTATATCTATAACTAAAAAATTGTCTCTGCAGGCCTTCAATGGACACATCTGACTTTTTACCATACAGCGTCTCTAATTTTTGGATCATCGAATAGGAAGTAGTGCACTTTGCTATTTTCCTGGCAATCTGACTGCTACAATTTAATTCAATGAGTGTTTGTGCCTCTGCATCTTTAGTTATGCAGGGTGCTACGATTGAACTGTCGTCGTCTCCTTCTGGTTTAACCTCAATGCCAAGAGCAACATCTAGAATCTTCTTACATTTTAAGGTTAAATACAGCTTAAATCTCCACGATTCGTTATTAATATTTCCCTGTGCATCTTCTGATAGAGTTTCTAAGTCAGATTTTACTGAATCCATTTTGAATACTTTTTCTTGCTTTCCACATTTTCAAAATTTGTATTATACAGGGTGATTCCCCATTGAATGACTTCCGGTTAACAGTAGATTCCATTGAATGACTTCCGGTTAACAGTAGATTCTGTGATAAATTCTAAGAACATTTTTCCTTTGAAAAAAATTTGTGCGATGTATAGTTTTCAAATTATTTAGCATTAAAGTCGGTTAATAGGAACAGGAGTTGCTTGATTGTCGCGACGATTTCGATGTTCGCTGATAATGCAATCGTCGCGACAATCAAGCAACTCCTGTTCCTATTGGCTGACTTTTGTTAGATTTTTATGCGAAATATATATATATACGGTATCATCTGCGGTTTTGTAAAGTACAAACTATAAATTGCGCATGCGCACTCACTGTCGTTTGTTTCGCGAACTATTGTACTAATCCGTTGCTTCAGTAGCTCAAATATAACCATTCAATGAACACGTGTTTAATTTATTTCAAAAAGTGAAACCCAGCGATGCAAATTTATTAACATTATGGTCCTTCTTTCTGGATTATTTAAGGCGATATGTAGAAGTTTTTTGCCTTAAAAATTGTTTAATTTTGCAAGTGAAACAAGCTGTCGTATTGTGAACAATATTGTAATCAAGAAATCTGCAATCGATCAAATTTGTGATTTTCAAAAATATCACTTTATCAAGTTCTTTAAAAAAGTATTCAAGACGTTTCAACTCATTGAAAGAAGTCTCAAGAACTTTTTGGAATTTTCAAGGAATATTCGAACATATTGTATCAACACGTGTTCTTTCTGCTATTGTTTGGTATCCTGCAACATACAATATTGAGCAGTGAAAAAACATATTGAGCTACTTGGATAATTTATTCATATTTTTGACAAAATTATTAAATTGAAAATTTATTCATTGACGAGCCAACGGAATAAGAATTTCAAAAGGAATCGACGCAATTAAGAAAATCGTTTGGTGCCCGAGGCCATTCAACACCGTCAACATAAACATCGGCTTATAAAGGAATTTGAATTTAAAAACACCGAATTAGAGTAAAAGTTAAGTGGGCTTCCTTTATTTGTACCTATTCCTTTATTTCAAATATCTTTAATTTTGTTCCATTTGTGCGTATAAATTATTTACATGAATTATAAATTTTTTATTTAATAAATTTAAATTCAAATTTTTATATTTTTTTAAATTTTCCTTCGAATTATATGCTAAATTGATTTTATTATATTTAATTATGGAAGAGTTAAAAAGAAAAAGGGGTTCTTTAAAAACTAAAATTACTGTTATTAAAAATTTCTTTCAAAGTATTATAAATTTAAATCAAGATGTATCGGTTAAATTAAATGATGAGGCTTCTGCGGAACGTACGATTAGAAAGAGCGCATGATGTCTTTAAAAAATATGACGATTTGCAAGATGAAATTGATTTGCTCGAAGAAGATTCAGCAAATCTCTTAGATTATCGCACAAATTTTGAAAACGAATATTTCGGAGTAATAACCGTTGGCAAGGGTTTATTATTGCGAGGACAGGAAATTTCTCCACTGTCTGAGGTTCGTCATGCGCACCGGGCTAGTCTGGACACAAACACAAATAATGTTTTAGATAATCAAATAAATAATAATACGCAAGCTGTTAGATTACCTACAATTGAACTGCCAAATTTTAATGGCGATTTAACGGAATGGCTTTGCTTTCGAGACACATTTGAATCTTTGATTCATAAGAATGCTTCAATAACCGAGATTCAAAAGTTTCATTATCTGAGAGCAGCTCTGCAGGACACTGCTGTTCAGGTAATTAAATCTCTTGAATTTTCAGCGGCAAATTATTGTATTGCCTAGGATACTTTATGTGATCGTTTTAATTCAACAAAACTTTTAATAAATAACCATATCAAGGCAATTTTTGAAATTAAAACTATGAACAATGAATCTTCTCAAGAAATTCAAAGAATCATCGATACGTTGTATAAACATATTAGGGCATTAAAGGTTGTTGGAGAAGATACTACATCTTGGGATTCCATATTGATATTTTTAATTTCAAACAAGCTAGAATCCGTTACAGCTCGCGCCTGGGAGCAGGAAGAATCGAAGTTGGAGTCGCCGAAGTTGTCTAATCTTCGTGATTCGCAGAAGAAACCAATAAAAACAAAATCATTTATTACAGCAAATAAAAATAAAATGTGCAATATGTGTAAAGAAGAACATCACATACAAAATTGCCCAAAATTTCTTGATTTGACTCCTCGTCTTAGAGTTGAGAAAATCAAGGAATTTAAACTGTGCCTTAATTGTTTGCGCTCGGGTCATTTTCTTTCTAATTGTAAAGGCGGTTCATGCAATAAATGCAATGGTAGACATAATACGCTTATCCACTACGACCGATCCGTTGATACTCAGTCGTTTGTTACTCTTTGTTCCAACAACATTGATGTAATTAATGTAATTCTAGCGACTGCATCAGTAATGGTGCAAGGAAAGGGCAGTAATACAAAGACTGCACGTATGATTCTAGATTCATGTTCACAGTCTAATTTTATTTCGGAATCCTTATGTAATTCTTTAAAATTGAAGAAGTACCCGGTGAATTTAAGTGTTGGTGAGATTAACGGTTTAGAGTCGCATATCCAGTACAAGTGTGAATTAAAAATATCTGCGCACCACAATGCGTTTTCGTTTGTAATAACATGTTTAGTAACACCAACAATTACAGATTTAACGCCAGCCACCAAAATTGATTTTCAATCGCTTGGCATTCCCTCGAACTTGAGGCTCGCTGATACCTCATTTTATAAGCCAGGCCTTGTTGATCTTTTGTTGGGAGCGGAGTGGTTTTGGCGAATTTTGTGCGTAGGCCAAATTGCTTTAGAGAATTGCGGACTGATAATGCAAAAAACGAAACTTGAGTCGGTCGTAAGCGGTCCTCTTGGCCCCAATTCAGTTAACCGGGTTCAGTGTAAATTGGCACGATCAATTAATAATTCAATTGAATTTAAATTGCAACGCTTTTGGGAGATTGAGGAGCTTCCGAATTTGAGGTTAATGTCCAGTGAGGAACAGCAGTGCGAAGCAAATTTTAAAAACACTACTGTTCGAGATCAAAATGGTAGATTCATAGTTGACATCCCATTAAAGGAAAATCCAAACATATTAGGCAATTCAAGAAGCAATGCAGAGCGCCGATTAATTAATTTAGAAAAACGTTTTAAAAAGCAGCCTGAAATTAAATCTCAATATGTGGCATTTTTATTAGAATATGAGCGATTAGGACATATGACTCGAGTGAATGAGGAAGATGTACACAAACCATCTTATTATCTTCCTCATCACTGCGTTATCAAAGATGAAAGTCTCTCAACAAAATTGCGTGTGGTTTTTGATGGCTCTTCCAAAACATCTACAGGATATTCCTTAAATGATTTGCAAATGATCGGTCCCACAATTCAAAACGATCTATTTGATATTATGATTCGTTTTAGGAAACATAAGTATGTAGTTGTGTCTGATATTAGAAGAATGTATCGGCAAGTGCTCGTAAACTCGGTACATCGTCCTTTTCAACGTATATTATGGCGTTCTGATCCAAATGATCAGGTCCAAGTGTACGAATTAAACACCGTTACATACGGCACTGCTGCTGCATCATTCCTTGCAATCAGGTGTCTTGCTCAGTTGGCATATGAATGTAGCGATCATCTTCCAGATATTTCAAAGATAATTATAAACGATTTTTATTTGGATGATCTCAAGGAGCAGATTCAATAGATGATGCTAAATTTATTGCAAAAAACGTGGCTGCTGAATTGTGAAAAGGTTGTTTCGAATTAGGTGAGTGGATATCTAATGAGCCCTTAATATTTGAGGATATCCAACACAATATAAATACTGACGATATTGTCAACATCGCTACCGACGAATCCGTAAAAACCCTTGGATTGAATTGGAACCCGACAAGTGATAAGCTAGGTTATACAGTTCAAGGTCGCGAAACTCGCATAGTTACAAAGAGACAAATCTTAGCAGAGATCTCTCAGATTTTTGATCCTCTAGGTCTAGTTGGCCCTGTAATCGTTACCGCTAAAATATTGATGCAACGTCTATGGCAGGATAAAGTTTCGTGGGATGAGTCACTATCTGCAAGCTTGAACTATGAGTGGCTTAATTATAAAAATGGTTTAAGTTTGTTGAATGGAAAAGAAATTCCACGCCATGCTAGCTGTCAAAACTGCAATGAATTACAGCTTCATGGTTTCGCCGACGCGTCAAAGTATGCTTATGGCGCTTGCATCTATATTCGAGCAAAGGATAACGATGGAAAAATAACTGTAAATTTGTTGTGTTCCAAGTCACGTGTCGCTCCACTGAAGGTACAGACGATCCCGAGACTTGAGCTGTGTGCCGCCCTTCTGCTTGCAAATCTTATGTCCAAAGTAAAAAACGCATTAAATTGCAGCATCCACGAGATAACGTATTGGTCGGATTCCTCAATAGTATTAAGCTGGTTAAAGATGCAGCCTAATATTATGTCTGTTTTTGTTTCGAATAGAATTGCTCGTATTCAAGAATTGACAGGCGTTGATGAATGGCGGCATGTTCCCATACGTCTCAATCCTGCTGATTGTCTATCGCGTGGTGTACCTTCGCGTGAATTAATGAATAAGTCTTTATGGTGGAATGGTCCACCGTTTTTACTGTGCGATAAACATGAATGGCCAAGGCGATGCAATATTTTTACGAATTTTGAAGAGATAAAGAGTCCCGTGACACTTTATACTGGTTTAAATAATGAAATGAACACAACAGATTCAATTATTTTGCGAGTATCAAGTTTATCGAAGGCTGTTCGCGTGATGGATTACGTTTTTCGTTTCATTAATAAGCTGAGAAAGTTTGAGAACGTTCAAAAGGGAGTTATTAAGGCAAACGAATTCAATAAAGGGCTTTTATTTCTGGTCAAGGCTGCACAACAAGACAGTTTTCCAAATGAAATAAAACTTTTACGCTCAGGTCAAAGAATATTAAAAGGCAAATTAATAACTTTATCTCCATTTATGGTTGTCAAATTCCTGTTTTAATTTTGATAAGAAGCATCAAATGGTTTTATGTTCCAAACACAAATTAACGAAACTTATTATGCTTCATGAACATGAAAGGTCTCTTCACGCAGGACCGTAGTTTATCTTGTCAATGATTCGTGAGAGATTTTGGCCTGTTGGAGAAAGAAGTTTGTCAAAAAATATAGTTAAAAATTGTGTAAGATGCTTCAAAGCAAAGCCTACTGAAGCCAAATTTAATATGGGATATCTTTCAAGTTCTAGAGTCACTCCAACAATGCCATTTTCTTCTACAGGTGTAGACTACGCTGGTCCATACCTTATTAAAGACAAAAAGGGTCGATGTGCAAAACTTGTAAAGTGTTATGTTTGCCTCTTTATTTGTTTTGTCACTAAGGCAATTCACGTAGAAATTGTAGGTGATCTAACAAGCGAAGCATTTATTTCCGCGTTGCGTCGTTTTGTATCCAGACGCGGCAAACCGAGTGACATTTACTCCGACAATGGTTCTTGTTTTATTGGAGCAAATAAGGAACTACGAGAATTTAGTAAATTTTTGACTGCTCACAGTGAAAATATCGGAGAGTTTGTTGAATCTCTAGGAATCCAATGGCATTTTATACCCGCCCGCTCTCCGCATTTTGGTGGATTGTGGGAAGCGGGAGTAAAATTAATTAAGCATCATTTGAAGCGTGTTATGTCAAATGCTCATTTATTGTACGAAGAATTGTATACGCTGCTGGTTCAAATTGAAGGCATTTTGAATTCCCGACCATTATCATCACTATCGACTGATCCAAATGATCTTGAACCCTTGACCCCCTCCCACTTTCTCATAGGGAGGCGCATGGTTACTGTCGCAGATCCAGAATTATCTCATGTAAAGGAAAATAGACTCTCAAGATGGCAGCGAATTCAAGCACTTCAGCAGCATATTTGGAGTAGATGGAGCAAAGAATACGTTTCAGAGTTTGCAACGTACGATTAAATGGCATCAACCTTATCCGGAACTTCCCATAGGTTCCTTAGTGTTACTGAAGGAAGATAAAATACCTCCCTGCAATTGGAAACTCGGAAGAGTCATACAGACTTATCGAGGGAGTTATAATATCGTACGTGTTGCATCGATACAAACTTCTTCTGGAAATCTATCAAGAGCTTTGACGAAATTATGTCCTTTACCAAGTGGCCAGCAAATATAAACATTGTTATTTTATTAATATCATGTAAAAAAAAAGTTTTTATTTTTTGTTATTAATTTTTTACGCTCGAACCATACACAATGTAATACGAGTAATTGACGGTGGCCAGCGTGGTTAATTTATAAATTATTATATTTATTGTGAGCAAGGCTCCCAATGCCCGGGGGTATGTTAGATTTTTATGCGAAATATAAATATACGGTATCATCTGCGATTTTGTAAAGTACAAACTATAAATTGCGCATGCGCACTCACTGTCTTTTGTTTCGCGAACTATTGTACTAATCCGTTGCTTCAGTAGCTCAAATATAACCATTCAATGAACACGTGTTTAATTTATTTCAAAAAGTGAAACCCAGCGATGCAAATTTATTAACAACTTTAATGCTAAATAATTTGAAAACTATACACCGCACAAATTTTTTCCAAAGGAAAAATGTTCTTAGAATTTATCACAGAATCTACTGTTAACCGGAAGTCATTCAATGGAGAATCACCCTGTACTAACATTACCTGCGCCAATATTACAGTGCCCTCGCACCGGCATGCTTTTGTACTGTACGAGTAAACCGCCCAGTTCCGCTCTAACCACGAAGTGTATTAGATGTGTAATAAACGACTTACGATATAAACTGTTTTATTTATGTCCCTTACAAAATCAGAAGAGGGATATTAAATTCTCAAATGCCCATAACGCTTTGTGCAAGGTTTGAGAGTGAATCTAAGGTAGAACCGGGCATTTCGGAAAGAGTGAAAAGTTTTTTTTCGGTTACGCGCAACGTGCTCGCGGGCGCTTTTGTTTTGTCCGAGCATACGTAAGTGTTGCATTTAAGTTTTAATGCCCTTATGGCTCAAGCGTAAGAGAAAAAGTTTCGCTTCGGGTTTTCGTTTCCCTTCCTCCTCATCAGTTAGAAATTTTGTGCGAAAAAAGTAGAGGTTGCGTCAGGAAAACAAAAATGGCTCCCTGGGAAGAAAATGATTAGTTCATTAAGACGAACGCAGAATGGCGCTAAGAGCAACGACGAGCAACGGCGCAAATAAAGGACAACAAAAAATCCGTGCGATGACGGCGAACATTGTGTCTTATTAAGTGATTCGAAATATCGGGCGTACAAACGTAAGTATTTTGAATTCCCGTTATTTGATCTGATCTTCCGTTACGTGATTCAGTATTCTGATACTCAAAGCTTAACTAAACTTTTTAATATCGGTAGACTAAAACTGCAGTGACGTTAAAATTCTGTTATTGAAACTTAAGTGATTTAAGGTGTTCGCGATTGTTCTTTCAGAAATTTAAAATTGTAGTGAACTAAATCTCACGTCTATCAAGCTGGCAGAGCAAGGTCGCCCAAAGTGAAAAAAAATACTACCATATTTATGTGCTTTTTATGTGCTAATTATATGCTCTAATTAAAAATGTTGTCCTCCTAACATTTTTCTAAAAATAGACATTTTATAATGTACTGGTGGCATGACACAAGCTAGCAGAGCATACTCATAAAATCGATGAAGGACTAATTAGGTGCAATCCGGAAAAGGTGCATAATTATGTGCTTTTTATACGCTTTTGAATTATGCAAACCGCCAAATCCAAATACCAACCCTTATCGCAAAAACCACCCTTAGCATAGAATCAAACCCACAAAAATGCTTAAAAAATTATGTAAATGTGCTAACAAAGAAGATACATTATATTTTCTATATCAGAGAGACATTCCGATCTTTATGCTAACGGATGCAACAAATATCCAATTTCGCGATCCAACCCTCATTTTAAAAGCCCACCCTTAAGGAAAAAAATGCATTATTTAAGAAGGGAAAGTAGCACAAAATTATTTTACACATGAAAATGTACCCCTAAGTGGTTTAGTAAACGATAAGACTACTACCCAATTTTGTGTTTCAACCCTTATTGGAAAAAATCCACCCTGAACGGAAAAAATTCATTATTTAAGAACGGAAAATAGCACAAAATTATTTTATAGCTGAAGACTTATCCTTGAGTCATTTACAAACCAATAGGACTAATACCAAATTTTGTGCTCGAATCCATATTGGAAAAAATTCACCCTTCAGGGAAAATAATCATTACTTACGAAGGGAAAGTAGCATAAATTATTTTCTAGTTGAAAACGTATCCTTGAGTCA
This sequence comes from Trichopria drosophilae, assembly GCA_030407085.1. NCBI lineage: Eukaryota > Metazoa > Arthropoda > Insecta > Hymenoptera > Diapriidae > Trichopria > Trichopria drosophilae. The sequence goes on from CM059587.1 coordinate 54,342,602, forward strand.
TTTATTAACCAATAAGACTAATAAAATCCTGGCAGATGTAGGGTTGAAGCCGGATTTTTATCAGTAAAAAATACGATGAGTCCAGAAATAAAGTGGTCGTAATTTCGTATGATTAGTAATCCATTTATTGACTAATGTACACTTCACTGCGAAATATTAGTTCGCGGATTTTCCCCGACACTTGAACCGTTTGTAAATTAATTTTTTCATTTAAAGGAGCAAAAAAGGAGCAAAGCGGAGCTCGGAATAAACGCATGCGACGATTGCGACGTTTACCGGAAATCTGGTCAGACTAACTTCCAAGAACTGAACGGGTGAAGAACCAAAGTGTTCCGATTCGCAGTTCATTTCCTGGAAAAACCGCGAGATTTGAAAAATCCGTATTATTATATTAATTTCTTAATTTTTTTTATTTTTTAAGGTAAATAAAAGATGTCTAAAAGATATCGGAAAGCGTTGCATAAGATAGTCGGCGTGATGGTCGTGCGAGCTAAGGCGTCAGTCTTAGTGCGCCCGAACTGAACGTCGCGAAGGTCCCGAGTTCGAATCCCCGTCCTGCAATTTTCTCTGCTTATGTCCAGTGTGTAATAACCGGGGAACCTTGCTGGGCGAAGGTACGAATTTGGGAGCGCTGCCGACCCCCGGTCCGATTAACATGGGATAAGCCCCGCGTCGTACTCGCTAAGGCACAGACCGCCGAATCTGCCGGTGGTACCGATATTGGGGAGGGGGGACTGGCTCTGGGTGGGTGTAGTTTTGTCCTGTTCCGTCATGTATAATGTCTATGTGTTGTCCATCCTATACCTCTCCACCCGAGAGCCGACCCGCGAATAGGCATCTAAGTCATTAAAGCGGGGGAAAATTCCAAATCCTTTATCCTTATCCTCCTATCCTACTCCAGCTTCCCGCAGGCCTCCAAAATGCGGCGCTGCAGGCGGAATGAAGCTCCATTTAACTCCTTCTTCTGCGACGCGAACAGGAAGTTCATCCGACTGGATTGCGGCGCGATACGCAGCGCGCAGCTCGTTGTCGGCGCCCTCAAAATTGTTCCCACAATTGTTGTGCATCACACGCGGTAAGGCTGCTAAGAACGCCGGAGTCGAACAGTCCGAGACAAGCTCTAAGTGTATCGCGCGCGAGGCCATACATATAAAAAGCGCGACATTTCCGGTTTGAGAGAGAGTACCGCGACCGCCCGCTAAGCGTAATTGATAAGGGCCTGCGTAGTCGACTCCGCATTCGGACAAAGCGCGGATAGGTTGCGTCGTACGAACCGGAGGCAATGAACCCATCAGCTGACTGGGAGCCCTAGCACGTTGACGGGCACACACGGAAAACAGTCCGCACATGTACAGTCAGGGCAGCGCGTGCGCTGGTAATAGGGATACCGCCTTTCCGTATCAACAACATGGTGCACCGACCATGAGAGTACAGCGCTGTGAGCGCCACTGGAAAGAATGAACCCTCTTCTATTTAAATACCAGTTGGCGCGGCGCATATTCATACGTTGTGTATCTACAACGTAGTCTATGCGTGTGCTATCACTTATACTTTGTTTCTCGCGGCTGAGTGAGCATCAGTTTTTTGAGTGCACACGAGCATCAAGATTCTCATTAGGGTTACCAGACGTATTCATTTATAACCGGACGCTCTAACTCTAAAACTATGAGGTTCTATAAGAAAATGCTAAGAATGAATTCTTTTGAAAAAGTAATTTATTTGATAATAGGTGTATGAGAATCTATCATCCGGCGTTGCTTAATACATATTTCATAATCATGTTGAATGCATCGATTGTCCGTTTAATTGTACGTTTGCGAAAAGTATCCATTTTCGTGTATAACTTATTTCTTTTACTTTTAATTTTTATAGGTATAAGACCCGCAGAAAAAATAACACACAAGCAAAATTACTTTTGTAGCAAATAAATGAAGTTCTCAGAATTACAAAGTAGCTATTTACAGCTATATTTTTGAGTAATTTGAAGCTCTACACATATTTAACTGTAATAATATTACTTCGGTACTACGAAATTAACTGTTACATAAACTTTCAAAACTATTTTTTGTTGTAGCATGGGTAAAATATGGGGTTTCTCTTTTTTTTTTTAATTTTTCCTCTACATTTTGCTCACCCTTGTAAAAAAAAACATAATTTTTTCAAGAATATGTTTAATTTTACGTTTGTGGAAAAGTTTCCACTTTTGCATAAAACTCCTTTCTTTTCATTTGTCACATTTCATGGATATAAGACTCACACAAACAAAAATATTAAAGAAAAATTAATTTTATATCAAATAAATTACTTATTTTTATTTTCATAATCATGTTGAATGTATTGATTGTCCGAATCAGTGACATGTTGGATGAAATAATTTCTCATTAATTAAGTATTTACGCGGTGTGTTATATTTTTGTTTTTTTTTTACATACAATATTGTTTTTGTTAAATTAATGTTTTTATTCATAATTAATAAACTATTTAGTTCTTATAATAATCATCCAACATGTCACTGGTCCGGACAATCGATGCATTAAACATGATTATGAAATATGTATTAAGCAACGAAGGATGATAGATCCTCATACACCTATTATCAAATAAATTACTTTTTCAAAAAAACTCATTTTTAGCATTTTCTATAAGAATATTATAAATGAATACGTCTGGTAACCCTAATGAGAATCTTGATGCTCGTGTGCACTCAAAAAACTGATGCTCACTCAGCCGCGAGAGACAAAGTATAAGTAATAGCACACGCATAGACTACGTTGTAGATACACAACGTATGAATATGCGTCAACTTGTATTTAAATGTTCGTTCTTTCGAGTGGCGCTTACAGCGCTGTATTCTCATGGTCGGTGCATCATTGTTGATACGGAAAGGCGGTATCCCTATTACCAGCGCACGCGCTGCCCTGGCTGTATATGTGCGGACTTTTTTCCGTGCATGCACTTGCTGTCGCAGTGTGCTTAGCGTGAGTTGAATGCCACTATGTAGGCATCGTGAATGCGCGTGCGCAACCAGGAGTCGAGTCACGTGACCTGACGGCAGGATCACGGAGTGTTTTGCTGAGATTGGGAGAGTGGTATGTCCAAGTATGCCACCTACACGCATCACACCGGTCGTATCTAGAAATGGTTGCAGTCGTCGTAACGGACTACCTATCTCTGGCCAATTTGCAAAAACTGTGCTCCATCAGGACCTGGATGGATCCTGGTCCACAAATATAAATTTCACAAATATAAATTTAATTAATTAAATAACCTTGTATAGATTCTCTTTTTATGCAAAATTTCATCGGTAAGAGATCAGCGGTTTATTTGCACACACACTTGAGAAACACAGACCTTTTGTTTAAGAAAAAGGGAGGTTAACATAATATGTAATAGTCGTTAAGGTTTTGATGTAAATATGAAAATAGTGCCGTAAAAGAGCTATTGTAGCGTTAAGAATAAAAGATTACGTGACCTTCAATGAGGGCGGCCTGGTAACGAACTAGATTTCGTATCCAGAAATCTGGAACTGTAATGGCGCCATAAAGATGCATCTGTAGTGTGGTACGCGTGGGGAAAGGAGTGGTGCAATAAAGGAATGATGAAAAAGCCAGCCCCACTCTTTCGCGAATCTGTCGGAGAGGCACATTGCCGCATTTTCGTAGTCGTGCGTCGTATCCGACATTTTGGACTTTTTACATCAAGGTGACGATCCTGGCTACAATAATTCAGCTGGGTGGCGAGTAACGATGAGGTCTGTAATATTCAAGAATCCACTTCGGCGGGGACTAGGTTTAGTCGAGCACACGGCCGTTGGATGTTATGTTGACTTCGTTGCATTTCACCATTCCTTCTCGACCACATGAATTTTCCCTTCAATGTCGTCGAGATCAATGGTATGCATTCAACGAGGTTATGTTCCTGAACGAATTTGTGAATGTAATCGAGGCCAAGGTCTCTCTCTTATCAATTGTGCCGTGAGTAAAGACAATTTTGTGGTTCAACGGAGAATTAATGCTCATAGTGGACATATACTTTTAATGAACAGATTTTTATAATAACTGTTATTGCTAACTATAGATCGTTGTTGATGAAATCTTCTTTTACATTTACATTATTACTTTGTGTGCGGAAACGAATTTCTATTTGCTATATTTGAACCGACAATTCGCCTCATCTTATTGCGTGCTTAGGCGTGTTTTATAGTAATTAAGCTTTGAAATGTTAAACGATATGAAGACGAATGTCTTGTGATAAATAATTTTTCGGGTTTCTCCATGATATATAACATGTTTGATTGCGCAGTTAAAAGGTAATCATCAATAATGCGACGTTCATTATAATTAAGAGTTCCGACAATTTGTATGATTATTATATATGGAATAATGTTCTTTAATTCAACTTTTCATCTGCGTTAATTGAAAGGTCAGTTGAAATATACTTTTCATTGAATCAATCCAAAGACGTTTATTTATTATTGAATCTCTAATAAAACAAATTAAGGAGAACCATTTATATATTTTGCCGATTGGTCATTCACTTTTTCCTATGCCATGAATATTCTTGTACAACCATTTCACTATATTTCTCATATATTTTTGTTCAACATATTTCTTTATTGTTGTCTGGTACCTGCTTCATGAGGATCATTACAACAATTCTATCACCGAGTTATATTGATTAGAATCCCATTTTATTACCAACTGGATCATTTGAATAATTATATAATTTTAAAGACAACATAGATAGGTTAACACCAAATATACAAAAAAAAAATAATATTACAAATATAACCTTGTAAAATTCTCAGATACATTTTTGTACAATTTCAATTTGTGTACAAAATTGAATGATCAATATTTTAAAAATGAAATGTACATTTTGAAAATTGTTTAGAGGTATATATATATATATATTTTATTATATTACAAGAATCGGATTCTGATGACGAAATTTATTCTAATCATTCGCAAGAATATGATAAAACTCTAGGAGAAAAAGACGTCTTGAATCCTAATTCTTCAGAAAAGGAAGAACCTGAATTAGATCCTAAAGTAACAGAATTATTTTCTTCTGTCGAGCTAGAAACAAAAAATGGTCTAAACCAATTTTGAAGGATATAGCTAATCTTTGAGAACCAGTATTGCAATCCGGACTTCCAGCAAATAATGTAACTTCATTAAGCCAAAACTATAGACCTCTAGAAAATTGCAAGCTCATGGAAGCACCAATTCTCAATGATGAAGTTAAAAATGCTTTATCAGAGATGGCTATTAACAGTGACAAAAGGATATTTTAGAAACAACAAATTCTTGGTGCTGCTCTCTCTGCTCTGAACATGCCAGAAGTCATATGCAAAGGTAAGGACAAAAATATGTTTAATTATGGGTTCGCGACGTCGGTCACTGTATCGCTCATTGTCATCAACTTGGAACTTCAACGAGAAATATAATCATTTGGCTCTGGGTTTGAAGATACCATTAAACCTGCAGACAAATCAGCTCAGGCATCCCAAAAACTTAAGTTCAAAAGTTTACAAAAAATGAAGATGGATTCAAAAAAAAACGGAACACACCAAAACGTCAAAAAACTTCACGATCCCATCATGTCAGAGGTCGAGACTGATGGGATATAAACCTGGACAGAACGTATCGAAACGGCTGATACACGACAACAGGAAGGAAGGCTTTAAGACACACAAGAGGAGAATTTTTAAAATCAAAAGAATCGGAAGATGTAAGGCTTGCTGGCAGGTTAAAACTATTTACACAAAACTGCAAAAGTATAACGTCTGACCCAATTTTAAACTGGTTATATGGTTATAAAATTTCATTTTCTAGACGCATTTTCGAAACAAAGATACCTAATCAAAAAGGTTGACCTAAAACTCAAACTATTCTCATGAAAAATTTCATTAATGATTCGCCAGAAAAGGGTAACACAAAATGTAAACCTAACAGAGGTCAATTTATTTCAAGTATATTTCTTATACTAAAAACTGATGGAAATTGTAGAGTCATCCTAAATCTAAAGAATTTAAATAAATTTATAGTTACATAACACTTCAAACTAGAAGATTATCGAACTGCTTGTAAACTAATGTTACCAAATTCTATTCTTGCCTCGCTCGACCTAAATGACGCATATTTTGTCATTCCAATTCACCAATCACATAGAAATGATTTAAGGTTTATTTTCCGAGATGAAAAGTTTGAATTTGATCATCTTCGAAGAGCCGTTGATATAATTAAGATCGAACATCACTTGGTAAGTTCGTTTCATTATTTAATTGTATTTCACGCCTCTTTTTGATGATCAATATGTAGACATTTAAAGTTATTACGACATTTATTCTCAATGCTATCAGTTTAATAACGACATATAGATAAATATTACATAATTGTGTACATTACAATTATCGCAATTATTACAATTTCTCATAGACTAGAATCGGAACTAACACCCAACTTTTGATGAGTGAAAACGAAAGTTTGATTTAATTATATCAAAAGTACCCATTTTCAAAATGTTTCTTTAACGGAGATCAACATTTGAAGTTCCTGAAACCCCGAAAAGTACATATTTTCAATTTCGTTTATATATTTAAGATGAAAACGAAGAATATGCCAAGTTAGCGCTGAAGATGCAATTACTTTATATTGGAAAAGATAAATTTTTATTTCAATGACTCCATCTTTTTATAATCAGTACCTACTTTCAAATCGCGAAACTAGGTTAGCTGGTATGCCAATTTTGTTAAATTAAACTTATTTAGTTGTCAAAATAAAATAGTTTTAATCATTCTAAAAATAAATCAATAATATTTTGTACCTTACTTAATATTTTATACTTTTAAAGATTATACGATATTTTTTGTATATTTACTAGTTGATGAAAAAGGAACTATAGTGTTTTTTCCGTGAAGGTTTTACGAGTTTTTTAACTAGCATATTTGTAACTTATTTAATGTATTATGTATGTACATTATCAGTATATTCATTATGTATGAAAATACCAAATAAAATATTTTTATATTTGCTTTGCATGAACAGAAAACGCATTTATTTATCCAACTAAATAGCAAAAATACACAATGCATAATTGTTCATTAATACAAATAGGATATCTAAGTTTTTTAAGGTAGTTATTTCCTAGTATTTTAAGAGGTTATGTTATGATATTTTCAACTGAAATATAAAAGGGGAACATATTTTTTTATATGTTGAGTACTTCGTATTGGTCGCGCAAATTCCGTGGAATTAATAAATTTTTTCTGCGCCCTGCGGGACACTCCTGACAGTCTTGATTAAAAAACAATTATCTAATTTCAATATATGAATACAAAATTCGAATTTAAAGCTGTATATTTGGAATTAATATTCTACCTCTCTGTGTATTCACCTGCCCTTTACCATTTACATTCCAATTTTGTTTTAAATGTACATGAAATAAATAAATTTTGGTCTATCAATTAAATTATATTATTCTTTTAATTGAAAAGCACACTTTTAAAGCTTCAATTACCTTAACTTCTTTGATTGGCTCTCCTCAAAAAAATACAAATTTCTAATTTTCGTCTATTTGAATTTTCAAGTAAAAACAAGAATATCAATCAATCAATCAATTTATTAACCCATATATGAATAATACAATTCTTTTGGGTGGAGTACACTTAAGGCCAGCTTACTCCAAACAATTTTAAAAAAATCGAAATTTTTTTTCATAAATTGCTACTGTATACTCGTAGAAATAGTATAGAATTAGTCCCGAAGGTCAGCAAGACCGAGAAGCAGGTATAAAAGAGTGGGGAGCACTGCGGTAAATCCGGCCGCTCGAACGCCTTCGGTAGCGGAAGCTGCTGCGTGCCTTCGGATCGTGTTATTGTTTTGTTCCCTTCTATTTCTCGAAAATATTCTGTCCTGTACAGTTAGAAAGCGTCCTTCGTAAATAATATATGGCAGTACAAGTGAAATTTTCGATTGTGATGGTTGTTCGCTTAATTTCTCGCACGCGACGGTAAATTTTTTGTTTGTTCGCTCTCAAAATTTATCATGGACAAAAAAAGAAAAAGTGTGTCCGACATAGGTCAGGAAGAAAGAGTTTTTTTGGGTAATCAACATACTTCAAATGATGATACAGAATAAACCAGTGTTGCTGCAAAAAAACTGAAAAACGCCGATCCTCAACTTGAAATGACAATCCATCCATTGTTGACTTACGTGATCGTATAGTGGTCTGTATTTGCTACATTGCAACAGAGAGTTATTTGTGCAAAGTGTAATAAAAAAGTGGAATTTGCAAACAGTTATCTGTGGTTGTGACGAGAGTGAACCAATCCCTTTATCTTCAAAAATAAAAAATGGTTATGAAAGAAACAGAAGAATAGTTTATGCAATGCGCTTGTTAGGAGTTGGATTTTATGGCTTATTGAATTTTTGTGGACAGATGGATATCTCAGCAACTGCATTGAGTATAACTGGCTATTATAAATGCATAGAGCAAGTTTATGTTGCATTGAAGTCTGTTAGTGAAATAGCGCAAAAAAAGAAAGGCAATAGAAAGAGGTGAAGAAGTACCCAAAAAGAAGAAGACTCAAAAAATCAAACAACCTGCCGTAAAATCTTTAAAATTTACTGAAGCGCAACTGTCGCTCTCATCTAGCTATTTTAAAAAAGCTGTGCTTACTCATCCCAATTCTGTGCCAGAATGCAATTCTAGCCTCATTGTATCACAAGTGTTCAACCGATGCTAAGCCACAACACCAGTATTGTCCAGTCGGAGCAGATTCATGGTGCGCTTATCAAAAGGCAGTAGCTACAAAACAGAATTACAACCATCCTTCAGCTTTCGATCAGGAAATTCAAGATCTTTTACAGCCAATTTATAAAGAACTAACCGACGAAACGTTGCTCGAGAGATGTTTAGGGGCTACTACGCAAAACAATAACGAAAGTTACAACTCGTGTTTGGAACATAGCCCCTAAACATAAGTTTGTTGGGAAAAAAACGCTTGAAACTGCTGTTCTCAGTGCTGCTTGCAATTTCAATGCAGGGTTTTCACCCATGTTAAAAGTAACGGAAGTAATGGGTGCCAGAATCGGCCCGGAAGTAAGGCACTTTGCTGATAGGGCTAACAACAGACGTGTTGATCGAGCTGAGCTAGAAGCTACTGAGGCGTCTAAGGAACACAGATCTGCTATAAGAAATGCAAGAATTCTTCAGAATGATGCTTACGAAGACCAGGAAGGAGTTGTGTATGAAGCTGGAATGGATATGTGAGTAAAATTCACTTTTTTTACGATTTTTCACGAATAAAAACTTTGAACTGATTTTTCTCCGAACCACGTTTTTTCGCATGGATGACACTCTCATTTCAAAACTATTGCACTTATCGATATGAACCAAACGGCATTTTACTCTTTAGATGTCTGGCTATGGCCTCAAGCAGAACCAGAAATATCCATTATTATTTATTAGTTATAAACACTTAAAAGTGAAAAAAAGGGTAAAAAATTCAAAAGTCCGCCTTTTTGTTTTTTTTTTTTTTCATTGAAAATGTTTCATTCTGATTGAGGCCATAGCTGATTCTATACAGAACATGAAACCGTTTTGTTTTTTACTTTCAGATAATTCCTTTCCAAGAAATGATGTCATCCATCTACGAATCAGCAGCCATTTTCAGGACCGCTATTTTGAAGTAATTTTATATATGTGCTTTCATATGTAAAAAAATTGATCACTCAACATGTTTTGTATTATAAATAAAATGTATTGAAAAAAATTACGTATTTTTGGAGTAAGCTAGACATAAAATATAAAGCTATAAAAATATAAAAAGTATATAAAAAGAGGGACGGAACGTCTTCTTTGCGGCGCCAGGTTACCAAAACCGGGAATTGTTGACAGAAAAGTTCGAGTAGAGTATTAAAATATATTATAAAATGATAAGCACATTGTATACAGTATATGTATATATATATATATATATATATATATATATATATATATATATATATATATATATATATATATATATATATATGTATATATATATATATATATATCATACAAAAATCCATCATGGTAGCTGCACATAAAATCAGAATTAAAAAAATACTAGATTATAATATAATATATCGCTGATAAAATGTATGCCGTCGTTAAAAATTTTTTTTTCTATCTCCAAAGCATAACTCCTATATAACACTTTTAATAGCTTATGTTATATTAGGCAAATTCAAACTGGTGGATCCAATATGGAGGACCAAAATACAAAATTGACGTAAATGAAGTGTAATATGATATATGGGTCCTTTCGAGGTCGCTGATTACGAATCTGACCTTAGATTTCCCAAATTCAAAATGGCGGATCCAATATGACGGACCAAGATTGAATTTTGGGACGGAATCAAGCGAAACGTAGCATACGGCGGCTTTCGAGGTCGCTGGTTACGAATTTGACCTTAGATTTCCAAAATTAAAAATGGTGGATCCAATATGACGGGCCAAAATGCAAAATTGGCGTAAATAATGTGAAACATGATATATAGGTGTTTTCAAAGCCTCTGATTACGAATCTGATCATAGATTTAACAAATTCATAATGACAAATCCAATATGGCGGAGTCAAAAGAAATTTTGACATGATATCAAACGAAACATGGCACATTGGGGTTTTCGAGGTCGCTGATTGCGAATCTGATCTTAGACTTAACGAATTCAAAACGGCGGATCCAGTACGGGTGAGCATAATGAAAAATTGGCATGAGTTTTGACTAATGATTGTTTATATGATTAATTTACACGTCAACATTTTTCAAATATCTAAATCATTTATCCAGATCAATAAATCCACGGTATACTTATTTTGAATTAATTATTCTTTACTATTCACATAATTAGTCAGTATCACTTAATTATATACAAAATGGCAATTATACAACTGTTTTTCTAACATAAAATAACAATAAAATAATACGTAATAACATAGTTCGTTTAACGTTTCTTAAATACACTTCAAATCCGTGATTAGCATTTGAAAATTTGTCACGATTAATGATTTAGATGCGGATACTATAAAACTATATACTACATTTGAAATTTTGTTAACACGAAGGGGGGCATCCAGTAATAATGAAACTAACCCCCTCCCCCACCTCCTGGAGGTGGGGTGGGGGAAAAACAATAAAACTTAAATAGGAACCTCCATTTTTTATTGCAGATTTGGATTCTCCGGAAAAAAGTACACCAACTTGACCTAGGAGCTATTCCTTTTCCATTGTGGTTCACAGGTGACGCTGTAGTCTACAAAAAGCGAAAGTAAAAAATCCCTAAAATTCGACGTCTCCAGAATTCACATCACATCTGATAAATAATAGTAGACGTATTTTATTTTAAAAATACTATTCAATGTCACCTCTACGAAATGTTCGTTTTTCTTTGACTTTATATATGTGTTTTCTAGCCGCTACAATGGAAATTATCTGAAAAATAATCATGGATTTGGTTGTGTGTCAAAAATAGTATGCTTTAAGGGAGGAAAGAGCGTGATCCCCAAGTGGATGGTTTGCTGCGCGAACGAAGCGAGGGCAGCCCTCTCACGAGATGCGCGCGCATTCCTCTCGTGAAGCATACGCTAGTTTTTTTCTGGCCGCATCCATTATTCCCGCGGGCAGCACTTTTCGTCCCACAGGAGTAATGAGAACGAAGTGCGCATGCGCACGGGCACTCAGAGGGAATTGACAACTTTCGCCCCGTGTAGCGGATATGGAATACGGTCATTCTAACAAAGCCGGGAAAAAATGCATGTAGCGTTTACCCAGGAACAACGACGTGGACGTAGTATTTTTCTGTTCCCTTTGGGGTGCTTGTTTCATGTGAGCCCCCTTGCCTCTCACTATTCGCTTACTCGACCTTCCACTTCAATGCATTTATTTATTCTTTCTTCAAATGACTTTATACAGGATAGTATCATATCTGCAGAAATTTCTGCGCAAGCAGTTCTTATGCGTTCCACCATGTTTTCACGAGACGTTGGTACTTGTTCATAAACCTTACCTTTTAGGTAACCCCATAGGAAGAAATCCGGAGATGTTAAATCAGGTGACCTCGCCGGCCAATTAATGGGACCACCTATACCAATCCACCGACCATTGTAATCACTGTCTATACTTCCCTTGCTACTCTTGAAAAATGTGTTGGGCAACCATCATGCTGAAACTATATTGTCCGTTGGACGTCCTTAGCAACATCGTCAAGTAGTAATTGTAGTTCTTGTTCTAGGAAATCTCGATAATTTGTTCCATTAAAATTACCTCCAATGAAATAAGGACTAATGAGTTTATTTCCTATGATTCCACACCAAACTATCTCTGGAAATGCCGGAATCGCGATGTAATTGTCGTGTGCTTACATGTGAATTTTGGTGAATAGCTGCTAGTACAGCTACTTCGTTAGCTTCTCCTGTAACTGTTAATCTTCGCTTCCTTTTTTTCATTTGTACGCTGCCGTCAGAGTGAAAGGCATTCACAACTTTGTAAAAAAAAGAACGCGAGCGAGCATTACCTGGAAAACGCTCAGCATACAACGCAACAGCATCGTCAATATTCCTCCTACATTCAACATAAACAAGAATCATTTCGATTTTTTCGGGAATTGTAGCAGAATTCATTTTTAACTTGCAATTCGATTTAAGCAATGAATGGTAGACAAAAATTAGTCACGTAAACTGAAAGTTGTTATTCTAAAAGCAAAGTGACCTCCGACCGATTTAATACCAATACAATGGACTTCAAAAACAGTCTTACACTGAGAGATCGTGAATATCAAATTTTAATACGGGGATTAGAAAGTTGCGATATCCATTTACTTGCCTTCAGGAAAGTAGAGAAAAATGTAGGTGAACTGGTTACGTGTGACTCAACTTATTTTATATAAAATTATATGCTACTTTATTTTCGAGTTATGTAACGAGTTATGTTATGTAACAGAACCGGCGCCGGTGATGGCCAAAATGCAAGCGATGTACATGTATGAAACCACGTGAGTTCTCTCGGGGTCCGGTAGATGGCGACGAAATCCCCAAACGAAGTCGCAGTTCGTTTTGTTTAATAGAAGCTGGTTTGACCGTCAATGCTCAGCTTATTTATTCTCATTTCGCAAAAAAATTATACAGAGAGAATGAATGAGCTGAGTTAAGGGACATTACGCGTTTTTTAATAGATTCCGTGATGTCCTCTTTAATTTATTAAATAATAAATTTAAAACCTAAAATGTAATTTTATTGAAGGTAGAAAACTTCACATATTTATAAAACTGCTTCCATATTGTATGCACAATTTTTAATGTAATCAGTTTTGATTTATAATATGAAGAATATCAATTATTCATAATCTTAATTTTTCGAATGGACATTATTAAAATTTTATATTCAGAATAACAATTTTCGCAATAGGTATTACTAAATATTAGAATTTTTAATATTAAATTTTCATAAAGGGATCAAATTTTCCCTATTATAATATAAAAAATATTAAAATTTGATAAAATAATACTAAATTTTAATAAAGTCGGTCTCTCAGTATATTGCGGCGATTTAAAAGTACTAACTAGCGGGCCTGGCGATATCCTTGCGGCAAATCAATTATCTGTAGCTGTCAGAAGGATAAAAGATTGATAATAGGGTTTCACGTTGAAGACTTGAATAGGATAATACCTTGCCCTGTGTCCTTTTTTTGTTCTGTAACACGCGTGATGGTTTGATATAAATTTTGGCACTTTTCGGCAGTTTCTCGTGTCGCCTGTCCCATAATGCGCTAAAATGTTGATATTTTTTAGTAATTTTTATTACCGAGGAATCCAGTAGTATTTGTTAAAATTGAATTTTCCGGGTGTCATTGTAAAGATTAACTTTTAAGAATTAAATTGCAAAAAAATAACTTTTTTATATTTACGTTTTAAATGAAAACTATTGCTTAAAAACTAATGCTTAAAAAGTTGTAAGTAATTTATTGCAAGAAAAAAAAACACAATTTTTCGACTAAGAACAGTTTTAGATCTAAAATTTCTATATGATATCGGATGCACACACATTCCGTACCGTATAGAAAAGCGTTTTTGAGCCCTAAACTTGAAGCTTGAATGGTCCGGAATAAAAAAATTCAATATGGCGGTTCTCCAAATGGCGTCCAAAATGAAACGGTTTTTGAAAATCTTCAAGACGCTCTGACTGAAAAGCGATGAACTTATTTTAAAAAAAGAGAACAATGAAAAGTTCTTAGAATTTAGCAAGGAATACATTGGAATTTTTTCAGATTTTTCAGTGACATTTTTTTTAAATTTTGTATAATGTAGTGCTTAGTACCCTTTTAATTCTCAGGAAGCCATACAACGCATTGCTCAGCCGTTTTCGAGAAAATCTTGTTTGAAGTTTTCACACTTTCGTTGTACATCATATGAACGTTCAATTGTTTCGAAGCCATGATGTCTTAGGTGGTAGCACGCTTGCCTTAAAATTCATGCGTGGCAGATACATTTTGTTCACATAGTTCGTTTAAACTATTTGAAAATTTCGATCATTTTAATTTTAATTATTTTCATAATTTTTATAAACCGACAAAGAAAAAAAATCTATTTCGTGTTCCTGTCCAATATTAATATTTCATATTATCAATGTGATAATTTATTAATTAAAATTTAAAACTGTATAGTGATTCATGAACGAAACATGGAGATATAATAAAAGGAAGTATAATTTAATTATGTAAGAATAAATGTGTTTTAAAATAGGTGATATTTTTATAATGAAGTATTATGACGATATCATATTTTCTTCGCCCCTGGTTTGTGTCTGGGGTCCGTTCTCTCCGGTTCCGGCTTTGTCCCTATTTTGTTCTGGGCTACGTCTTCTCACGTTTGCACCTCTCCCCACTCTTCCACTCGCGACTCACCTGTCCCCGATACCGGTCACAGCAAACTGGTCTTCTGTTTGCTACTGCTTTGATTTGGCAACTTTATTTATTGGGTTTTGGCACCGAGAGTACTCGTGGCGATTTCACGGTTATCGCGTTTCTACCTCAGTCTGTTAGATCAGGAAAACTTTTACGACCCTCTTCGTATCACTCGCACGTGGTACGGAATTTAGCTTACCATTCCCGCAAACAAAACAGATGGCCCGGAGGAAAAATGTGGCAGAAAATACTCTAATTGCATGAGCTGTCAAAATTATCCTCTTTAATTTTACTCACCGGAAACCGAAGTCCAAATATTATTCATTGCAAGGGAAATAAATAAAACATCATTGTAATATGTGTATATAATATTTGCGTAAAATGCAGAAATTATTTCGGCTGGAAATTAATTATGTACACGACATATACAATAAAGATATAAAATTGAATGGACTTTTATTGTACATTTATTCTGTATCACAAAATTACGACAAATTTTTTAATCCCATTTAGTGCAAATGTGCATATATTTGAAAAATACATTCTTGAAATGTAACATCCCTCCAATATCACAAAATACTCAACATGTGTTCCGTGCATACATAATATATGTATATGTCAAATTGTACAATATTCAAATTATTATTATAGGATATTTGTCTAGTATCTCTAAACACAAGTAACCATCCTTCGTCATACAAAATTACGTAGGTACGAGCGTATCGTAGTGGTTAAGGCGTTAGCGTAGTAAGCGAGGAAACCGGGTTCGATTGCGCACCGAGACCAGAGTTTTTTTTATTTGTTATCGAGCGTTACTAATTTATTTGCGATCGTGTTAAATGCAATAAAAGTAGTAAAAGATAATTAAAGTTAATATACACATGAAATTACATGTAATCGTATAATACATATAACAGAGAATTTACATAATTTAAAATAAATAGAACAATAATTCTCAAAATTTGTTATGATTTTTTTTAATCTGCCGGAGAATTTTCTATTTGGAATATTTTAAATATTTTAGCCACAATATTCCTTCTGCGAATGTAATATTCAGGATACAAATTTCAAGCAACCGCAATAATTATATTTTTATGTTTATTCCATTATAATTCATGTGCCGTACATTAAATTTCATGCAATGTAACGGAAGAAAATTTCAATCAAGTGCATTAATGTAAATTTATGCACCGATACATGAATTTTCATGAACAACAGTAATTATTGTTCATGTACTTTATTTTCGCTTGTTTTCGTAAATTTGCTTCCGTTACATTTTCATTAAATTTGAGACATTTTTTGTACAGTGTACGTTATCATATTTGTATAAATGCTTTTACATTTATTGTTTTGACTTTTACCATTTTCTAATTGCTAGTATAACTTCAAAAAACGAGGAACTACAACACAATTTCCCGAGTGACATTCATCATAAATACAAAAAAAATACAAAAAGGAATAAAACATCGAGTACATCGTATGAAGATAAAGATTTTACATTTACCATTATTTTTTAATACTTTTCTTTGAAAACACTTCAATTTTTAATGTAAATTATTTAAGAAAATTTCTGCAATTGAATATATTGGATAAGCGATTAGGTTACTAAGAAGCTACTATTTCTCCAAAAGTCTCGAAGCCGGCCAGTGACATTTCCCACTTGGTGCACAAGAAGCGAAAAGCCGACGGACCTGAAGTTGTAGAGTCCCCCGGCAAGAAGCCCACCGAGAAATCGTCGGAGACGACGAAAAAGTTTTGGGGAAGGCGTTGTATAAATAACTTTAATATATAGATTCCGCTGACCGTAGCGTGTTTGCAACTTTGTTTAATCGTGGGACAAAAAATGGTGATATAATGTTAAAAGCGTAAAAATCTTTCCTTCGAAGAACTTGATCAATATCACCCATTTGTTGAAAACTGTAGTCGAACGATGGAACGATGGAATATATACAACTGCGTTAGTTGTGGTTTGCAAGTTGATAATATCATTAAAAGTAGTTTCACTATTACAATTCACTATTATAAAATACCTACAATTTAAAGCTACCGGTACTAACTGACGATAGAAACCTGTTTTCGAATCTAACAACCACATACAAATCTTAAGTTCACGCATTTTCAATAATTAAACTTGATGTAAGAAAACTCATCTTAAAAAATGGTCGGAAAACGATTAGAAAAGTAAGATGCAAGGTCTCGTTGCACATTTTCAGTGTGTTTATTTTTTGTATTTATCGCGATGTTTGATTAGTACATTACGATACAAGTGCGCTAAGTAGGTGATTCGCGCACGAGCGGGGATCACCTACGCGCACGCGTATCGTATACTATTTTTTTTAACGTGTGAGCTAAGTACTCACTTATCACACTGTTGTCCGTGCAATTTAGAACATTCGTGCACCGTGCGCTAAGTGAATGTTCTACTTTACACACGGAAAACAGTGTGCTAAGTGAGCACTTAGTGCACGGAGTTAAAAAAAGTAGCATTTAGTAATATGATTAGAAGGACTAGCAAATCTTTCAGTCAGTGGCTAAAATAGTACCGAAATGAAAAGAATTAGAATTTTCTTACATGTAAAAACAATCATAGTGTAGCCTTGCTGCTGTAAATTCAAAAGTAGGGGCAGGTTAAATAAACAGGAACAAAATTTACACTGAAACACCCAATTATCACGATAAATAAAATGAGGCGCATATTTGAACGCGGCGGGCGGAGGCCACTCCGAAGAGGGGGAATTCCCCTGAACTTATTCCCCGCACTCCAGGAACGGACTATTTCTCAACTGCGGGGCTAGATATGTGACTTCGTCACAATAGTATTACAATTATAACAATGTTATTACTTTTATAGAAACGTAATTATTAACACGACTTAAAACAATGCAGATGTAGCGATTAAACACGTAATTGATTCAATAGTTTTTATACGAGTAATGGGAAGAAGTCGCAGACTTCGTAGAGAAATTTTATCTGCGACGTTTTTAGTTCGAACGATGTTTTTAAAACTGACAAGGAAATGATAAGAAGGAAGATTTAAGATTTGTCTAACCGAACTATTTGTTTTTATTGACAGAATTGTAAGTGCGAGGCAAGAAGCGATGAATTTTTATAAGTATGTTTAAGATTATTCTTTTTTTTTGCAACTCGAAACAATGATCAGAGATTATCGCACTTGTTTTGCGAAACGATTTATTATTTATTGACTGCAAGAGCGTTTCTAGATTATAAAAACAATTATAAAAGTGAAATGAAAATGTCTTGAGAATAAAGGTTGAAACGTTCGATCAATTTCTACAAAAAAAAGCCTGTACACGACACACGCGGAGTTATCCATTATTTATGTAAAACTTCAGGTCAATGGGTTTTTGTATTCCCTATTTATGATTTAAATAAAATATGTATCTATCTATGTATCCTCCTAAATGTACACCATTAGTGTTTTAGTGAAAGAAATTTACGAACCATTTCTCAATTTTCTGTTGATTTCTACAGTATGCGATGGGTTGAAAGCTGAAGTGAGTAAAGTGACAGGTTTAGTATCCATCCATTTGATAGCAGCGACGTTTCCTTTAGTCTCGTATTTCTGTTCTCCTCTTTGCATTTTTTCTTTACTTTTCATCATATCAGGTAAACCTTTCCGATTTGTACGAACTGTCGCAACGGAGTAAATTCCTCTTTGTACAAGTTTTTCAACAAGATTGACGGAAGTAAAGAAATTGTCGAAAGCTACCAAGTGTTCATGTCCGCTCGTACCTGTAACTAGATTCAACACTACACGTTCACCAAGAGCATCTTGTATCATATTTTTTTGATTTGCCAATATACATTTCTGTTTTAATCATAAAGCCTGTCTTTGAATCAGCAAAACTGCACACTTTGTACCCCCGTTTTATAGGTTTCTGTGGTATGTACTGCTCATGGATGATCTTCCTTTGAAAGGAATCATAGATTCATCAACAGAGACCGTTTTCGAAGGGTTGTATACCTTAGCAGATTGATAATCCATATGTTCTAAAAGAGGCCTTACTTTATGAAGTTTATTAAAGTTGGGTTCGTCCCGGGTAAGCATAGTACTATTGTCACTTATGTGTATCATCTCCAATAATTTGAAAAAGCGTTTACTCGTCATAATTTTCGCAATGCAGTCGACTCTCAGATAACGATCGGTGCTCCAATAATTTTCTGTTCTAGGCATTTTATGAATTCCCATAAGAATCAGTACACCAATGAAGGCATATAATTTATTTACATTAGTATTATACCAATTCGCTGAGTTCTCATTTTTCTGACAGACATATCTGTTAGTTTCATCAACAATTGCTTGCATAAATTTTTCTGTGAATATTTGAAAAAAAAAAGAATCTTTCACATTTTTTTTTAGGAACAGAAAGTATATTGATCGTAGGAGATTGTTCAAAATCGTGTTCATCAGCAAATTTGTCTGTATTTTGAGACCATTCAGAAGTTGAGTCAACATTTTCTTGCAGGACCAAGTCATTATCGGCTGAATCCACATCTGAATCCTCATCATAATCTGAATCATCGTCCACATCAGAATTTGCAGGTTCCAAGGGATTTCTTTACCGACAAATGTTTTAGGCATTATGATAACAAATGAAGTAGTTACGTATAAATACTTATACACACACATATATATATCGTAATATATATTACCACGTAAATACGAATGGATATAAGTTCCGTAAGAATGATATAAATATCCGCAGTAAAAAAGATGTATTTTCACATATGTATTTTCCAGAAAACAACTTCGCTTGCGAGAAACGAACTTTCAGTGAAGACTGAAAAATTCCCCATTTTTACCGTGGAATGTATGCATTTTAGGCAAAAATCACAAGAGACATTTTTTACTCAGAATTTCGTGTAGAATATGGTAATATTTTTTATGTTTAAAAAAACTGAAATTTTCAGTTCGACAGCCGCCATTTTGAATTTTTCAAATCTGACCTCGGATTTGTAATCAGCGACCCCTAAAACCTTTAGAAACGTACGATTTGTAATCATAGGATAATTCATATCGTTCCGCATGGTAAAGGAATACAGTAATGGGTGATATTGCGTTTTGAAAGTTTCGGAATTTTTTCCTCGGAATGTATGCAATTTAGACAAAAATCGCAAGTGACATTTTTTATTCAGAATTTTGCGTAGAATATGGTAATATTTTTTATGTTTCAAAAAATTGGAATTTTCAGTTCGACGGCCGCCATATTAAAGCCGCCATTTTGAATTTTTTCAAATCTGACCTCGGATTCGTAATCAGCGACCCCCAAAATCTTTAGAAACGTACGATTTGTAATCGTAGGATAATTCATATCGTTCAGCCTAGTAAAGGAATACAGTAATGTGTAATATTGCGTTTTGAAAGTTTTGGAATTTTTTCCTCGGAATGCATGTAATTTAGACAAAAATCGCAAGAGACATTTTTTATTCAGAATTTTGCGTAGAATATGGTAATATTTTTTTATGTTTCAAAAAATTGAAATTTTCAGTTCGACGGTCGCCACATTGAAGCCGCCATTTTGAATTTTTCAAATCTGACCTCGGATTCGTAATCAGCGACCCCGAGAATGCTTAAAAGTAATGTCACTTTTTCTGGTGGATTGCCCAGAACCTTCGGCCTGTAAAAGGGTTAAATCCGAACGAGAATCTCAAAAAGAACTTTTTGGACACACGTGGTTTTGGACGCTATTAGTTGAGTTCGCGCTTCACGTCTGTCAGTGACTTGGGAGTTATCCGCGACTCCATGGCATTTATTCGCACAGAGTGTAGCGGTAATTTACTGAAAAACACTGACGTTGCGGTTAAAAATTGCCACATTAGTGCAGAAGGTGCATTTTATTATTTTTCTGCAAATTTGCGTTTCCGCCAAATTGCGCAAGGACGCTATTAAAATTTACATTTTTCGGCACGTTCTTCTATATGACGTCATGATCCCCACCTGTCATTACTCGTAGTTGGATCATTCGTCCATTCTCGTTCTGCTGCGCTCTTGAGTTTTCACGCATCACTCTCCCCCTTTGAGAACTCGACCTGAGGGCTGGGTCTGCATCGCTCCCTTCTCCACATTCTATGGACTTCGCTTCGGGAAGCAAACTACACAGATCTTCAATAGAGTACAGCTGATTTATCGATTACGAATCGATCTTGTCGTTTGAACGCGCAATTTAGTGATACGCACTTTTGTCACTTTTCGAAGCTCCTGTGCAAATATTCCTCTGGAAAAAATGGGTGAATCGTTGGAAAATTGCGACTTACTCTGAAAAGGTCAAGCAAATTCGGACTCGAGCAATCGGGCAGTTTTTTCGAAAAGTGTCGCACGTTTTATAATGACTTGTCTACTAAGGCAGGCGCGGACATTGTTACTTATTTGGACGAGGATGAATTCGGTGCTATGGAAACAATGTATCTTGAAGTTATTGACTGGTTGATGAACTTAAAAGATAAGGTAGCTGCAACGGCTTCAACTTCAAGTGTCGTTTTACCTGCCCCACCAGTGCATTCATCACAGCGGTGCAGCTTAGAAAGAATTTCACTACCGGTCTTCAATGGTGACTTCAAAGACTGGATCTTATTCAAGGACCTGCAATTCTCCGCGGATTCATTATTAGTCGCGATGATCTTGCTTCGACTAGATCCACAAATTAGAAAATGTTGGGAGGAGCACATCGGTAAAAGAGACAATTTTCCTACTTATACAGAACTCGAAACCTTTTGAAATTCAAAGGTGCACGCATTGACAGTTGCTAACGTGAAATCGGGCATTTCCACAATTTCTGACAGCTCTGGTGAAAAAGGCACTAATAGTAAGGGCGTTGCATCCAAGGTCACAACTCACGTGACCACAGCAACTAGAGTTTGTTATTTGTGTTCACAAACTCACTCGCTTTTGAATTGTAAGAGATTTAATATATATAGTAAGGGCGTTGCATCCAAGGTCACAACTCACGTGACCACAGCAACTAGAGTTTGTTATTTGTGTTCACAAACTCACTCGCTTTTGAATTGTAAGAGATTTAAAGATTTAACTTCGAACACTCGCTTGGAGTTTGTCCAATACAGCATCTTTGCTATAACTGCCTTCACAAGGGACGCATTCCCTCCACTGACAAGCGTCGTTCAGCTTGCACTAGCTGTAAAAAACGGCACCATTTATATTTGCACAAGGCTCTCACGCAGTCGCTTAGTTCGAACATAAAGTCATTCCAAAACAATTTAAATTATCAGCCGCCCACATCTAGTGATCATTCCCCTTCAACGGTGGAACTAAATGCACCTGCGACTGCTTCGGTGTTCGCGCGCGCACAATATGGCGGTGAACTGCGTTTGCGGGCCATGATTGACTCAGGTTCACGAATGGAAAAATGTTAGTCGCTTAATGTTCGCCCATTCCGATTCTTGTGGCAAACAACCCATCGATCTCATTTTAGGTGTCGATTGCTATGACAAGATTGTCCTTCGTGATAAACTTAAATTCCCAGGGGAACCTCTAGCCTTACATTCGATCTTTGGATTGTTGCTTCGAGGACCGATTGATGATTTTGGGCCTATTTTACGCCCTCCACCAGCACCCTAGTTTTCGAAAATTTTATTTTTATTATTTATGAGGTTCATATATGACAAGGGTTGGAAAAAAATTCGTTCGAATTTCGTTCGAATTTAGTTCGAAAAAAAAAATTTTTTTCGTTCGCCTCGAACGTTGCATACTTCAACATCATACAAGTTCGCTGATCAACGCGGCGTTAAAATAATAAATTTGTGATGCGACTCCAACTCCCATCGATTCTACACTTCTACCTGTTTAAATAATGACGAATCACCACTTCACTATAAGAGTTTCCATTAATTTGGATAACTCTATCGACGTAAGAATAGATTCATAAATTCTATTTTTTCTTAAATGTGATCTACAGCATCTATTCCCAGGTAGAATATAAATTTTTGTTCTAATATATGTCGAAAGGCGAACTTCTTCGGGAATAACTATTAGATCATTAGTTAAAGAACAAAGACAGCAATATTTATGCGTGGCTGCTGTACGTGACATTACAATTTCGATAAGTTCAGATTCAGGAATTTTCTATTTTTTATTTGAATTTTTCATTTTGATTTATACTGAATTTCGAATGTTAGGTCTTCTCTATTTGAATCAGAAAAACTTTTTCAACATCCGAATCATTTTGCTTATCATCATCCTTATCACGACCATTTTTCTTATAAATTGAAAGTCGACATAAATGACACAAAACATCATCAATAATTATCAATCGTTTTAATGATTTAGTATATGTTTTAGCTTCCGATTCGACTTTTATCATTTTCTTTTTACCCTCCTTTATATGAGTAAAAAATATGTCAGAAGCAGCTCACTTGAAGGTTATAACGGACATTTTAAATGAAAAAAAAATTGAGAAACCTTTAGTCAAAATATATATTAAATCAGGAAATGAAATGAGGTTGAAGAACCTTCTTATATCGTCTGTTTATATTATAGGATATAACAAATTCTCTTACAAGCAGTTAATGGACACAGATCAATGCTGGTAAACGCCACGAAATAAAATGAGATGTAACGGGTATGCAACGGGCAGATCTTTAACCCATTAACGCCAAAATGCGCATAAAGTTTACTGCAACTTCAACGCTTATTTTCAATATGAAATAAATTTTAAAAAAATAAAGACTATCAGATTCTACCATTTTCAAGGCCGCTCTTTTGAATAGTAGTAAGAAAATTATTAAAAAATTGAAATTTATATATGATTTTGACATATATAGTAGAAAAATATGATTTTTTAGGACACATTTTTTTACAAATATCGAGTTTTCGATACAATATCTTACTTTGAGTGAGCTAAAATATATTGCAAGGGTGCACTCGATATTCATACACTGGTGTATATGTGAAATTTTCTATGTCAGATTAAAATGAACACTGCATTTACAAATTCCTTTTCAAAATTTAACAGTTTTTTTCCTTGAAAACTATGGACCTTAGAGAAAATTTTATAAGAACAATTATGTTCTACAATAAGTCTGAGAATACCCACAAATTTTTTCATAATGTATTGTCAACATTCAGAACAGCACCCTACCGTTGCAATATTTCGGGTTGGATGCGATGATACTATGTAAGTTGCTGTCACTGCAACATGGTAGCATTTCGCAAACATGTCACTACTACATGTAGCACTATTAAATGAAAGTGAAGAAAAATACACGACGGATAGGGTATAAAATTGATTATAATGTGACGAAACCCGTCACAGATCGGCACGCTAGACGAACTCCGCGCTATCTGCTGGGGTCGGGCGTAAGCCAGCCATTCATTCTCCGCCCCTTCAGGAGGAGGGTCAGGTTGTACCGGAGTGCGCCTCCACCCGGTCACCTCCACCGGTCATGCTGCAGTGCGCCTCCAGAGTTCCCGAGGAACGGGACTCGGCCACTGCCGCCGACTTCTGTCACTCTCTCTCTCTCCCTCTCTCTCACCAGCGACACCGAGCCCGAGACGAGTCGGGGACGCACGAAGCACTTTTCATCGCTCCGTGTCGTTTCCCCACCACGAAGGCCCCGGATACGGTGCTCGTCCACACCCCGCCGAGCACGCCACCGCGGAAGAGCCCCAATGTCGCGCACCCGTCTCGCGCGGGTCGCGCGAACGCGCACGCGCCAGCTCGAAGGCGCACCGTCGCGCGCGAGGACAGCTAGTCTCGAGCAGTTTCTCACGAGACGAGTACATCTTTCCTTTGCGCTCCGTGCTATCACCGAAGTATTCAACCGCAGCGTAATGTGTTCCCAGTGCCGTTCCCAGGAGACCCTTCGGAACCGTAAGGATCTGGACCGACGCCACTCCCTGTCAAGCGGACGCCGTCAGCCTCGTCTCCAGGAAAGGACGTACACCCACGCGGCGGACCATCGCCTGTAAGTAGGCTCGTTTTCATTCAGTGATCCGTAGAGTATCCGCGAGTGAAATTTTCCGAAATCCCGGTCGTATCAAAAGAAGTGCCGCCGTCGGGTGACTTCAAACCCGCACCCGGTCATAGCGCCCCTTGTTTTTTTTTTTTGTAAACCGTCATAAAGTTCAGAGTGAGCACCCTAAATACATTTCTAATCTTTATAAAGGACTAAATTGCGTTAAATTCTTTTTAATCAGCAATGCGCAATCGAGATGTGGAATAACTAACGAATTGACAAGAGAAAGTGTAATAGATGAAGAGAGAAAGAGAAAAGCACCACGATATCTCAACCTGTACAAGACACAGTGAACTCTCGAAGAGAGAGAGAGAGAGAGAGAGAGAGAGAGAGAGAGAGAGAGAGGGGGGGGGAGGGAGGGGCAGAGAGAGATAGACAGAGTGATACAGAGAGAGAGAGAGAGTGAATAGCCAGCCAGCGTCTCTTTAGTTTTAGTTTAGTTTTGGTTTAGTTTTTTAGTGCAGTAAATTTAAGTTGTACTATTTTTTGTTATGCCATTTTGTGAGGATAATTCTTGTTTTATTTCTGTAAAGGAAGTTTTTGTAAGCACTTTTGTGGATTCAATACAATTACATACATACATTATTTTTTTGTATAGAATTGTTCATTTTCTGCAGACACGCGCTGACTTATTTTCTTTTGTACTTGGATTTATATCAGTACAGTGTAGTACAGTGGTTCATACGCCTGTGAGGCCTTTGGCATCAAGTAAATCACAACTTTGTTATACCCCCTTTTTATTTATGCCTTTACTAGATATGTATAAAAAGAAAACTATACTAAGAAAACTGTTAGCTTTTAAATAATTTAGAAGTCATGGAATGCGGTCATGTAACCCGTGTAATGTTAATGAAATAGTAAGTCATCATGTAAACAAGTCAAACATTATTAGGATTTTTTGCTGTTGACGACATCACTGGCCATATGTAAAACTAAGATTACTGTTATATTGTAAATAATTTGTAAGTTAGAGAAGTCCTCCATACAAACCTTATAAAGTTAGAAAAATATAAAATCACTGATTATATGTATCAAACATTGTTCGCTTCTTTTTTGTCCTGCTTATTACGTAATTAGGGTAATTAGTACATTGATTGGCTTCTTAAGAGATAGTTTGGATTTGTTATTTTACCTTCAGCAATTAAAAAATAAAGAACAATTTTGAAGCGCGCAAAAGAAGAGATACGAAATGTGTGATTAATTAAAAATTAACGGTGTGGAAGGATGTGGGCAGATGTAGCTCAGTTGGTAGAGCATTTGACCGGTAATCGAAAGATCCCAAGATTGTACCCTGGTATCTTCCGAATTTTCTTCCAAGTTCCTCGTTATTTTTTCTGAATTTCTCACATTTTCGGTTTCATCATATTTTTTATATAATTAATATTTTCTTTAAAAGTGTGTTTTTTTTTCAAATAGCCGCCTGCTCGGGAATCGGATTGATTTCGACATAAGGCGTTTGAAAAATATTTCAACCATCTTGAAATGTGTAATTGATGCCATTACCACTATTTGCTTTGCAGAATATAAGCTACCAAATTTAAATCATTATTGGTTCAATACCGACCTGCATAAAATTCCATTTATTCGTGTTTGATTCGACTATGGGTGAGAATGAATCAAATGCAGTAATATGCCAAATGTGAAGAGATATTAAATGTGTGATTAATTAAAAATTACCGGCGCGGAAGGATATGGGGAGATATAGATCAGTTGGTAGAGCATTCCACCGGCGATCGAAAGGTTTCAGGATCGTACACTGGTATCTACCGAATGTTCCTGCTATTTCCGCGTTATTTTTTCTAAATTTTGCATATATTTCCGGTTTCTAAGTATTTTTCATATGATTAAATTTTCTTTAAAAATGATTTTCAGAAAACCGCTTGTTCGGAAATCGGAATGGTTTCGACAGATGACGTTTGAAAAATATTTTAACCACCTTGAAATGCTTAACTGAGACAAATACCACTAGTTGCTTTGTAGGGTATAAGCTCCCAAATTTAAATCACAATCTTCTAACTTAGTTATATATTACATATTCTGCCGATTGCATTATTAGCATAATCTTGTTCTTTTTTCTAATAATTACAACGTACAATACAATATAACGTTGATGATATGTGTTTTGAAATTCTAAGCATCTCAACAATTCGATATACATTTTGGCGGAGAGAATGTTTCAGTAGATATTTACGCGTTTCCCGTGATAGAGGTAAGAATGAGATCGTTATAGAGGAAAATAAAAAGATGCAGATTGGTATTTTCGCAAAATTTTGAAGCGAAAATCGAAAGCTTTTCGGTTCATCCTCCGATGTCCATTGAGCATCACTTGCGGTGCTTATATGGAAGACATACATTATCTTCATAGACGAAATAGCACGTCTGCAAATTCTTCCTTTTTATACACACATAGAAAATTACTTATGTTATGCTCGCATAATTTATTGATTAACCCAAAAACCAATATGCTGGAATGATCAAAGTATTTGGATTTAAAACATAGTTACAAAAATCGTATTAATATAATGAATTCACCCATTGTCTTTAAACAATTTTAATACAAACTCTATAACTATTGAATTTACATAATCATAACAACAAACAAACGTATATAGCTCATATCAATTTTGTTGAAGTTTATGTTCTGTGTTTAAAATTCTGCATCCAGTAATGTGTATGTTATGAATGTTCGTATTTAGAATGGCCCGAGGACACCAAAAACTGCAGTCTCAAGCAAAAGCTGCTGATAAAGCAGCTAAAGCCAAAAAACAGCAAGGTCACAGTGCAAATGAACAGAAGAAAGCAGCCCAAAAGGCACTTATCCATGTCTGTGTGATTTGTAAGGTATTTCGTACTACATTCGAATAAACAACGAATAGTTAATTCAAATAATATTCACATTTAAAAAAAGCAATAAGCGTTGACCACAAGAACGTTTTTTAAGCTCAACAGTTAGGCCACGGCCGCTGATTGTGTTATCGCGGATTTGTCGTTAGACATTAGACATATGGCATTTTTGTTATTTGCTTAGTTTAGTCCAAATTAGTGGTTATATATATGTATATAAGTTATCGCTAAAATGAAACACTCGATAGTGCGACTAAAAAAATGGCACTAAGTTCTCTTTTCCTTTAGTCTTCTCCAGTACACCGGCATCGCCTCGAGTTTCGTCGTATTCGCGCAAGAGCTCATTTCCATATTATTCCCCTTCATAGCTAGGCATCCATCAGCCGTTCTTTCCGTACCTCATGATGCTCTCCAGCGATAAAGAATTGTCAATACTATGCTTGCGCATTGTGAATCGCCGACTAGCGGCACCCTACACGTGGCGGCTACCCTTGGGATTGGGCTTCGCGCCATTGGAAAACTCTGTTAGATCGGTGTAGCTCTCAATTAAACAAAGATTTTCTTTAAAGGAGTATTATACTAATGTAGACCACTTAATCTATCAGGGTTGTAATCTCTGGGAACGACCAGCTGTTTTAAATTTAATGACTGCAGTGTACAGAGTGTTCGAGCAATGGTTCAGTTGGAATACATCACGGGAAAGACAATTTTCTTTGAACATTACGCTCCAATGCTTAAAATATCACTGAAGAAGCGGTTATCGCACTATTTAAATGTTCGAAGACGGTGTTATTTATTGGATAACCTAAAATCAATCAACAGTTTAACATTTTATTATCTATTCTAATCTATCATGTTGTCTAATTAACTATTTCATTAATCTAAAATTTGAATGAAATGAATTGAATTAAAAGATATTATAGTTAGTTTAAATATTCTATCTGGATTTGTATATTAAGTACATCGGCCCACAAAAAAATAAATGGTCTGTACTTTTAACCGGACCTACTAGTCTCTATGTATTTTGTCAAGCTGAATTTGAACCTGAAGTCCATTTAGCCTGCCGCCCCCCCCCCCTTTCGAGTAAAACGTAAAAAAATAGCAAAACATTGCGAAAAATCACATTACTGTATTCGGGAAAATTTTGAAAAATTTATATGTATTTTTTCATACATAAATGCTCCAAATGCGAAACTAAAGCCCATTTCTCCAAACATTCCGAAATTTTGATTAAATCGCAAAAAAATATTGAAAAAAAGCAAATTACAACAATCACTTTAATGTGTGTGCAAAAATTCAGAAAATTTTTGTCTGATCCGGATCAAATCTATTTCTTATGTATATATTATAATAAGCCAATTCCGAATCCGAAATCTGTGCGGCTCTATCTCTTACGCATATTACAAAATTCATATTACATATTACAAAATTAGCTTCTTAATAGCTAAATGCCAAAAGTCATATTCATGTGCATACAAAATTTTGGAGCATTTTTATTTTTCTAGATTAGATTGACTGTTATTTTGATGTATCTTTACTTTAAGAATTCCAAACTAAAATCTGTTCAGCTCCATTATTAAAAAATTTGACAAAATTGCAAATAACAAGAAATATGGTTATAAATTATTTCAAAACTTGAATCCGCAAAATCTTGCGGATTTGATTCATATTTCCTTTTATATTCTTCTTATATAGCATTTCTCATGTAGCGAATTCTTTTTTCATCAAATGATCTATGTTGATTTTTTCACTATTTTTGTTGCTATTTAATCTAAATTTTCGTATGTTTGGCTAAATGGGCTTTAGTTTCACATTTCACAATGTTTTACTATTTTTGGGGATTTACTCGACATATGAATGGACTTCGAGCAAAATGGCCTGTTTTACATGATTGCACAATTTTTTGAAAATCATTTCTATTTTGTTCAATGTATATCTTCTTTTTTAAGTAACATTCTTTAGAACTACGAATTCTTTTGCATAACAATATATTTGTGGGATTTCAATGATTTTTGCAAATATAATTGCATAAAACATATGAATATTTAAGTATGTATTCAAAATGCGAACTATCTATGAAAAATGTTGAAATTTATTTGAAATCGATTGTAAATCCAAACTTGTGCAATGAATTAATTTTCGTATCTAAAGGAGGGTGTGTGTGATGGTGGGCCGAATCACAAACTTTTTTCAGAATCATATCCTAAAACTGCGTAAAAGCTGCCTTCTTTTTTCTATTTATATTATAATTAATGACTTCTGTCGCTAACAGACGAGTAACAATTATTATTTTTTACCAAAAATCACTAAAAATATTTGTTCTATTAACCACTCCCTTTTTAACCCCTCTCCTACTGTGGAAATGCGAACGGAAATACGGTATTTCTCCTATCATCAGCAATAAGATCTCATGAAGGAAACAGTTGCATTAATGCTTAATTTTTTATTTTTTATTCATAATTTCTGTGATTGTTTGATGTACTTGAAGCTATTCAGCAATATTTTCTACCACTCTTTAGGAACTTGTATTATTGTTAAGCCACGCAACACCCAGACAGCGCCAAGTCCAAATTCTCTTTCAGTAAAACATGTAATTGCCCTATATTTGGCTATTTCTCCGATTTCAGTTTTACACAGCTCCCAAATTACGTTGGAGAAAATGTCGGTCTAGATGATGTTCACAGAAAGACATTCTATTGGTATTCAAAGCAACAGTAACAAATAATACAAGAAATATAGAAAAATAAAAACTTCATTGTATTCTGCGCATAGAAGTATAAATACTAATAAATTAAAACAAGAGTCGAAAAGACTATTCGATTTTTCGGCCTGCAAATGCAATGATTTTAAATTGTCCTCTTGCACAAAAGACAAGAAAGTTGGTCCAAATGATCCAGTTTTCTTCTTAGGTCAAAAAGAAAAGAACGCAAATACCAGATAGATATTATTGATATTCTCAAAACCCAGAAATTTATTCAGAGTAGAATTTCCGGAAAAGATCCTCCAATGGTAAGCCAAATTTAATGAATCTTCTCGCTCTTTTTATTCAGTGGATTTTGGCGAGGAATAATAACGAGGAAGGAACGAGGAAGCAGCCCACTTGGCCGAGAATGTGAATTTGATACACCTGATGATCCGACATATATGCCTTCAAGTTCCACCAGTTCCTGTCATCTTTAGTCCCAAATGCGACTTAACTTAAAAGAAACCGCTATCGCTTGTCAGAGACACAAGTTAAGTGACGGAGCAACAGCAATGATTGTTACACCTGTTTAAAAATACGTGGGCTTAATATCAAATAACTTTCCAGCTTTTATTACTGATAAAAACAAAGTTTGACGGGAAAAACAAAAGGCCCGTAAAGAACTACAAAACGAAAAAGCGCCAACGTCACTTCGAAAATTACACTTCGACTGTCGAACAGATGATACCCTTTCCATTGAGCCAGAGCCTGAATCCAAATATATAGGTGATGTAACTTCTGAACCAGAAAGCGCTCGTGATATTTCTAGTGAAATAATTGAAGTCGTTATTCACGAACGCGGCACGGAAGAGCTATGTATGGATGGAGGTATTATTCGAAATCTTGAAGAGCCTCGGTCAATCGTTGCAACAGATGGTATGACTTCTCCACTTCAATGAACTTCCATTTCAAAGCCTTTTTGAGATGATGGGAGGAGTAACATCAAGGATCTTCTACTGGATCAATCGGTTTAAAACTTAAGGATTGTCAATTGCTTCCAGTTGTTCGGTTGAAAACAGTTGCAGCCACCTAGCTTTTCCGCACTATTAGCATATGATTCTGATAAAAGTTTTGACTCGGCCCACCCTGGTTTATGTAGTCAGTCAATAAAATAGTCATTTAAACTGGAAAATGCAAATTAAACATAAACTGTTTTTATTTTTATTGATGCTTAATAACACTACGTGCAGGTTTATAAAGTTATGCATTTACATTCGAACATAACAATATTTTTAATAGTTCTCAAAACAATAACATTGTGTAAAAACATATGACTCACTTGACATTTATGAACTATAAGACGAGACATAAGTTTCACAAACATAGTTACCAGTTTTGTGAGGTTCTCTCAGGCTTTAAATTAGCCAGCTTTTTTAAATTCGGAATCTAGTACTGAAACTTACAATCCAGGGTTTCGCCTAAGCAGAGCTCTGCCCGTCATCATGAACTGTAAATATCAGGACCTCATAATCGGTAACCTTAAATACCAGGGTCGTGTATTTTAGCTTATAACATAAAAAACTATAAAGCCAACTACCTGGTCTAATTTCGAGACGAATCCAAAACACTACGCATAGAGGGCGCTGCGACAATCGTCTCGAAATTACCTTTTAAATGAGCTCCCACTCGCCCTATGTTGCCATGTAAGATTTTCGACCCCATGTGTGCCCCCGGTCCCTTTGAAGGTGGGGTGGCGCCACCCCCCGCAGAAAGTACTTTTTTTTTTTAAATTGTTTACGTGTTTGAGCGAATGCCGAAATACTCAATTTTTTAAATGTTATGGTGTCTAAACTTTAAAAAATTAAAATTTCCCGCAAAAAATGATCGCAGCGCCCTCTATGAGTAGTGTTTTGGATTCGTCTCGAAATTACCATTTAAATGGGCCTCCACTCGGCCTATGTTGTCATTTAACCCATTAACGCTCAGACGGACGAATTGTCAACATTAGTTTGAACATCGATAATTTGTATATAAATGCCTTTAGAAAAATATGAGCTCTACTGTTTCTAACGTAAAATTGTATGCTCTTTCAGAATCTTTCAATAGAATTTAGAGAAAATGAACCGCAAAAAAGTTATACACGTTTTTCTGTTAAAAAACATGGTTTTTTACGTTTTGTTTTTCACAAAAACATCACTTTCACCTCTAAATGGCGTTGGGAACATATCTAAGTTGAAAATATCGCGTCCATGGACCCCCAGGATTAAAAGGTACCATATCTGAATTCATAATTCAAGATGGCAGTTTTCAAAATGGCTCCTAGAAGCTCAAAATTCTTTTTAAAACTTATCCATTTTTTTCTTAAAAACTATAGACTTTAGAGAAAATTTTCTAAGAACAATAATGCTTTGTAATGAGTCAAAGAATACTCTCAAATTTTATCAGCATACAATAATGCACTACTTGATTTTTCAAAAATTTGAAAAATCGAAATTTTGAAAAAAATTGTTTTAAAAATTTGAATAGGTTCTTTAAATAGTTCTAAAATATTTTTATTCTAAGAAAATTTTCTCTAATGCCTATAGTTTCCAAGAAAATAAATTATTGGTCTTGAAATATAGAAAAGTTTAATAATTTATTTTCATGAAAACTATAGACTTTACAGAAAATTTTCTTAGAACAAAAATATCTTAGAATTATTTAAAGAAGCTACTCAAATTTTTTTCAGATATTTTAAATGACTTTTTTCAGAATTGCTGCTGATAAAATTTGAGAGAATTCTTGGACTTATTCCAAAGCATTGTTGTTCTTAGAAAATTTTCTCTAAAGTGTATAGTATAGTTTTTAAGAAAAAAACAAGTTTTAAAAAGAATTTTGACCTTCTAAGCGCCACCATTTCGAAAACTTCCATGTTAAATTATGAATTCTGTTATGGTACATTTTAATCCTGGAGGTCCATGGACGCGATATATTCAACTTAGATATGTTTCCCAACACAATTTCGAGGTGAAAGTGATGTTATACTGAAAAACAAAATGTAAAAAACAATGTTTTTTAACAGAAAAACTTGCATAGATACTGAAAATCCGTCCGTCTGAGCGTTAATGGGTATCGACCCCCCTCGCACCAGTTGTATATTACAAGTTGTATTAAATAAATAAATTTCTTCAGTTAGGAAGATATTGCCAAAATGTTTTTAATTCTTCTTAATCCGGCAAAAATTAAATTAATATGTCACAAGACTTTTTACGTATATAAAATAGTAGCTTATATTATGCAAAATATCTGTGACTAATGCAATCATACCCATCCATTTTCCAATACTTGGAATGCTGTTTTTACTTACTCTAATTTTATGAAGCTTTAAATAATGCTTAAATATAATTAAAATTAAAAAATGCTACGAAAACGACAACTTATGAAAGTAATAATAAAAATGTAACGCATTGTCTAAGCTAGTAGTATTGAATACATAATTTTCCAAAGTTAATATTGCCACAGTTTTTCACTTCTTATTTATCCGCCAAAAGTGGCAATTAATGTGTAATAATATTTTTTCCGATTCAAAATAGTAATTAATATTATGCAAAATGATCTGTAACTATAATGAAATTATACCTATTCAATGTCTATTATTTGGAATGTTGTTGTTACTAACAAGTAACACTAGGGAAGGATTTTTTTGAAACTGGGTATACAAGTATTTCTTTAAAAAGTATTTAACACGTGTTTTTTTATTTTTCCCCAAAAACCATTTTTTTGGTAGAAATCACCCTTGAATGTTTGTAGAAATGGCCCTTGAATGTATTTAGGGTTGCATAATAGTATGTTAAAAATTATTTGTAGCATGTCTATCAATATTGGGATATTGAGGTTTTGAGGTTGCTGATAAAGAATTTGAAGTCAGATTTTGAAAATTCAAAATGGCGGATCCAATATGGCGGTCGAATTTTTATTAATTTTTATGAATGTAATGAAAATTGGGATCTTTATGTTTTTGCGGTCGCTGATGACGATTCTAAAGTCAGGTTTTGAAAATTCAAAATGGCGGAACCAATATGGCGGACGAATTTTTACTATTTATCAGGAATTTTGTGAAACATGGCTGGCTAGGGATTTTTGACATTACTGATTATCAACATGATGTTAGAGTTTGTGAAATTGTAGATTAAGAATAGCCGTTGCAACACGGACAAGAAGTTTCCAGATACGTAACAATTATAAACTGCATTAGTGTTATATCATGAAGTAAATAGTTGACATTTACATTCTGTATTTTTTGCGTTACCCATGAACAAAGACGTGGACGTAGTAGTTTTTTTGTTCCCATCGGGGGGATGAATGCAAGTGAGTCCCCTTGCCTCTCACAATGACGGGTGTTTTTTTATGCGAGTTCCCTTGCCTCTCACAATGTCGGGTGTTTTTTTATACTAGTTCCCTTGCCTCTCACAATGTCGGGCAACGTCGTGTTGCAACGGCTATTATTAATCTACAATTTCACAAACTCTAACATCATGTTAATAATCAGTAATGCCAAAAATCCCTTGCCAGCCATGTTTCACAAAATTCCTGAAAAATAGTAAAAATTCGTCCGCCATATTGGTTCCGCGATTTTGAATTTTCAAAACCTGACTTTAGAATCGTCATCAGCGACCGCAAAAACATAAAGATCCCAATTTTCATTACATTCATAAAAATTAATAAAAATTCGACCGCCATATTGGATCCGCCATTTTGAATTTTCAAAATCTGACTTCAAATTTTTCATCAGCGACCTCAAAACGTCAATATCCCAATATTGACAGACATGCTACAAATAATTTTTAACATACTATCATTCAACCCTAAATACATTCAAGGGCCATTTCTACAAACATTCAAGGTGATTTCTACCCCAAAAATGGTTTTTTGGGAAAAACAAAAAACACGTGTTAAATACTTTTTAAAGAAATACTTGTATAGGCAGTTTCAAAAAAATCGGTGATTATCACTTCCCTAGTGTTACTTGTAAGTCTTTTTTATTTGGTGGGTTTTGGTCCAACCACCTGGGTATTTTTTCTCGGACTTCATTGACGCTACGGCCATCTTTTACGGATGACTAATCCGCTGCCGCTGTGCGAGGGGTCACAGAGCAGGGTCGGTGTCCTAATTGACGATTTTATTACCCCCACACTTACACTTCAGTGATCTGCTGTCGCTGTGCGTGGGGTCACAGCGGCGGTGGATATTGACTAAACAAGTTTTTTCTATGCACCCCACACAGCCGCAAACAAAAATTGAAAAATGGAAAGCAGAACCGTACGAGGAGAAACGTTTACGGAGCAGGGGAGGGATACCCCAGTTCCGGCGTCTGAGGGCGAGCAAGCGGGTTCTCAGCTGTCGTCATCATGCGACCGCAGCACCCCCGTGGTTGACCACTTGGTCGCGGGGGATATAAATGCTACAAGTGAAGCAGCATACACCGAAGAACTGGTACTATTTTAGCGGCCTAAAAGCGAGCTGATGGGAATTTTGCGGAGATGCGGCAGCTGTTTAAGCAGATGCTGGCTGCCACAAAGGCGCAAAAGAACATCAGCTCCACGGTAAAGAATGCTTTGCCGAAGCTTGAGGATATGCTGGACTCTCTCGTGGAGACCAGGAGGGTGACGCTGGTGGCTAGACGCAACGGCTCCGGCAGCGGCGATCAACAACCCACCTAAACAACAGAATGGTGGGAAGGCCGATGATGACGAAAAAAAGGCAAAGAAGACCAATTACAAAAAAAAGGAGAAGAAAAATAAGCGCGGCCGACCCGACGCCATCGCGCTGAAACCGGCGGACGGCAAAACATACGCCGAGACTGTCAGGGCCATATATAATGTCAAACCTGAGAGCTTCGGCGCGTCAGTGCGCAGCCTGCGCCAAACACGCGCAGAAGAGGTGCTCCTTGAGCTTGTGAACACGTCATCCGAAAATAGGAGAAGCCTCACGGACGCTCTCCAGAAAGCAGTTGGTGACATCAACAGGGTCAGGAAACCGACTCCAAGGATTACCCTGGAGATCAGGGACTTGGACTGCTGCATCACTGCTGAGGAAATCAGAGGGGCTCTTCCAGCACTGGATAAATATAGCGGAGCGCTTACGGTGTCGGTCTCGAAACCCAACAGCAGGCAGCAATGTATGGCCGTTGTTGCGCTGAAGGAGGATACCGCACTGAGGCTTCTGCAGTTGAGGACGATCCGATTAGGACTAATCAACAACTGCAGAATACGTCAGCGCAAGGTAGTCGCGAGGTGCTTCCGGTGCCTCGCCTTTGGACATATCGTTCGAAACTGCGAGGGGCCGGACAGGAGCACTCAGTGCTTCAGATGTGGGACGGAGGGACACGTGTCGGCGAGTTGTAAGTCCGCCCCTATGTGTTTCCTTTGCCCCACGGAGAAGAATCACATCTCGGGTTCGAGTGCCTGTAAGACATTCCGCGACGTCCTTGCAACGGTCAAACAATGACGCGTATTGTCCAGTGCAACATCAACAGGAGCAGGGTTGCTCATGACGTCCTGACCCAGATCAGTGAGCAATACCGGCGCAGGAAAGGAACAGGGTGGTATGAGGACACACTGCGTACGGCGGCGATATGGAATCCGGACCCCCCGAAAATTACATATCACGGGTCGTGGATCTGGAGATGGCTTCGTTTGGATGATGAGTGGAGGCGTGACATATGTCAGCTGCTACTTCACCCCAAACGAGGTCATCGGCCCCTTTCAGACCAAACTGGATGGGCTGGAGGACGGTATTAGACAAATGGGAGGCCGGTCGATAGTGGCAGGGGATTTTAATGCGAAAGCACTGGAGTGGGGGGCGGAGAACCCGGATTCGAGGGGAAACCGGGTTCTGGACATGGCTGGGCCTGGTGGTACTTAACACAGGTCGGGTCACCACTTTCAGGAGGCCAGGGTACAGGGACACCATACCCGATATCTCCCTGTCCTCGGAAAATCTGTCTGCGCACGTACATGACTGGCGGGTGATCGAGGATTTCACGGCCAGCGATCACCAGTACATCACGTTCCGCGTTCGTGGTGTTATTCCGGTCACATGTAATGATGCGCATCGCCCCCCCCCCCCCCCTTGTGGAATGTCAACAAGATCGACGAAGAGAAGCTTGTTGCCCTCGTCATTGAACGCGGCCGGCCGGTCTTGGGACGGATTCCAGATCGCTTAACCGCTTCCGAACGGTCCGAGGCCGTGACTGAAGTCAGAATGCGCCTCATTCATCGTGCCTGCAAGGAAGCGGTGCCAAAGAAGAAGCCCAGAGTCAAAGACTCTGCTTATTGGTGGACGAGCGAGATCGCCGAGCTCAGGCGTGAATGCATGAAGCTACGGCGATGCGCCCTGCGTGCCAGGAGAAGTGACGGCGCAGATAACCTCGAGCAGGAGAATTACATAAACGCCAAGAGATAGCTCCGACGGGCCATCAGGTCCAGTCAACGCAAATGTTGGGAGAAGCTGAGCGAGGATCTTGATAATGATCCGTGGGGATTCAGATATAAGATTGTGTCTCGCAAACTCGGGGTGTACTCTATCGGTACGCCCAGGGACGCAGACACGGTCGACTACATTGTCGATACCCTTTTTCCCACACATCCGAAACGACCGGATCGCCCGGAGTATCCGGAGGACCCGGACCTACCGCTCTTTACAGAAGAGGAACTAGAGAGAGCGATACGTACGATGAAAAACAAGAAGGCACCGGGTCCGGACGGACTCCCAACGGAAGTGTTGAAAGCAGTTGCTGAGGGCTACCCGGAGTTCTTGCTTGGCATGTACAATTCGTGCCTGAAAGCGGGAATTTTCCCCGCCCGCCGTCTTCAGGGGGCCGTGGTGTCTGCCGGCGGACTCGCCGACAGTCAGCACGGCTTCAGGACGGGGAGGTCGACAGTGGGTGCGATCTCGGAGGCCGTGGCTGCTGCCAGGTCGACGAAGCACGGTAACCATTACTCGCGTCCCGTCTACCTGTCAGCCGTCTTGGACATGAAGAACGTCTTCAACTCCGTGCGATGGACAAATGTACTCAGTGCGCTGAGAAGACTCGAGGTGCCTCAGTATATTTCTCGGATGTTTGAGAGCTACCTCGAGGACCGCTTCTTGGTGTACGAGACAGAAGATGGCCTGAAAAGACGGGAGATAACATCAGGAGTTGCTCAAGGCTCGGTGCTGGGACCGGAAATATGGAACATCTCGTATGACGGTATCCTGCGCCTAGACCTGCCCGAGGACACTTCCCTGATTGGATATGCGGATGATGTCCTGATCGTTGTCGTCGCAAGAGTCATCGAGAAGGCTCAGATGAAGCTCAATCAGGTGATGCGCCGCGCATCTCCTTGGCTGGAGGAACATGGGCTCGAGCTAGCAGCGACGAAGACTGAGATCGTGCTGCTGACGAAGAAACGAGTGGATCTGATCCGCTCGATGAGAGTGGGTGACGCGATGGTCCAGACAAAACATTCCATCAAGTACCCGGGGGTGATGCTAGATAACAAGCTAACCTTCTGGGATCAGATCCGTGGAGCGGCGGACAAAGCGGCCGCGGTGACGGCGTCGCTTTGCCAAGTCATGGCCGACTTAAGGCGACCAAGACCCTGCAAGCGACGTCTGCTTATGCGAGTCGCGGAATCCATTATGCTCTACGGTGCTGAAGTCTGGGCCGACGCACTGCGGTTTGCGAGGTATAGGAAGCGTCTCGCCGCGGTGCAGCGGAGGGGAGCTCTCCGGATCGCGTGCTCCTACCGCACGGTCTCGGAGTCGGCGGCGCTGGTGGTTGCGGGGATTATTCCCATTGACCTCCAAACGCAGGAGCGCAAGCTCATCTACCAAAGAAGAGAAACGCTCGGACGTGCTGAAGCAGCGAGGGAGGAATCCTTTCGTGTTTGGCAATCCCGGTGGGAGGCAGGGACGTGGGGTCGGTGGACCGCGCGGCTCATACCTTAGATTGATGCGTGCGTTAGCCGTCCCCACGGGGAGGTGAATTACTATCTTACTGGGCACGGCCTGTTTCTGGCCTATCTCCACAAAATGGGGAAAGTACCGGAACCGGCATGTGCCCATTGTGGCTCCATGGTAATTCATACGTTGTGATTTTCCAATGAAAAAAGATATTAAAAAATTCTATGTTTAAATACATTTAGAGAACTGGCTAATTAAGAGGTAATGAACCTAGTTACTTATTTTACGTAAAATTATCTGTAACTAATGCAATTACACATATCCAATACCCAATACTTGAATAATTGTTATTTAGGAAGTTTAACACATTTCAAAAATATAAAATCAATCAAAATTAAAAAATACCACGACAAGAACATTACAGAACTAATAATAAAAAGGGAATATAATAGCATATATGAATACAAGCAGCTGGACATAAGCAATATAAATTCTCTAACAATTTGTAATGAAAGTTAAAAAAAAGTTAAGATTAGTACCGAATCGATTGATATATTTCAGACCCGTTTAAATTTAAATGATCACGTTTAAGAGAATATACAATAGAAGTAATATACTAAAATAAATTCAAATTAAAAAAATATCGATGAAATATAAAAAGTATAGAAAGCGTGGTAATTAACAATTTCTGTCATTAATAATAATTCGCACAAATAGAATCAAATACAAATAGAAGTAGCATCAAAGTAAGTTACGAAAAGTATAAAATTAAGTGAAAAATATATTTCAAGAGTTAACAATTCTTTAAAAAATTACAATATTTTAAAACAATATAATAAATAATTTAAATAACATTTAATAATTTATAATATTAACATAATAATAAAATTAATAACAACAGAAAAAAAATATATCATAATTGCGAGAAAAAATATATTTAAAGACTTACAATTTCTTTAAACAATCATAATATTGTAAACAGTACATTTTAATAATTTAATTAGCATTTAGTAAATTATAATATTATGTTTACCAAATGCTTTTTTTAATTTTTATTATTTTTAAGCATTTTTTTAAAGCTAAATAAAAAAGACTTAGTAACAACAAGATTCCGCATAATGGACATTAAATAGGTATAATTTCATTATAGTTACAGATCATTTTGCATAATATTAGTTACTATTTTGAATCGGAAAAAAATATTATTACACATTAATTTCATTTTTGGCGGATAAATAAGAAGTGAAAAACTGTGGCAATATTAACTTTGGAAAATTATGTATTCAATACTACTAGTTTAGACAATGCGTTACATTTTTATTATTACTTTCATAATGTC
This sequence comes from Trichopria drosophilae, assembly GCA_030407085.1. Classification (NCBI taxonomy): domain Eukaryota; kingdom Metazoa; phylum Arthropoda; class Insecta; order Hymenoptera; family Diapriidae; genus Trichopria; species Trichopria drosophilae. The sequence continues at coordinate 54,383,328 of CM059587.1, forward strand.
GTTTTTGTAGCATTTTTTAATTTTAATTATATTTAAGCATTATTTAAAGCATCATAAAATTAGAGTGAGTAAAAACAGCATTCCAAGTATTGGAAAATGGATGGGTATGATTGCATTAGTCACATATATTTTCCATAATATAAGCTACTATTTTATATACGTAAAAAGTATTTTGACATATTAATTTAATTTTTGGCGGATAAAGAAGAATTAAAAAAAAAACATTTTGGCAATATCTTCCTAACTGAAGAAATTTATTTATTCGATACAAATGTAATATACAACTATATAAATAAAAGTAGAGAAAACATGTTTTAGTTTTATTTAACGTTATATTCGTCAAAATAAATTACAGAAAATACCTTAAGTTAGGTTAAAAGTATATTTAAAGACTTAAAAATTCCCTTAAAAAATATACAAAAAATAATTTGAATAGCATTTAAGGAATTACAATAAATTCGTAATTATAAAAATAAAAAAAATAAAAAAATCATCTGCGAGTACGCGAACTACAAAAGTTATATTCATCAGTCGAGCGCTTAAACCCCTCGGCTACTACAACCCTTTACGAGACAAGTCAGGGTTCCGTTATAGGCGGTAAGTAAGACAGGCGTGTGTTTCTGTGCTCTGTACTTAAGTCCGTATTCATTTGCTTATCGCCCTTTTTTCTGGGAGTTTTTGCCTCAGATACTGCTTCCGGATTGTCTCGGACTGTGTTCGCTATGAGCTACTAAGTTTCCGAGCTTATGATCCGGATTTTTTGCCGCAAAGTTCTTTTCTCACTCGACGAGGTGACGGTTGGGAAATTTGCCGGTGGTGACGTCACACTCCTGTCAAAACGACTTCGAAGAATTCACCGGACCGTCGGCAGCGGGCTTCAAATCGACATTTGCCTTTCTTCGCTGTTCAACCTCTACATTGGCATCTGAAGTCGACTTACAGCTCCTTTTAAACAAAAAAAAAACAGACACAGGCCATATTCGATCCACCTGTCAAAATCAAAGCGCTGCAGCTGTCATTTTTTCTTCAGAAGAAAGTACGGTATTTTCGCAGTAACTCGTCTGTCTCTGACCGTGTATCGTCTGCACATTGGTGAGTTCGCGCTTTGTATGTATGCGGCCCACCACACGCACAACGTATCGGTGTCGTGTTTACCTCGGCGTTTAAAGCGTGAGCTTAAGTCATCAATAACTGTGTTCCGTTCGCGCGTATTAGTGATCGTCTTTGTGTATTCTGTATCTCGTGCTGTCTACAATCTACATATACTCCCAAATACGCGGTGTTCGCACAAACGCGTATACCTCCCGGCCGCCAGAGGTCGGAAGCTCCCGGGCACGTGCGACTCATGCCAGCACCCGGCCCGCCCCGTAGCGAACCACAAGTGCCTGCTTCGCCCACGGCCTCTTTAACTACTAGAGACACCGATCGGTCCGATCGCACGCCGTCCATCTTACGCCCGGCAGTTTTGAGTGGCCGCCCCCCTACTGCGACCAGGTGGAAAGCGCTTCGCACTAACAGCTGCAGTGCTCTCGCAAACTTCGGTTTCGACTGCAAGCGAAAGCGAGACGGCCCGTCCGACACGGATGACCCGAACGACCAGCATTCTGCAAGACTCAGGAGGATTTCGCCAGCACCGACAGCGCAGTAAGACCATCTGCTTCCTGATTCTTCAGTAATGGCCGCGTCCAACCCGCCGCTAACGCTCGAGTCCCTCCAGCAATCGCTCCTAGCGGCGATTCGGCAGCAATCCACCTCGCTCCAAGCGAGCATTGCAAACTGCACTAATGAAATAGTCGCGGTAAAAGCCACGGTCGAGCAATTAAACACGGATCTTTCGTCCCGCCTAGGGCTCCTAGAGGGAAGAATCAATTCTCAGGATTCGACGCAGGAAAAAATTTTGAAGAGGAAAAACATCATCCTTACCGGGTTTGTCCCCGGGCCCGGCTCGCTTGGAAGGAAATTTCGAAATTCCTTTCTTCAAAATTCCCTCTCGAGTCCTCGGTTGCCGCTGTCAGGCAAATCCGAATCAACCCCCCGGTCTTCTTAGCAGAATTAATGTTAGAGGACGACAAATACCTAATTCTGTCAATGAAGAAAATAGTGCTCCAGTCCACGAACATCTACATAAACCCGGACTATACCGATAGTGAGCGTCTCAAGGCCTACAAGATTAGAGTAGCCCTCCGTGCTGCCACTTCTAGAGGCGCGTCCTTCAATAAGAAGGGTGACGCCATTGCAACCAACAACACTTGGCTGAAATGGTCGGAAGCGGACCAGGAATTCAGCATCCCTTGTCCGGAACCCCTAACGAGGAGAAATCCGGCCTTCCTTCCCTCATCTTCAACCAGTCGTGCTGAAGTCCACTTCAGGCAGAAATCCAACGCCAGACCTCCAGTCATGGACACCGAAGTATCTCTGTCGTCCGCCGAAACGAATTTTTAGCTTGTCCCCGTCCTCCGTTGTCTGTTAACGTCTTATCGTCGTCGTCCGTAGCTACAGCGTCACCGCCCGTTAGTATTAAGTCGCTTTCCCGTTGCAATTTGTTAAAAATAGTTTTTTGGAATGCTCGCGGTTTTTATAATATCAAAAATAATACTTTCTATTCCGCGCACAAAGTTATAAATTTTTCCGAAACCTGGAGGGATCTCGAGATCCGCACGGAGGATTTGCCCACTGGCCATTCAGCGATTAACTCTCTACCCTCCCGATTCAGTAATCTAGGCCGTTGTAGCGGCGGCCTCTTATCTCTAATCAACCCCAACGTAAGTTTTACCTTTGCACACTCTTCACCTCATTGGATTTTCTATAAATTAAATTCGTATCCCCTTAATGTAATAGTAGGCTCCTTCTACTTTTCTCCTCTTTCCGACCTAGTACCTCTGCTCTCTGCCCTACAACGTGTCCTTGATTCGCTGAGTGACCAGTTTCCAGGCTGTATCTTTATTTTAGGAGGCGACTTCAATTGTCGCTTGGGCCCTTCTGACCCTTTAAGTGACGTACCCCAAATTTTTGAAGAGTCCTCTGTGCGTGTTTCCAGGCGATCTCACGACGTGACTCTCAACCGGCGCGGAACCCTCTTATCTGAGTTTATGTACAGTAACAATTATGTTCTTTTGAACGGCCGAACGACCAGTGATTTTCCAGCGCATTACACCTTTCTCGGACAAAGAGGTTTCAGCGTCGTTGACCTCGATCAATCGGCTTACCGTAAATACCGAGAAAACCAAGATAGTATGCTTTAGGAGGGCTGGTCCACTCGATCAGTTCTCGAGAGACTTCCTATTCGACAATACACCACTCGAAGTTCCGTGCGCCTACAGATTCTTAGGTATTGTTTTTTCTTCCTCAGCGTCAGGCCTTCAGCCGACTGAGGACGCTGTTATTCGTACAAGGGCCGCAGCCGCCGCGTCCCTGTCGATTATCAATTCCGCGAAAATTGACGCATGGGACGCATACTGGAAGCTGTATAAAGCGTTGGTTACTTCGGTATTATTATATGCGGCTCCGTTTTGGGCACTCAGACACTTGGATAGACTGGAGGCGGTGCCAATTGACTTTTTTAAAAGGTTATTCCATTTGCCGAGAAGTACTCCAGCTTATTTAATTCGCTTGGAACTTGGTATCCCTCCGATCGCTGTAGAGATTCTAAACAGGTCTATTAAATGGGTCATTAAGACCCTCTCAATGCCCGACTCCAGGCTACCCAAGATCATACTCGGCCGTCTAAGAGAACTGTCCACTGCGTCTCCAGAAGAGCCCCGCAACTGACTCACGCAACTTCTTTGGCTCTTGGATGAGGCGGAGGCTGCTGTGCTGCGGGACAGCTTCAGCGCTGAGTCCTGGGCGGACGCGGGTCCGCGTCTGATTGCCAAATTTGCAGACTCTTGCAGAGCAAAAGACCTGGCAAGATACTTTAATTCCGAGCACGTACAGCTACCGATCTATCGTCAGCTCACTGACTCGTCGTACACGCTGTACCCGCCGCGCCTGCCTCTGTCTTGTTTAAGGGTGAGAGCCCAACTTAGGCTTGCAACAGTCTTTTCACGCTCGCTTTCAGTTTCCGGTATGCGTCTCTGCTATAATCCGCAATTGCCCTGTTCTTTGTGCAACTCGAATGCTCCAGACTCCCTTCGGCATATTTTTTCAGAATACGACGCAATCACCACCGTTTTCTTACATAGCCTTGAAGAGGACTCATATCAGCGTCGAATGTTGCTAAATATTTATTTATTATTTATATTACAAAAATCCCTCCGAATTATTAACTCTTATTTGTTTTTTTCCTCTTCCTCTCATTTTTAAATTTTTATTAAACTCAAGCATTTTTAATTGTTATTATTTATGTGACCGAAAAAAAAACGGTTTAAGAATATATTAATTTCTAAATCTGTAGAAAACTAAAACGTTATCAAATGTATATTAATAATGGTGCACATTTTTATAATCATCACTTTTTTAATTGAATCCAAATAATTAAATGTGAAAGTTTCGTTCAGATTTTTAAAAAGTGATCACATTAAATGTGTCACTTGCTAAATTGCTCAATCAACGTATTTTCTTGATTAGATGCAGAAAAAGTAAACTTCTACCACCTCACTTGTACGATAGTACCCATGTAAACACATATAATATTTTTCATAACAATGCATCGCATAAAAGCCATTACATAGAATTTATGAAGAAATTATTAAATTTTGAAATTAGAGACATCCATTATACAATATACGAGACCAGATCAAAAAATTAATTAATGTCAATAATCGTGACCTACCGTGTAACATATTCACAAAAATCTTTTTATTTGAAAAACATAAATTTACCAAAATTCTTCGATGCACACGAAATAGACTAGTAAGTAAATGTAATAAATTATTGCAGAAATCATATAATTCATATAATCAAAACATATCTTGTTTTGAAAACAAATAGTTTAAAAATTTAACTAATGTTATTATTCCGAATGAAGTTCAAAACACAATCTCTTTAGGTGACAAAGCGTTCGACATTAATAATAAAATCGAAATACCGCAACCTCAAATTATTGCTAGCATTGAAACAGCTGTATCCTCCATTATCACGGGTAAGCAAAAATAATTGTTTGGTAACAGTGCGTACAAGCGATTAACAAATTTCGTTCCTCAACATTCATGAACAACAAAAAACTTGTTAATCGCCACTACAACAAAATCATAAAGGAATTTAAAAATGAAAATCCTGACGTCTTTTTCACACGGGCAGAGAAGGGCAAGATCACGTTCGCATACATGATAACTATCACCAATAAAAATAAAAATAAACTTATTGATGAATTCACTTTAAAATGCAAATTGTCAGACACGCTGTAACACTGAGAGCGTATGGACCAAAATGCATAAAAACGGGTATCCGCTTAGAATTATCGTTTCAACTACTAATGGCCCAACCTATAAACTAGCAAAATATTTGTCCAAGATCGTTTCAAAAGTTTTTGGACAGAACATCACAAATATTATATATATATATATAAAAATTCAAAATGGCGCACCAATATTCTCTTCAAAATAGGAATTTTTTTGTTACGAAAAAGTTTTACTTAAAGCTGAGGTCACATTCGTATTCAGAGACTCCGAAAACCCCCGAGTAAACATTTTCAGCCGAAAACGGTAAAAAAAAAAAAAGACATTTGTCGCTTTTTTAATTGATTGCATCGTGTAGAGAGCACACCCAAAAACCGCAAGAAAATGTAGTGGCGTAAAAAACTAACAGCGATTGGATTAAAATTTGAGAGCCCAAAGTTGCCGTTCACTTTTGTGTTATTCAGACGTTAATTGGTTAAATAGTCACTCTATATAGGCCCTGTTTTGCCTAAATGATACTGTAGCCTACTCCAAAAAAATGCAGGGTTGTTCAGAAATTAGTTACCTTTTAAATGAGCGTCGGTTTGATTTTTTTCGTAGAGTTCTTTCAGAGATAAAAAATAAAACCCGAAAAATAAATTTTTCGCCATATTAATCAAATGCAAAACTTCGAGCGCTTTGAGCGACCTCTAAACGTCCTCTAATCGATTTTTGCCAATAGAGAAAATATTTTTCCTTTTTTTTTCCTATCGATTACCACTGTATCGTAGTCGATTTTTGTAAATGTTCATTTTTTGAAACACCCTAATATATACCGGGTGGATATCGGACGGCGGAACATAGGGTATCCCATGTTAAAGGATTAGCCAATAGGAATTCGAGCGTTAGGATTGTAACTAGGCCCGTCGACCAATCAGATGTTCTGTTGCCCATATCGTATAACCAGGGGCAATGTGTACTCTAAATATCGATAAAAAATATTGATATATCGACCTGAAAATATCGATACCTATGGATATCGATATCAGCATCCCTATTAACGCCAATAAGCAAAGAAAATTCTAATATTGACAGAACCACTTTAAAGTTGTGATACAAAAAATAAATTTTTCGTAAATTCTCCTATCTTTAATTGGGATTAACGGTCCTGCAACAGTATTAGATAAGTTACATGTGATATTTCACTTTCATTTTGTTGATATTTTATACAAGATTGTAAAAACATTTACTTTGTGATTGTTTTGTTCTTTTTTCAGGAAGTCGATGAAAATTAGCCGATAACCAGAAGTATTTGGCAAAAATTGTAAAGGTTACTGACAGTTAAAAGATTGCTATTTTAAAATTGTAAGTAATATTAATGAAAAATAATAACGTTTAACAATATTCGTTGATATTAAGATGTTGTATTTCGCATTCCTGCAGCTTGTTTAACCTAAATTTAAAATTTTTAGTAACTCTCATACGACAGATATCGAGATCTCGAAGTCGATTTGGAGACTCGAGTCTGAGTTTGATGGGATAAGGTTGAACGATGCAACTATGTTCTTCATGACATTGTGAAAACTTACAAAAGTGGAGATGGTCGATTGGTGTCTTTTTTGTTATCGGATTCTATCAACGATGGTGGTCAATGGCAAATGGTGGTTAATCTGATTAAGAGATACGGACTGATTCCAAAAGCCTTTTTAATACTCCTTATAATACGTTGAAGAACTATTGACTATAGAAAACATTTTCGGGTATAGGGAGTTTGAGATTGTGTTAGTGATGTAACAAGGAAATGTATCGATGTGTTAAATTTTTATGACTTAAAATTTTTTGTAATTTAATAAATAATATGTGAGTCTGTAATTTATTTAGTACTTTGAAGTATTCGATTATAATATCTTATTTGAGGTTTCTGTACAAGTTAGTTATATCAATCTCGCCACCTCAAAGACTGACATTGAAAACTTTATCATTTTTAAATGACTCGATAGATGAGACTTTTTCTACTGGAACTTTAAAGGGTTAAACTATTAAATTAGAAAGGAATAGATGAAATAGTAAGAAAATCATTAATCTCGTAAAATGTACAAATAATGAATTAATTGAAATTACTCAACTCATTAAAACAGAAATAAACATTTAAATCAATAACGTGATAATATTAAAATAATTTAAATTCAACATTAAAATAAATTTTTCAATCTAATAATTGTTCAAAATGTTGTCCATTGACACTGGTGCAGAATCCCAGTCTGTCATAAAACTCACGATATACATTTTCAAGTACAGGTTGTGTTATTTTATTTAAAATTTCGACGATCTTTGCTCTCAACTCTTCTTTTGTTGTGAAAATGGCACCATTAAAGTTATTTTTAATGTGACCTCACAACAAGAAGTCGCATGGGGTAAGATCCGGAGACCGAGCAGGCCATCTTATTAGACCAAATCTTCCTATCCAACGATTAGGGTAATTTTCGTTTAAATGCTCGGTGACAGAAGTGACATTGTGAGGCGGTGCACCATCTTGCTGAAAATAAACCGGATGATCCTCCTGAAAATAGAGTGTATTATTTTTTTTACGTTTACTGTACTTATATAATTTTAATTTTATATAATTATAATTTTAAGTCATAAAAATTTAACATATCGATACATTTCCTTGTTACATCACTAACACAATCTCAAACTCCCTATACCCGAAAATGTTTTCTATAGTCAATAGTTCTATCAACGATACGTTCTTCAACGTATTATAAGGAGTATTAAAAAGGCTTTTGGAATCAGTCCGTATCTCTTAATCAGATTAACCACCATTTGCCATTGACCACCATCGTTGACAGAATCCGATAACAAAAAAGACACCAATCGACCATCTACTGAATCTCCACATTTGTAAGTTTTCACAATGTCATGAAGAACATAGTTGCATCGTTCAACCTTATCCCATCAAACTAAGACTCGAGTCTCCAAATCGACTTCGAGATCTCGATATCTGTCGTATGAGAGTTACTAAAAATTTTAAATTTAGGTTAAACAAGCTGCAGGAATGCGAAATACAACATCTTAATATCAACGAATATTGTTAAACGTTATTATTTTTCATTAATATTACTTACAATTTTAAAATAGCTATCTTTTAACTGTCAGTAACCTTTACAATTTTTGCCAAATACTTCTGGTTATCGGCTAATTTTCATCGGCTTCCTGAAAAAAGAACAAAACAATCACAAAGTAAATGTTTTTACAATCTTGTATAAAATATCAACAAAATGAAAGTGAAATATCACATGTAACTTATCTAATACTGTTGCAGGACCGTTAATCCCAATTAAAGATAGGAGAATTTACGAAAAATTTATTTTTTGTATCACAACTTTAAAGTGGTTCTGTCAATATTAGAATTTTCTGTGCTTATTGGCGTTATTAGGGATGCCGATATCGATATCCATAGGTATCGATATTTTCAGGTCGATATATCAATATTTTTTGTCGATATTTAGAGTACATATTCCCCTGGTTATACGATATGGGCAACAGAACATCTGATTGGCCGACAGGCCTAGTTACAATACTAACGCTCGATTCCTATTGGCTAATCCTTTAACATGGGATGCCCTATGTTCCGCCGTCCGATATCCACCCGGTATATACAGTGATGGGAAAAAGTTCCGGAACGGTTAAATTTCTTAGCGGGCGTGCATTTTCCGGGAAAATGTTTCAGACAAAAGTTTAAGGATTTTCCCCTGTCTATTTAATGGTTTCAGTGAAATTGACTTTAAAGGTTGTTTCAAGTTCAAGTTTGTTTTTTAAATTGGAACCCCTATTTTTTTCACGGATTCTGAAAGAGCGAGAAATTTTACGTTTGAATATGATATGGTCGATTTTTCCGGCAAGGTCATTTCAAGGTACAACTTAAAGAAGCTCGGAATTGCGAATTAATTCAGCGGGAGTGCATTTTCGAGGAAAATATTTCAGAAAAAGTTTGAGGATTTTTCCCTGGCTATTTAATTGTACCAGTGGATTTGACCTTGTTCATGACCTTGAAGGTCATTTCAAGGTCAAGTTCAATTTTTCAAATAGGAACCACTATTTTTTACCGCGGAATTTGGAAAGTGGGGAAAATTCTACGTTTAGGACACAACCTTGAATATACCTCGAAGTCAGAGTCAAGGTTATTTCAAGGTGAATATGTCATAAATTCCCGTATGGCAATAATATCTCCACGATGAAATGGGAACCATTATTTGTAGAGCAGAAAGCCTTACGTTAGAACTTACCATGACCATACCCATTAATTCAATGGCAAGGTCATTTCAAGGTGAATGTTCGAAAATTTCAAGAATAGCAATAGTAACATAGCGAGGTTTTAACTGCAATTACAAACATCCTACAATATGTATGTATTCAGTCTTGTCTAACAATACCTTCGGCATATTAGCATTACCCGAGATGTATCGCGTGGAGATTGCATGATAGGGTTTACATCGTACCCTCAACGGGTGCTTTGTTCAGGTGGTTCCCCTTGCCGTCACCTGTGCGTGCGTGCGTAATTATTCGAACTATTTTTTTCAGATGACTTAAAAAAATACATAATTGATGCTACCGTCAAAAATGATTATCTACTTTCTGCCGATAGATTGGACGTCTTTTTAGGGATTTTAGTGTTCTCTCCTGTTGACAGTGTTAGAACAGATGCAATGGATTGACGAGAGAGAGAAAACACTATTCGGTAAAAAGTAACGATTCTCTTTATTTAGTTGCCGAATCGTTATCGAACGGATCCACGCAATACATAATAGACGCGTCGCGTACAAAGGCATAAGCGTAACTGAACTTGTGAGTGTACAGAAAAATATGAGTGAACTAAATATTATAATGTAAACAATGATTCGAACTATATTTCAAATAAGCACAAAAGTATATGTTGTATTATAACTGCGTAATGTTCTATTAATTCGAGTTGTAATTTCCAATAGACAAAAGGTCATCACAAAGGGACTATTGGTCCACAGATCCCTTATTACGATGTGAACCAGTCGCAACAGCTATGGGTCAAAGAGAATTTAAAAAAAGCAAATGCCATATAAAGTATTCAATGCCCACAGATGAAGATGAAAATGATAGAATATGGCGAGTTCGAAAGCTATTGGATATTCTCAGAAAGAATTGCATGCAGTTTGTAATTTTTACAACTGCTTTATCTATTGATGAAATGATGAAAAAATTTTATGGACTGGTTGTGAAGTGAGGACAAATAAGTACTGCACTACCTGTGATAAATACTTATGTAAAATCTGCCTCCTAAATTCGCATAAATAAAAAGTTAAAGAACAGATGTTGAGAATAAAATAATCAGAAAAGCAAATAAAAAATGACACATAAGAAAAAAAAAAAAAAAAAAAAAAAGAACAAAAACAAAAAAAAAAACAAAAACATAAAAAAGATTCTGGATGAACATCTACCTCCACGTGGTCAGAATTGGAAACATTTTTTTTATGTTGAAAAATGGGTAAATGGTGTTAAAATCAGGTTTAATATAAAAAAAAAAATAAAAAATTATATCCATTTTTTTTAACTACTTAACGATTTTCATGATCGTAAATGACAGCCATTAGAAAATTTATATATGACAAATGGCTTAAAATCATGTAAAAAATGAATATTAATTTTATCAGAATTGTTTATGACGTTTTCGGAATTTTTCAATTTGGCAATTTTTTGAAAAACTCAAAAATGGCTTAAACATTTTTGAAAAAATTCAGACGTATTTTTTGAGTAATTGTAAACATTTTTTGTCCTATAACATTTCGTAAAGTTGACGGTACTCGAGTTAAAAAATCATGAATGTTCACCCTGTCAATGCGCCATTTCGGACGCCATATTGAATTCGATATATCGAAATTAATTTGTATCGCCCCGTAACTTTTTAGTTCGAGGTCCAATTGCACTTTTTAGAGGGTTTCATGTACAAAGGAAATGTGATTCAAGGTGAATATGACATTTGAAAAAAAATTCGGATATTTTTTAACTTCAATCTAAAAATTTAGCGTTTTTTTGACGTTTTTCGGCATTTTAACCTATTCCAATCGAAAGAGCATACCCAAAAATAGTTGGCAAAAAAAAATGGGCTTTCCACAGTCATTTCTCCACTTTTCGCTAATTCACACTGCACTGAACTAAGAAGCCTCTAAAACTGCAATTGTAGCGTTAAAGGGTTAACATCCGCCCAATATCGCATCTTCTGACGATTGATACATCTGCTCAATTCAAATGTAGCTTCGTCGGAGAAACAAAGCTAACTAAAGAATTGATTGTTATCGTCATCATTTCGTCGCAAAACTCTACTCTTCTGTCATAGTCATCCTCAGAGAGTTCTTGGACGAGTCGTATTTTATACGGGTGGTAACCATGTGACTTAAAAATGTTTGTATCGGATGTACGGCAAATGCTATATTCCTGTGCTATTCTCGAAGAAGGATTGTGCGGGTTTTCAATAATATTTTGCAGAACCTGCATAGACACGTCATCGTTAGTAACTGTTTTTGGTCTACCCGATCTTGGTTCGTCATGAATTGAGCCAGTTCTCTCGAATCGTGAAACAGTGCGATATGCAGTAGATTTTGCACTAGGATCACGATTTGGAAATGTGTTATTAAACAGCATGGCAACTTCTTCATAGGATCTAATTTTATCACCACACCCTCGCATTATAAGAACATGAATTCGCTCTGTATAAGTCAAATGTATATACGATATAACCGATAAAAAACAACCATAAACTTACAATGCAACAATGAATAATTTTATGAAATAATTTTTACAACGATATTGGCACTAAGAAGTACTCAAAAACTATATAAAGCTTAAGAGACCAAAATTTCTTATTTGCACAAATAATGTGGTAGTTACCTACTCAATACGGGTTCTACACAGATATATTATTATGCACTAATTTTACATTAAAATTTCGTTGAACCAATAACTGTTGAATTATTATATATAATAAATGCACTCCCGCTGAGATATTTAACCGTTCCGGAACTATATCCCATCACTGTATACACACACACACACACACACACACACACACACACACACACAGACATATGGCTAAAGGTTGGTTCCAGACCCTTTTCACACGTATAAAGGTTGTTTCCAGGTCCATTGGTTGTTTCCAGGTCGGAACAAGTCGGTCCAAGACTTTTATGTCTAAAGGTTGTTTCCAGGCCCGACATTGGTTGTTTTAGCCCCGTATATATCTGGGCTGGAAGATAGAAAAGTGTTGTAGGTGGATTCTAGTACAGGTTGGGTTCGGATAGCTCAAGGGGGGGGGGGGCTCCGCCCCACAGCGCAGCCTTGGTCCGAACGGGTCGAGTCGAGTGTGCACCGCACTAGTCATTATTTAATAACTCGAGAACAAAAAAAAAAACGGCATTCTGAAATTTGGTATACTGATAGAAAAAAAACCTCAGCTTTCATTTAAAATTATTTATTTAAACAAAAAAAATGTCCATCTTCGAGAAAATAGCATATTTATATTCAATTTTGTAAAATCAAGGTCAAATTCTGAGAATTTTGCAAAAATAAATTCATCAATCAAAAAATGTATAAGAATCACTTGCGACAAAATTTTTATCATTATATGCGTAAGTGGAATAAATTAAGATTTACGTTGACCCGAGATACAGATTTTTCGACTTGGGACATTTCACGTAAAATGCCCCATATACATGGGACTTTCTTCGTCAAGCTAACCACCTCATCTCTCCATAATTGGTTTGCGTAAAAAATTAAAAAAAATGCGTTAATATGATCCAAAAGTACACTAAAGCCTCACTTATAACCCGAAAAACAATTAAAAAAGGGATTACGTGCAAACTGATAACAAATCTGCATCTGAAATTAAAAAATCAAAATGGCGGATCCAATATGGCGGACAATATTACGAAATTGAGCTAAGTTCGTGAAAATGGCTACCCGGGGGTATTCAAGGTCGCTGATTACGAATCAGTTTTTAAAAATACAAAATGTAATTCCGAAAATATCCAACTAAAATAAATTAGGCCGTGTTGTGTAAACGTAAAAATGGGTCAAATTTCGTTTTTATTATATAATCGTGAGAAACTGTAATCTGTCAATTACCGTTTTCTATAGTTTCGGACATCAGTTTCTGTTATTAAATTAGATCTACCAGTCGCTGTCCATAAACCGCATAAAACACTTTCGATACAACATTTAGGATGTTGAACATCATTTCTGAAAAGTATTCAATGTTCGCGCACTCTTTACATTCAAATAAATGACATAATGCAGTCGGATTCTTACAAGTAAGAAGTTGCAGACAATCTCTATAATTTGCAACTGGTTTATCCAATGTTTTAGTAATTTCTTTTATGTTTATTGCATCGAGCATCAATTTGCAATTTTCGTGAATTACGCACGCACATACAGAACGTGTGCCAGAACTTCCAGCAAAGACACAATTCCTTGATCGAAGCTTAGCGAATGCACTAAAACTAATAGGATTTTCGTCATTTATTTTTGAGAATTCATCATGCAACTCTTTCACATCACCCAATAACAAGCTTTTTGAACTATACTTCTTTGAGCATAATTTTTTTATTGATACTGCATCTTTCTTCCCAGGCATCAATCTACTGTAGTGGTCATTATTATAAAATTCAATGACTTTATTCACAGTATCTTCAGGTAACCTTTTTCCATCTCTAGAAGTCGTTGAGGCTAATGTCATGCACTCAATGATCCCCCTCTCTCTCTCGCTCTTTGCGGGCCAATTGTCTATAGCACAATAAACATGAGCGATTTGAATCTCTCTCGCTATGGCAGGTTTTATTTATCGCTTCAGCAACATCCTTGTTACTTTTCTGTTTCCGTCTCTGCAAAGAAACTCGTGTCCGCTCGGATATCAACAAAGAACTCTCTTCGCATTTCTCCTGAAGGGAACTCTGCTTTAGAAAGGCAACTGACTTAACTGCTTTTTGCTCGAAGATTGCTGTGTGCTTTTTGTGACGGCATTGAGCTGTTAACTGAAATGGATTAAATGGATTCATTGCAATATATATGAATTGGTTTTTTTAATCCTTGTTTTAATCCTTGGAATTCGGTTCAATGCAATTTATTATTTAGTTATTGGGAACTAAATAAATTATATTTAATTACGTCCTTAACCTTTTTTCTATTATTTATTCAATTGGAATAAATCTATAAACATACTTCAATGAGTTAATGGACTATTTAATACTATTAAGCATGCTGTAAGGAGGTTGGTATGGTTAAGAATTAACAAACAGATTTCGACAAAATTTACTAAACATTAATCGCAATATAAAATGAATTCCTTGGAAATGTTGAGTCATTTGGATACTTCAGTGTTGAGAAATTATGAAAAACATTTTGTGCCTATTAACATGGTGCCTTATGTAAAACAGCATTTTGAACGTCTTTATATGCGAAATTTGCACACAATTAACAATCAGATTAACTCGACATTAATTTTGATTCAAGAAAAATATATAATAAATGGTGGAGAGAAGAAATTAGATCAATGGGATATGCTAGGAAATTGATTGAAATCGTTGTCAAAAATTCATTTTCGTACAGTTTAGTAGCCATTATTTGACACCTGGATGGCATTGCAATAGTCAAAAAGTACTTGACTCCCTATATACCACAACAACCTCCGTAAGGAATTAAATGTTCATTTTTTTCAAAATACACGTTTGTATCTATCAGAAAGAAGATAACTTGTATTCATCATAAATAAGTACATATTTTCAGCTACTGAAAGTATTTAATTTTAAACTTTTTATCATGTTTCAGGCCCAAATGCCAGATCCAAAAACGTATAAGCAGCATTTTCAGAATAAGCATCCTAAGAATGAAATGCCTGAAGATTTGAAGAATATGTGAAAAACATTTCGTACTGCAGTTGAAGAAAGAAACTTCAAGAGTGTATTGTTTACATAACACAAGTCTGCAAGTGTCACCTCAGTATCAAATATTTGTTATTAATTCGCAATATAGACAAATAAATTGCAATTCTCTCTTACATACGCTAAAATCAAATAAATCTAACGGAAGTGAACATCAGAACAGACGTTATTCTTATACCTGCACTGATTAATTTTCATATACTGATCATCTTTGTACATTAATATTATTTTAGAATATTATGATGAACATAAACTGTAGAATTGAAACATTTGTTATAGTTAATTGT
This sequence comes from Trichopria drosophilae, assembly GCA_030407085.1. Classification (NCBI taxonomy): domain Eukaryota; kingdom Metazoa; phylum Arthropoda; class Insecta; order Hymenoptera; family Diapriidae; genus Trichopria; species Trichopria drosophilae. The sequence continues at coordinate 54,398,892 of CM059587.1, forward strand.
TTCATTTTTATTTTAACTGCCCTACTATCTAAGCCATTGATTGATTATAAAAAAATACATTTTTAAACAATTAATGTGCTGCAAATAATTATGTTTGTTTTAATACGGGTTAACAGCGGTTAACACGTATTTCCTATTTCTAGGCTATAAGATTGGCTGTGTGTGTATGCGTTTATATATATTTGTTTATTACTTCGGCCCCTGAACGTAGGCTTTGACAAATTATTGAGTTTGGTCACTCCTGCTACAAAAAATACCTACAGTTTTTCGTCAACTGCGGACGTTTCAGATCCTGGAACTCAAGAAGCGCATGAAAATAAATGTGATCTTGTTCGTTTGTCCGTCTGACTGCTCGTATGCGTACATTATTGGTAAGCACCTTACCTCGCGAACAGTTAGACCCATCCATATATCCTTTTTTAAATATATGTCTTTGTTCAACTCATTCGATTAGATTTAGGAATCGATCTTTAAATTATTGTTTAAAAGGGCATTGAAAAAATATAAAATTTTTGTTTGCGTTTGCTTATTTTTTAGTGATTGACAACGAGGAAAAGCTCGATTGAGTTCACTAGCTCAAAATCAATAGAGTTAAATTTTTAAACAAACTTATTTCGAATTAAAATTATGATAAACTTTCGCAGTAGACCACTGACTGTGAAAGTCGAATTTTAGTCAATGGTAGTGTGTGAGCTGCCACTAATTTTTATCTAGCATTTTACTTGGTAACAACAATGGAAGAAACAGGTTAGTACAATCGGGGTACGACTACAATGATTGAAATTAGAATATGTTAATATTGAAGTTTATAAATTAGAAAATATTTTACATATATACCTCACTTCATACTGCTACCAAATGTATTTGCTGGAACTTAATGTACGTATTTCCTCGAGGGAAAGCTCAACTCGAGGTACCTTACGACAGACTCGAACAGAACTTTTCAAACTTGCACTAACTGGTGACGAACTTGATAAGAACTTTCTAAGTTATAAAACAAACTATTTTTGTTTTAGATGTGTTAACTGTGAGTTCATTAGAAGTACAGTAGTCTGCTAGGTACTTCAGTTTTCTACGGAGATCCGCCGGCGAGTAAGCAAACACCGCGAAATCATCAGCATATAGCAGTGTAAGGAGATCATAGGACGCGGAGATATCCACACCACGAGCGCCGCGGTCTCTGTAAAACGCATTGATATCTGAGAGATACAAGATAAAGAGCAACGGACTCAAAATTTCGCCCTGCAAAACGCCCGCAGATACTTTAAATTCGCAAGGTGGTATATCAGACGCTTGTAAGAGTAAAGAAACAGTATTATACATGGCTTGAATTATTCGGAAAAATTTAGCGCTGATGCCCAAGCTATGTATTTTTGTACAAAGGAGGACGTGCGGGACCGAGTCAAACGCACGTTTAAAATCAACGAACAGACAATATACCTTCGAGCCCTTGCGCCGAAGCCCGATATGTATAGTGGCAAGAAGGCTGAAGATATTATCCTCAGTTCCCCTCTCACCTCGGAAACCCGACTGTTCTTCCTGCAAAGTATGGTTCTGATCCGTCCACTTCATGAGCCTCTTATTTAAGATTTGAGAAAAAATCTTAGATATCGCGTTTGTAATAGCAATAAGCCGATAGTTGTAAGGTCCTAGAGCCTTTTTTATACAGCATAAAAGCTGCAGCGCGGGACTAGCCTTTAGGAAATGTTTCTGATTCTAAAATTTGGTTAAATATCTGAAGAAGCTGGGAGGTCCGTGTGCTGTCTAAAATTTTAAATAACTCTGCGGGAAGACCATAAGTGCCAACAGCTTTGCCTAATTTCAAAGATTTTATACTAGACGACAGTTCACAAAGCGTAATCGGGCAGTCCAGAAGCGGGTCGTAAGTCCCGGCGAAGTTCAATGGAGAACATTCGGTTGGTGGAAAAGCTTCTTCAAAATACTGCCTCCAAGACTCAGCCGAGACCGACGAACCGACATTTGGTTTTTTACTATATAAACGAACCGCACTCTAGAAGGCAGCCGAATTTTTTACTACAGCCAAATCATTTATCATATCATGTGTATATGACTGCTTTTTGAGGGCAATTAAATTTAAATGTTCTTTTTTAAAAGATAAATAATTCTGTACCGAAAACATATCGTAAGCACTGTCCCTCATCTTCTTAAGAGAAGATTTCAAAGACTTTTTGGCTTGAAAGCAGTCGCTGTCAAACCATACATTTCGCTTGGGGCGGTTCGCAGACAAGTTTTTAACGTGTGATACTTGTAAAATGTTCGCTTCAGCAGCCGCTGATTTTAACGTAATACAAAAATTAATAAATAACGAATCGAGAGACTCGTCGACGCCGATATCTTCTGTAGAGTTGAGACGATTAAGCGCTGTTACAAAATTTTGATTCCCGTCAGCCGTCTTAACAAATTTAGTTTTTTCGCCGTTCCTATTGTATTTGGGGGTCTGTACCCGACTCGAGTTTAGAGGATTCAAATATATCATTAGAGACACACTCTGGTGATCAGAACCGAGAAGGTCGTCTTCCAATTTCAGATCATGAATGAACGGAAGGTGTGAAGACGACGCCCACACAAGATCTACCGTGCTGAAGCCTCTGGAACCTAGAAACGTATAGTGCGCCGGATTATCGCTGACAGTTCTGCCATTTAGAAGAACAAGGTTATTGAGACACATAAAATCGAGAAGAGCCGAACCACGCCCACGGTTGGAAAGTTGGTCGTCGTATGAGTTCCTAGTCGGCGAAATACTCGAATTATCAAATAGAAGTTCTGTGCCATAGAACCCATTCTCGGATTAAAATCGTCTCCGACAACAAACATTCCATCCAGAAATTGGGCTTTGAGCGAGTCAAGCAATATTTGAAGTCCATTAAGTTCCGACGACAAGTCCGAATTCGGCGAAAAATATAATGAACCAACGATTAATGAAAACGGAAAAGTTTTGACATGATAAAAAATCCAGCCAGTCAAAAACTTTCGCAATTATTGAAAAAAGACCGTCACTAGGACGGCCCCAAGAGGCCAACCGAGCGGCCGAAGAAAAGATAGAAAATTTGCCCTCGGCCGTGTCCTTAAGACGACCTTAATCCATACACCAGGTTTCGGAAAAAGTTACCATGTCCAAATCATGCAATCGTGTATTGTTTAAAATATTGTTAAATCCGCGCGCATTCCAAAAAAGTAAGCGAGATACATTACCTAGAGGAGCATTGTGGAGAGCACTCTTTTTTAAGCTGAACGGGTTGGATATGCAAAATGGGTGTATTCGTAGAAGACGTAGAATCCATTGTAGAGGCAGGTTGATCCGATATGAAGTTATTATCTTCATTGGACCACGTGTAATAAACGTTGTCCACAATGATGCGGTGAGCCCTCCGCTGGAACGACTTGCCAGCTGCAGTAGCCTTGCGAAGAGCCTCCCTGGCCTTGAAGGCAATTGCACGTTCTTTATCGGTCAAATCGTGCGATATAAAAATCCCGGTGTTCTGAAGAATAACTTTTTTCGATTTAAAGATTCTTTTACATCGTCCATTGCCAACTCCGCAAGAATGGTTAGTGGACTATCACGAATGATTCTAGCATTCATAACTGCATCTTCTTGGGAAAATTTTCTATGCATAAAGGAGTTACGATCTTGTTTTAATGAATGAGCCGAAATTTTCAGGCCAATAATTACAATGTTTCTCCTTTTAAGCAGTTTCTTCTCTTGGCGCTCCAATTTTTCTTCAAGAGATTTTATTCTGCTTTGATTTTCCGTATCACTTTTTTCTAATTTTGACAGTCGACCCGAAAAATCGCATTTTAATTCCTCCAGCTTTTCGTAAATCGATGACTGCATGCGCTGAATTCCAGATGAGGCTGAAACTAGCCGCCAAGAGCTAGCCGCCAGATTCGTCAGACCACTACCGGCTGTTACTACTGCCGCTGTATACGCAAACGCATTTAATCTTTAATTTAATTCGTATTTCATTGAAAAATTTCTTTTAATTAACCTTGAATGTAAAAAATAAAGTATGTAATATCCAAAAAGAATAGATACAAGCATTCACAATGTAAGAATGTATCTCTAATAGAAAGTAAACGTACTACGTTTGTGCGAAAGGGCATACGTTTTTTTGAGGTTTTTGCAGGGTTTTGAAAATTTTCAAAATGTATTTTTTCGTAGTCCTATATATGAAGAATAAACTGGTATATGTCACAACCCGGAGCATTAAATATTTTTTCGAAAATAATGGCATTATACTCAGATACGTAATATGCGTCAAAAGAGACCGCGACTTTCAATCCCGTTTTTCTCCCCCTTTGCAGGGTTTTGGAAATTTTCAAAATGCATTTTTTTGTACTCCTATATATGTAGAATAAACTGGTATATGTCACATCCCGGAGCATTAAGTATTTTTTCGAAAATAATGGCATTATACTCAGATACGTAATATGCGTGAAAAGAGACCGCGACTTTCAATCCCGTTTTTCTCCCCCTTTGCAGGGTTTTGGAAATTTTTAAAATGTATTATTTTGTAGTCCTGTATATGTAGAATAAACTGGTATATGTCACATCCCGGAGCATTAAGTATTTTTTCGAAAATAATGCCATTATACTCAGATACCTAATATGCTTCAAAAGAGACCGCGACTTTCAATCCCGTTTTTCTCCCCCTTTGCAGGGTTTTGGAAATTTTCAAAATGCATTTTTTTGTACTCCTATATATGTAGAATAAACTGGTATATGTCACATCCCGGAGCATTAAGTATTTTTTCGAAAATAATGGCATTATACTCAGATACCTAATATGCTTCAAAAGAGACCGCGACTTTCAATCCCGTTTTTCTCCCCCTTTGCAGGGTTTTGGAAATTTTCAAAATGCATTTTTTTGTACTCCTATATATGTAGAATAAACTGGCATATGTCACATCCCGGAGCATTAAATATTTTTTCGAAAATAATGGCATTATATCTAGATACGTAATATGCGTCAAAAGAGACCGCGACTTTCAATCCCGTTTTTCTCCCCCTTTGCAGGGTTTTGGAAATTTTCAAAATGCATTTTTTTGTACTCCTATATATGTAGAATAAACTGGTATATGTCACATCCCGGAGCATTAAGTATTTTTTCGAAAATAATGGCATTATACTCAGATACGTAATATGCGTCAAAAGAGACCGCGACTTTCAATCCCGTTTTTCTCCCCCTTTGCAGGGTTTTGGAAATTTTCAAAATGCATTTTTTTGTACTCCTATATATGTAGAATAAACTCATATATGTCACATCCCGGAGCATTAAGTATTTTTTCGAAAATAATGGCATTATACTCAGATACGTAATACGCGTCAAAAGAGACCGCGACTTTTAATCCCGTTTTTCTACCTCTTTGCAGGGTTTTGGAAATTTTCAAAATGTATTATTTCGTAGTCCTGTATATGTAGAATGAACTGGTATATGTCACATCCCGGAGCATTAAGTATTTTTTCGAAAATAATGGCATTATACTCAGATACGTAATATGCGACAAAAGAGACCGGGACTTTCAATCCCGTTTTTCTACTTCTTTGCAGGGTTTTGGAAATTTTCAAAATGCATTTTTTTGTACTCCTATATATGTAGAATAAACTGATATATGTCACATCCCGGAGCATTAAGTATTTTTTCGAAAATAATGGCATTATACTCAGATACGTAATATGCGTGAAAAGAGACCGCGACTTTCAATCCCGTTTTTCTCCCCCTTTGCAGGGTTTTGGAAATTTTCAAAATGTATTATTTCGTAGTCCTGTATATGTATAATAAACTGGTATATGTCACATCCCGGAGCATTAAGTATTTTTTCGAAAATAATGGCATTATACTCAGATACGTAATATGCGCCAAAAGAGACCGGGACTTTCAATCCCGTTTTTCTACCTCTTTGCAGGGTTTTGGAAATTTTCAAAATGCATTTTTTTGTACTCCTATATATGTAGAATAAACTGATATATGTCACATCCCGGAGCATTAAGTATTTTTTCGAAAATAATGGCATTATACTCAGATACGTAATATGCGCCAAAAGAGACCGGGACTTTCAATCCCGTTTTTCTACTTCTTTGCAGGGTTTTGGAAATTTTCAAAATGCATTTTTTTGTACTCCTATATATGTAGAATAAACTGATATATGTCACATCCCGGAGCATTAAGTATTTTTTCGAAAATAATGGCATTATACTCAGATACGTAATATGATCCAAAAGAGACCGCGACTTTCAATCCCGTTTTTCTACCTCTTTGCAGGGTTTCGGAAATTTTCAAAATGCATTTTTTTGTACTCCTATATATGTAGAATAAACTGGTATATGTCACATCCCGGAGCATTAAGTATTTTTTCGAAAATAATGGCATTATACTCAGATACGTAATATGCTCCAAAAGAGACCGCGACTTTCAATCCCGTTTTTCTACCTCTTTGCAGGGTTTCGGAAATTTTCAAAATGCATTTTTTTGTACTCCTATATATGTAGAATAAACTGGTATATGTCACATCCCGGAGCATTAAGTATTTTTTCGAAAATAATGGCATTATACTCAGATACGTAATATGCGTGAAAAGAGACCGCGACTTTCAATCCTGTTTTTCTCCCCCTTTGCAGGGTTTTGGAAATTTTTAAAATGTATTATTTTGTAGTCCTGTATATGTAGAATAAACTGGTATATGTCACATCCCGGAGCATTAAGTATTTTTTCGAAAATAATGGCATTATACTCAGATACGTAATATGCGTGAAAAGAGACCGCGACTTTCAATCCTGTTTTTCTCCCCCTTTGCAGGGTTTTGGAAATTTTTAAAATGTATTATTTTGTAGTCCTGTATATGTAGAATAAACTGGTATATGTCACATCCCGGAGCATTAAGTATTTTTTCGAAAATAATGGCATTATACTCAGATACGTAATGTGCGTCAAAAGACACCGGGACTTTCAATCCCGTTTTTCTACCCCTTTGCAGGGTTTTGGAAATTTTCAAAATGCATTTTTTTGTACTCCTATATATGTAGAATAAACTGATATATGTCACATCCCGGAGCATTAAATATTTTTTCGAAAATAATGGCATTATATCCAGATACGTAATATGCGTCAAAAGAGACCGCGACTTTCAATCCCGTTTTTCTCCCCCTTTGCAGGGTTTTGGAAATTTTCAAAATGCATTTTTTTGTACTCCTATATATGTAGAATAAACTGGTATATGTCACATCCCGGAGCATTAAGTATTTTTTCGAAAATAATGGCATTATACTCAGATACGTAATGTGCGTCAAAAGACACCGGGACTTTCAATCCCGTTTTTCTACCCCTTTGCAGGGTTTTGGAAATTTTCAAAATGCATTTTTTTGTACTCCTATATATGTAGAATAAACTGATATATGTCACATCCCGGAGCATTAAATATTTTTTCGAAAATAATGGCATTATATCCAGATACGTAATATGCGCCAAAAGAGACCGCGACTTTCAATCCCGTTTTTCTCCCCCTTTGCAGGGTTTTGGAAATTTTTTAAATGCATTATTTCGTAGTCCTGTATATGTAGAATAAACTGATATATGTCACATCCCGGAGCATTAAATATTTTTTCGAAAATAATGCCATTATACTGAGATACGTAATATGCGTCAAAAGAGACCGCGACTTTCAGTCCCGTTTTTCTACCCCTTTGCAGGGTTTTGGAATTGCTCCGGGATGTGACATATATCAGTTTATTCTACATATACAGGACTACGAAATAATACATTTTAAAAATTTCCAAAACCCTGCAAAGGGGTAGAAAAACGGGATTGAAAGTCCCGGTGTCTTTTGACGCACATTACGTATCTGAGTATAATGCCATTATTTTCGAAAAAATACTTAATGCTCCGGGATGTGACATATACCAGTTTATTCTACATATATAGGAGTACAAGAAAATGCATTTTGAAAATTTCCAAAACCCTGCAAAGGGGTAGAAAAACGGGATTGAAAGTCGCGGTCTCTTTTGACGCATATTACGTATCTGAGTATAATGCCATTATTTTCGAAAAAATACTTAATGCTCCGAGATGTGACATATATCAGTTTATTCTACATATATAGGAGTACAAAAAAATGCATTTTGAAAATTTCCAAAACCCAGCAAAGAGGTAGAAAAACGGGATTGAAAGTCGCGGACTCTTTTGACGCATATTACGTATCTGGATATAATGCCATTATTTTCGAAAAAATATTTAATGCTCCGGGATGTGACATATACCAGTTTATTCTACATATACAGGACTACGAAATAATACATTTTGAAAATTTCCAAAACCCTGCAAAGGGGGAGAAAAACGGGACTGAAAGTCGCGGTCTCTTTTGACGCATATTACGTATCTGAGTATAATGGCATTATTTTCGAAAAAATACTTAATGCTCCGGGATGTGACATATACCAGTTTATCATACATATACAGGACTACGAAATAATACATTTTGAAAATTTCCAAACCCCTGCAAAGGGGGAGAAAAACGGGATTGAAAGTCGCGGTCTCTTTTGACGCATATTACGTATCTGAGTATAATGCCATTATTTTCGAAAAAATATTTAATGCTCCGGGATGTGACAGATACCAGTTTATTCTTCATATATAGGACTACGAAAAAATACATTTTGAAAATTTTCAAAACCCTGCAAAAACCTCAAAAAAAAACGTATGCCCTTTCGCACAAACGTAGTACGTTTACTTTCTATTAGAGATACATTCTTACGTTGTGAATGCTTGTATCTATGCTTTTTGGATATTACATACTTTATTTTTTACATTCAAGGTTAATTAAAAGAAATTTTTCAATGAAATACGAATTAAATTAAAGATTAAATGCGTTTGCGTATATAGCGGCAGTAGTAACAGCCGGTAGTGGGGTGACGAATCTGGCGGCTAGTTTCAGCCTCATGAATTCCAGCCTGGGGACTTTTCAAAATTACATCGGATGCCATATCGCTTGAAGATGAGTTAGAACTGGACAGAACAGGGGCTGTACTCAAAGGGGAACCTTTCCTTTTGTTGAGTCGCGCCGAATTGCTCGAAGTAGCGGCCTCAGTCTCCTGCTTTCTTTTCCCATTCCTACTTACGAAGTCGTCAAGAGTGCCGCAATCCTTCGAACGTAGAGTACTCCAGCGAGTTGCTGTGAGGGACGGCCTGAACGCGTAAGCCCCACCACGTTCTTAGATGACTGGTCGGAGGGAGAGTCCGTCAAATTAGCCAAAGACACCGAGGCAGCGCTCTCATTCATGCGGCTTTACCATAAAGTGCGAAAAGTGTCGCTGTCTGGTCGTGAAGCGATTAAAAAAAAAGTAATATAAAAAGAAAAAAGAAAAAAAAATCGTCTGATATTGGTCGCGAACGCCAAAAAAATTCTTAACTTTCCAACGCTTAGACTACTCGGCTACCAAGCGGTACGGGAGATTTAACAAAAATCCTCCTAATAAAGTTTTGCCCGACAGTATACTATATCATTAAAAACTATTTCGCCAATCAAATTAATCCCAGGAGTTATTAATGTAAACTTTGTTGCTTTGAGTATGAAAAATGTATAAATTGAACTAAAATCATAAAATTCGAATAAAAAGAATTATAAATGAGTGTCTGAAAATCACTGGTCCAATTCTTACTAGTTTATATTATTTTCAGTTAGTTATTTATTCTTTAGAAATATAATTATATCATTAATTATTTTGTAAATTATTGTTAATAGTTAAAACAATACCTTCAAAACTGCTAAACAAAAATGTTTAAAAAATTTATTTCATGAAATGTGAGATTACGTGTGTTCTTTTTTTTTCGCCGTCGTGAAAGTGCGGCCATTTAGAACCGTTACGTGCGTTTTCGTGACGGCATCGTGTTATAGGAACGGCCCCGAACCATCCCGAGCGCCGCCGATCGGAGTCGCGAGTCAGTCGAGAACAGACCTTTGGCGAATCAGGAGCGCCCGCGACACCGCTAACGAGAAAAGTGTAACGAGAGATGAGAATGTTGAGAATGTTTCTTTTTCAATTCGTTGAAAAAAATTCCTTTTCTTCAAATCTTTCGATGATATGTGGGCTTCCATAGGTTTATCTTCTCGGTTTCCACATAATACTCACCGCGTAACTCTCAACAGAACGCTTCCTCATTCGAATTCTGAGGCTGAACGCCTAATCTCCATGATAACCGACGCTAAAGCTTCCAAAAGAAATCGTTTAGGCAATAAGACAATCCATTCCATTTGCATCACTCGAGCAGCATTACGGGCGCGTAACGAAACTGGAAGAACAATGAAATTCTCCCAAAAACATTTGGAATTGTCGATGTCTGCCTATTACCACCCTTCCATTGACAATGTCTCCGCACTGCGACTCCACCCTTGGAACGAACAACATTTGTTCTAAATTCCATAAATCGTGTCATTCTAGTCTCTCTAGTCATTTCTTCAACAAATAGGTTTATAGTTGACTCGTCGATTAGGCCTGCATTGGATACCAATTAAAAAAAACGCTCCTTTGACTCTACCCCCTGGGTGGCGAGGAAAATAGTTTTTATATATTTTCCCATAGATATTTTGGGTAAAATAAGTAAATAAGTCAAGCCTCTAACAAGGCTGGTAGATGTAATAAATATACAAACATAATACAAAAATGAGTTAAAGTTATAGCGAAATTGACAAATAATTACTTTAGTAACTATATAAATTAACAAATCAATAGGGTCCCAGTTCATATCTAACAATAAATTACACAGTAAGGTTCTGAATTAAAAAATACATGTGTAATAGATTCGTAAAACTCTCAGTCAGTAAGTTATTTACTTATATACAATATAAATATTTACGATGCAATCGATAAATATTACTTTATTTTTATATAAAAATTCATTAAAAAATACCTATTTCAATTGTATCAACAATCAAACATGATTATGATACAATACAATATGAGGGTTGTTAAGAATTAAGGCGTTACAAGAATAACTCGTTATCCGTTAGTGAAATACAATTATTATACATTTTTTTGTAACAGGTACACATATTAGTAAATACGGGTAATTATGGTAACAAAATCTCTATTTCTGTTACTCTATTATATTAATACAAACAAATGTGATGTATTACATTATAATTGGTGATAATCGAAATATTTGCATGCGTAGACTCTAATACCGTAAATTACCGTGAAATTTTCTTAAACAATATTAGAGTTATTACTCTGTAAGTATCTTCATAAAACTGTTAAAGTTGCAATTTTGTGTTAAAAATTTTTGTTGTTTCGAATCGTTTGCAATTAATAAATTAACATTGCAATTTTTGATAATGAAATTTTCATTTTGAATGTCGTGCCTAGATTTATATCAAAATTATTAGAGAGAAGAACATTCAGGATTGAGCTTACATCCAGAGACACGTATTATATTTATAACAGTTATATAATTATATAAATATAACTTAAATAGCAATACAGGAAAATGTAGCATAAAAGCAAATGCAAAACATAGTAGAACACGCGTTTTTTCCGATATAATCACATATTTCATGAAATAAACGTTTTAAACATTTTTGTTTAGCAGTTTTGAAGGTATTGATTTAACTATTAGCAGTACCTTACAAAATAATTAATAATTTAATTATATTTTTAAAGAATAAATAACTAACTGAAAACAATATAAACCAGTGAGAGTTGGACCAGAGATTTTCAGACATTCATTTGTTGTGAACTTAATACTAATTCGGAGCTAGTTAGGGGGAATCTTGCTATGGTTGCTACGCGTGGAAAACGATGACCAAAGCGGAAGAGAGATGAACGACCAATCAGGAGACTTCGCTGGGTTCGTGGATATTCGGTTTGTTTGACTAATCAGATTAGGGTTTTTTAGTGACTTGTATTTATTTTTTATTAAAACTATAAGACACGATAGATTCTTAAAACACGATGATAAGTTTTTGTTATAACGCGCCATTGCTTTTTCGTAGCCTCGTCTTTGTCCCCTTCGACGTTATTTTTCCCGCTTCCATTACCGTTGAATCTCGATTTCGGATGGACTGGCAGATGAATGTCGTATTGTGAGTCCCTCTCCACCCTCGTCGATTCTTGGCCTTCATTGAATTTCAGTTTTTTGAATCTTCTGCAGGTGTGGGTCTACGTTAAGATCGACAGGAATATCCTTTAACAGCCAATTGGGAGCCCTGCTTGGGATGCACACTTGCTTCAGGTCTCTGGTTTCGGCTAGAATGACGGCTTCTTCAGGATCAATGAGGTGGTCGCCATACGCCTCGTCTATCTTCTGCACCGCGTCCCTTAGCATGAAGTCGTAAGAATCGAGTAGTAGTTGTCCGTACGCGTCCGGTTCAATCTTTCTTTTTTTGTTGGGTGTTCTCACACAAGAACAGGCGTCTTCCTCTTCCGTAGTTCCTTATGGCTTGAAATGTTGATGCGAAATGTGAGGTTATCATGATTGCGGCTCCTTAAAGAGGTATCGTCGCAAGGAATTACGTGAGTGCTGATTGGTCTATTTCCAGTCAATCACCTGTAAGTATTTTCGCCGATAATATTTCTGATGACTTACTTATTTTAATATTTCTGAATTTACACGAAATCTCATCAGAGATTTCATAGCAGATTCGGAAGAGTTATTTAAGTATGGTGATTTTCACTTGATGTCTAAAACACCAATTAGAACCGAGAATTCAATTCCTATTGAATCGAATTCTATTAGAGATTGTGCGCCGACGAATTCTCCGCAGGGCACTCCGTTCTGCTCGTTGTTCCTCACGTTGGCGTACTGAAAAGAGCGGATTTCAATGTTATCCTTAAAAGGATAATTAGGGAAAGGAAAGAAAGGGAAATGTTTATTTTTTATTTCTTCGCTCTTCGTCTGCGGTCCGTGAAGGAATGGATGCAGACCGCGGTTGCCGCTGGTTATCTACCTCCTGACTGCGCGACAGCGCACCAATCAGAGGCGAGTTTAGAGGTTATGGTCGTTCCACGTTAGTCTTGCCCTTATCCTGGAAGTATCATGATGCTGCTGTGAAGGTGGTGCACGGAGAAACTCACGCCCGGCTATGATGCGAGAGCACGTTGCTGAGACGACCACTTGAGGAGCTTTGTGAACCTGGCACCCGACTTTTCGAAATTCAAAATGTAAAACGCTATTTCGATAGAGTTATGAATATAGTTGAATGTAGTAGAACGAATTTCGTTTGTAGTTGCAGAAAGAAAAAGTTACAGGGGGTCCAAAAAAGCCCAGCACCCCAGTTTCAACAATTTTTTGTTTCAAATTTTTTTTCGACAGAAAATCGTTTGTAGTTGATTGTAGTGAAGAAATTTCCGTTTGTAGTAGACAGGAAACCGTATTATGATTAAAAATTTTTTTTATATTTAAATTTTTTAAATTTTTAATTTATGTAAATGTATATTTATAGTCTGCATTGGCAAAATCCCACTACTCACAGACAAAGTTGATACGAAAGTGTTGCCGCTCCCCTGACCCTCCGCACACCAAACAGCCCCCGATTAAGAGTAACCAAAACAACCATAAATATTAATTTCGTGCCCAATTGCTCTCAAAAGCAGTTTATTGCAAATTAATATATTCATAACAATTCGTAGTTTTTTTTTAAGCAACCGCGGCAACTATAAATAACTAAAAACGTTTATTCAACATCTAATATGAATTACAAATCATATCTTGGCGTTTAAATCGTTAGTAGTAATATTTTGAGCAACTGCAAACAAATACAAACGTTCATTTCGTGTCTAGTGTAAATAAAATAAAATGTCCCACAGTTTAAATCGTTTGTAGTAATTTTTTAAGCAACTACAACCCTTCGTTTCCTCTATAGTGTTACAAAATGCAATGTCCTATGGTCTAAATCGTTTGTAGTAATTTTTTAAGGTATTGCAAACGTCCCTTTTATCTCTACTGTTAATAAAATATAATATCCTATGGTTTAAATAGTTTGTAGTAATTTTTTAAGCTACTACAAACGTGGGTTCCACCTCTAGTGTTAATAAAATGCAGTGTCCTACGGTTTAAATCGTTTGTAGTAATTTTTTAAGCAACTAGAAACATCCGATTAATCTCTAGTGTTAATAAAATGCAATGTTCTATGGTTTAAATCGTTTGTAGTAATTTCTAAAGCTACTACAGACTACTACAAACGTTTATTTCGTCTCTAGTGTTATTAAAATACAATATCCTACGGTTTAAATCGTTTGTAGTAATTTTTTAATCAACTACAAACCTTGCATTCATCTCTAGTATTAATAAAATGCAATGTCCTATGGTTTCAATCGTTTATAGTAATTTCTAAAGCTACTACAAACTACTACAAACGTTTATTTCGTCTCTAGTATTATTAAAATACAATATCCTATAGTTTAAATAGTTTGTAGTAATTTTTTAAGCTACTACAAACGTCCCTTTTATCTCTACTGTTAATAAAGTATATAAAAAAAATGGGACAGCTTTACGTGCTTGCACCTCAGAGGTATATAAGCACGATTGGGCACGATTTGTGTTCCAAATCCTCGCAACCTTTCACATCCCCTCCACGCAACTCTGCGGACGACAAGTCCACAGGAGGTCAAGACTTGCATTCGACACGTATAGAACAACACTACATTTGAAAAAAAAACCCGACATGTTATCCCGTAGGGCGGACACAAATGGTCACTCATCTTCGTTTTAAACGGGGCGAATGCTGCTTAACCTAGAGGATCGCTAGTCGATAGCATATGCCACTCGGCTAACGGTCTCCCTTTGTTAATAAAATATAATATCCTACGGTTTAAATCGTTTGTAGTAATTTTTTATGCTACTATAAACGTCCGTTCCACCTCTAGTGTTAATAAAATACAATATTCTTCGGTTTAAATCGTTTGTAGTAATTTCTTAAGCGACTACAAACAACTACAAACGTTTACTTCGTCTGTAGTGTTAATAAAATACAATATCCTACGGTTTAAATCGTTTGTAGTAATTTTTTTAATCAACTACAAACCTTCCATTCATCTCTGGTATTAATAAAATGCAATGTCCTATGGTTTAAATCGTTTGTAGTAATTTTTTAACTATCTACAAACAACTACAAACGTTTATTTCGTCTCTAGAGTTAATAAAATACAATATCCTACGGTTTAAATCTCTTAGCACGAGCTCGGTGGAGGTAGGGTTCGAAAAGGAACACAACAAGTGAAATCAAAAGTAGCTTTATTAAACAGACTTAGAAAAAGATACGCGCCGGGCGAAAGCGTGGACAAGAGTGCGCTATGTGGGCGCGCGGCATGTAAAACAACAAGAAGCGCCTCTGACGGCGGTGGGCGCAACTCGAGGTTCGCATACACATAGTCGCTCGAGTATTGTCGGTACAACAGTTTCATAACAATCTCAACACTTCCCCTCAATACGCGAGCTACGTTTAACAATATCGAGACCTAAGAGATCGACCCATTTTCGATGTTTGGGTCCTGAGAACCCCTTAGTAAAAATATCCGTGACCATATCGTCGGTGGCTTTATGAGACAAAACAATTGAACCGCGTTCAAGCGCTGCGCGTACAAAGTGATGTCGCACATCAATATGTTTCGATCGGTTATGAAAGAACGGATTTTCCGCGAGCTTGATCGCACCGTTGTTGTCGCTAAAGAGTCTTACATTCGCAAGATTATCAAAGCCGAGACCAATGAGAAAGTCGCGAAGATATATGGCTTCTTTCATCGCTTCACTTAGCGCCATATATTCGTCCTCAGTTGAAGATAGGGCTGTAGTTCTCTGCTTTCGGGATTCCCAGGAAATAGGTCCCCTAGCCAGAGTGAACACGAAACCAGTGTAGGACTTCCTGTCCTCCACGCAGTTGGCCCAATCCGCATCGACGAGAGAATCCCTTCGCCGCGAGTCGAGCCTTCTTTCGCTCGAAAGTTCCGTCGCTGTTAAATTTGTTCCGCAGAACGAATCGACTCCGAATTACCGTCCGATCCTCAGGACGAGGGACGACAATCCAGGTTTTGTTTTTGAGAATCTATTCCACCTCAGATTCTAAGGCATCAATCCATTGATCTGCGTCTGAGCCTTGCAGCGCCTCTTTGAGCGGAACTTCAGCCTGGTTGGCGAATTCTTCGTTTGGATGAGCAGCAGCCACTTCATGAAAAATCTTCCTTGGCCTTCCTCTAGCACCTGTTCTTAGTATTCTAAGTCTGCCTGGCCCTCTTCGTAGCGGCGTTGGATCTAGATTGATCACTTCATCTTTCGTGATCACATCTTCCTCGACAATCTCTGGTTCTTCGAAGATGGCTTCGTTCCAGTTTGTTCCATCTGCGCCGAATTCAAAATTCAGTTCCGTTACGGGGCCGTTCGGTTCCACTGGCTGTTCGTCTTCGGGAATATCGAAGAATTCCATGCCTTCCGATTGTGGGATTTGAATTTCAGTATGCTCGATGAACTTCACGTCGCGAGAAATGTCGACCCTTTTCTCCGCAGGTATCCATACTCGATATGCTTTAGATTCATCAGAGTATCCTACTAAAACTCCTTCAATCGATCGGCGATCAAACTTCCCCTTATTCGACTTTCGGTTCAGGGAGTAAACTCGGCTTCCGAATTCTCTGAAATATCTGACGTCAGGTACGGTTCCATTCCATAATTCGAAGGGCGTCTTTCCATTCAGAATCTTCGAGGGACATCTGTTTCTGATATGGTTCGCGGTGTTCACGGCTTCTCCCCAGAATGACATCTGCAACCCAGATTGTATCAGCAAGCATCTGGCCATGTCGTTGAGCGTGCGATTCTTTCTTTCGACAACGCCGTTTTGTTCCGGTGTATAGGTTACCGTTAGACGACGACTTATTCCACGTTCTGCTAGGAACTTGTCAAATCTTCCGTTCCGATACTCTTTGCCGTTGTCCGTCTGAAGGTATTTGATTTTTCGACCGGTTTGGCTTTCAGCAAGGGCCTTGTAATCCTTGAACGCTCCGAATACTTAATCTTTCGTTTTTAAGAGACGAATTACGCACCATCTCGATTTGTCGTCGATGAATGTCGCCATATATTTCGCTCCTCCCTTCGATTCCTTGCGCATTGGCCCGCACACGTCAGAGTGCACAATTTCCAAGAGTTCCGATTTTCGTTGAGAGTTCGATGGAAAGGGCGAACGCGTCATTTTTTCGAGGATACACACTTCGCATTTGAAATCGTCGTCAATTGTGCTTATATCGATATCGCGTATAATACCAGATCGAAAACAACTGTGTGGCCGCGGTCGGTGATTTTTCCTACCGAGAGCAGGTTCGTTCGTAATTCCGGAACGTACAGAGCATCGCGCACGTTTACCGTTTTCAAAAACGTCTATTTCCGTTGAAATCGAAACTGTTCCTTTTGCTTTTATTTCCGTCGATGCGTCCGTCGCGAGATTCAGCATTCCTTCGACCTTCGAGTTCGATAAATTCGTGAAAACGCGCTTATCGTTGCATAAATGGGAAGAACACCCACTGTCCAAGCACCAACCATTTCGCGAATTTTCATTTTTTACACCGAAATGCGAGTCACCTTTTCGCGCATCACTTTCTTCGCGAATTTTGACCCGTAAAGCTTCCGGTGTCGGTAAATTGTCGCGTGACTCTATCGCGCACCGAAAATTCTCGAATGACGGTGGCAAGCTTTATAATAACATTATGGAGAGCAAATCTGGATTTACCTTTATTTCCATTTCACTTAGGCTGTCTACCGTGTCGAAGAATTGACGGAGATGCTCTTGGACGCTGTCGCCATCTTCTATGCGATGCAGGGTGAGCCGCTTCAGCAAAGTCGCCTTCCGCGCCGGTCTCGTCGATTGATAGATCGACTGAAGTTTCTGCCACACACCATTCGACGTACCACATCCCTTTATCTGCTTCAGTTCGGCGGGGCTGATTGCCAAAATTAAGTCCGATCTTGCGATTCTGTCTGCTTTGTCCCACGCTGCAGCTGCTGCGCCAGATTCTTCGTCTCCAGCAACGACATTGGGTCTCACATTTTCCCCACTTACGTATGTCCAGTTGTCCTTTCTTACGAGCAGCGCTTCCATCTGGATCTGCCAGGTGTCGAAATTATCTTTCATTAACGATTCGACACGAACTGCGTGATGCGACGCCATTTTCGTCGCGATTTTTCGAACGAGTGAAAATACACACGAACTGGTTTCACTTTATTCACTTATCTCGCACTGTCTTTTCGAATCCGCGATTTTTCGCGAGTCCTGGGCCCATAACCTCTTAGCACGAGCTCGGTGGAGGTAGGGTTCGAAAAGGAACACAACAAGTGAAATCAAAAGTAGCTTTATTAAACAGACTTAGAAAAAGATACGCGCCGGGTGAAAGCGTCGACAAGAGTGCGCTATGTTGGAGCGCGGCACGTAAAACAGCAAGAAGCGCCCCTGACGGCGGTGGGCGCAACTCGAGGTTCGCATACACATAGTCGCTCGAGTATTGTCGATACAACAGTTTCCTAACAATCTCAACAAAATCGTTTGTAGTAATTTTTTAAGCTACTACAAACGTCCGTTTCACCTCTAGTGTTAACAAAATGCAGTGTCCTATGGTTTAAATCGTTTGTAGTAATTTTTTAAGCTACTACAAATGTCCGTTTCATCTCTAGTGTTAATAAAATGCAGTGTCCTTTGGTTTAAATCGTTTGTAGTAATTTCTTGAGCAACTACAAACAACAACAAACGTTTATTTCGTCTGTAGAGTTAATATTCCAATATCCGACTCATTAAATCGTTTGTAGTAATTTATTAAGCATTGACACTAGTGATTAATCAGATGTTTGTGGTTGCTTAAAAAATTACTACAAACGATTTAAACCATAGGATATTGTATTTTATTAACACTACAGACGAAATAAACGTTTGTAGTTGTTTGTAGTTGCTTAATAAATTACTACAAACGATTTAAACCATAGGACACTTCCTTTTTTTAACACTAGAGGTGAAACAGACGTTTGTAGTAGCTTAAAAAATTACTACAAACGTTTTAAACCTTAGGATATTATATTTTATTCACAGTAGAGATAAAAGGGACGTTTGTAGTAGCTTAAAAAATTACTACAAACGATTTAGACCATAGGGCATTGCATTTAGTAACACTATAGAGGAAACGAAGGTTTGTAATTGCTTAAAAAATTACTACAAACTATTTAAACTGTGGGACATTTTATTTTATTTACATTAGACACGAAATGAACGTTTGTATTTGTTTGCAGTTGCTCAAAATATGACTACTAACGATTTAAACGCTAGGACATGATTTGTAATTCATATTAGATGATGAATAAACGTTTGTAGTTGTTTATAGTTGCCGCGGTTGTGATTGTAGTGTTATTGTAGTTGTTATTAATTTGCAATAAACTGCTTTTGAGAGCAATTGGGCACGAAATTAATATTTATGATTGTTTTGGTTACTCTTAATCGGAGGCTGTTTGGTGTGCGGAGGGTCAGGGGGGGGGGGCAACACTTTCGTATCAACTTTGTCTGTGAGTATTGTCTGTGGGGATTGTGCCAATGCAGACTATAAATATACATTTACATAAATTAAAAATTTTAAAAAATTGAAATATAAAAGAAAAAAATTAAAAATAAAAAAAAAAATTTTTAATTATAAAACGGTTTCCTGTCTACTACAAACGGAAATTCCTTCACTATAATCAACTACAAACGATTTTCTGTCGAAAAAAAATTTGAAACAAAAAATTTTTGAAAATGGGGTGCTGGGCTTTTTTGGACCCCCTGTAACTTTTTCTTTCTGCAACTGCAAACGTAATTCGTTCTACTACATTCAACTACATTCATAACTCTATCGAAATAGCGTTTTACATTTTGAATTTCGAAAAGTCGGGTGCCAGGTTCACAAAGCTTGCAGTTTCTACACTTGAAAATTGCTCACGGAGTTACAGAAACAATATGTCGTGACAAAGTAAAATATTCCACAAATGTAAGTAGAATAATTTGACAAATCTTTCTTACCAAATACAGGATTTTACTACAAATGGTGAATAACATTTTGTCTGTTACTTCTCATGGACACAGTGTTTGCAGTGGTCTAAGGGGATCAGTTAAAAGATTAGCGACATTTCCGTGCTTTCTTCGACAAATATTAAAAATTCATAGCAAGATTGTCCGACTCGAAAACTAGAATATCGAAAAGCAGCCTTAATAATAACGATACCTCTATAAATAATCCCTTCTTAGCGATACCCAGGATGAACGGCGTGGACGTGACAGGGTCCTCATCCCATTGGGGTACTTTCTGAATGCGAGCCCTCCCGCCTCTCACGATTCGGGGTGCTTTCTGAATGCGAGTCCCCTCGCCACTCACGATTCGGGGTGCTTTCTGAATGCAACCCCTTGTCTCTAACGATTCGGGGAGCTTTCTGAACATGAGATTCTACGTTTATTATATAAAGTAAAACCTATGATGTAGATTGGATGCCAAAAATGTGTGATTTTGAATCAGAAGATAAAGAAGGAAAAATTTTGCAACTAATCTGATGCGTATTTAAGGGTTTGAAACTATGAAAATCCCGAGTTTCTTTTATAGTTACCGCTCTCGAGTAACGATCACGCAAACTCTCCCGATGCGCTTCGCATTCTTCCTTACTACAATAAATAAATACAACATTTGGCATCGCATTTTCAGCCCATTCAAATAGGGATTGAGCGGTTATGATTTGGCGGTCAAGAAGCCGTTGAACACTTGCTCATGCAGCGAGTCGTTTGACAGTGTCCCCTAACCCATCGCAAAGACTTTCCCGTGCGAAATGGTGAAAAAGTTCCATTCGGCATCAATGCTAAAATACTCTTATGGTACACAAGATTATAAAATTTTACTCCTTTTTATATTGCGAGGCAGCACTATCAGAAAAGTATTTTACTCTATTCACGATATATTCTTTCGTAATTCTGTGAGTAATTTTGAAATGTGTAGATGAACTGCAGCAGAGTTGTGTTCTGGGATTTCTGAAATTATTACGAGAGAATCGTGGCATACCACACTGTTCTCTTTATGATAAACAACAAATGGGTGAATTGTAGCTTGGTCGTTACTTCAGTGGAAGGATTGAATCGCATCCTGGAGGACGAATGAGTAATTTTCACCAAAGTCACCTAATACTACGAATTCGCCAGCTTCCAGGGTTAGTTTACAATCAAAAAGATATTTACTTTGTGACTTGGATATAAAGTGATGCATTAGAAGCATAACAAAATCACAAGTAAATCTTTCAACGTATTCGTCTACTGAGGTTACAACCGTTTCTAAACTCGAACGATCAGTTGATGTCCATTGTTTGTAAGTAATTTAACCTACAAAATGATTTTAAAACGCTACATTTAACTCATCAGAAATTTTTTCGATACTTGGGCAATTTTTAGATTTTCGAAAATAACAATCTGGATTGGGAAAATTACAGCAGATACTAATGTCTCCAGAGATTCAAAAGCTGATTGAGTTTCCGAAGATGTCATAACTTTTAAACGTGCAACGGTCATCATTAATGTGAAATTTTGATGTATTTTACATACACATTCTGAATGAGTACCGCTGCTACCAGCTATAATACATTCTTTTGGTCTCAATTCAGCAAATTTTGAAAACCCAATCTTCGTATTGAAGTATCGATTTTTAAATTCGGCCTTTAATTATTTCAAATTATTGAGGAGTAGCCGCTTCTGAACTTGAATTGTGGAGCCGGCCCTTTTAACCGACACGCCATGCTTCTTACCTCTATATAGAGAAAGAGGGTATTCCTGTCAATTAATTAAAACAAAGTTTTTTGGAATAGTCAAGTTCTTGAAGACATGCGTTCGACTACAATCCCAGTAATTATGTAGGTAAATATACGTATAAAATGTTTCTGAATAGTTTCTGAATAGTTCCAGAACTCAAAACGCACTGCCTAAATTTCGAAAAACCGCTCGCAGAAAATATTCCTTTGCAACCGCGGTAGGAGTAACAGAAAAGATGTAGTGTAAACATTTTCGTATTCCGTGCAGGAAAGATCCTGAATCTTTAATTAAGTACTTAAATTATAGAACAAATCTGTTGTCGCCATTTTAGAAAAATTTGTAGGTACAGGATAAATTATTTTTCTATGCTTGTCAAGCGTAGCATTTGTTTATTAACATAGATTTCCGTATCTTCAAGCATTTGTTGCAAAGAAGATATTTGAATAATACACGTCCGCCATTTAAGTTAAAATTTTGTATAATATAAGATATTCATTAAAATAAGAACCTATACAGTTATAATTAGTTGATGTTGATTTTACACATTTACAAGAGCCCACTATTATTTTTCACTGTTTGCATATTTTGAACAAGTCAATGACATACGTTTCTAACAAATTTACAAATAATAGTTTTTACATTCTGAAATCTACAGATTAACAAGTAACTAGTTAAATTTAAGCCACATAATGTTAAGCAAATAAATATACCTAAAACTGAATATAGATATACATTGAACAAAATTTACGATAATCCACACTTCTTCCATATGCTAGCTAAATGTTTGCTAGGTTCCCTACTCGACATTGTTAATTGATACTTAATGTCGGGAATCTCTTGGATAAAATTCAGCTAGTGTGCTTGCAGGAATACGTTTCAACATCTCCTTTGGGAAGATGCGTAGCAACTGCCAGCCTATATCAAGCGATTCGAAAACAGTTCGGTTTTCATAGCTGCCTTGCGAAATGAAATTCTTTTCAAACTTTGAAAGAAATTCGAGATACAGTAAATCATCTGGTGTAAGTGCCTCCTCCCCGACAACGGCCTTCATTGCTTGGACATCTTTGCCAATAGCATAACATGCATACTGAAAAAGAAATGTCCAAATAAAGTAACTATTTACAAAGTGATTATTTATTATGGTCATATTATATAATATTGTAAACAGTTTAAATGTGAATATTAATGATTAAATTGGTCACAATTAGACATAATTATTTAAAATTGGAAGGACAGTGTCATGCCATAAAATAACAGTAGAGAATGATTTGGAATTTTGTATGTTCATTGCTCTGTGTAAAAACTGCTCTGAGACATTCCGGAATCACAAGCAACTTCTCATGTACTACGTTGAACTTTTCCGATCGGCAGTAAATTTTGTAATAGCAAGATAAAATGAAGAACGTGACACAGTTCTATTTGGAAAACGCTGAGCGTAGTGATTTACAGCATTGTCTTCTTCCAATGTCCCCATACGCCAGAATCATTTAAAATTTCTTTTCGTACGGTTAGATAATCCATTGTAAAGTAGTATTCGAATTTATCTTTGATCTAACTAAAATAAGTTTTGTCTTTTTTCTAGTTTACTGTATTTAAGGAAAGAAAAAGCAAACCTTTCGCAGTGTTTCATAGCCTCCGCCTACCTATAAAGCTAAAATTTAGGAATATTCATGAATCCTGGTTAATGTAAATGTATCACTTAAAAATTACTTCTCAAGAACGGACATACGTATTGGCAGGTTTTTCAAAACAATAATTACCGAAGATATCCGAAGCTCGGTTGCTCTTATTTACAATCAAATTAAAAAGGAAGGCTCTATGTTTGTTGGGATGTATTTTGTTATGCACGAGGTTTCATCGCACTTATTCAATGATTCTGTAGCGATTTAAAAAATTGTGTTTTCCCGTGCTCAATCATAACACAAAGAAAATGATGTCTTTGTTATTGTTAACGTATTCCAGAGTACCTAGCGTGCACTCTTAGTAACAGTAAAATGAAAACAAAAAAAAAATTGAATTTCATCGATTACAGCGCCATCTATCGTGAAATGAGAAATATGTTTTTAAATTTTAGACAAATCATACGCATTTTCATCCAAAGGTTTCGAATATGCAGTAAAACATAGGGGTACCCATTTAAGATGTCGAAATGGCCATATTTTAACGTGAGGGTGTGTACTCAGAGTGATTAAATGTTAATCTATGTTTATTACATACTTTGACAAATATATTACAAGACGAATCCACATGCATAATGCACAAACACAAGAGGCTAACACAGAAAATAGAAGAAATCAACTCAAATATTTACAAATACCATATACAAAACATATATATGAAGCAATTGAAAACTCTTTTCGCAACACTAAGATCAAGATCGTACCATCTCTAAGAAACACCCTATCCGCAATAATACAAAAAGGTAAAGACAAATTACAAAAGATGGATACACACAACACCGTGTATTGCATAAAATGTATGGATTGCGATGCATCATATGTGGGAGAAAGTAAACGAACATTAAAAACTAGAATAAACGAACATCATCGCAATATCAATAGACCTTCTCAAACAAACACAGTAATCACAGAACATAGAATCCAAACACTACATAATTTTGACTGGGATAACACAAAAATACTGGATATCGAAAATAAATTTCACAATAGACGTATATCGGAAATGATTAACATCAAATTACAAAAAGCTCCACTCAACAAAATTGAAGATACCCAAAGTTTACACACCGCATATGAACGCATCATTACACAAATGAAACGGTCAGGAACCTCCCCACCATAGGAAAACAGGAAACATATAAAAAGCGGCAACACAACAGGACGCTCCACAGTAACCTCTTGAAAATGAACGCAAGTCGTTCGAAACGTCGAGGAAAATCAACAGCAACCAACTTTGTAGGACAAAGCCGAACCCTTATTATTATTTTTATTATTACATACGTTTGTCGCCTCTTAAATGGTCTTCAAATAACGCCAATATCACTCCTGAATTTGTTCAGATTTTTATTTTCATGCCTTCACGCCCCTCCAGAAATTTGAGTTTTCCCATACATTTTTGTATGGAAATAAAAAATTGTTTCGATTTAACTTTTTAGAAGCAAACAATTATTTTCTTCCTTTTTTCATCATTATCCTTAGTTTTTTCCGCATTGATTACTCTACATATGTGTCGAGTTACAGTATCGTGAACACTGAGCTTCTTTGTATGCGTAAAATGTGGAGACGGCCAAATATTACATTAAAAACTTCATCTGGGTTTTCACAAATAACAGTCGGTTAACTTGGATTTCAAGTAATGACTCCTCGGACACGGCATTTAATGGTCCGCCAATTAGAAAATGGCCAGGCGTTAATACCCGCATGTCATCTATATCATTTGTCAGATGACAAAGAGTCCTGGAGTTTAAGCTTGCTTCAATTTCGCACAAGAGAGTGCTGAGTTCCTCAAATGTGGGTGTGAGATTCCCCAAGACGCGTTTGAGGTGGAACTTAACTCGCTTGATCCCGGCCTCCCACATCCCGCCAAAGTGGGGAGCGTACGGAAGCACGAAGTGCCATTGGATGCCATCTTCGGCTAATAAATCCTTAACAGAGTCATCCTATATTGAACCCTGAAAGGCATGTTCTAATTCGGCATCTGCGCCTATAAAATTACGACCTTGCTCGCTGTAAAGACACGCGAGGAGACCGCGACGCGCCACAAATCTTTTAAATGCAGCAATGAATGCGTTAGCGGTACAGTCCGAAACTAGTTCAACGTGTATAGCTTTACGGTGAAACAAATAAATATGGCTTCAAAGGCTGTTTGTGCCTTGCTTCCGTGACCACTACCGAGTCGCACTTGCAGGGGGCCGGCATAGTCGAGACCGCAATGAGTGAAAGGCCGTTCTGGTTGTGTAACAACAGGTGTTGAGTGATTCACGTCCGATGACTGTTCTCGATGCAGCAAGGTATGATATGATAGCATGTATGAGTGCTCGTACAATTCGACGAATTATGTGGCCCGAGACAATTAAAACATAGTTTGTGACGTTTCATAAAGACAATACGTTTTGACACATGTACATTCTTAAATCGTTTACACACATACAACAAATGATCGGCATAGCAATTGGGATATTGTTTATTTGTAAAGGCCATAGCGTGAGATTGTATTATATCGACTTATTTACACATTTTGTCAAATGGTTATTTACTGAGCTCGTTCCGGAAACCGAAGTCTGGATTGGACTGACAGCTTGTAAGCCAAAAGCACGACTGTTTATAAAGACTTTTAATTCTTCGAATTTTGGATATTCCTTTTTTGAACCCAAACTAAGTACCCATCTCTTAAATGTTTCGGGATCGAGCTTCCAACTGACTAAATGCACTAACATTGAATTCCATTGTTCGACGGGTTCGCCTAATGATTTTAATGCGCCTAATACCGAAGTTACCTTATAATAAAGTTCCCGTAATTCGATCGAGGATTCCTTGCGCAAAATCGGAATTGAAAATAATATTTGTAAATGAATTGCAATTATTCAACGTTTATTTGAAAAATGCTTTGTTAGTGATTCCCAAGCTACGGCAAAATTCTCAGAAGTAGAATCAAGATGTTCAATCACTGACAAAGCATCACCACTGAGGCATGATTTGAGGTAATGAAATTTACGTATATTATCAATAGAAGTATTATTAATTAAACGAGTCCCATTTACTATACTCACCTGAAAATCTTGGAAGATCGATGCGTAATAATCCTGATGTCGGATGAGCAGTAGCCGGAGCAAAGAATGTTTCATCGTGAGTAAAGGGCGTGGATGATATTGATTCGAATTCCGCCGTTGCTTCCTCGATCTCTCCAATTGTTTGCAAAGAGTAAATTCCATCGCATCGTACCTCTTTTCTTTAGAGTATGGATGTCGTAATTCCAGTTCATTGGCAATATGAAGCAAGCGTGCGTGTAACTCTCGACATTGACGCCAAGTTGATTCCAAATACGTGGCACGAACCTTGAATTTGGGAATTGTCCTGTCATCAGCTGGAGGCAAGGTTGCACGCGCACGTTCAATGCTCTCAATTTTTTTTCAAAAATGTTGACCAACTCGTCGAAAGAGGCCATGTTATGAAGATCCGATGAAAATTAAGAGAAAGAAGATAACGACGAGTAATGTCCAATTGTGGGTATAAGTTGAAGCCCAATAGTGTTTCGAGGACGATGAAAACAGGAGTAGCAGTCCAAGCGTGGCGGCAGATGTGCGGTAGCGACAATTTAAAACGTCTATTAACAACACAGCCGACGCGGGGCGGCGCGGCGACACGAGTGCGGCGGCGTGAAGAAACGATATGTAGAAGTAGTCCGAACTGGCACGACAGCGGCGCACGTAGAGAGAGAGAGTGGTTTCAAGACCGCGCCCGACCGAGTGCGAAATGTTAAAGTCATAAAGTGAAGGAAACAAATACACTGCAGGCACTTTAAACCTAACAAAATTAACTTTATTATTTTCAGAGTGAGAGCTAAACAAACTTAAGCGATTTGCAGCACAAAGAATTGTTCTTTCGCGTACAATTTTTGATTTTTTAGAGATCGGCTTACAATGCACGTAGCCTCGACGGGATCTCCAATGGAACAGACAGCATGAGCGTAATGTGCGATAAGCAGAGATGAGATGGCGCTGTAATCGCGTGCGCGGCGACATCTTATGGATTTATTTCCGATCGATTGCATATCGGAGCGTGATGTCGATAACCGAACAAGTGTCATAATATTAGTGATAAAATATAAATATCGGATTATTAACATCAAATTACGATGTCGAAGAAATACCCCTGCAAAAATATTTATTTAATTGGTAACACTGATCCTCATTTTTTGGGAGATAATTTGACATCAAATAAACAAGTTCTAAAAATTATGTTCTACTATCTTCGTTGAGAGATTGAGTTTGCGTGAAAGTGAAAAATTTGTTTTTGGTAAACTTAAAGATTATGGGACAAATCTTAATTTCCGGCACAAAAAGACGATCTTGGGCTGAAAAAATATTTACTCTTCATGAAGACTGGAGTAAGTTGTAGAAAAATAAGAAACAAAAGAAAAGAGTAATAATTTCTATGTAAGCTTGACGAATTATTTCATATTTTTCATGGAAATACAAGAAAAATTGTCGATGGTAAAAAAACAGCTTTCAAAGATACATGACGAGAAGATCAAGTTGGAAACACGAGTAATGTCACAGGCCTTAATGACGGATTGGATAAAAATGAGCATGATAAACAACATGACGAAGTAGAACAGGAAAATGAAGTACCCGATGGCAAGATTTATTAATATTGAAATTCTCAAATTTATTTTTCGTCAATTTTGTTAAGTATATTTTTGTTATCAATACATAAAATCTACATTTGGTTAAAACACTTTTTAGATTGTAAATATTTATTATATTAGTTTGTTACAGATAAAGTTATTGGATAGATGTGGTGTGAAAATACGTCTCCCTCCCAGGAATTGAGTCAAATAAGCGTTGGTAGTGTTGGTGCGTACTGTAATGTTTCTTTCGAGTTAGACAGGAATGATGAGTCTCTTAAAGTGTGTGGCCAAATTAATATAGTTAATGCGAAAGTTGTCCCCGTTCTTTATAAATGCAGAATAAGTAAGAGAGATGCGGTCCATTCAGTTGCTGCTACACTGGAGGATTTCGGGACGGAAAACTATTACATGATTTAATACTACGCGAAATGGTCGATAAGCTACCCGTTTATGTAACGAATGGCGATGTCGAAAAACTTCTTGGCGTTCGACCGATGGAAAACAGCACAGGAATAACGCAAGCCATGGTTCATGACATATTGCAGGACTGGGGACTATTTGAACCCTTCAAAGTACTTTGCTGCGATACAATGGCATCCAATTTAGGATGTATGATCGGAGCCGCAACTATTTTAGAGAAGCTTTGAAATAATAATATCTTGTTTCTGCCTTGCCTCATCATATTTTTGAACTTACTCTAATGTGGATCTTTGAAACAAAATTTACCGAAATAACAAGGCCAAATGTACCAATATTAACAAAATTTCGCAATGATTGGAAAAATATCGACCTAAAGCGATATAAAGCGATATAAAATGTTTATGTTAAGAAAATGATAACGTCTAATGGCATCAGCGAAATTATTTCGTCTTTTTTCAAACACAATTAAAAAATCTGCAACCTAGAGGTCACGGACAAGGATTTAAATCCTTTTGCGAGTTTGCATGTTCTGAGGCATTATGTACGAAGAAATGTAAATTATATGTAATATACCTGAAAAATAAATACAAATACAAAATATAAAACAATAGAGATGACTACAAAGATCTGTTAGAGCTTACACTCGTCTTTATAGGATGTACTCCGTTTACGAACGTGTCATTTCGTTATACAGGCGCATTTCACCACTCGCGCTGGAAGCAAAAGCGATAATTGCCTAAAAATATTTATTTTTCGAAAATATATTGACGAATAAAGAAATGTTGACCATTCGTAATATATCGATTTTTATCATATTTTTCTACGTTGAAAGTGGTTTATTGCTCGTCTGTCTTCGAAAGCACCAAATCACGGCTTGCAATTATTAAGAGGCATAAATAATTAAAACTCAATTGACAAAAATATTTCAAACGCCGTTCTTCAGAAATTTAACGGACATCTGCGGTACTTGAATCCGGAATCGCTGGAACGGCTTTTGTGATGAACCATTGCCATTAGTAGTAAAACGTTCGATGAATCTTTCTTTCTTTTCTGACTCTTTCTTAAGTGAGATGTTCTTTGATAGCTTTTGTATTGTATGTCAGATTTACTTGGTGTTAAATAAATTAGACTGTTGACGTTTCGGTCATTTGTTTTGACCCTCTTCCGAATATATTTCTATATATAAAAATTACAAAATAATATAGTAAAAAGATTACAATAATAAAGAAAAGAAATTTCTCGAAAAACTTTTCAATCTTTGTTTAGAAGGTTTTAATGGGATTTGAATTTGGATTTGATTTTGTTTCTGCTTACCTGTAGGAAATTGTTGTGTTTCTATTGTTTTCCTATTGTTGTGAGCCGGTTTTGAATTTTAGCACTGTAAAAAAATTGAATTGTTGAGTTTTCACTCAGTAAGCAGAAAAAAATTTTTTGAAAAAAATTGAATGGAGGAGTAGTTAAAATTATCACTGTATTGAGACACTAAGAACTTTGTGTGAATATTCACGTACTTATTCCTGTGCTGTATGAAAAAAGACTGAAAAGTTTTTCAGATTACATAATATTCTGTGTACATTTAGTTGTCGTTCTATTTCTATTGCTAAAATTTTGACGTTTGAAAAATCAAAATTATGTCCTGCATTAATTCTATGTGTTGTAAGTCCTGTATATTTGTCTTCGTTTAAGTAGATGTTATGTTTATGTTCGGTTATTCTGTTTGTTAGAAGTCTGCCCGTTTCACCTATATAGACTCCATCGCAGTTGTTACATTTAATTTCGTATACTACGTCTTTTTGATGTAATTTATCTGTTTTATCTTTGAACGGTTTAATACCACCAATATTAGTGTTCTTTGGTTTGAATACTACTCTGATATCTTTATTTCTGAAATTACTTCTTATATTCTCTGAGATATTTTTGAAATATGGAATGCTAATGGTTTTGATATATTTTTTGTCGTTTGATTTTGTATCTAGGGTGTTGTATATTTTGTAGACTCTTTTTCTGAAACATTCGTTGATTATGTATGTGGGGTATCCGTTTTCTGTTAATATTTGTTTAACTAGTTTTAGATTTTTTTCTCTAAATTTAATATGTGCTAATCTTAATGCTCTGTCTATTAATCCGAAAGCTACTCCTATTTTGTAATGTAATGGATGGTTTGAATGGAAGTTTAAATATCTTCCAGAAAATGTATTTTTGTGGTACCAATCTGTAATTAATGTATTTCTATCGTTTATAATAAGTACATCTAAAAAACTAATTCTTTTGTTCTTTTCTTTTTCTATGGTGAAAGTAATTTTATTTTGAAAACCTTTGATTTTATGTAAGCTATTGAAAATGGGTAAAATTTCATCTAAAAATTCCTCTGGAACAATCGTTAAAATGTCATCAACGTATCTGTGGTAGAATGGAAGTTTGCATGGTAATTTTTGTATAAGAATGTTTTCAATAAAATCCATTATTAAATCAGATGCTACTGGTGATAATGGTGATCCCATTGGTAAACCGTATTTTTGTTTATAGTTTTTCCCTTGAAATTGAAAATATAGAGATTTAAAAATGATGTCTAGTCCTTCAAAAAATTCAGTTTGTGGTATATTTGTGTGTTCTTTAATTTCGTTCCATTTGTTTTTTAGAATTAATTTTACAATGTCTGTTGAGACGTTGGTAAATAATGAGACTACATATAATGAAATTAAAGTGTGATTTTCCGGTATTTTGAAGTTATTTATTTTATTATGTAAATCCCAGCTATCTTTGACTCTTTTTGATATCGTTTTTGTAAGAGTAGAAATACAGAATAACCGAACATAAACATAACATCTACTTAAACGAAGACAAATATACAGGACTTACAACACATAGAATTAATACAGGACATAATTTTGATTTTTCAAACGTCAAAATTTTAGCAATAGAAAGAAACAAATACAAAAGAAAACATGTAGAAAACTTTTTTATCAAAAATAATACTAAATCAGTAAACATCCGCTTTGAAAAATCAAACTTACCGGACACATATATACCTTTACTTCAAGTTCAAAAATCAAAACAATAGAAATAGAACGACAACTAAATGTACACAGAATATTATGTAATCTGAAAAACTTTTCAGTCTTTTTTCATACAGCACAGGAATAAGTACGTGAATATTCACACAAAGTTCTTAGTGTCTCAATACAGTGATAATTTTAACTACTCCTCCATTCAATTTTTTTCAAAAAATTTTTTTCTGCTTACTGAGTGAAAACTCAACAATTCAATTTTTTTACAGTGCTAAAATTCAAAACCGGCTCACAACAATAGGAAAACAATAGAAACACAACAATTTCCTACAGGTAAGCAGAAACAAAATCAAATCCAAATTCAAATCCCATTAAAACCTTCTAAACAAAGATTGAAAAGTTTTTCGAGAAATTTCTTTTCTTTATTATTGTAATCTTTTTATTATTGTAACTTTTTACTATATTATTTTGTAATTTTTATATATAGAAATATATTCTGAAGAGGGTCAAAATAAATGGCCGAAACGTCAACAGTCTAATTTATTTAACACCAAGTAAATCTGACATACAATACAAAAACTATCAAAGAAAACGTTCGATGATTCTGAAATTAAGATCGGATTATGAAAGTGATGACATATGACCAAAACGTTTTGAAATCAATCTCAAAGACATTGCTGATCATTTTATAGCGCCACAAACGTTAAACTTTTTTCGAAGATTTGAAATTGATGAGGAATACATTGAAAGTGATCCAACAGTTTGGAATCAAAATAAAACTTATCTAGGATGAGGATAAAGGAAAGGAAATAATAATACTCATAGTAAAAAATAATCAGTAAATCTAAATGCAATAAAAGCAGACATTAAACTGAAAATAAATAGATATAACTATGTAAAAATAATTTAAAATCCCAAATTATTAATTTTTTAAAGAACATTTGTGATCAACAGAAAACAAGGTTCAAAAGACCTTTCATTTTCATAAACCAAACAGGCAATGCAAAAAACAAAGAGGCAATTTTTGATGTAATATTCGGTCCGTAATGCCATCTCCACTTTTTACGTATACAAAGGTCAGTGTTGATGATACTGTAACTCGGTATCAAAATTTGTTTTCTACGCACATAATTAGAGTAATCGATGCGGAAAATGGTAAGAATTATGATGAAAAAAAGAAAAAAAACATTGTTGTTTCTAAAAAGTTAATACGAAACAACAAAAAATTTGTTGTTCCCATATAAAAATGTATGGGAACCCCAAATTTCTAGAGGAACGTGAAGGCATGAAAATAGTAAAATCTTAAAAAATCAGGAGTCACATTGGGGTCATATTGCTGGGAAGCGACAGATTGCTTTTGCAAATCTTCGCCGTTTATTACCATTTAGGCGTGAGCTATCGCGACAGGTAAAATTACAACTTTGTGAATCTCTCGTTTTATCCCACCTAATGTACTGTCTCTTGGTGTACGGTCCATGTCTGGGTGGGGTACGGCGGCGTTTAATACAATCAGTGCAGAATGCGTGTATTCGGTTTGCGTTTGGCATACGGAAATTTGAATATATCTTAGAAGCATTCGATAGATCGAGATTGCTTCGACTGAAACAACGCATGTATTTCCGTCTACTAGTGTTTGCATGTCGATTATTAAGTTAAAAAACACCGGAATATTTGTACTCCCGAATTTCGATGCTTGGCAATAGAAGAGCTAATGCGAGAGAGGTTGTTTCTTACACAAATTTTTTTTCAGGATTGCCGGGATTGTAATGCCTTAAATCGACTTAAATAAATTATTGCTGCGAAAATTTGTATATTATGAACCTAAAAGCAAAAAGAAAGAAAACCCCCGAATACCCACTTTGAGCTTGTGTGAGTAACTTCTTACAAATTCGGTCTTCCATATTGAATTCGCCATCTTGAATTCTGAATATCTGTCGACGGTTTCGAGACCAGTAACTTAAAAAACCCCGAGTAATCAATTTCATCTGTTTTCCGCGTGCAGAAATATGTTTTGGTCGAAGATATAATTTTAGGTCTCGTTTTACCTGACTGCGCTGGAACAATCCTTTAAAAGTCGTAACGTGTCGTTTTTTCTACATTTTATATGTTTAGGAGTGGCCTCAGGTTGATTTTAAATGTGTGCCACCGAAAAAAAAAATATTTACCCAAATATGTTATGTTCGTCAATTAAATTGTGTGTTTTATTTTATTTATTTTATAATGATAGTGTGGAGAGATGTTGACTAAATACCATCTTTGATTTATGTGAGCGACTGATTTCTTATTGTTTTTTATATATTTTCAATGAATAACTCTGTATTATTATTATTTAATTATGTTTTCTTGAATGTTATAAGGTTGTGTAAATTAATTGAAAGTATGTTATGTTCGGGTCAGGCTGCAAAGCAGCTTTAGCTGTGTCTTGCCCTTTGTACTCTTTTAGTGTAACAATAAAGACATTATTTTTTTTTTACGGAGGGGGGGGGGGGATGCGTTAGGCACCATAGGGGGTTGAAGATGTTATTTAACCCCCCGTGTGTCGGACTCCCTCACCTTGGATGTTGACGGCAAGATTTACCGACTAAAACCCTAACCTCCCTTGGCCCTCCATAATCCACGTGTGCAGTCTGCAGCAGAAAAGTGGCTCCGATATCCATCTCCTCCGCTGCAGACTGCACTGGGCCATTTCTTTTGCAACTGTAACCACTCCCTCTACCATTGGGTAAATGGTTACGGGATCTCGTGCGACCTCAGTAGACGGAGAGATCCCAGCAACGCTGCTTTCTGCATTCGGCCTGTCATGTAATTTGCATGTTCTCGGCAGGCCCGAATGCTTTTGATGTTTTCGAGGAAAGTTGCTCTCATTCCTCCCAGCACTCAAATTATCAGCACGACGAGCTTGATTTTGAATCCTCGATACAGCTTGCGCATTTCGAACATGTGTTCCTGATATTTTTCGAACAGGAGTTCCTGAGTTCCTGATTTCATCTGTTTTTCGTCCTCTTTGCTGACTATATTTGTCTCTGCTGGTGCAGAGAACTCGATGTCGAAGATGGATTTGTCATCGAAGTCAACAAGGACGATGTCAGGCTTATTGTCTGATATTTGCCTGCTCGTCGGGAATGAGTAATTCCAGTATATTCCGCACGACTCATTCCCAACTACGGATTCAATATCAGTGGGGACGTACGGCAGAACTGGGGTTGCATCAATACCATAAGTGCTGCGAAGATGGTAATACAGCACTCGAAGAGCCGCATTGTGACGTTCGATGTATGCTGAAACTGCATATATTGGGCACGCTGCCAAAAGATGCATTAGTGTCTCAGCATGATATCTACACAATCTAAAAAGCGTACTCTGTACCGCCGGGTGTAAGACGGTCTGGCGATACGCTAAGGTATGATGACCCCATCCTGGCATGCGAAGATAAAACCCTCGGTCTCGGATTTCAAGCCGGCTGATCTTAAGAATGAGAAGGTCATCTCTGCCGACAAGCCAAGTTGTTGGAAATTTCGAAAGAATTGTCCATGCAATGGCTTGTCGATATGCCTTCCCTCCAACATACGGAGTTGTTCATTCCGTATATTAGCCCTGAGACGCACTGGGCACAGATTGATGACTGATTTAGCTACCTGTGCACCACTACGTCCCACGTTGAAAACCAGACCGAGGTTTCGAGCCGCTCGTTCCGCCGCCCTGTACAAAAACGCCCCCTACCCCTGTGGACATCAGCGGGTCGTCGTCCCGGGGCACCCGTTTCCGCCCCTCCACCTCGGAACTGGGCTGCATCCGAAGCAGCCCGATGGTCAGGAGCCGTGAGCATTATATTATTTTTAACCACATTTAAAGGGAGTAGGGTGGTTGGCCTTACTCCCAGTTGTTAAATCGTCCGTGGGCATTCGCGGGTCGTTGTCCTGGGACACCCGTTTCTATTTTGTTATTGTTGTTGTTATTGTTATTATTATTATTTTAATAATAACTTAAACAACAACATTGGTTTCTTATGTCGCTCAATCTGTCCGAAAAATGAGAAATTTTTTTCTCAAATCCCTACCAGATTAGCGTGAAATGTCACTCAACTACGCCTCAAACCATGAGGTAGGTGATTACAGTGTCGGTACTAAGTTCATTTCAAAGCGCAGAAAATTGTCTACACGGGGACTCGAACCCAGAACCTTCGGAGACGTTCAAGTTACGAAACAAGGCGGATGCCTTAGCCATCGTAACCACCTCATCCCCTTATTATTATTATTATTATTATTATTTGAAGATGATTTAGGGCTGGCACAACAAAATTTGAAGATCCGCCCTAATGGGGAGTACGCTGTCAAATCGGCCACTCCCCCTGCCCACTTTAATTTTCGAGAAAAACTGCTATATACGCTGAAAATTTTCAATGAAGTGTCTTTTTTTTTTAAAGTTTGGTGTTTTTCATGCAACAAATTGGCGGATCTGTGAAGAAGCCGAAAGTGAGGAAAGTTATGAAATAAAATCTGTTTATTGCGAAAAAAAGATACAAACGCACGTATATAATATACACGTGCATAAACATTAGCAATATTGATTTTCAGAAAATTGAAAATGGCGGATCTAATATGGCTGACGCGAAATTGAATAATTTGTCTGATTTGGATAATAGAAGGGATGTAGGGGTTTTGAAGGATGCTATTTGCGAATCTGAAATCGAAATTCAAAACTTTAGATTGCTGGATTCAATATGGCCGACAAAAATATTTCATGGAATTTGAATGAGTCTATTTGCTAATCGCAAGAGTTTTCTGCCCTCGGAATTAATCAGAATCATGGATATGACCCTTGCAACAATCTGCTCCCTTTGGGGTGCTTAATTATTGTGAGTCCCCTTGTCTTTCATATGATTATGTACATCCATAAAAGCATTTGCATGTATTCATACCATGATTAAGAATCTCGCGGTTCGTTAACTCCAAATCCTCCATGGTGTACATGCATGGATGCATACAGGATTAATGTAGTTTCTTATGTTCTTGTTATAGCCTCACTGCGCCATAGTTTACGATTGTTTTTATTAAAGTACCGCTTTATTAGTACTTGATTTTCGCCGACAATTTCAAATCTGTGATTTTTTTAAAATTTCCGGTACAGGGTGAGCAATATCAAATCTATTCTTAAGTTGGCTTTGTACTACTTCATGATTCTTTTTAATGTAAACGATTCCTATGTTTTGAAATTACTTGTATCCCAGTTGGTAAGAGCTTGAGGGGTCAATATTGCATATTATGATTTTACCCATAAGGCTGGCTTTATACGCCTCTCATTTAAATGAGGAACCAATACCATCATAACCACTTTAACCATGAGCAGTCGTACTTCAGTGCCACTCTGCATAAACATTGAAATCTTGATTATGATGGAGTGGGTTGGCAATCTGAAACTTATTTTTATAATGCTGTTTCGCCCCATCAGACATGTATGTAGTTTTATTAAGGTGTAAACCTTTTGTTATTTCTGGAATTAATAGAGTATGTATAGTATAATCAGCGGCGGTATTATGTTTTAAACTGACAAAAATACTTGACTCTTGAGGATTAATTGGGATCTTTCGTTGTAATTTTGGCAAACACGTGCATAGTTTTCTCAGAAATCGAATGTCACATTTACATCATCTTCCCAAAGATTCTGCTTTTTTTAATAAATAAAAGCCAATTGTTACTTGATAATAAATGAATGAGATTTAGGAGTTTTCAGTTTGTAGCATAGACTATTTATGAATTCAGTAACGCCTAGTTTTTGCATTAAGAGGGTTAATCGATCAGTTTAAGTCTATGTGAAAATTGTGCCTAAGAAATGCTTACATCAATCAATAGCGTACATAGTTTTGTGGAAAGTTTATTTGCTACTCACACAGTCATTGTGTGTCACACATTTTCAGAAATATAATTGAAATGTGGCTTGCTTATCTGAATTATATGTTTTCATGAACAGTGCAAACAAAAACAGGGTGTGTTTCAGATGCTCCAGCAAGTATACACTTTAAGGTCTGAGTTTAATAAATCTGCTAATACCAACTTTAAATCAAGTAGTTCCTTTAAATCAAATAGTTCCTTTAAATCAAAATGTACAACAAGCTTTTGCTAATTTCACACTTATGTTATATAATCCTTTTTTCCATGAATCCTCGGCTGTTTGTATCACTGTTCTAAAAATCAATAATTTAGTAAAAAGTACATTACGGTAATGTTTTTCCAGCCTTTCTTAGTAGTTTCAGCTAATATGCCGAGGCTCGACCTCAGAATATTTACGTTTAATGTTAGAGTGTTGTTGTACCAAACTCATTTGCTATTTTTCTTGCAGCTGTCAAATTTACTCTTCATCTAAAATCATCAAAGATTTCTTGGAGTTCTTGGAGATAATCAGCTTCCGTCAGTATCCATATTTATTAACAAATCATTATAATC
Source organism: Trichopria drosophilae (assembly GCA_030407085.1). NCBI lineage: Eukaryota > Metazoa > Arthropoda > Insecta > Hymenoptera > Diapriidae > Trichopria > Trichopria drosophilae. The sequence continues at coordinate 54,436,852 of CM059587.1, forward strand.
ATCTACAAACATTTCCGCATTTTACATTTTAATAAGCAGTTTTTTACATTGAGAACATACCCTCTGAGGGACTCGGTAGTCTTCTAGCACCTAGTAGTTCAGAACATGTTTGCGATATTTCTAAGATATTTGGTAGCACTTGCAAGTATTTACCGACGACCTTTTTCTCCGGGTTTTCGAAAAGGACGTGATCAAATGACGTGAATTTTATGACATATAGGTGCGTAATGATGGCAATCATATGTACAATACGAAATTTCACTTCTGTAACGAAAACGAAAATCATATGAGAGTCATGCGCGCCCTATGGACCGTACAACACAGTAGGCGTTTGCGGAGTATCTAACGTTGTTTATGCGGCACTTACTATATCTGCTTTTTACATTTATTTGTGTTAGATCTGCTAGACTATAATTCAATTTTCACCCATTACAATGGAATGGATTCAATTCACAACAATAAACAATTTTTTTGGCCAAGCTCTAAAACCAGAATCAAAATTAAATGAGCGTCAGAGTCTTGGACCTAGAATCGAATGCACTTTCCAAATTTAGAGAAGCTGATAATGGTTTGGAAGTTGAAGGAATAGGTTGGATGAAAAGTTTAAGTACAATTATTTTTGAGAATTCGCACTAGCACTCGTGTACGCGTATCCGAGAAGCTAATTACCACTAATTTGGTAATCGATTATCAGATTCAATCTTGGATGCTGATAATTGCATCGATTGCATGTGGATATGCTCCGTTGTCGAAATGTATGAGATTTCCGTACAATAAAGCTATTTTTAATATTTATGTTTAAATTCATTTAAAAATATAAATTGATGGTAAATAAATTGCAGAAAAATATGAGAAAGCTGAAAATGTGCAGAAAATTTGAAAAAAAAAACACGGGGAACGTAGAGGAAAATTTGTTTAAAGAGGAAACGGAGTACGATACCGGGAACTTTCGATTGCCGGTCGAATACTCTTCAGAAGTTCTCTGCATTACCATCTTCACAAACTGTAATAGTCATATATACATATATATTAATTTTAATTAATTTAATGTTCTCAGTTCATTTGCAGAAAAATAATTTATCTTTCTTGAATAATTTGAGTTTATTATTGACACATTAGGGTGAATTAAGTTTAGAGTTTGAATCGTAATGTCGGTAGGCCGCGGCTGTGTGAAGCACGGCGCGATGCCGTCCGTCACATCCCACGGTCTAATTCAAACGGCGATATTTCGGGATCTATAAAATACGCCAAGGATTTTTTAAAATTAAAGGTGGAATCATAAGGAATAAGATTGTATATATTGGAACAAAATTAGAAGGGAGGAAGTTGTTAAAAAATTGAGTTAACAAACTTTTTTTTAGCGTAATATTAAAATTTTGGTATCTACTTATTTTAGTTAAAAAGTATATACTTTTAGCTTTAATTTCATATTTGGATCGTCAAAATCCAATTATTGCTTCCAAAGTTATGGCGATTTAAAAAATAAGTCCCCCCACAACGGCAGTAATTTTCAAAATTTTCAAAAATTCTCTGTGATATAGAAGTATAATTACACGAAGTTTTGAAAAAAACCGAAGACCACTTGCAAATCGTGATATTTCTGACATGAACTGACCCCAAAATAATATTGATAAATATTTAACGTAATATTTGGATAGAAATTGATTTACAATATCTTTAATCAAAATTATTCGATTTTCGTTTGCTTGATTACTGACTGAATGGATGCAGGAATTTGTGAATTGATGCTTCTTGCCGAAAAGAGAGGATGCAATATATTGCGGACCTGTGATGCAGGCACAAAGTAATTAAAATTGTTCTTTAATTTCGAAATGGTATTATTTAATCAATAACAAAAATTGTTAGATCGATTTACTACTTAGTAACATTGAAATAAACAACCATGATTTATTAAAGATCTGTTTTTGCTGTATTAAAAAATATAAATCTGAAATTCCAAAAGTTATTGTCTGAACGAAAACCGGAATTTGTACATTGATTTTTACTTTTGTAAACAAAAGAAGATGTGATACATTTTGGATTTGTGAAATTTTTACGTTGGTAAATTAGAAAAACAACCTGATTGTGATGCTTTTTATTAACTCCTGCAATCATTAATGCAAAAATTTTAAAAATAAAACGTTAAATAAATACTCATTAAGAATATTAGGAAGTGTTGCATTATGTACATCGCGTTCAGTGCCGTTTTGATTTCGCGGGTCCTCGTTTATTAATAACCGCTTATCGATGTATCGCATAATTAATCTTACTCCGTTGGCGCCTATTAATATTTTGTTCCCGCCAATGTACTAATTAGCGCCATCTATTTTTATGATATGGTAAAATCTAACCAAGAACCAGAAAGTAGTTCAAGGACTTCAGCTGGGATGGCATCTGGTCCCATAGTCTTACCGTATTTCAACCTATTTATGCTCTCTCGCAGTTCGCGGGCCATAGTTGGATAATGGTGAGTCTACAATATCGTCTCACGCGCGTTGCAAGCGTGCATTGCCCTAGGCATGTCACTACTTTCAGGCTAGCGAAGCATCTGTCAATCGCATATGCAACGCGCTTTCGACGACATTGTAGACTCGCCATACAGGAATGCGATGTAGTGTTCCCACAACTCCAGCGAAACAGCTATTAGAGACGCAGGAGTAATTCTGATTTTCCGGACTGTCGACCAACATCCCAGAGCATCCCTCACAATCGCAAAAACCTCAGTCACTCCAGTCACTAAAGCCTTTTTGACGCAAGAGTCGCTTGTCTGAACAGTTTTGTTCTAAGGTATTTAGTTTCTTAGGTTGGGACGCAGTAACTTTTACGCATAAGGTACAAAGCCCTATTTAGTTTTTTGCGCACTTCCCTACAGTTCGCGTCGTACCATCTAGGTATAACTCGCTGCGACCATGGACCCTCTGTTTCCATTAGAGATAGAATTCCTGTGCAAAAGTCTGTATAACGGGGAGTCCACGTAGTACGGTCTATATAAAGATCGTAAGGATTCATCTCACGAATCCTACTAACCAACCCAGAGACACGCTCTTTCGGGTAAATTAGTTTATATTTATCGCGGCGTTTTAAATTACCAGACGGAGGAGCCGAATGACTTGTCCAGGAAAGAAAGAGATCGACCGTAGCTGGGAAGTGGTCTGAGCTCCCAACTTTGGAGCCAATATAAAAACCTTTGATAAAATGCAGATAACCGCGGAGATCCAGACCAAGTCGACTATGCCTCTGCGACCTCTCTCGTCAAAATAGGTAAAAAGCGCGGGTGAACCACTTAGATAGCGCCCGTTTAGTAAGACTAGATTATTTTCAGAGATTCACGCGTAAAGTATTTTACCGCGAGTATTACATATTTCGTCACCCAAGCGCCCATTCACATACAATTGCGTGTTATCAAATAAGTAATCAAAATTTTTCAAAAAATTTAAGGAACCCGTCGATGGATTAAAGTCCCCTTCCAAAATAATCACACAATCTAAATATCTGATCGTAAGTAAGTCTAAAACCAGCTGCAAATTTTGAAGCATTATACGAAAATTAGTCGTTAGTGAAAAATAAAAAGATTTTTGCAAAATATGAATAGGGAGTGTCTTAAGCAGTATAAAGAGCCATTGGGGGAAGACTTCAATAATTTCGGGGGCCAAAGGTTGAATAGTAATTAATCTCCCGCTGTATCTGCCTCTTGACGATTCTCGAACAGCTGGAGCCACGAAAAATTTCTTGTCCTCACACTGTGTTGGAGGAGCGTACGCGATGAGCCTCGGATGATGAGTTTCGGAAAAGTTCAAGATCTTAGGTGAAGTTTTATTTAGCACAGATAAGTTCTGTAGACTGTCAGCTTTCCAGAAGGACATACTGCATTCGGAAGCACTTAAAAGAACTGTTTTATTTCTTACGGCCCAGGAGAGTACTGTGTTAGTAAAAGTAGATGCTATGTGAGGCCTGAGACGATGGAGAATGTGGGAATGAACGACTTCAGAGCTCCCAGAGTATGGAATACGAGCTGCCTCGACGAGTTTTTTGAAATTTCCATTTGAAGTGGAGAATAAGTAAAAGGTTTTGATATTTCCAGGTCATTATACTTAATTAAGGAATAATAAACGTTGTAAACAATAACATTGTTGTGCGCACCGTTCGGAGGCACCAAAAACAGCTGTTTCCCGTACGGTGTGCAAAGCTCGATCGGTGTGCAAAATATTTTGCGTACTGGTACGCGGCGTGCAAAACATTTTGCGCATCGCTTTTCCACACCGGCGAGATTTAGTTGTTTCGGATACAAACAAACGGTTAGCAAACTAGGGTTATGCATGCTTTTGCAAAAAAAAAAATTGTTCGGCACACGGGTTCAGATGGGCGATTTGCTTCTGCTCTTGTCATGACGTCACTCGAACTCGAAACTTGGTGTCGGCTCACTCGCCTCGACTTCGGCTCGGCTTTGTTCGTCGCTACCTGGTCTCTAATCTGGTAATAATAGTAGGTGGGTCTTTTTTTATTATGAAGGCATCGTCTATTACGCTGTCTAGGTTACATGTGGTATTGGAATTTTGCTATTACATTTTTCCAGCTCCTCCTTCAGTGTATTAATTTCTTTATCAGTTTGTTTTTCAAATCGGCAATTTGCTGGGTCACGTTGCTTTTTAAGGGAGCAATGGCACTCAGGCTGTCAGTGTAGGCCAGTTTTATCGGACAAAATGTTGATTTTTCCAGTTATTGATGCAATTATAGTGGCTGGTAAATCCGCAAACTCTTCATCCGTGTCTCCGTTTTATTCGTCCTTTTCTGTTGCTTCTCTAACACACTGCTTTTTCGCCATGGATAAATCCGACGAGAGCGATTCAGGTATCAACAGATCGTTGACGCTTGGGCAAGTCGAAAAAATCGGTTACCGTTGCAGTCGAAGTATCTAAATTCGCAAGCCATTTAGATACTGTGGTCGGCCGTACGGCTAAGGTAGAGCGAGGCTACAGCGTGGTGATGGACTCCTATTTCACGCCAATCTTGTAGTGAAGCGTGGCAATTATGAGTGTGTGCCACCCTAGTATTGCGGTAAGGGCAAAGGTAGCACATTGAACGGAAGGTGGTATTGTACTACTGCGTATGCAGACTTCGTGGAACAATTATTATCCCCACGTGATGAGAATAAATAAATGATTTTCGCTCTCACCCACTTATGCAAAGTACTTTGTCCGAAAGCGGGTGTTTTCGTTTTCACAGTTGTGAGTAGGAAAGCAAACACTACGGTCGTATAAAAGAGTAAACTGATGCTTCAGACAGATGTCAGATGGAGGTTAGAATCTCCGTCAACTGTTGACAAAAAAATTCTTCATAAAGTATTCATTAATATAGTATAAAATTGTGCACGCTACACAAATGACAGAGTATAGTTTTAAACGAGGTCAATTACAGACACAGTGACACACTAAATTGACAGAATTACATAAAAATATGACAGATACACAAGACAATGAATGTATCCTTCAATTTCGAGCCCGAAGTGCACTCCAGATTTTCATTCTATGTAAAGTTTTAATCAATGGCATATTTTCATTCCTTGTAACATTTCTTTTATGGATACTTTTTTAATTATGGACATTTCCAGAAGGTACTCTTTTCTTATCATAAAAACTCTGAAAAATCATATCACCTGAACATTGAATATCTTATTAAAATAAAAAAAGTCAATTATATTTTATTTTTTGTTAAAAACGATATATTACCAGTTTGACAAATTTCCAAAGGTCAGTTTGTGGTGTAATATATAGCAACATCATCGGGAGAAAGATTATGCTTTAATTATTGTGAAGTGTATTGAAGGATGTAAAAATATCCAGTAAACACAAGTTTTAAAAAACGCCAAAATGCTGTCACAATGATAACAGAGTGTAAAAATTACGGAATTTTGACGAAATTTTTCAATTTGTGCTAAGTGGGTATGTTCCAAAAGAATGTCCGCTATTAAAAGCTTTGCGTTACGTATTTCTTTTTAACATGTAACGTTTTAGGAGCCGAACAAATTCTCAATTCTAAAGATAAAATAAAAAATTCAAAATGGCGGTCAGAGCTTGGATAACTGTTATTCTCGAGCGGCGATTTGCTTGAAATTACACATATTGCCATTTCCAAGGTCGCTGTTAACGATTTTGATGTTATGTTTTCAAAATTCAAAATGGCAGTCAGTGGTGGGCTAACTTTTGTTCTATAGTGGCGATTTACATGAAATCATACATATTACTATTTTCGAGGTCGTTAGTGACGATTTTCATGTCATTTTACAAAATTAAAAATGGCTGAATGATAATGACGGTCAGTGGTTGGCTAACTTTTGTTCGCTAGTAACAATTTGCATGAAAGTACACATATTACCATTTTCGAGGTCGCTGATGACGATTCGAATACTCAGACGAGTATTGTATCGTAATATACAATTTCACTAATACTAGCATTAACAATGACTTATAGTTTTTAAATACTATCAACATACTCTCGCAAAATCTTCAGCCCCGAACATACTATAGTTTACGAGATATAGCTTAAAATGTGGATACTGATCGGCAAGACGCCATTATTACAACAACCGCGTGCATTTTTAAAATTTTTGCTTGCGTAACATTTTCAGCTCCGAATATACTCTCGCTCTCGAGATATAGGCCGAAGTTCGGTGCTGCATTACGGAATGTTTTTATCCAAAATATTACCTAATTGTTTATTATGTAATTTGTAAGATCATATGTTAATTAATGAACCGGTTTTCATAATCATAATTATAAAATTAAAAATGGCCAACACGGTTCAATATTATAAAAAATTTTTAATTTTACAATTATGTTTATTATGTAATATTTAAAAAATCCATAAAGACTCAACTTAACTGAAGAAGTTTTGAACCATTTGAGCGATAGTTTTTTTAAGAACCCCTGACTTTCCGAATCCATTGCTGCGAATCCACTGCTAGTTTGAGCGTCATTTTGAATAATGTTTTCCAATTTGGTGCGCCGTATTGGATAGGCCATATTGAATATTGAATCCTTTGTCTTCAAATTCTTACTCAGTAACTGCGAAACTCCCCAAATATACAATTTTATAAAAGTTGTTTTGTTTCTCATATTGATTTTTAACCCATAAACGCCGAAGATCGACGATATTTTGAATTATTTTCGAGGCCCGATATTCCAATTATAGCATATGAATATTTTGTGACAAAATCAGTCACAGATCGGCACTCTTACTGAACTACGCGCCATAGGTTAGAGTCGTGCGGAGTCTCATAGCCGTCACTGTGATGGTAAGCCATCTCTTTTTATCTCCCCCCCCCCCCGCCCTCCGGAGGATGGCCAGGTCGCACCGAAGTGCGCCTCCACTCGATGTCCCCCACTAGGAGTTACCGAGGAACGGTCCTCGGCGCCTACACCGCTTCTCTCCCTCTCTCTCTCTCTCTCTCTCTCTCTCTCTCTCTCTCTCTCCCTATGCACCGAGCCCGAGACTTTTCTAGTATTTTTGGATGAGCTCTTTCAGAATCCGAGCTCAAAATTCAATTTTATTGCATAGAAATCGGCTTCGTGGCTCAGGCGGTTAACGCACTTGACTACGAAGTCGTAAGTTGTGAGTTCGATCCCCGTCTGGTGAACAATTTTTCGATTTCGTTTTCAAGCAGCAGCTCGCTGTTGGTAAGACGAGCCACGTTGTTTGTGTTTACGTTTCGAAAATATTGTTTATCTGGCGGAAATCGACTCATGACCGCTGCTGTACCTGGTGTACGTTTCTGCAGTCCTACATTTCATACACAAATGTGAAGTATGGCGCCATCTTTCTAAGTCGATCTGCAGCTCTCGCAAAATCTTACGATAAATAATAATAATAATACGGCAACAATTAAGTTAATAGGGCGATTCCGCCCGTTAATTAATAAATAAATAAATAAAAAAAAATAGAAAATTAAATATGGTGGTTTTTATATTTCGCCTCCCAGAGCGTGCACCGTTCATCCCTCTTCGCACCAAGCTGCAGGTGCGGCTTGCCGCGCGACATACATCACGAGTTGTTTTAGGTTATGTCATCGTGCGCCTTCAACCGGAGTGGACTTGCATCTGCTGCGAGTCTGGTTCGCTGGAGACCATCGAACAGATACTCCTTTTTTGTCCCACCTTCGAGTGTTTCCGGCACTCGCTGTGAAATTTTATGCCAGATTCCGCTGACTTGCCGGCTTGTTATCAATAGTTTAAAACCATTAAAAATGACAATTCAGCCCACTTCGCAAAAATAATTGACTCATTCCTCAGCATAGTTTACCATTACCGAAAATCCCGTTTTTTTATACAATTGGAATTATATGGCCAACTTATCTGTGCACACGCTTACCAAAAATCAACGATGTTATGACACCGCCTACGATTCGGGTTGAACCGATTGCTGCACGGTCAATTTCTGTCCTATTTTTGAAATTTTATATGCGCCGTAACGCTCGGCCTGCGCCATGATGCTCTCATTGGTAATTATGTATCCATACAACTATCGAAACTCACTAATCCGGGCCCTCAGAAATTGAATTTCATTATTTCCTTGCTTCATATTGGTTTGTTTTCGATTTGGACTCAAGGGCTCAAGGACATTCAATGTCTTTTTTATTGAAATTGTCTTAATGTTAGCTTCATTAAAGAGTAAATTTTATTTATTTTTTTTTTGCTCTTTAAGATCTTACTAGTATAGTGTCCGATTTCTACAAAAAAATTAACGGTTGAGAAATATCTCTAAAAAATGTATTACTTTCTGGTTTTTCATATGGATAGCAGTTAAAACTCCATAAATTTATGGAATATACTCAGATTTCACTATGGTTTTCTTAATTAGTTTTGCAAATAGAAAACAAATCCGTTTTCATTGTAAAAAAATGACTGAAATTCAATTCAATTCTATAATTATTTACAGATGGCCCATTCCAAATGGATTCACCCAGCCAAAAAGGGGATTTCTTTGATTCTTTTGTAACTCTGGGATAGTATTCTACTTCAAATTTCATGGGACACGTGGTTTTTATTTTAACCAAAAAATGCCTCTGACGGCCGCCATTTCGTCCCACATTATCCAATCGGGAGGAATTTGAGTTTAAATGTGCGGAATTTCATCATCTGTAACTTGGCTCTGCAATAATTTGAATTACTTCAAATATCGTCGATATAAATGGGAATAACTAAAGAAAATGGAATTTCTCCATAAGGCTATCTTCGATTTCCGCCAAATTTGGGTACGTTTTTGAAGACTGTATGAGCTAACTTTCTACCAAACTTCAATATGCCAACTTGCTTCTTTTCGAAGATATGGTCAAGCCCCGTACATGCCGCAAATATGATCCAGTATTCTCATATACGACGCCTCTCACCTTTAAATTTACAGAATATTTACTTAAGAGGCACTTATAGGTGATAAAAATAATAAGTTTCTGAAATTGTTTCAATTCGAAATTGTTTGGAAACGTAAAAAATTGCAGTTGATTTTGTGTTGCCATATCTCCGAAAAGAAACAAGTTGGAATATTGAAATTTAGTGGAAAGATAGCTCATACCGTCCTGAAAAACATCGAAATTTGGCGGAAATCGAAGATGGCCTTTTTGAGAAATTCCATTTTGAAAATAAAAACTTTTTTTAGTTATTTCCATTTATCTCGACGATTTTTGAAGTAATTCAAATTGTTGCAGAGCTAAGTTAAAGTTGATGAAATTCCGCACATTGTAAAAAAAAAATGCGTTCCGTCTGGATAATGTGGGACGAAATGGCGGGACAAAATGTGAATTTTAAATCTTGAAATACCACATTTTCTAAGTAAAGTTTGGCATACCGCCACAAAGCCACAGAAGCATTTTGAGGTCAAAATGAAAAACATGTGTCCTATGAAATTTGAAGTAAAACACTATCCAAGAGTTACAAAAGACATCGATTTTTTTTTTTTGCTGGGTGAATTCATTTGGAATGGCCTATACGCGGAATTCCACTTGTTGTGTATATTTTTTATACTTTTTTTAATTGTCTCTCGCAAGTGATAGATGTTATTGTTTATTCACATGAAGGATGTAAGTATGCATGACAGCAATTGCCCTGTGATCGGCGCGATGCCCAGTCGCCCCTTGAAGTATAGCATCCTGCTTGGGAATCCATACTTGAAAAGGTGACTATTGGGAAAAAACGACGTCGCGCCCGCGACTGCACAGATAGCAGGCTGGTGGCTGAGCGAAAGACAGCTGCTTCACCATCGGAGGGTAGTTCGTTCACTGTATGTGTCTGGGTTTTCTGTAGTTTTCCCAGATCCCGTGCAAATGCGATACCGAAGGGTCAAGTTGCCCTACGGGGCACAGTATTGGGGGGACTGGCTCCGGTTGGGTGATGCCTTGTGTGTTGTCTTGTAATTTGGCAATGAATCCGACCTTGTCCACCCGATAGCAGAACCGTAAATAGGCTAAAATTTCATTAAAGCGGGGCATAATTCCTTTCCTTTATCCTTTATATAAAAGAAAATTATAGTAATAAAAAAGAACTATTCTATAATGTTTTAATAAGTTCGTCAGGTTGCCAATACAGAAGCGAAATATATTTACGGAGAGAAAAAGATGCAATCATTAAAGTTAAATCGAAGCGTCATTCGCGTGAATATTGTAATCGTATCAATAATCTTTTTGTTGAAAGCGTCTCGGGAGTGCCATTTTGAATTCTCGCAGGTGGCTTTTTCTGTCGATAATAAAATTAGTTTTCGCGATAACCGGCGGAATTCTCGCAAATACGACGGCTACATGATGCCTCAGTGAAATTCGAGAAGGGTGCAGGGTATCCGCTGTGTCCGTAAGTAGGAGGTAGCTGGGCACTTGCACAGAGACGGAGTTAAAATAAGCGTCTTGCAGGCCTCAGAGAATTTTGCAACTAACACTGGTCAAGATTGTTCCCATAAATCCGCATTAAATTCGCTCTATAACTCGCCTGACTCCGCCTTCTCAAGTTCTATCTTTAACTGGACGGACCAGTTAAGAAGTGCATGCGGCAGTTCGCCATCTGCCAGCTGCTTGGCCGGCAACTTTCTGTGTTTCGAGTGTTATTTTTCCAAGATTGGTTAACAAATCTTCTGTCTTTCGAAAGTTCATAATTGGCGCCTGATCGCGTAAACGCGACTCGGCGATTCCTTCAATTACTTAATCCATGATTTCTTCACTCGCGATAGGCACTCGATTTGACAAAATAATTTTCTCGTGAAAATAGTCATTGAAAGTTTCATCAATCAGCCACACTCGTGCCTCGAACTCTTTTCACAAGGCCAATTTTCCGGGCCAGTGATCGAACATTTGTCCATCCTTTTTATCGGTTCGGTTGCACTTAAACTTAACTGTTCCGCCTTTGAGTATAACCAGTTTAAAGCACGTCCTTTCACTCGCGTACTTACCAAAATTCGAACAGCGTTGTCGTCTAATTGATACGTAGTTCTTGGTTTAAATTCGAGTTGTTGCTTCCACAGCCAAAATCTGTTTTCGCTGGCATCAGATTCGCTTAACAAATCTCTGATCGATCAGATTATATTCGAGAACGAAACTGATTAACGGGAAGCTATGCTTTTTACCAAACTTTGAATTTTCCGTGCGTTCTCTTTCTGTTCTTAGAATAGCTATTTCTCTTTCTAATAGGTCTTTATCTCTGCGTATAAGCGACACTTCCTGTTCTTCGATCGTCATTTCGCTTTCTTCCAAAACATCGCCTGACCTTTCGTCAGGGACCTTTCTTGGGGTTTTTATTGTGACTAGACTTTGGAAGTCGATTTAATTTTGTTCCGAGAATTGTTCATATTTTTGCATCGCATTCTTCCAAATGTCGAATAAGCTCAGCTTTCACACCTGTAGTGGTTAAGTTCAGGGAACTTAAAGCGTCTTTTAGTTGCATTAACGAGAAGTCTTTTCCCTGCAACAAGCCTGCCATTGTTCGCAAATAAATCCAAATACAAAGATTTTCATTACTTACAAAGAGATTCGTTCTCTCTAACAAAGTTTTGTTCACGACAATCCTTGCTTACATTGGTTTTCAGCTTCAACAAAACCTTCAGAAACACCAACATTCGCGTTGTTCAAATTGATCTTCGCACATACAGGCGAAAATTCTTGAAACTTCGCGGCGTTCCGTCCCGCTCGTTTCCCGTGATCCCGAGCTTTCGCATTTCGACACGTTTGCCAATTCACGCCAATTAAAAAATGCCGGAATCTTCTAGACGAATCTCATTTATTTTTATTCTGTTTATTATTTTTCCCCAACATACCAACTTATAGGTGTTGTATTCTTAATATATTTTTATTGAAATAATATTTCTCTAATTTTCATTTTCTAATCTTTATCATTTTTATATATAAAAAACCTTTTCCTTTGTCAAACTCTGATATTCCAAGAATCGTTCAAAACTTGCAGATGGCCCACGATAATTCGACACGGGTCAAAAAGATATAAAAAGATATATTTGAGAAAATAAGCACGTGTGCATACACTGCGGCTATAGAAAACCCCACCCACCATGCTACGTATTTTTCTATTACAAAACTCTCTAAATAATATAAAGCTTTATAATATTCATGAACAATTCTCCCTTTTCTCTTAATTTCTTTTCTCCTCACAATTATTGGTAAAAAGTCAGATATTGGAACAAGAAAGCACAACGTTATTTCTACGAATTATTATTAAATTATTCAAAAGAATCACATTTCAATACCTAAATTTTTCACGCAATAGAATTAGACGCACTCAACCTTTTTCCTGTAAAATTAGTACAAACATTGAATGAACATTCACAACAACAAATTATTAAACTAATATTAAAAAATGAATTAAAAATATCCACATAAATTAAAAATGTATCTCTAATAACTATACTTTATATTTTTCTTTCAGGTTAAACATTTAGAAAAAATCAATATAAATAATCAATACAAAAATTCTTTTTTATCAATAAGTTTTGTTACACTCGTACTACGACTTCTCATGAAAATTGTACATTTTTACGCTAGGAATGATAACACTGCACTTTTCCTACTAGGCTGAGTTATTTATAACTCACGCATCGGGTATAAAAAGGGCTTCTCCCTTACCCTTATCCCTCAGCCATCTTACTTCAATCCCTGTACCCTTCCCATTGTGTAAATGGTTTTCATAACGTAAAACGTAACTAACTTCATAAAAAAAAACACTTAGCGAAGAAAGTGGCTTCCCCAGCTTCTCGCCTCTGCCTTTTCCTTTTCCAATCTCTTATCAAAGGAAGCGGTTTGACCAGCGAAAATCTTCTTATCAAGCTTCTTATCAAGAAAAAAGCATTACTAAGAAAAAGCATTACTAGGATTTTCAGGGTCAAGAATGCAATACCAAAAATTGGAGACAGAAGCCGCCACATCCTTGTTCGTATCTCCGGTTTCGGCTGACTGCGGTAGTTACACAGCGGATCTTTTAATCTTTTTACCATAACCACCATTGATTTCATGAATTTGGTTACCAATGTCGCCATTTTGAATTTTCAATATCTGAGGCTGGATTTGTGATCAGCGACCCTAAAAACACCGAGTACCCAGTTTCAGCTTGATCACGTAAATTTTTCTAAATTTGGTCCGCCATATTAGATCCGCCATCTTGAATTTTGAAAATCTGAGTGCGGATTCGTAATCAGCGACCCCGAAAACCCCTGAGTAGCCGGTTTCAGCAGTTTTCCGGGAAGAGAAAAATATATATGTATGCTTCAAAGGGTTAAATATAAAAATCAATACCAATTGATGGTCCGTTACTTGTTCAAAGAATATGAACTCATAAGTTATTTTCCATTTGAATTAGCACCTTATCCGTTAAGCATACTTAAAGTTTCCGCGTAGTATTTACATTCTAAAACCTGTGATAAAGAAATCGAAAGAAAAATACTATGATTAATTCGCATATAAATATAAAGAATTGCAAGATTTCATGTAATTTGCACATGCATTTTCCAGTTGAGATAACCCTTCCGCTTTCTATATAATCGGAATATAGGTTTACTAGGAAAAAAAATATATATATATACAGGGTGTCCCATTTTAAATAACGGATTAGAATATCTCGGATGGTAAGCATTTTGGAGCAAATTTGTTTAAACAAAAGTTGAAGGGTACAGACAGGGCTAACTTATGGTGACCTTGACGATGACCTTCAATGTCATTTCAATGTCAAGTCAATTTTTTCAAATGGAACCCTTTATTTTTTAACCCGGAAATGGAAAGAGCGGAAGATTTTACATCATAATGTGACCTTGACCTTGACCTTCGCCGCTACCTTGAAGGTCATTTTAATATCAAGTCGATTTTTTTAATGGAAGCACTCATTGTTTGCTATGGAAATGGAAACAGAGGACAACTTCACGCCCGCATGTGACGTTGACATTGACCTTGACCTCAACCTTCAAGACCATTTGAAGGTCAAGTCGTTTTTTTTAACGGAACCCCTTATTTCTATCCCGGAAGTGGAAAGCGTGGACCTTAATAGAAATGATCGATCCGTCATCCATCCAGATGGGGAAAGATGGTGAAAACACACAGCCAGTCGGTCCTCCTTGTATTTTCGCTGTGCCTCGCTTGTCTGTGCCACTATAAAGCACACGCTCCATGGCGTGGTGCTATCGTTTTTTTCGGTTTGTATCCGTTAGTTTGGACCTCCCTGCTGGCCAGCATTCAGCATGGTTGAACCTTAGCTGATAGAGCCCGAGCAGATCGTAAGCCACAACACCCCCACCACGAGAAGGTGGACACATGGGGGCACCCAGCCAATCAAGGCAAGGTCGTAAGAATCCTAACCACTTAAGGCGAGGTAAGTGATGACCCAGCCGGTCAAGGCAATATCGAGAATGTCCCAGCCAGCCAAGGCAAGATCCAGAATGACCCAGCCAATCAAGTCAAGGTCGTAAGAATTCCAGCCACTTCAGGCAAGGTAAGTGATGACCAGCCGGTCAAGGCAAGATCAAAAAAGTTCACTCCATAAGCAAATTCATCTAATTAAATGTTCAAATAATTGACCGTTATTGTCAAGGCATAACTGAATGCGATTTTGGAAACTTCTAATGGTTGCAAGAAGAACATTTCTTGGAATGTTGCGACATGCGTTTGTTATGCGTTCCATCATATTATGTCTTGTGGTGGGTGCTTCTGCGTAGACAATATTTTTCAGATAGCCCCACAAAAAGAAATCCAAACTAGTTAAATCCGGAGACCTCGGACTCCACTCCACAAATCCACCACGTCCTATCCATTGATTCGTGAATCTGATATTTAAATAATCACGAACTATCCTGGCAAAATTAGCAGGTGTACCATCTTGTTGAAACCACATGCGGACTCTCGTGTGTAGATCAACATTTTCGAGCAATGTCGGTAAATCGTTCATTAGAAATTGAAAATAGTTGTGACCATTTACATTTGCGTCGAAGAAATAAGGTCCAATCAAGTTTCCATTGACAATACCGCACCACACGATCAAACTCCAACGTTGCTGATGATTCACTCCGCGGTGCCAATGAGGATTTTCTACAGACTAATAATGGCAATTGTGCCTGTTAAGTTGACCAGTATTATGAAAAGTGGCTTCATCACTAAATAAGACGTAACGAAAAAAGTCCGGATCTTGTTGCATCATTGTTTGTGCCCATCTACAAAACAGGCGCCTTCTTTCGAAGTCTCCGGCTTGCAATTCTTGTGTCAAAGTTATGTGATAAGGATGCAATCTATGAACTTTCAATATTCGGTGGACCGTGGATCTTGGAACACCTAATTGTCTCTCAATTTCTCGCGTACTAACATGAGGATCGTTTGCTACCATACCTAACACTACAAGCACTTGTGGATCATCTCGCTGTGGTACATTATTTCGTCGTCTTTGTCGCAGACAAACTGGTCTTTAGCGTTGACGTTCTACAAGTCTCGCAATGGTACGATCGTTCAGGTGCCTTACATTGGGAAAGCGATTACGATATAATTCTGTAGCTTGTACGTAATTACCTCGGCCTTCTCCAAGTATGAGGATAATATCTACTATTTCATTCGGTGTATAATCTGCCATTATGTAAGATAGAGATGAATTTTTAGATAAGTACTTTTTATCGTTTAACTCATCTTAATAGAAAGCTGAAAAAGCGTGTGGCAAGTACTTGAACAATTAATACAGAGTCAGGTTTAAAGATTATTTAACTAAATGAATTTTTGAGCGTTTACTTTATTACAAAAAATTATTTTTTATGTATTATAAGCAACAATATCAACGTAAAGAAATAAATTAATGTAGCTACGGAATTTATTGTGTAATGGTATAAAAATACAGTATTTGATGAAGAGTTTTACATTCCATAACACATAGGACACTGACCCAAGATGGACATTGTTTTGATTTCATGCTCCAGAAGCCACATGGTATAAGATTTGTGATGCCGTTCGAAGCACCGTTCAAAGCACCGTGTACCGTCTCGTCTCGTATGGAAAGTCTCGACTACCGATTTTCGATCTTTCACGATCTTTTCCGATCTTTTTCGATCTTTTACGCTCTTTTACCATCTTTTTTTTATCTTTCACGATCTTTTTTTTATCTTTCGCGATCGTTTTCGATCTTTTACGATCTTTTACGATCTTCCTCGTTTTTTTTCGATCTTCCTCGATCTTTTTCGATCTTTGTCGAACTTTTCAATCTTTTCCGATCTTTTACGATCTTTGTCGATCCTTTTCGATCTTCTTCGATCTTTCTCGATCTTTTTCGATCATTTTGACCATTTCCGCGGTAAAGGTGAGGGGTTCCATTAAGGAATCGACTTGATATTAAAATGACCTTGAAAGTAGCTGTGAAAGTCAAGTCTATGTCAAGGTCATATACGAACGTAAAATCTTCCGCGCTGTCTTCCCGGGTAAAAATAAAGGGTTCCGTTAAAAAAAACGACTTGACCTTCAAATGATCTTGAAGGTTGAGGCCAAGGTCAATGTCAACGTCACATGCGGGCGTGAAGTTGTTCTCTGTTTCCATTTCCATAGCAAAAAATGAGTGCTTCCATTAAAAAAATCGACTTGATATTAAAATGACCTTCAAGGTAGCGGCGAAGGTCAAGGTCAAGGTCACATTATGGCGTAAAATCTTCCGTCTTTCTATTTCCGGGTTAAAAAATAAAGGGTTCCATTTGAAAAAATTGACTTGATATTGAAATGACCTTGAAGGCCATCGTCAAGGTCAATGTCAAGGTCATCATAAGTTAGCCCTGTCTGTACCCTTCAACTTTTGTTTAAACAAATTTCCTCCAAAATGCTTACCATCCGAGATATTCTAATCCGTTATTTAAAATGAAATGGGACACCCTGTATATATATATATATACTGCTTAAATTATTTTGTCGAAATTGCTTAAATTCACTTAAAATTTATTACTCGGTGGTTATTTGGGTCGCTGATTACAAACCTCGCGTTATTTTTCAAAAATTCAAAATGGCGAATCCAATTTGGATAGTTGAGGTCCATACAATTAAGGCAAGACTAGTTTTGGTCCAACCAGCAATTGACTAAACCTAATAGTTTAGTTCAATGCCATTTGGAGCATTTGAATATCTTTTTACTTATAATTGTTTATCTTCATGGACTGAGAAACAGTGATTTTGTAATATTTGTGGGACTGATGGAGCTTCGCTGAATCTTCTTTTGAGAAATCTGTCTACGCTCTCATGCGTTTTCCGACTATAATAAAATACTTTAATACTATTGTTATTGTATTTTTTATGTAATAGGCTTTTCGCCGTTGATTCTAAATAAATAAATAAATACTCGTAAAATAGTTCTCTCTGTTTTACAAGTTTTTCATGGGATAAAATGGTTCCAGGCGGCTTAGATAAAAGACTATGGCGCACAGTTTCTCTTTTGAACGTCGCGCCAATACCATCTGAGGCTCCTATCCCATGTGCAGTCACATGCACATGCCATTCGTCTTTAACTCCAAAGTCTTCTTCATGATGGACCAAGTTTTTCATTTGAAAGTTGTTTTTGCAGTTTTGCTTGGCCCATCGCTGAAATAAATTATTTCTTCACATCAAGATTTTCTGTTAAATAAGGAATTAATATTTTTTTCATTGTGTAAACAGCCGCAGTATCATGTCAAGTGCTTTCTGATAAAAATACAAGACTCTTGTATTTAATGTCGGTATCTTCTTTATAATAAAACACGACGGGAAAGACTGCATTGCGTGTTGTTAAAATGAAACGCTTCAGAGGTATCTTGAACAACGTATTTGTAGTTCTTAGAAAAGTCCAAAATAACAAGAACTTCACCATCATCTAAATTGTATTTTTTAGAACGACTGATGCTTTGCCAAAATGGGTGAGGTTTTAGAAGTAGAAGCTTATCACATAATTCTTGTATATATTCTGCTGTCGGGACAATGCGTCTCTGTAGTGTTGATCTATCTGTACTACTCCATGCACTAAAGTGTATATGGTGAATATTATTTCCATACAATAATTGCTGTAAGGATTGCGAGAGGTCTGCAATGCTTGGACATTCCCCACAATCGCATCCAACAGGAACTTGCAATTCTGATGAAAGATACACACACATACAGAATGAGTTCCATTGCCTCCAGCGAGAATATATTCCTATGGACGGAGAAGGGTAAATTTGCTAAAACCTACAAGAAAGGTTTTGTTGGATTCTTTGTATAAAGAAAAAGGGCTCTTCAAGTCCAAAAGTAGAAGACGTTTTTGCTTCAAAGATTTCCAGTTTTCACCTTTTATAGAGACGACATCTTTCTGACCAGCCATCACTCTACTATTTTCGTCTAAAATACTACTAGTGTAAAATTTCACCACATTTTGAACATTTGATGACGGTAATGCTTTTCCAGACTTCGCTGTAGTCTCTGCTAAAATGCCATTAGCATTTCGAAGATCTTTACGATTCTTAGCAAACGGCCAACTTCGTGCAAATTGTTCTGAAATTTTGTTAGCACTCCATGTCTTTGGGAGTAAAGTACTATGTAAGAATACGTAACCTCAATGGATCATTAATTGGCAAACTTAAACATTTTTCATTCAGATCAGAAATCATTTCTTCCAATTCGATTTCTGTTTTCGCACGAACAGTCACCGAGCTGACTGAATTATTGTCCATATCTGTGCTGACGACAACTTTATTTAATAGATGTACTGACGCTTCCGAATCTTTTTTATGAATTTTAGACTCATGTTTTTTCGTCTGCATTCAGAACAAACCTTAACTGAATCAGGAAGCTGAGGAAATTTCCGTTTCAAACTAGCTGAAATTTTTCGCAAATTTTTACCCTTGTGGTTAGAAACACAAAAGGATTGCAACATCGGTCTCCATGAAAGTCCATACCTAAAATCCTAGTTATCAATATTAAAAAAAAAGAGAGATTTGAATAGAAAAGGTGGGAAAGGATAGCAAAAATTTCGGAGCGACGCGCTGATTTGCTATAGTTCTTAGAGTACAGTAGTGTAACAAGGCTGGCCTATACTATACTACTCTTTCAAGTAGGCCAGAGTTAAGACATTATTTAAAAAACGTAAATTATATTGTTTTATGATATCAATTTGTTAGTGATATTGTTAATTACTTCCGCTGATTTGCATGTATTGTGATTTTTATATGTACAACGAACAAAACCTCGAAAAACAAATTCTCAACTTCCGCTTAAAGAAAACAATTCAGGAAGAAACGTTACATATAAATTTCTTGTTCAAATTAATGAAAAACAGATAATTTCAAGTGAATAGAAGAGATATTTATTAAGCAAAGAATCGGAAGTGATATGTTTCTGAAGAATCACCCATATAGCCATATGGTACACGGAGAGAACTGGACAGTAAATTTTACTAAGCTTCTAAGTAAGCCGAGGACACGTAGAAAATTTATTATAATCTACTTAGATTCCTAGTATATTTCACAATGAGCAGTATGAGACATTCAATTGTGGCTTTCTACATTTTACAATGCCGTCAAGGGAAAGAGGCGCGTGGCCGGTTCGTAAATATTTTTTACTTCAACTCGCTATAACATAGCCAATTTTGAAAATTTTGAAACGAATAAAAAACGAAATTGATCACTAAAGTTTTCCGCGTCTAATGAAGAAAGGAAAAGCGATATATGTCAATAAACAAAAAAGTTATTGTATTTTTTTGTTAACAATTGCAAAATCTAAGTTTTTGTGCCTTCGGGTGCTTCGCTTATCAAGCGAATTTCGTGCATCCGAAAACTTTCAGCGAGCGTTGTTCATTAAGGTATAAACAAGTTTTCTGGACGGTTTCATCTTGTTTATGGAGAAACAAGAAAACGAACCGCTTTCAATTATTTTGTAAAAAAAATGTAAAATTGTGAACTTTAATTATAAACATCTAGATTCCCGGTCATTTTTCCTAATGCAATTTTCCGAATATCAAATTTTCCTAATTGAGACTTTTCCTAATACAAAAATTCCTGATTTCATTTTTAAAAAGTGTATAAAACAAGGGTTATATGACGTTAGGCAATCCAGTCGTCAAATCAGCTTTAGTCAGAAATACAAAGACCTGCCTACGTAACCTGGCTATAAGAAACAAACTCAGCCTGACCTGGATACCTGGCCATATGGGCTGGAAAGGAAATTAAAGAGCGGACACCCTAGCCAAGTCGGGAATAGTTAATGGAACTGACTTGACTAGGACACTGCCACTGCCATTTCAAGAAGGACTCAACCTACTGGAGAGACAAATGAAATCCCAACAGGTTAGAGAGTGGATCAAAAACAAAAAATGCAGCACAACCAAAAGCCTCGGAGGAGAGCTGCAGGCGGACCGATGGGCTGAAAAACTGATCGAATTAGACAGAACTGAAATAAGAATCGCCATCGAAATCCTAACCGGACATGGAAATTTAAACAAGCACAGTCACACCGTAGGAAGGAAACCTTCACCGATGTGCACTAGATGTGATGAAAACAAGGAGGAATCATCAATTCACTTCCTATGCGAGTGCCCTGCACTGATGGAGGCTCGAAGGAGATACCTGGACTCTCCATTTGTGAGCAAGGAGGAAGTCAGGGAGCGGAATCTCGGACAACTTTTGAGATTTTGCAAAGCAGTTGGCTATCCAACGGAACCCTGAATAGCAACAGGAATAGCATACAAAGGCAAAAAGCTAAGTGTGCTGATTTCTGGGGTTCACCCCGAGCCTGATGAAAATAATACCAATACCAATACTAATACCAAGGGTTATATGACAATAGTGTGTGCCAAAAGGCGTAAATAATCTAAAACGCGGTCTTTTTCTTTATATTGTGTGTATTCGTGAACAATGGCAACACGATGTAGGAGCATCTGGAAAAATAGTCTCACAGGAATTAATGATAGCTTTTTCAAAGCCCATCATGATTTTTTGTGGAGCACACTGAATTGAGAATCTTTGTGAAGTAGATTTGACAGCGCGCAGAACAAGTTCGTATTCAATCGTAGTATTTGACGATAGCAGAGCGTACACGAATGGGATGGTTACAACCTCGGGTTCTTTTCCAGGCATTCGTCTCTCTATAAGTCCTAAAATAGTGTATACCTGAGTAAATATTTGTGGACATACTTTGAAAGTCCCATCCAAGAACCAAACAGAACTTGCTGCAAGGAGCACCAAATTTCGTCTAGTCGATATACCAAAACTCTTCCGCCGTCCAGATCGCTGTTATCGTCAGAGTCGTATATAAGGAAAGTCTCACCTGACGCCGTAATACGGAACTGCTGAGGAATACTTTGTAAGTCTTTCAGGGATGTAGATGTGTGTCAGAATGTGTGTCCGTGTTAATTTCGTGTCCAATTATTTATTGCCGCGTAATTTATACCATCGACGAAATTACTGATTTTTTATTTATATTGACTTCACACAATTTACCAACGACTCGATAATTAATTTACTAATGACTCTTATTATTTTATTCGCGTTCGACTTCGAGGATGTTGGTATGGGTGTGATTTAGTATTTATGGACGAGTTCAATTATTTATAGAATTCAAAATTCAAATATATTTTTAATTGAATGACCAAAGATAATTATGACTTTTATTTTATTTCAGCACCCAACGATTCCTATCTATTATTTTATTAAGGCTAATGACATGTAATTGACATTTAATGTTTTATGTTTGGACGATTCTTTAAAGATTTTAATAACCTTGACTCCCAATCGTTTCAGCCTGTCACTTTCAATTGTTAATTATGAAATGCTTGCGAATTTTCGGAAAATGTATTAATTAGGAAAATCGGATCCGGAAAATGGTATTCGGAATTTTCGATTCGGAATTTTTGTATTAGGAAAAATCTCAATTAGGAAAATTTGATATTCGGAAAAGTGTCCGGGAACGAAAAATCTAATATCACATTTGTATTTAACGACCAACAAAATCCTTCAAAACACAAATTCAATTGTTAAATATTTTTGACAAATAATTCGCCTGGAGTTAAGGTGGAGGCGAAAAACGCGAGAAAAAGGATTTATGAAAACTTCTCGATAAAAAGTTTTTCTGTATCTTGAAATTCGCTCGATAAACGAAGCTCTCAAAGTTTGCAATACAAGATATTTTCATTATTTTGGGAAAAAATTCATAACCTCTTTATTTATAAACATATACATATTATGTCTATAGATGGAAATAATCTTCTATAATAAGTTTATTCGCTTCTTACCAGACTCGTGTAAATAGACTTGACAGCTATGGTATCGATTAAACAAAATACGATATATGAAATGTCTTTAGATGCAAATAATCATCTATAATAAGTCTATTCGCTTCTTACCAGGCTTGTATAAATAAAGCTGAGAGCTCTGGTATCGATTAAACAAAATACGATATATGAAATGTCTTTAGATGCAAATAATCATCAATAAAAAGTTTATTCGCTTCTTACCAGCCTCGTGTAAATAAAGTCGACAGCTCTGGTATCAATTACACAAAATACGATATATGAAATGTCTCGAGATGCAAATAATCATCTATAATAAGTTTATTCGCTCCTTACCAGACTCGTATAAATTCATTTGACAGTTCTGGTAATAATTAGGCTGAGAAGTCATTGAATGTAATGGATGTTACTTTAGCTGGATTCATAAAAATGTAAAAAAGTGTTGAGTCACCTGAAAATTGTAAATTTGTTCGCTGAAAATGAATGTTACCATTGCTTTGATGATCGATACAAATGTTGGCAAAGTATTGTCGATGTAAAAATGATAAGATCGTTGATGGTAATGAATGTTACCAATACTTCGATCAGAAAAAAGTTCCATGCTTGGTGTAAAGAAGAGGAAAATATTCCTGTTACTTGGAACCAGGTTATAAAAGTATTAGTGTACTATAATGTAGTACAATAATAATTAAGTTAAAGCTGAGTCATCGAAGATAATAAATGATGCTGTTGATGGGTCACAAAAATGTCAAAAAGTGTTCATCGACATAAAAATTGTAGATTTTTTTGCCGGTAATGAATGTTACCATTAGTTTGAACGATACAAACATTGAAAAATTATCGCCAATATAAAAAAGACGAGATCGTTGATGGTAATGAATTTTATCACTACTGCTATCAATAAAAGTGTTTAAAAACTATTGCCCGTGTAACAAATGCAACATCGTTGATGGTAATGAATGGTACCATTAGCATGATCAATTCAAGGGTTGACAAAATATTGTACATTAATGAAATATAAGATCGTTGACGGTAATGAATTTTATCACTACTTCGATATAAGAAAATATTGTACAAAATTATTGGCGAAAATCTTATTCGTCAAAGGTAATGAATATTACAATTGGCGTGTTCAAAAAATGACATACAAATGTTTAGCAACATGAAAAGCGAAGTTTTTGTTCCTGGTAATGAATTTTACCATTTCTTTGATCAGTAGAATTGTTGAAAAATTATTGTCGTTGTATGAAATATAAGATCATTGATTTTAATGAATTTTACCATTTCTTTGATCAGCACAAGGGTTGAAAAATTATTGTCGACATGGGAAGTAAAAGATCGTTGATGGTAATGAATTTTATCACTACTGCGATCAAAAAAGTGTTTAAAAACTATTGTCAATGTAATAAATGTAACATCGTTGATGGTAATGAATGTTACCATTTATTTGATTAGCACAAGTGTTGAAAAATGATTGTCCGTGTATGAAATATAAGATCGTTGTCGGTAATGAATTGTACCATTATTTCACTGAGCATAAGGGTTCAAAAATGATTTCTGATATACGAAATATAAGGTCGTTTAATGGTAATGAATGTTGCCATTAATTCACATATAAAAAAGCTTAACAAATGATTGGCAATGAGAAAATGTAAAAGTATAGTGAATGCTACCATTACTAGATTCATAACCCTGTAAAAAAACTGTTGAGCGGCGTACAAAACTAATTATGTTATTAGTAATGAATGTTACATTAGCATATATATAAACCATAATGTAATGAGTTATCAGTGACTGGATTGTGGCGATTGCACTATATATATATATTTACTCTACCGCTCTAACCTATACGTCATTCCGAGCTGTTGACTCTGTACTGCACCATATTGGATATTGTCTGGAAGAGAGCGCTCCCCGTGCCAAACCCCAAAAACATATATATCAAGAGAAATTTAAATGCCAGCACAGGCATTTAAAACTGGGTATTTAAATTTCACTTAGGCAGATTCGAAAAATTAACCGCCGTAGTATGGCCGCCATCTTGGATATTTAAATTTTGTATTTTGAAGTAAACATATAGCTTAATTTTGAGACCTCGTACAACTCTTTCCGTCGAAATATACGTTGTTGTCATAGAAAATTAGAATTAATTTAATGAATTCTGATTACATTATCAGCCATATTAAGTCAGCCATCTAGAATTTTGTTTTTGGCCACTCCGCATTGAAAAGTAGACAAAAAGAGCAAAAATTTAATCCTATTAGAACTCTCTAGGTCAAAAATATTTTTGGATGAATAAGGGACTCCCGCTGACGTGGAATGCCCCATATATATATATATATATATACAATAAAAAGTTGATTAAATTTTTTTTAGTATAAAAATCTGATTAATGTTTATTTAGTATAAAATTTGATTTAAATTTATTTTAATATAAAAATTTGATTAAATTTTATTTTAATATAAAAATCTGATTAATTTTTATTTGATGAATAATGAATATTTTTTTATGTTCTTAGAAGAGATATTGAAATATTTTATAAACCTAATCCATAAAAAATAGCATAGTGCGGATCAGTTGCAAGGAAGCGCTTATAATTCGAATACAGAGGAAAATCTCGAATCTGGAATCAGATATAACGTTGAAGAAAGTGAATTGCGTATCTGCATCCGACACTAAAGACTTGGACTTCATACTAGCGAAACGGTGGCGCCTAACGTAGAAGTTGCATAATACAATGTAAATTTTATTTACTTTATTTTAAAAAAAGGCAGTTTTAGTATTTAAGGTCCGTGTCCGTGTGTGTATGGCTGACTTGGAATTATTCAATGAAACGAATTGATTTAAAATTAAATGTAGAACTATACTATAAGATAACATAAATAAAAGGAATCAATTGTGTAACGAATTGTAAATAAGATGATTCAAACCGGATGTTTACTGCATTATCTGCTTTTTTAATAAAACAATTTTTTTGATGGCTTCTTTTTCTCCAATTCTTTTCTTTTAAAGAATGTTGGTATTATCCTAGCCGAAATAGCGTGTAGTCTCATTTCTATGATGAGTTAAACCGAATTTTTAAAATCTTTAGTTCAAGTGCAATTATTTATTATTCTATGCCCCATTTTTTAAATATTAAATAAAATTTTCTTCATATTTTTGTAAGAATTTCCAACTAATTTTCGAATTTAAAAAGTAGGTTTGTCTGAATTAATTTTCCCTATATGGGTTTACCATCTAATATGAATTTTATTTCGTTAGCTGGGAACATGATTGCCGCGTGAGATTTGAAACTCAGACACTCGGTCCGTGGCGTCGATAAAATTACTTATAAATAGATTTCTTTATTTCTATAATTAATCCTTTAATATGGTACGATTAATTAATTTCAGGGGTCGGAAAAAGGTCAAGTTTACTTGCCGTTTTATATGACAGTTGCAGCTCACATAAACAATATAAACATGTACTGCACATAATTATCACTGTTTACTGCTTATTCTGCGGTTTATGCCGTAGTCTGTCAGTGGCGACCATTAGTCCAAATATATACACGTAGCGCGTCAACCACGAAAAAGCCCTGCGAAAGGTCTCTGTCTAAGTGCGGATCGAATATCTCCATCCTTCAGAAGTGGCAAAGTCTATCGAGCCCATACTCGACGAAACAATAGTTAAATATTAATTATTTAATTTGTATAACCACTTTACAGTTATTCAAAATAATCGCGTCTATTTTAAAACATCTATTTCAAGATACACATGTAGGCCATAAGTTATTAAATATAATTCAAAGAACGAGCGATGTTTTTAACATACCAATTGATTGGAAACATCTGAATGATCTTTGCGGGTCATTCCATCCCCAATAGCCGATTTCATAAGACGTGAAAGTGACGGAAGAACATTCACAGGCGGATAAATTTGTCTGTTATGCAATTGACGATCCACGTACATCTGGCCCTCTGTGATGTATCCTGTTAAGTCTGGAATAGGATGAGTAATATCGTCGTTCGGCATTGTTAGAATGGGAATCTGAGTTATGGATCCGTTACGGCCTTCAACTCGTCCTGCACGTTCATAAATAGTTGCTAGATCAGTGTACATATAACCAGGGAAACCACGACGACCGGGTACTTCTTCACGGGCTGCAGAAACTTCGCGAAGAGCTTCTGCATATGATGACATATCGGTAAGAATGACAAGGACGTGTTTTTCACACTGATAAGCTAGGAATTCAGCAGCAGTCAAGGCTAAACGAGGCGTGATAATTCTCTCTATAGTTGGGTCATTGGCTAAATTTAAAAACAGACATACATTTTCCATTGAACCATTTTCTTCGAAATCTTGTTTGAAAAATCGTGCCGTCTCCATATTGACGCCCATAGCAGCAAAAACAATGGCGAAATTATCTTCATGCGAATCAAGCACAGATTTTCCAGGCAGTTTTACAAGTCCTGCCTGTCGACATATTTGAGCAGCAATCTGAAAGAGAGTTGAAATTTAAAAAATGTTTCGTTACTTTTTTTTACAGTTTTAATGAATAACTACATAATCGGGAAAATAATCTAAATATTAATAATTATTTTTATATTTGAGTACGTTTGTACATAATTTATTAATGTGCTGGACGTATTGTCCTTCGATATATATATGTACACAAATAATAAAATTACAATTTAAAAATAAAATATGTATAACGCATTGATACAAAGATAAAAATCGTGACAAATATAATTTAAAAATAAACATACAATAACTAAAAACTAAATGCAAGTATAACGAAAACGTATGTGCGGTAAGCCGGTATGTAAGTCACATTTGACAAGATAAACAACAATTGCGATAATGGCCAAAATTTTAACGTCAATTTCAAGCACGGGATGTTCGTGCTAAGGCGTAAGCCTAGATTGCATGAACTGATCTAAGCCGAGGGACGTGAGTTCCTTCTTTTTTAAAAACCTTTCGAAAAGATTCGTATAAAAACTAGAACCCAAGGAAGCGCATGAAAAGCGTTGTGCAACTACATATCCGTTTTTCGTATAGGCTCAATGTATATACCGGGTGGATGTGGTAGAGTCGCCCATAGGGAAATCCATGTAAAGTCCGCAGCCAATGAGAGGCGAGCTTTAGCATGTACCTTTCGCGAATCGACGAATAGCGTGAGAGCTATAGTGTATGTACTTATTTTTCGCTTTCAGTTTTGTTTTTAAAATTTAATCCTATTCAAAACGTAAAAAAGATGATAAAGTAATTATCTTTTAACAAAAAAAAACTTTTAAAAATAAAATAACCTTTTGTCGAGTTATTGTACATCTGTGTGCGTAATACAGGTTAGGGCAGACTGAGGCAGTGACATTTCGCTCCTTTGACATTTCCATCGTCATTTCGTGGCACGCGATATTAAATAATTTCAAAGTTTTTACCATTGTGTGATTTTTTTAATAATAAAATAAATTATAAATTTAGGTGAGTGAAATAAATGAATGCGCATTTACAATAAATTTCTTTTTATGTACATACAACATTTTCATTTGTTTGTTTATTTGTTTCAGAGCAAATCTATCCAAATGAAGGAAGGCCACATCCAATTATTTAGAACTCTCTTCATTTGTTACAACGTCAGATAAGTTTTATATTCATTCACTTATACAATAATTTAATAAACACGATTCTTTGGGAGTATTTTGCTTTTGTTTCAGGTCAGGGCGATACAAAGCACCCAGGGATTCAGCGACGAAACGTTGGAGAGCATTAGCAGCAGTCTTATTGGCAATTATTTTATTACAAGAGTAACGCCATTGATGCACCAAACTCTGCCAATAGCCTACATCAGGCTTCACACGACAGACTCCTCCATATTCAAGCAGATTCTTGAACAGAGGCTTGTGAGTCACTCGACATGTACTCAGATTTTCCTGCAGAGCATCTTGAATTCGCTCGAAATATGCGACCCAGGTAAAATAGAATTAAATTTCAATTATTCTTCTTCAAGGGACAACGTGTAATCTGATATTTATTTCCAGTTACTTTTCATGCCTGGCTGCATACAGTATTGGACGCGTACCACTAGATGTTGTAAGCCACTAAGCGAGTTCCCTGCGACAAATTTTAAATAGGATTCTCATGAGAATCATATGAGGGACGTTCTCATGAATAATTGAAACTGGGTTCTTGTGAGATCGACATGAAAATCAAAGACTACGCATTGGAGGTTCGGACATGATGCAAGCGCAGAACATATTACGCAGGTACTGTCTGACCAGACATCAGAATAAAAAAGACATCGCAATGAATTTTTTTTTTTTTTTAATATTGTATTATTAAATAGGTAAATAAAATAGAGATATAAAACTAACTAAATAAAATTGTCAAAAATAAAAACAATATAAAAAAATTTAAAATTGCACATATTAGTTCATTTTAGAAGAGATGTTCAAAATGTTCTCCTCCTGCTGCTGTGCAATAGCCCAGACGATCGTAAAATTCTGCTTGGGCATTCCTCAGCATTTCCGCAGTGACATTCTGCATTATAGCAATTATCAGAGCTCTCAAATCGTCTGTGGTCCGCACAAATACGCCATTGTATAACTCATTCTTTACATGGCCCCAGAGAACAAAATCCAGAGGAGCTTAATCTGGGGAGCGTGCATGCCATTTCAGTGGGCCGAAACGACCCACCCAACGTCCTGGATAATTTTCGTTGAGATGTTGAGTCACCTCTCGGATCCCATGTGGCGGAGCACTATCCTGTTGGAACCACCCTGGTTCTTGTTCCTGAAATAGTAGGGTATTATAAATAATCTGTTTTCATGCATGTGTTACGGATCATATTTTTTATACTTGGGTGAGTAATAATATAGTGGATAAATTATTTGATATCTCGCCATATTTGAACAACGATACGAAGACATTAAACAAGTTTTGCGAAGTAAGTAAAAGTAAAAGTATATGTAAAGTATATTTATATTTGTGAACTGACCTCTTGTCCTATGTTCTTCAATGTTGGCGTAACAATCTCCTGCATCATTTGAAGATACAATTCCCCATTTAAGGTATCGTCAATAAATATTGGACCAATTATTTTTTCTCCAATAATTCCTGCCCAAACTAGCAGCTTTATTTTATACTGAGAATGTATTTCCAGTAACTTTCGTGGATTATCACATGACCAGTATCTAAAATTTTGCCTGTTCGGGGATGCCTTAACATAAAAAAATTGACTCATCCGAAAAGCAAATATTCTTGAAAATATGGTTATTTTCATTTATCAAATCGGTCATTTTTTCACAGAAAATCAATCTTTCTATGCTGTCACCAGGCATTAATTCGTGATGTCTATGCATCTTGTACGGCTTATTGCCATTCTTTTTTAAAATTTTGCACACCGTCCAGTGACAGCAGCCAAGTTGTTGTGCAATTTTCCTACTTGAACTATGTGGATCTTCCTCCACTGCTGCGCATATTTGAATTGCCAGCGCTTCACTGATCTGCTGATCATTTCGTACAATTTTCTTGTGCGAACAATCAAGACAACCAGTTTTTTTAAAATTGCAAATATATTTATTAATTGTCGATGTCGAAGGAATTGGTCTGTCTTCATATTCTGTTCCAAAATGATCCCTTATTTCTCTTAAAGACAATCCTTGGTAATGCCATTCTATCATTTTTATTTTCTACATTTTTAAATTGCAATAAACTAGTGAAATACAAAACTAATTCTAATTAAAAAGTGAAAAATGAAAGAGACTTTTAGAATGAACGAAATTTGAAATAGCCTTGTAGGATGGCGCGAAATTTGAAATAGCCTTGTAGGATGGCGCGAAATTTGAAATAGCCTTGTAGGAAGGCGCGAAATTTGAAATGGACTTGTTCGAATTTCGCGCGTTCCCATAATGCTATTTCAAATGCCGCGGGTTCCGAAATGTCTCTTTCATTTTTCACTTTTTAATGAGAATTAGTTTTGTATTTCACTAGTTTGTTGCAATTTAAAAATTTAGATATGTATTCGGTGGCAGAGAAATTGAAAATGGTAGAATGGCATTACCAAGGATTGACTTTAAAAGAAATAATGGATCATTTCGGAGCAGAACATGAAAATAAAGCAATTCTTTCAACATCGATAATTAATAGATATATTTGTAATTTAAAAAAAACTGGTTGTCTTGATTGTTCGCACAAGAAAATTAAACGAAATGTTCAGCAAGTTAGTCAAGAGCTGATAATTCAATGTCTCTTTCATTTTTCACTCGATAATGTCGCGGTCTACCTTGTTGAGTGAGTGATTCTTTCTCATTCACACTTGGTAGATCGTCGACAGATGTCTTGAGTACGAGGGTTGGATTTTCGCATCTATCGAGGTCCATCCTATTCTGTACAAAAGACATTCCATCGTGAAGAATAGTAAGCGGCGTGCAAGGCAGATCTGTACCAACAAACCTTTCTGATGATTCCAGTAGGTGCAGATAGGGATGGAGTTCTCATTTTTTCAGTGAGGGAATTCTGCTTCATTCGTCTGATGATAAAAAATAACCTTTTCAATTAAAAATCAGTCAATTTTTCATCGTGATTGATATATGTTTCTTACTCGGGAATGCACGCGAGTCGGCCGAGAGTTGGAAAATATAGATTCCTCATCGAAATTTTGAAGTTTTCCCTTGATAAATCTAATGCCGATTGGTACAAAGGCATGATATTAAAATTCACAGTAGAATCAGATTGGAGCAATTGGAAAAAAAAATTTTGCGAAACTTTCGGAAATAAAGGCTAGTCGACAATCAATTATGCATTTACATTTAAATATCAAACTGGCTCATTGATTGATTATGCTCTAAAAAAAAGATAAATTATTACTACAAATACGAAAAACATTGGATACTGAAACATTACCAAACCATGTATCTAAATAAATTGATAGGGAAATTTTAGAAGAAACTCAAGATCTATATAATGAAACAAGTAAGTTGAAATATGTTGTTGAAAAAAACACAATTGACAAAAAAGCAAAACTTTTCGCGGATAATAAACCTATTCTAAATATGTATGAGGGAGTCAGCCAAAGAAATCAGTCCCTATGGAAACGTCGGGACTTGGGACGATTATGTGGGACAACATCACGGGCTTTCTTGAGATGTTGTCCCTGCAAATTGGGGCTTGGGATGATTATAATGATAAGGATAAAGGAAAAGAATTATCCCCCGCTTTAATGACATTTTAGCCTATTCGCGGGTCGGCTCTCGGGTGGATAGGTCGGACAGACCATCGAACACATCACAAGGCAATACACAGACAAATACAAGGCAACACCCACCCAGAGCCAGTCCCCCCATTACTGCGCCCCGTAGAGCGTCTTGACCGCTCTGTATCGCATTTGCACGGGGTCTGGGAAAACTACGGAAAACCCAGACAGATACAGTTGACAAACTACTTTATCGTCAGAGGATACCCTCTGATGGTAAAGCAGGTGTGTCTCCCACTCAGCAATCGGCCTGTTATCTTTGCCGTAGCGGGCGCAACGATCGTTTTTTTATTTTAACAGTCACCCTTCCAAGTATGCATTCCCAATAAGGATGTTTTACTTGAAAGAGCGTCTGCGAGTCGCGGCGACCACAGGGCAATTGCTGCCGGTGCTTGGGATGATTATGCGTGACAACATCACGGGCTTTCTATAGATATTGTCCGAGTAAATCGGTGCTTGGGAAGATGAAGGGGGACAACCGGTCAACTTCGGGATAACTTATGGGGCGGAATGATACACTCATACTTACTTAACGACAGTAGTTTGACGAGAGATGGCCTCTGTGGATGAAGGCCGAGTGAAACTCCTCCTAAGTTTGGTTGACGACTGATGGACGACTGGCGATGACTGGGCACGTTGTGGCTGAACCAACTTTAACCCAAGGTTACTTGTAAATCTTAATTTTCTAATTCTTTTTAGGGTGTTTCTTTGACATCCCAGGAACATTTTAAGACCAAATACAAAAAAATCCGCCGTCCCCTTTTTGAGAAAAATCGACTTTTGTGTTGAATTTCGGCATCGATGGTGGTGGAGGTTTTTTAAAAGTTTGTCTTTCAATTCAATCCACTGAAATTGATGTTCAATCCTATAACGATGAGCGATTAAAATATTCGCAAGGTATTGTTTCAAAAGGATTTTAAGATTCAGGAGTCAAAAAGTTGTTTATTCTTAGTGTAGCGCGTAGTTCTCAAGAGAATTACGAAAACGTATCGCAACTGTGGTCAGCAATTAAAATAGATCATTTTGATGCTACAATTTCTACGGACTTGAAACTTGCAAACATCTTAACTGGCATAATGTCTCATAGTAGCCTCTTTCCTTGTACATGGTGTTGCTCAGAAAAATCGAATCTTGTAGATCGTGGAATACCAAGAAACATATTACAAGATTACTCGAAATGGCGTGAAGCAGGTGGAAAAAAAGAATTAGCAAAACAATTCATGAACTGCGTCAATCCACCAGTTTTTACAGGCGATTTGGAAAAACCTATACTTGATGTAATTCCACCTCCAGAGTTACAATTGATGTTAGGAGTGGTGAATCATTGGTTTAATCACATGCTTCTCAAATTTGAGGAAGAAACTTTATCGTGGGCAGACTGTTGTCACGTCAAATGGTTCATGGTAGTTCGAACTTCAATGGCAATGCCTGCAAACAACTTAGATAAAGTTGACGTACTACGATCAAGATGTCATCTCGATTGTTTAAAATACGTAAAAGTTTTCGATGATTTTAAATTCTATTTCGACTTAAATATTCCAGTAACGCCAAAAGTACATGCAGTATTTTTTCACGTGGAAGATCACAGTTCTAAGAAAATAATGGATTAGGATTTTATAGCGAACAAGCCATGGAAGATTTTATAGCGAGCAAGCCACGGTTTGGCAAAAATATAAAGTTGATACCCGTCACCCTGAATATTCGAATCATTTACTTAAAGCTGTTTGCGAGTTCAACGGCCTCCACGTTTAATTCGTGGCCAAACATTTGCAATATATTTAATCATTTATTTTAAAACATGTTGAGAATTTATTAAATTGAATATAAGCACATTAACCAGATGAATATAAATCATTCCGAACTGAATATTGATATGCTCAACTATATGTAGGTAAGTGAGTTATAATTTATATAACTTTTAAAGTTTCAAAATTGTAACTTTAAGTAAATCCAAAGGTGAAAAATACAATTACTATTATAACTTTACCAAAATTTTGCGATAAAAATAAAGTCAACACAAAAATCGATTTTTCTCAAAAAGGGCCCGACAGATTTGTTTGAATTTGGTCTTAAACTGTTCCTGGGATGTCAAAGAAACACTCTAAAAAGAAAAATCCCATTTACAAGCAACCTTGGATTAAAGTTGGTTCAGCCACACCGTGTGGGGATGACATTGGTGACGACTGGGGATGGCAATAGTGGTGGTCACGGATTAATAGAATAGGCTTTGGCGACCGCGACTAACGCCATCTCTTGGTTACGACAGTGAAGCAGCGTTGCCAGTGGCTAAGCGCGCGCGAGCGCCGCGAACCTTTTTAGTCTCTGGACAACCTTCGGCGAGTACAGATCGGTACATGCGATCCAGAGAAACTTAATGTACAAAGAGAACAACGAGATATAATAAAGAGAACCTTATTAATAAACCAGTGTGTGACCATTATCCGGTGCTTAACCTCATTCCTAATCGACAAAAAAAAAAGGGTTGTTACGACAGGTTATGGGCCCAGCACGCTTCCACTGCGCCGACGAAAAACAAAAATTCATCAACACGAACAACAATTAACCCGTAAGTTATTCACCCTTTACATATTCAGAGAAGTGAAAACCAATAGTGATACAATATGTGTAAAGCAATTTTTTTTTCTCGTACAAGAAAAACACGTAAGCCGCAGTCATACTAGTGGCAATTGAAATCACCGGCCTAAAAAGACAATAACAATCTCCATAAATAATCGAGTGATTGCATATCCAGTGGTGTGGATTAGTGATATATATAATACATTGTTCGGGACTTTTATGAATTTTACCGGAATTATCGATCGGGATATACGAGCGTGCAGGTTTGGTGCGATTCGACGCCACGTGTTTTTTTTTTCTCGCGAATGATTCATGGCATCGCGCTTGGCCCATCGCGGGGCACATTTTTTTCTGGAAAATTTTGTTTACAAAAATATGGCGTCGGTGTGTTCACACGGCGTAAATTTTCAGATACAGGAGATATATATGTGAATGTCTGTTTCTCTCTCGCTCTCTCTCTCTTTCTCTCTCTCCTTTATATGTGCGCGCCGGCGGCCTCGGGTGCGCGCCATTTGCCTCATCCGCCATGATACTTCGTGAGTTTTTCCCGCGCTTTCGACGACATCTTGCGCCGTTGTGATACACGCTGTCCAAATTTTTTTGCGAATGTCATATATATAGTCAGTGGGATCCGGCACTCTCGTCAACGGTGTGACCCAGTAGTTTTCGGCTGGGCTGTATTTTGATGGACATTCTGTGCGTTCTCATACATGGCATCCTTGTACGGAGACTGTAATATCTCGTGTTGGCAGTCATTCTTTAGACAATTAAATGACAGAGTTCTCGAATAACGTGAATAAACAAAAATATAATAGAAAAATTTTAATATATCATGGATGTTTAAATCATTATCAAATATGAATAACCTACACAATGCTTCATATTAACTAATAAAATGTAAAACATCAAATAGATGTTGCAATTAATTCTGATCAAAATACATACAGAGAAATTTCGAAGTTATAATCTAACCAATCATTCTTTTGCTAGAAAATGGTTTCAAATTAATCGCAAAATTGTCTCTCGACATTTTTAATAGAGAATTGAAGCTTAAAGGGCGATATTTTTTTTTATATACAGTCATTGCTGGGATTCCTTACGAGTTTGGTGTCGTTGATGACTTGCAGCGCGGTCATTTGGGGATCACTGATTTGTGGGAATTTTTGGCATGACGATATAATTTACGCATTTCGTTGGAAGTATTTTCAGTTAAGCAAAAGGTAACCCGTTCTGGAGTCAATATTCGAATGAAGCTTGCAGTGCGGTGCAATTCGTTCACTGACTAGTGGAATTCGTGTGAATCTGTTTTGTGCCCCGTGCGTGTGCATGATCAACCAGAATCCAACCGATTTCATTATTGATCATGAAGTCATAGCTTGGAAAATGGTGTGCGCGTACGTAGTGGTGCGTCAGAGGAGCATGATTTCCAGCTTCAGGTTGAAGTAGATTGCAGTGCGTTTATTTTGGTCTAGAAGCACGAAACATAACTTTTCTTCAGTTAAATAAATTTGGAGAAATACCTGGTATTTAAGAGACTTTAAATTTAAATTGTAATGGTAAAAATAAAATCTACAGTAGTGATCAGAGAAAATTTTTATTTCAAAAATTGAGAGACAATTAAATAGACAACGTTTCTATATATATATATATATATATATACACTAAGAAAGTATGTTTCATAATATTAGAACAAACGGCTGAAGAAAGCAATGGAGAATTTCAATTATTGTGACTGGCTGGATTACATTCATAATAGACACAACGAAGAGGCTATTATGTCTGGACATCGCATAATTGAAAGTAAGAATTTATACAGGGGGAGACACCTCTTAAACAATTAGCCGCAAATGATTGGTTGAAATTCAGAGAATCTGAGATATGTCTCAGAATTTGCAAAAGTTTAAACTGTACTTGACAAGTATTAATGATAACCATACAATATATCTTGGAAAACGAATTTCGAACAGTCAGGCCTGACGTAATTATTGAACAAAAATCCAGGTATTAATCAATAAACTGAATTTAACAGCAACATCCATGATCCAAAAGATGAATGACAACCCCGGGGATGCCTGTAATGCAACAGATTCTGTCGCAAGTCCAACGGGTATACCGCCACTCCACACCGAAACATCAGCAACCACACCCATATGTAACCAAGACTCCACTACCACCACTACCAATTACAATTCGAACAATAATCAAAATGCACTAACCCTAATAAAAGAACTGGCTGCTAAGTTGGCTAAACTCCAACAGGATATGATTACTGCCGAACGAAACAAACTCCTTACCATAAATGCTAACAATGCATTATATGTAAAACACAATGACAAGAATACACGAAATTCAGAGAAAGAAGGCCAGAATATAGAAAGTATAAGAAATGTTCAATCGCAAATCTACAACTCTAAAAACAACATCACAAGAAATTACAAATTAACGAATAAAACTAATTTTGACATTTGGTTTGATTACACAGCCCCACAAAAAAAAAGTGTAAGGTCCGAAAGACAAGACCATAGTATCTGTATGGTTTTTGGGTCGCTGAATCCGAATCCGGTGTCCGTTTGACCTCATCACGTCAGGGTTAAGGTCAATTGAAGGTCAAAGGTAGAAAATCAATTTTATAAGAAAGTAAAGCACTATATCTATACGTTTCTTGGGCCGCTGAATCCGAATCCGGCGTCCGTTTGACGGCGTCAGGTCATGGTCAAGGTCAAATGAAGGTCAAATGTAGATAATCTATTTTATATAAAAGGAAAGCAACATATCTATATGGTTTTTGGGTCGCTGAATCCGAATCCGGTGTCCGATTGATCTCATCACGTCCAGGTCAAGGTCAATTGAAGGTCAAAGATATAAAATCAATTTTATAAGAAAGTAAAGCACTATATCTATGCGTTTTATGGGTCGTTGAATCTGATTTCGGTATCCATTTGACCGCATAACGTCCAGGTCAATTGAAGGTCTGAGGTAGAAAATCAATTTTATAAGAAAGTAAAGTAATATATCTGTATGTTTTTTTTTGGGTCGTTGAATCCGAATTCGATTTTCGTTGAACCCGAACTCGTCGGGGTCAATGTTAGTTACGGGTCGAAAGTAGAGAATCAATTTAATAAAGTAAATAAATTTTCCTTTACCAATACTAAATCCTGTTCGTGTTTAATCTGAATATTGAAAATATAAAATGAAGAAATCCACGCACATCTATAAAAAGTGTTTGAGGAGTATGATTTGGTTTACAGTTGTTAACTGTGTAAACTTTGAAATGTTAGACTTCCTAATTGTATCTGCCTTTCATAAAATAAACCGCCTTACTAGTTAATTGATAGACCTACGAAATTCGGTCTACTATATATTCTCATCTTTTAACCCAAAGATATTCCAGTTAAGTAATTTTGTATTATCTTTGAGAAACTAATATGATCAAGGCATGAAAGAATTAACCCTGACTGGGTAAGACTCGATTTGATTGAATTAATATTAAAAAACTAGTATCAGTAGTGTTAATTAAGGAAGGTTTAAATCAATGTGTCCGTTAACACCCTCTGTACGTTACTTTAGACTTTGAGTATACATCGAGTGAGATTCTTCACAAAATTCGTTTCGTGTCTCGATGTTTTTTTCAGCATAATGCTTAGTATAGGACTACTATTCATTTTCATGGTATCGGACTCTTTTATTGTCAAAAGATCTGCGAAGCGGATTTCTCTTGCGTTTTCTCGATTTCAGTGATAAATCTCGCTTTAAAGACCAACAGTAATCGGCTAACATGTTTATATCCCATCTGCCTTGGTACCGACGCTCCATTTCTTTAATATCTTGGTGAAATCTCTCTCCTTGTTCCTCGCTATAATCACCCAAATTGTCTGGGAAGTAATCGACATGGGAGTGTAAAAAGTGTAGTTTAAGATTCATTAAGCAGCTTAGGTTTTTAAAGCTTTCTACCAAGTTTGCCACTATTTCTTTATAATCAGGACTCTTTCGATTTCCTAAAAATTTTTCGATAAGATCCTTAAAACACAACCATGCTGCTTTCTCGCTCTCGTCCATTTTAGTAATGAAAGTATCATCTTTCATCAGTTTACGGATCTGAGGACCATCAAAAATTCCTTCTCGCAATTTTGCATAACTTAAAAGAGGGAACTTAAGTTCGAGATACTTAAAACATTCACCATCTTTGTTTAGAGCTTTTACCCATTGTTTCATAAGCCCTAATTTAATATGAAGAGGTGGAATAAGGATTTTTGACGGATCAACAAGTGGATCATGTATTATGTTCTTTGAACCAGGTGTGAAGGTATCTCTAGGAGGCCAGACGCTTCTCATGTAATGGCTTTCTCGATCCCGACTATCCCATTCACATAAAAAGCATGGAGTCTTTGTGAATCCTGATTGTTGTCCCAGTATTATTGTGATGATTTTCATTCATGTTCTTTATATTTGATCCTATCTAAGACAACATCCATATTAAAGTAATCTTCTTTCAAAATTACCGAATGTGCTACAGGTATGGATGCATAAACATTAGTATTATTAACATTCTGTCCGTTTATAACACCCACGTTTGAAGTGATTCATTAATCCAAAGATATCATAGCAGTAAACTAAGGAAAATTCTTCGTCATTCGAAAAATATTTACGAAAATCCTTATCTCTATTGCGGTAATATGAAGCTTTTACATTTCCGGCGTCCTTAGTATTTTGTTTTAACCATGACGCTAGATACTCTGCTCCATCCTTTGGCAGGCCCAAATCTCGAACTAGATCATTTACTTTTTCTTGAGTTATTGTTCCTATCTTTTTCTTATGCGTATACGGAACATAGTCATCACTGGTATCACTAGCGCTATCGGTGATACTTTCGTTATCACTCAGACTTTCTTCACCTTCCCTCTCTTCTCCTGAGCTTTCAATTTCTTCATGTTCTTCGAACCTACGATCTACTTCCATTCTTTCCGTAACATGGCGTATACTTCTATCTGGTGAATCTTCATCTTCGACAGCTAATGATGAATATACTGGTTTTATTACACTCTGAACAATGGCATAATCAATTTTAGATTTGGTTTTGTTACTTACTCCAAATAAATTGGTCTTACAAAAATAACAATCTTCCTTCGAACGAGGAACTTTCCATATGGTAGGCACTTTCATTTTTGGTTGATTTCTTTCATTCTTATAATTTCGCAGCATTTTGTTGCAGGATGAACATATGACCTTTGGAACACAATCAGATTCTACTTGAAGTTCAAAATCAAATAAACTTTTGTAAACATCTTTAATGAATTGAGTGATTTTTCTTCTATTCCGAGTAACCTCATACATGCCACATATATGGCAAAAGCTGTCTCTTTTGCCAAGATCGCAACCATGATCACATTCCTGGTAAGTTCTTGTAGCAGTAGACTCATTAGCAACCAAGATTCCCATTACCAATGAGCTGCGGTCGCATGATGACGACGATTGCGGGCCCGCTTGCTCACCCTGACCAATCGCCGATACTGGGGTTCCGAAGCCCTGCATCGTAACAAGTTCCCTTGTGTCTGCCATGACGGCACACGTGCCTTAACCCAGGGATTTAGCCGACAAAATAAGTCGTTACCACCGTCACCACGAGGAGGTACCCTGGGCGGCAGACACTTTATGTGATCACGATCTTGTAAAAGAGTATATACTCAGATCATCAGAGAATATAAGAAAAAGCAATCAACACATAGATGCTTATAAAAATTATTTTGATTTTGAAGTCCGTAATGTAGAATCTGATTGAATTTTTAAGGTTATACATTGTATTTGCCGAAACAAAATGCTGCATAATTATAAATGGGAAGAGTTCACAAACATAACAGTGTTTACCATACGAACAAATCTTCGTTCGTATGAATATATATTTTAGAAAGACCAATTTAAATGGATAAAACATAATCTGCAATTGTTTAATGTCATTGCGTAGAGTGTAGCAAAACCAGCATATTTGTCGATTAACTGGTAAAGAAAAAGATACAATAAGGGCAGTGTTCATCATATTTTGGAAAGAATGAAAAGATTTGTCTAAAATTTAGATAGATAAGAATGAATATGGAAGAAACGAAAGTATCACCGACAGCGCTAGTGATACCAGTGATGACTATGCTCCGTATACGCATAAGAAAAAGATAGGAACAATAACTCAAGAAAAAGTAAATGATCTAGTTCGAGATTTGGGCCTGCCAAAGGATGGAGCAGAGTATCTAGCGTCATGGTTAAAACAAAATACTAAAGACGCCGGAAATGTAAAAGCTTCATATTACCGCAATAGAGATAAGGATTTTCGTAAATATTTTTCGAATGACGAAGAATTTTCCTTAGTTTACTGCCATGATATTTTTGGATTAATGAATCACTTCAAACGTGGGTGTTATAAACGGACAGAATGTTAATAATACTAATGTTTATGCATCCATACCTGTAGCACATTCGGTAATTTTGAAAGAAGATTACTTTAATATGGATGTTGTCTTAGATAGGATCAAATATAAAGAACATGAATGAAAATCATCACAATAATACTGGGACAACAATCAGGATTCACAAAGACTCCATGCTTTTTATGTGAATGGGATAGTCGGGATCGAGAAAGCCATTACATGAGAAGCGTCTGGCCTCCTAGAGATACCTTCACACCTGGTTCGAAGAACATAATACATGATCCACTTGTTGATCCGTCAAAAATCCTTATTCCACCTCTTCATATTAAATTAGGGCTTATGAAACAATGGGTAAAAGCTCTAAACAAAGATGGTGAATGTTTTAAGTATCTCGAACTTAAGTTCCCTCTTTTAAGTTATGCAAAATTGCGAGAAGGAATTTTTGATGGTCCTCAGATCCGTAAACTGATGAAAGATGATACTTTCATTACTAAAATGGACGAGAGCGAGAAAGCAGCATGGTTGTGTTTTAAGGATCTTATCGAAAAATTTTTAGGAAATCGAAAGAGTCCTGATTATAAAGAAATAGTGGCAAACTTGGTAGAAAGCTTTAAAAACCTAAGCTGCTTAATGAATCTTAAACTACACTTTTTACACTCCCATGTCGATTACTTCCCAGACAATTTGGGTGATTATAGCGAGGAACAAGGAGAGAGATTTCACCAAGATATTAAAGAAATGGAGCGTCGGTACCAAGGCAGATGGGATATAAACATGTTAGCCGATTACTGTTGGTCTTTAAAGCGAGATTTATCACTGAAATCGAGAAAACGCAAGAGAAATCCGCTTCGCAGATCTTTTGACAATAAAAGAGTCCGATACCATGAAAATGAATAGTAGTCCTATACTAAGCATTATGCTGAAAAAAACATCGAGACACGAAACGAATTTTGTGAAGAATCTCACTCGATGTATACTCAAAGTCTAAAGTAACGTACAGAGGGTGTTAACGGACACATTGATTTAAACCTTCCTTAATTAACACTACTGATACTAGTTTTTTAATATTAATTCAATCAAATCGAGTCTTACCCAGTCAGGGTTAATTCTTTCATGCCTTGATCATATTAGTTTCTCAAAGATAATACAAAATTACTTAACTGGAATATCTTTGGGTTAAAAGATGAGAATATATAGTAGACCGAATTTCGTAGGTCTATCAGTTAACTAGTAAGGCGGTTTATTTTATGAAAGGCAGATACAATTAGGAAGTCTAACATTTCAAAATTTACACAGTTAACAACTGTAAACCAAATCATACTCCTTAAACACTTTTTATAGATGTGCGTGGATTTCTTCATTTTATATTTTCAATATTCAGATTAAACACGAACAGGATTTAGTATTGGTAAAGGAAAATTTATTTACTTTATTAAATTGATTCTCTACTTTCGACCTGTAACTAACATTGACCCCGACGAGTTCGGGTTCAACGAAAATCGAATTCGGATTCAACGACCCAAAAAAAAACATACAGATATATTACTTTACTTTCTTATAAAATTGATTTTCTACCTCAGACCTTCAATTGACCTGGACGTTATGCGGTCAAATGGATACGGATTCAGATTCAACGACCCATAAAACGCATAGATATAGTGCTTTACTTTCTTATAAAATTGATTTTATATCGTTGACCTTCAATTGACCTTGACCTGGACGTGATGAGATCAATCGGATACCGGATTCGGATTCAGCGACCCAAAAACCATATAGATATGTTGCTTTCCTTTTATATAAAATAGATTATCTACATTTGACCTTCATTTGACCTTGACCATGACCTGACGCCGTCAAACGGACGCCGGATTCGGTTTCAGCGGCCCAAGAAACGTATAGATATAGAGCTTTACTTTCTTATAAAATTGATTTTCTACCTTTGACCTTCTATTGACCTTGACCTATACGTGATGAGGTCAAACGGACACCGGATTCGGATTCAGCGACCCAAAAACCATATAGATATGTTGCTTTCCTTTTATATAAAATAGATTATCTACATTTGACCTTCATTTGACCTTGACCATGACCTGACGCCGTCAAACCGACGCCGGATTCGGATTCAGCGGCCCAAGAAACGTATAGATATAGTGCTTTACTTTCTTATAAAATTGATTTTCTACCTTTGACCTTCAATTGACCTTGACCTATACGTGATGAGGTCAAACGGACACCGGATTCGGATTCAGCGACCCAAAAACCATATAGATATGTTGCTTTCCTTTTATATAAAATAGATTATCTACATTTGACCTTCATTTGACCTTGACCATGACCTGACGCCGTCAAACGGACGCCGGATTCGGATTCAGCGGCCCAAGAAACGTATAGATATAGTGCTTTACTTTCTTATAAAATTGATTTTCTACCTTTGACCTTCAATTGACCTTAACCCTGACGTGATGAGGTCAAACGGACACCGGATTCGGATTCAGCGACCCAAAAACCATATAGATATGTTGCTTTCCTTTTATATAAAATAGATTATCTACATTTGACCTTCATTTGACCTTGACCATGACCTGACGCCGTCAAACGGACGCCGGATTCGGATTCAGCGGCCCAAGAAACGTATAGATATAGTGCTTTACTTTCTTATAAAATTGATTTTATATCTTTGACCTTCAATTGACCTTGACCTAGACGTGATGAGGTCAAACGGACACCGGATTCGGATTCAGCGACCCAAAAACCATATAGATATGTTGCTTTCCTTTTATATAAAATAGATTATCTACATTTGACCTTCATTTGACCTTGACCATGACCTGACGCCGTCAAACGGACGCCGGATTCGGATTCAGCGGCCCAAGAAACGTATAGATATAGTGCTTTACTTTCTTATAAAATTGATTTTATATCTTTGACCTTCAATTGACCTTGACCTAGACGTGATGAGGTCAAACGGACACCGGATTCGGATTCAGCGACCCAAAAACCATATAGATATGTTGCTTTCCTTTTATATAAAATAGATTATCTACATTTGACCTTCATTTGACCTTGACCATGACCTGACGCCGTCAAACGGACGCCGGATTCGGATTCAGCGGCCCAAGAAACGTATAGATATAGTGCTTTACTTTCTTATAAAATTGATTTTATATCGTTGACCTTCAATTGACCTTGACCTATACGTGATGAGGTCAAACGGACACCGGATTCGGATTCAGCGACCCAAAAACCATATAGATATGTTGCTTTCCTTTTATATAAAATAGATTATCTACATTTGACCTTCATTTGACCTTGACCATGACCTGACGCCGTCAAACGGACGCCGGATTCGGATTCAGCGGCCCAAGAAACGTATAGATATAGTGCTTTACTTTCTTATAAAATTGATTTTCTACCTTTGACCTTCAATTGACCTTAACCCTGACGTGATGAGGTCAAACGGACACCGGATTCGGATTCAGCGACCCAAAAACCATACAGATACTATGGTCTTGTCTTTCGGACCTTACACTTTTTTTTGTGGGGCTGTGTTATTTAACAACAGAATTAGGAAGCCGTAATTTATTAGATTTAATCAATAATAAAATCAAAGGTCCTACTGGACTCTCGGAGGATATCGTAGCCTTGCGAAAGAACTTTGCAAAAGATATAATCATCAA
The DNA here is from genome assembly GCA_030407085.1 of Trichopria drosophilae. Lineage (NCBI taxonomy): Eukaryota > Metazoa > Arthropoda > Insecta > Hymenoptera > Diapriidae > Trichopria > Trichopria drosophilae. The sequence continues at coordinate 54,481,458 of CM059587.1, forward strand.
CCACTTAGATGAAGAATACCACAAAAAGGTATTAGGATTGACAGAACCAGAAGAAATCTTGGAAAGACTAAGAGAAAATAGAAAACTGGAAATCAGTTCCACCCCTACCTCAATCCGAACACGACTGTATGACATAAGAATGAGAAAAGGCGAGTCCGTAAAATCATTTTGTGACCGATATGATGCAATACTTAAAGAACACGAACTTTGCGACGAGGAAGACAAAATTACGGAACAGGAAAAAAGAGCGACTTTCTACCAAGCGATAAAAAATGTGTTCCCAGTAATTAGAGATGCAAACTTATCTATTTTCGGTTCAACTCGTAAAGAAATGACTTTTGAGGATTTAAGAAATATGCTACGTAAAATCGAAATAGATGAAAATTCAGAGAATCAAAAAGTACAACGGACTGAAAATGCCACTGCATCGAGAGCTTTTCATGATATAAGACCAACTCATGGAACAAAAGGCTACCATGGTTCGGAGAGAAAGAAAAACAAATGTCATCGTTGTGGAGGCATGGGTCACTGGCAAGATAATTGTCCTTTAAAAAGAGAAAATAAGTGGTTTTGTTATACGTGTAATGCCTTGACAAAACACAACCCTAAAAACTGCTGGAACAATTCAAATAATGCACGATCCACATATGGAAAAAGAAATTTCAACAACAACAGTAATCAAGATCCTGAGGGTACACCACCTAAGCAAGCCAAAAATCAAAATTATAGAGGGGGCAATGGTGGTGGTAGTGGTAGAAACAGAGGCATTCCAAGAGGCAGAGGTCCAAACAGAGGAAAAAGGCCCGGAAATGGTCCCGCTCTAAGGATAGCACAACAAAGCGAGAATCATAATCAAGGTGAATATAATCTAAAAGATGAAGCGTTTAATATCAGAGAATACATAGAGTTCATAGCAGATTCGGGTGCTACGGAACACATTGTAAATAAAAGCCTCGTCTTAACAGATTTTAAGCATTCAGAGAACGGCGTTATCAAAAGTGCAAACAGAAATGAGTTTGCTGATATCGCTATAGATGGTAAAGGAAATCTATTACTACAATGTGACGCAACTAAAGAAAATGTACTAAAACTAACAAATGTTATAGCCGCAAAAGACATTTCAGAGAATCTATTATCATTACGTAAATTATCAGATGCAGGTTTTAGTATTTACCTAGATGATAAATCATTTAGAGTATATTGTAATAACAACAATAAAACAATTTTTCAAGGTATTTATGAGAAGCCTAATTGGATTGTTAGATTTGAAGTTAAGAAAACAAAAAATAACAATAAGGTAATTACAGATAACTATGAGAATTACAGCTGTACAGCGCGAATAGTGACAAGCAATGAACATATGATACAATCACAGACTACGATCATAGACAATCAATTATCGAACTCGGAGGGAGATAATATAGTTCAACCTGAGTCAAATCCGGAGGGAGACAGCCTAACAAACTCAACGTCAGAGAATCTCCCGTCTATGATTGGGAGGGAGTATGTAGAGAAGTTCATTGCAAATAAAAATCAAACTGAAACAAATTCAAATAATAAAACTGAAAATTCAGAGAACGATAATAGCATTTTGGATAACCTAGAAACAGAGAAAATGAATGATTGGGAATTCAATTCACAATCCCTGAAAGCCATTAAAATAGATGAATTAAAATCTTTTGAAAATTTAGGTGATAGTATGTTCACTCAGAATCCACTTGAAAAAGACAAACAATGTGTAAAACAAAATAAGGGCATGTTATGGCACACCAGACTAGGCCATGCATCCCTTAATTATCTTAAAAAGTTACAGAAAATAGAAAAAAAACTTGAGAAGGTTAAATTTGATGAATCAATATTAGAGTGCCAAATATGCATAATGTCAAAAATGGAAAAATTGCCATTTAAACAAACGAGAAAAAGAGCAGAGTCGCCCCTTCACATAATCCATACGGATATCATGGGTCCTATTAAACCAATATCTTGGCCTGGCCACAAAAAATAGATCATAACATTTATAGATGACCACTCTAGATTTGCCAAAATATACTGCTTAAAATCAAAAGATGAATCAGGCGATGCCCTAGAGAAATTCATTGTATCAACAAGAAACTTAATAGGAAAAAATGTGAAAATATGCTACATAAGAAGTGATCACGGTACTGAGTATATTGGAGGGAAATTCCAAGAAATAATGAAAAAGGAAAATATTGAACATGAATTTTCCCCACCATACACCCCAGAACACAACGGAGTAGCAGAGAGGTTCAACAAAACAATTCAGAGAACAATAAGAGCCTATATGTGCGAGTCAGGCTTACCAGACAGCATGTGGGAATTTGCTGCAGAAGCAGCTATCCAATCGTACAATATGGTGCTGCACAAAACAATTGATTATCAGATTCCCATATTAAAACTTAACCACAATGCCAGATGTAACCTGGATCAAATCAAAAGATTTGGGTGCATTGGATTTGTGAAACTGCCCAAAATAGAATCCAAGTTCAAAGCAGTCGCAATCCGAGCAATTTTAGTAGGTTACATACCCACTGGTTATGTTTTATGGCATCCAACCAGTAGAAAGTTTTTGGAATCAAGGCACGTACGATTTCTAGAGAAACTCACTTATAAAGATGTATATAAGAGTAAAGAATCTGAATTCAGAGAAATCAACATAGAAAATGTAGAAATCGAAGATCCAGAAGTTGAAATAGATAAATCAGTTGACCTCAGAGTAAATAAAGGCAAAAGATACCCAGAAAATACCGAAAAAGATAAATCAGAACCAAAAAGGAAAAGAAAATCTGTTAAAAATTACAATGAGGATCCTAAGAAAACTAAAGAGTACAAACAAGACAAAAATGGTCCTGTAACAAGAAGCAAAATGAAGAGAAGCTTAGAAAACGCGGAAAAAATCAATAGAGTTCAAACAGAGTATAAAAGCGTTAAAGATATTAGCTTTGCAAAATACATACGTACTTCGGAGAAAGATAAAGACCAAGAAGATGAGTTAGGGCATGCCCTGCTCTCAAGTATACAAAACGATCCCGTCAATTACAATGAAGCAATATTGTCAGAGAATAAAATATTTTGGAAACAAGCCATGAAAGAAGAACTTGACTCCATGGAAACTAACAAAGTATGGAGATTGGTGGATCGACCAAAAACAACGTCGAATGGCAATAAGCCAAACATAATAGACTCAAAATGGGTTTATAAGAGAAAAACTGATGCAAATGGCTCCGTGAAATACAAAGCGAGATTGGTCATCAGAGGATTCAAAGATAAAAATGAATATGACTTGAAGGAGACGTATGCTCCAGTATCAAGAATGTCCCTTATTAGAGCGTCATTAACAGCTGTGAATAAATATGACCTGGATGTCCATCAGATGGACGTGACAACGGCTTTTCTGAACGCGAAACTACAAGAAGAAGTATTTATGGAAATTCCTGAAGGATTAGATGTGCCAAAGGAAACCAAACTTACTAAAGTATGTAAGTTAGAAAAATCCATGTATGGTTTAAAAATAAGCTCCAAGAAATGGAACACACGGTTTGCAGAGGAAGCTCATAAATTAGGTTTAGAGAATGATCAACATGACCCATGTTTATTAGACATCATGGAAAATTGGCATTCGTAGTACTTTACGTCGATGATATGCTAATAGCCAGTAATGACTCACAAAAATTGAACCAGATTAAAACTCATTTCAGCACAGTTTTTGAAATGAAGGATCTGGGAGAACCAAAAAACTTCTTGGGTATGACAATTGAGAGAAATAGAAGTCAAAGAGAAATCACCATACATCAAGCCGACTATACAGAGAAAATACTAGAGAAATTTAATATGAAAGATTGTAAGCCACAGAGTACGCCAATGGTAACTCGACAAGTCAAGCATAGAAACGAAAGGCGCAATTTAGATAACATAAATCACTCTGAGGAAACACAAAAACCAGAACACAAAAAGGTACCATACAGAGAAGCAATCGGAAGTTTGATATACCTTGCAAATGCTACTCGTCCTGACATAGCATTTGCTGTTAATTACTTAGCTGGAAACCAGCTTAACCCGACTGAAGAAGATTGGAAAAATGTGAAAAGAATTTTCCGATATCTGAGAGGGACAACCAATCAGGGAATAAAGTTCGTATCCAACTCAGAGAATTTGGAAGCCATGACGGACGCCAGTTTTAGGGACTGCCAAGATTCGACGTCCACTGGAGGATATGTAATAAGATTATTTGGAGACACAATAGCCTGGCGAAGTCATAAGCAATCCTATGTGACGTTGTCCACTTGCCAAGCGGAATACCTTGCCAAGAGTGACGCCTGTCAAGAGCTGATTTCGCTTGACAAATCTATCAGATACATTGCTGGAAAAACTCACTTTCCAGTAACCATCTGGTGTGATAACCGTTCAGCTGGTGACTGCACTAAAATGGACAACAGTCACAAATTAAAAACATTCGATGAAGATCTAAACGAAATCAAGAGAAATTTAGCTGCCATAGAGGAAACAGGCTCTAGAAAACACATGGCTGACACACATGGAGATTTCATAAAACAGTGTGTGGATGAAGGAAAAGTAAAAGTGAAATGGATTGAGACCAAAGAGAATATGGCTGATATCATGACAAAACCCTTGCCTCAAGAAGCTCATTGTTATTTAAGAAACAAAATGAGTAACACAAATTATTCAGAGAATATGAAATAATAATATGTATATGTGTGGATATACATATGTATATAAAATAAATATAAAAAAAAAAAAAATATATATATATATATATATATATATATATATATATATATATATATATATGATAATAATAAATAAATAAATAAGATTTATTGAAAACTAATTTGAATATATCGACAATAAAATGTTTATGTTATATGTTCGCAGGAACCTAGCCTTGGGCTGTCATCACTTTCAGGAGATCACAAAGAAAAGAAAAATAAACCGAATCAAAGAAAAATACAACGGGAAATACGATAGATCAATTTATACGAAATCTTTGCAACAAAAATTCTAATGTCACTTAAATGTTATAAATTTAGTTTTTATGAGTATTACCTAAATCTTAACTAGTTAGATCGCTATCGACAAAGGGAGGGAGTAATAGAATAGGCTTTGGCGACCGCGACTAACGCCATCTCTTGGTTACGACAGTGAAGCAGCGTTGCCAGTGGCTAAGCGCGCGCGAGCGCCGCGAACCTTTTTAGTCTCTGGACAACCTTCGGCGAGTACAGATCGGTACATGCGATCCAGAGAAACTTAATGTACAAAGAGAACAACGAGATATAATAAAGTGAACCATATTAATAAACCAGTGTGTGATGATTATCCGGTGCTTAACCTCATTCCTAATCGACAAAAAAAAGGGTTGTTACGACACGGATACTTCACAGTTGACTGACTGATTGAGCAGGGTGTACGGGCCTCTTTTATAGTGGCATGAGCAGTTTCTTGGGCGGAAATTCGGGACCGTGTGTAAGGTTTAATGGAGAGCTTTCTTGAGGTGGAAGGGAGCGAGACGCTCGGAAAAGCGTCAACGGGAGGGGCGGCGCGAGCGAACATGTCGACAAGGCAAGACGAATACACATTTATATATATAACAATAAAGAATAATGATAATAGTAATACATAATTAATTAACGCATTTACAACAGTTATTGACTTGTTCCTGAATTAATTATCGATATTATTTATCAATAGATTTAAAGAAAAGATCGTGAAATAATATTATTTACGACTGAAATAATTAAAATAGATACCAACATTATTTGCAAGTGGATCATTAATATCAATAACTATTACATAATTTCGAAACAGGCATTTATAAATGTGATCAAATACGCTAATTATAAACTAGACAAAGACATAATTAATGTTATTTAATATTAATATTCGCATGTGGTAAGAGATATTTTGAAATATAATATAAAAGAAGCATTGTTAAGACTGTAATAGTTATTAATAAGAAAGGAAGATATTGTTGTAATTATTAATCAAGAAGGTGTGTGTTGTGATCTAACAATTAGAATATAGTTCGGATATTAAAAAGGCGAAGATCTATATAAATCGTAAATGATACGGCCTAAATTTAATTAATAATAAAAGCATTACAAGAGAAGCATCCATTATTAGCATATTTTCATAATAACTATATTTTTAATCTTTGAATGAAGCGATTTTAAGAGTACATTATAACAATTTAGTTTAAATAAATAAGGATGATTCTTTTGTAACTTGATAAAATATATTATTTCTAGAATATTTTGAAGAAGAAACTTCTAGAAATTAAATGGAATTAAGGGAGTTTCTGGCATGGGTCATGTGTTTATTTTTAGATAAGTTTTATGACGGTTTTCCGCCAGATTGCATATAGCGGCACGGTTATGTGTGATGATGAGAACAAGCTAGCGACGCGGCTCCAAAGTGTTCTCACACTTGGGCCAGATTATCTAATATTAAACCATTTCTATGATGGTTTTCCGCCAGACTTCTTGTAATCGGCGGTCCCCAAGATCTCATTCTCGCATTCGTGTTAGCTTATCTAATAAGTTGATAACTTGCAGCTGTGCTAAGAGGAAAACGTGCTTTATGAATTTCCATGCTGTAGCGTGAGATTATTTTTGTATCCCTCTTCGAAATATTCTCAAATGTATCGGATGTCGCAAACGTACGTGTTACGGCTAGTACGTTACACAATAAACAATACAAAGTTGCAAGTAGAACTAAACCAAGATAATAACATAAACTAAAAGTGCCACCATTAATAAAAATCAAGCTATTGTTGAATGACATATTACAAATTTTTGCAATTTATGATTCGAAAAACGAATTATAGACATGGACCTATCTCCGTTTTCCAAGCAGCAGATATTGTTATTAGATTATTTAAACAATTCTGATGACCGTACGCATTTTTATTAATTTATGTTACTAAGTGGAATCGGTTACTAATATTCTAGAGAACGTGTAAACAGAAATACAGACGTGGACTTGTCCCCGTTTTGCCAGCAGCACATCTTGTTTAAAAATTGTTTAAACAATTCCTTGGTTTATGTGAATTTTTCCTAACTTTTTTATTATTATATCGATTGTTAGTGTAGTATAGATGTAATGGTAAAAATTGTGGACCGATAGTTATCACCGATCCTCATGTAATTAAGATATACTTTGGATGAATGAGAACCACTGCTCCGGCGAATCTGCTGCTGGGAATCTGCTGCTAGCTTCAGCGTCATAAAATTATGAAATCAATTTTAATGAGTATCTAAACACAGATGAGTTTTAAATGATGACCATTTAGAAATATATCAACAATCAGAATTTATAAGTTGATTAATAAATATAAACTAATATTTGCTAAGGCTGCACTACCAGCTTCGCCTGCTCGAGTGCCGAATCCTGAGCACCTGCCTGCAGCACTAGAACGCATTCGTATTAGGATATTCTCGGAGGATCGTAAGCAGTGGCCCAATTTGAGAGACCGCTTTACCACTATGGTGATAAACGCTCCAAGATTGGCAAACGTCCAAACACGTCACTATTTGAAAACCAATCTGTCCGGAAATGCATTGTCAATCATAACCAACGTCCCTTCGAAACCGGTCGAATGCGTCAAGCAGGTAGTCGGAGAAATTCGAGCGTCGGCTTGTTTACCAACGGTTTTCGGTACCGGTGCAAATCAGTTGTGTGTTCGGCATTGTTTCGAACGGACGTATTTTACAATTTCGTAGTTATTCTGTACATTTTGAAATTATTTACATTCTTTTGATCGGCCGTATTTCGTAATATCGTCGTTTGTATTTCAATTTTAAAGTTACATTGGAAGTAAAAAAAATTGGAAAGAAAGATTTGCGACTGCGAATGCATCGGCAAAAAAATAAAAATGACCACCGAGATAAATGTTCCTGAAGATGGTGAAAAACATTACCGAATTATTGATTTTTCTACTTGTATTCACAACACTTTCAACTGTTGTAAAATAGTCAAAGTTTGACAGCAAAATTGAATTTCAATAGTGCAGAATGGTAGGACTTGGCTTTGAAATTCAAGTAAAATGTGACAATTGTAAGATGGCAGTGTTCATTCCGTCAAGTGAGAAAATAGGCCATATTTATGAAATAATACGTTATGCGTTTTTGTTGGGCTTAGGCTTGGCAGGATGCGAGAAATTTTGTGACCTATTGGATTTATCGAGTAATTTTGTTGCTAAATCGGTGTATAATTTATATATCAAAAATATGCGTGAGAAAATACTTTCCGTAGCAAAAGGCTTTCCTCCATATCTGCTGCACAAGAGAAAGACGAAACATGCGAAGCAAATGAACTACAAGATACTACAAATCTGACTGCTTCCGGCGTTGGCACGTAGCACATACGAGGTTTCTCTTCACTGTACGGTGTTTCTTCTCGCATAGGGTACTGCACAGGAAAGGTGCTAGATATACCACTGCCGAAAATCCACAGCACGATAAATGTCCTGCCGGCGCTGACTGCTGGTGAGATTACCAAAAAGCTTTGGCCACTACCAGAGTACAAGACTTTCAGCACAAATATGAACCTTTCCCGGACGAGGTGATAAAGGCAATTGAATCTATTTATCAAGATCTGAACAAGGACGAGCTTTTACAACGTTACGTCGGTGGATTTAACCAGAATAATAATGAAAGCCTCAACCAGCTTATTTGGTGGATTAGTCCTAAAATTTTGTCTAGTAGCCCGACTATTATCCAAATTGCAGCAAATGCAGCTGCCTGCACCTTCAATGGAGGTTATATTGCCTTTCTTCAGGAAATGAAAATTAGTGTTGGTTTAAGTGCTCATCACTACGTTAGAAATTTTGACAAAACACGAATTTCGACAGCAGAGGAAAAAGTTGCTTTGATAACAAAAGAGGCAAGAATTATGAAAAGGATGGAGCAGAAGGGTGCATTAAACATTGCCAAGGCCGCAGGAACCTTGCTGTATGGGGCTGGCATCGACGATTCTATGTAAGTGCGAAGAAACACTTTTTTTCTTAACATTTTCTTACTCTAAACTTGAATCGCGTTTTTCTCAAAACCACTTTCTTTAAGTCGGTGCCAGCGATAACTCAAAAACTTCTGCATCGATCGGATTGAAATTTTACATACTTCTTTTATATATATTTGTCTAATGGACAGCGCTCTCCTTTTCTTTATTTTTTGCTTTTGATCGATTGTACAGCGACAAAATAGCGCCATTTTTAGTGGAAAGGCGGTCCTTTATACTTTAAGGCCTCTTTCTGGGTCTATTATTTCAAAATTTTCGATTTTCCAAAAACATCATTTTCGGGTACCTTAAGTATGTAGAATTAGTGTACAAATAGTTAGAAATCGATTATCGACCGAGAAGAAGTCGTACAGGTGTTTCTAAGCAGTACTTATTTGAGCGTACAAATGTCATTTCCAGGTATATCGACTGTAACGGTTCGCTTTGCTTTCCCGCCGGGTTCTCAGGTCAGGCTTGATTTTCCCGCATTGTCGGTATCGTGTGAGACTAGCCGAACGTTAATTATCTTGAAAAATATTGTTGTCGTGTGTATATTGTTCCATAAACGCTAATATATATACATAACGACGGATAGAAAAAGAACCACGAGTAAGTAGGCCATCACGTCAAAAAAAAAGACATTTTCGTGGTAATAAACACACAACTGAAGGAAATACAAGTGAGACAAGTGCATCGGCTCGTAAAATAACAAAAAAACAATCCAGATTGTGAAGTCAACGTTGATCCTAGTTTGCATTATCACAAGTGAATTTCGCATTGTTTGTTACATTACAAGGCATTCTTATGTGTAAGAAATGTAAAAGTGATATTCGGTTTTCGAAACGTGCGGAAAAAGTCTTAGGATTTCAATTAGTTGTGCAGTGTAAGTGTGAAACAGAAATTCGAATTCCAAACTCTCCACCAATTGCCTCATCGTTCGAAATAAATCGTCGATTCGTGTTTGCAATGCGTATGATCGGCGTTGGATTTCAAGGAATATGCAATTTTTGTGGATTGATGGATTTGAGCCAAGGATTTAGTCGAAGTTCTTATTACGATTTAGTTGAACACATTTGGATAGCAGCGAAGGCTGTTGTAAACATCGTATTTCGAAAAGCAGTCGAGGAAGAGCAACAGAAAAATGAAAATGCTGGCAACGTCAAAAATCATCTCACAGTTTCTGGCAATGGCTCGTGGGCTCGACGGGGATTTTCATCTCTCATTGGTTTAGCCAGTTTAATTGGAAAATATTCCGGAAAAGTTCTCGACCTTGTCGTGAAATCGAGTGTGTGCAAAAAGTGTTGGATGTGGAATGGTAATAAAGATGATATCGAATTCAATGTATGGTACAAAGAGCACCAATCAATCTGTGATATTAATCGTGAAGGCCGTGCTGGATTAATGGAGGTTAACTCTGTCATTGAATTCAAAAGATCGAAAACGTCTGCATAACGTTTAATATGAAAAGTATGTAGGCGATGGCGATACAAAAACTTTTAAACAGCTAAAATATATTGCTCCCTACGGTGAAGATGTTATTGTAAAAACGAGCTGAAGACATAAAAACTGAATTGATACGAATGAAATGAAAGACGAAGAAAATTTTGGAAGAACGAAGCAACGTAGAAAACAGTTCAACATCGAAAGCAACAGCGTCAACGAAAAGAAAACGTGCGACAAAAAAAATCAATTGCAAAGCAAATAGTGATAATCGCTGCATTGACCAATAATATCATGAAAAAATGATCCACTTATTACGAATTAGCCGTACGAAGACTTTCGGATTCCGTAGAAGAAAAAAAGCCATATGGACAACGTTTTCCCACACATTTTCGACTGACGAAAAACCTAATCACGATAATTGTCCAGAAGGAGCCGGTTCCTGTAAGCACCCCCCCTCATTGGACGACCAGATTCAACCTGTACTGAAAAAAGTTTATGAATATCGTACAACGGAGGATTTATTAGAACGATGTATCGGAGCTGATACGCAAAATTCAAATGAGGCTTTCAACTCGTGCGTTTGGCACTTAGTGCCTAAAAACATGTTCGCTGGTAAAAAAATCGTCGAGAGTGCGAGCTATTGTCAACATTTTTTTCAAAATTGTAATTTATTTACAAAAATTCTGAAAAAAATTTAGTGTATTCTCTGATGAATTCTAAGAGTTATTTGTTCTTTGCAATTTTTTCGAAAAATTTTTTGTTTTCGAGGAAATGAATTTCAAATATTATAGTTTAGGATTTTTTTCCCCAAAAACTATTAACTTTTGGAAAAAATTGCAAAAAACAAAAAACTCGTAGAATTCATAAGTGAATACACCCAATTTTTTTCAGAATTTTTCATAAATAAATTACGAGTTTGAAAAAAAATTTCTCAACATGTCATCACAAAAATCTGAAAAAATTCCACTATATTTCGCGATTAATTCTAAGAACTTTTCATTCTTAGCATTTTTTTATAAACATGTTGTTTTTGAGTTAGAACGTTCAGACATTTTTCAAAGAAATTTTCATTGTTGACGCCATTTTGAGGTCGTTACAATGATTTGGGGTATAAAAGTAAAATTTTTCCTTAAAACTGAAGTATTTTGTTCACCTTTGTTCAGAGTTTCAGTAGAATCCCAATATTCTAATAGCTCGAAAAAAATTGATAGGAATAAATAATTCCCAATTTTTTGGAATGTTTTTAAAAGTACGGCGCCATATCGGAATTCCTGATGGCTGAAACTGAATTTCGACCTCGGAATCTTGAAGAGCGACCTCGAAAACAATAGGATATGTACCTTTCAATTGTTTTCAACTTCGATTTTGATATGAAATTCTTGATTGATAATGAAGTATAAAAAATGCAATTTCAGGCGTTAATGGGTTAACCAAGGTTTTCAGTCGTTATTGAAAGTTATGGGAGTTACCAACGGAAGAAATGCAGCAGAACTCGCAAAACTACTGTAACGGGCCGTTTAACTCGACCGCGCGCGGGAGAGAAGGAGTAAAGGAGAGAAGGAGCTAAAACAAGAAATCAAGAAAAGTGACTGAAAAAATTGAGAAAACCGACGCGGTAAAAAAGTGGGCGGGTTCGCACATGCGAATAACTGAACCCAACCTCACCTGCCTTGGTGAGCAAACGCGGGAAGACGGAGAGACCCGAGGACTCACGACGCGGCGCTCCGAGCGCGGTCGGAGCGCTCTATGCGCGGAAGTAACGACGAACCAGGCAGGATTAAGGGCGCATGTGCGAATACTGACAAATGGCGCGGACTTCAAATGTGACGGGCGGGCTGTCAGTTTGATATTGACGAATGACGTTCAAAAAACTGGCAGTTCCGTCCACAATCCGGCGTATTCACTGAGGGGGTTAGGTGAACCCGGAGAGGATCCAAGCCTATAAATAGGACTCCCGGGGATGGACTCACTCTCTCTTTTCCCGATCAACGAGGACGTGGACACCGCAACCCGGACCTGATACACTAAGGCCAAGAGGTCGACGAGACGGGTCCGGACCTCCAGTAAATCTGCGGTGTCCTAAACGAATATCTGACCAACCCGGTCGAAGAACCAAGGTGAGCGCACTCCACTCCCCACATTCAACAATAATAAAAAGGAAGGGAATTAGCCGTCCGCTTCCCCTTTCTTCTACGATAGACTTCGACCGGCGGATACTTGACGGTCCTCAGAACGAGAAACCCTGACGACGGAGAAGAGGATAAATAATGGACGCAGCATCATCATGGGAAGAACGAAGATAGTGCTCCTTCTCTCCACCTAAATGCGGTATGGTTAATTCATTATGTAATGTCCTATGATCCGCGTAAATTAACCGTAAATTTATATATGTATATATTTATGTATGTGATGTCATATAATGTATGTGTGTGCGTATGAGATGAATGTGTGCCCGCGTCGTCCTAATTTATTTTACCGCGTAAGTTATTCTGTCGTTGACGATATTAATAATTTTATATACTGACTCACACGACTTACCACGACTCGGTGACTTTATTTTATTTTAATGACTCGTATTTTATTTATATTCGATCGTGACTCCGAGTATGTTTGGTATGAGTGTGTGTAATTATTATGTTATTGACGAAGTCAATTATAAAATTCAAAGATAAATATATTTTACTTGAATGACCAATGATATTAATGACGTTTTATTTCAGCACCAACGATTCCTGTCTTATATTTATAATGAGTCATTAATAATTTGACGTATAATGTTTTATGTGTGGACGATTCGTAAAGTTTTTCTACATATGACTCCGATTCGTTTCAATGGCGCCCAACAAATGGGGCACGAAAGAAGCTACATTCTTTCGAGTGACCCATGTTTATTTTAAATTTATTTGTGACTGAGATGGAATCGTTTGGTGTTGAAATGAATAATAATTTTACGAACTTTGAATTTTATAAATAGTTGGACAAATAAATTTAAAAAAAATGACGTTAGTTAACGACGATAAAGTCTACAATATGTCGCCGCAAATGACAGTAAGTACGGCGAGCAAAGTCCAAGAGTGGAAAACAATGCTCGCCGAAATGCAAAAAGAAATTGACGCGATGAAAAATCAAATGCGGCACCGAAATGAGGATGCCAGGCAGAAGCACGTGGAAATTCACAAAAATAACAACAGAAATAATATAAAAACGCGTGCAAATGAATTGGGTGCAATTATAAATAATAGGAACAATAAAAATATCGACTTAATTGCACCCAAATTCGAAAACGAATTTAAAACGGATCCGGTGACATTCCTCGAGGATATGGATCGGTATTTTAATTTAAAAAACGTAAAAGGAATTCGAAGATTATTGCTGGTAGAGGACACATTAGAGGGAAAGGCAAAAATATGGTTTGCAATAAACAACTTTGAAAGCTACCCAGAATTTAAAAAATTACTTATAAAAAAATTCCACTCTATGACAGATCGAATAGACGAGGCTCTAGCCAAATTGGACGAAATAAGAAAGGACATAGTACAATATTCACTTGACCCCGCGAGCAAAATATTAGGCTCGTATGATGACGAGGCAACATATGTCTCCGTCAAGAATCAGGGGGATACAAAAAATTTTGATAATGATGATATAGGACAAAAGGGGGATGATGATGTAAATGAAATTTTAAATAATGATAATAATGAAGGAAATAATTTGATGAAAAATATTGAAATAATTGATGATAATATAATAGATAGTAATGATGTTTATGATAATTGTGAAAATAATAATGATGTTTGTGTGAATTATGAAAATGATAATAATATATGTGTAAATGTAATTAATGATATTGATGTAAATGATGTGAATATGTCTAATGGTATGAATGATAATGGTATACGTCCTAATTTATTAAATGGTATGAATGATTCTTGTATACGTCCTTATTTATTAAATAATGTAAATGATGTGAATATGTCTAATGGTATGAATGATAATAGTGTAGATCCTAATTTATTATAGGTTGTAAATGATATTTATGTAAATGTTGATAATGATAATTGTGAAAATGTTAATGGTGTATATGTGAATTGTATAAATGTTGATACTATTGATGAAAATGATGATAATGTATATTATAAAAATGATAATGATGATAATTTTAATAATGGTAATAATAATATTTATGAAAATGATGATATGATTGATAATGTTGAAATTTTTAATAACGAGATGATTGAAAACGAGAATAAGGATTTTTATAAAAATGATTACGTTAATAACGACTTCGATGAAATTGAGGTTAATAATGAGTTTTATAAGATTAACGTTGATTACGAGATTCGTGAAAATGATTATTATGAAATCGGTGATAATAGTGATTTTGATGATGAAAATGTTAATGATAGTGTTTATGAAAAGGATTATAACGATTTTGACAAAGTTCCTGATGATTTATATGAAAATGACGTTGATAAGAATTTTTATAAAAATGACGATGATAATGACGTGGTTGATGAAAACGTGACAAATTATTTTTATGAAGATGACAATAATCATTCTTATGAAGGTGATATTTATAATGGCCTTTATAAGGATGATTTCAACTGGGACGTTCATGAAAATGATTTTAGTGACGATAATTTTTATAGAAATGTTAACAGGGACTTTTATAAATGTGATGTACGTAATCATTTTTATATGTGGAAGGATGACCAAAATGTAAATAATAAGAGTATTAATGATGAAATGATAGGTGTTAACAATCATGTAAATAATGGGGGGATAAACGAAATAATCCCAATGATTCATGACGGCGAATATGGGGCCGATTTAGAATTAGATAGAAAACGATATGGATTTGGGTAGAGTGATGGAAAAAGATTTTTATTTTTATCGAAGGCCCCTAAAAAATAAACAGACTAATAGGGAATAATGCCTTCCTTCTGTGTGTCCCTGCGAACAATATAAGGGGACTCATTACCGATCCGATTTTCGACGTGGTGTTGCATCGGAGATGTAATTAATCCTCTGCTGCAACTGGAATCATCGGTGTCGCTAATAAAAGGGAAATTTGACAAAAAACAAATGACGACACAATTATATTTATGTTTATTTTTATTCAGTGCACAGCACAAACACCACACTAGCGCACATGGCGACCGGCGCGAAGCGATTTTCTTTTCCTGTGATCGCGATCCCGAAAAAAGAAAGGGGGATATTGTAACGGGCCGTTTAACTCGACCGCGCGCGGGAGAGAAGGAGTAAAGGAGAGAAGGAGCTAAAACAAGAAATCAAGAAACGTGACTGAAAAATTGAGAAAACCGGCGCGGCAAAAAAGTGGACGGGTTCGCACATGCGAATAACTGAACCCAACCTCACCTGCCTTGGTGATCAAACGCGGGAAGACGGAGAGACCCGAGGACTCACGACGCGGCGCTCCGAGCGCGGTCGGAGCGCTCTATGCGCGAAAGTAACGACGAACCAGGCAGGATTGAGGGCGCATGTGCGAATACCGAGAAATGGCGCGGACTTCAAATGTGACGGGCGCGACCGGCGCGAAGCGATTTTCTTTTCCCGTGATCGCGATCCCGAAAAAAGAAAGGGGATATTGTAACGGGCCGTTCAACTCGACCGCGCGCGGGAGAGAAGGAGTAAAGGAGAGAAGGAGCTAAAACAAGAAATCAAGAAAAGTGACTGAAAAAATTGAGAAAACCGGCGCGGTAAAAAAGTGGACGGATTCGCACATGCGAATAACTGAACCCAACCTCACCTGCCTTGGTGATCAAACGCGGAAAGGCGGAGAGACCCGAGGAATCACGACGCGGCGCTCCGAGAGCGGTCGGAGCGCTCTATGCGCGGAAGTAACGACGAACCAGGCAGGATTGAGGGCGCATGTGCGAATACCGAGAAATAGGGCGGACTTCAAATGTGACGGGCGGGCTGTCAGTTTGAAATTGACGAATGACGTTCAAAAAACTGACAGTTCCGCCCACAATCCGGCGTATTGACTGAGGGGGTTGGGTGAACCCGGAGAGGATCCAAGCGTATAAATAGGACTCCCGGGGATGGACTCACTCTCTCATTTCCCGATCAACGAGGACGTGGACACCGCAACCCGGACCTGATACACTTGAGCCAAGCGGTCGACGGGACGGGACCGGACCTCCAGTAAATCTGCGGTGTCCTAAAGGAATATCTGACCAACCCGGTCGAAGAACCAAGGTGAGCGCACTCCACTCCCCACATTCAACAATAATAAAAAGGAAGGGAATTAGCCGTCCGCTTCCCCTTTTTTGAGACCTTAAAAAGTGCTGGAAGCAGTGACGGCTATAACGAAGAAAGGGTACCCGGGGAGGCGCTCACCCATTAAATCTACGATAGACTTCGACCGGCGGATACTTGACGGTCCTCAGAACGAGAAACCCTGACGACGGAGAAAAGGATAAATGTCATGCCACCGCAAATTTATATATATATATTAATGTGTGGATGAATGTGTGTATGCGCTAAATGTCTAATTTATTCACCCGCGTAACTTATTTCGTTGACGAAATGACAGTTTTTATATATAATGACTTACACACCTTACCAACGACTCGATAATACCTTTTAATCCTGACTCTTATTTATTTATATTCGCGTTTGACCGAGGATGTTGGTATGTGTGTGTAATAATGTATTGTTATCGACGACTTCAATTACTTTATAAAATTCAAAGTGTTTTAAATATATGTTTAATTGAATAATGACGAAAGATAATTATGACTTTATTTATTTTAGTACCAGCGATTCCAATCTATAATTTTAATGTATTATTAATACTAATGACTATAATTGACATTGTATTTTATATGTGTGGACGATTCTATAAATATCTGAGAAACCAGACTCCGAATCGTTTCACTACGTGACCGCACTCGCATCCAAACCGCGAACCGTCAAAGCCTGAATGCATCAAAAGGGCGAAGAGCTGAGCTCTGAAACATTCAATCTACTGAAAATGATTACTTCGATGAGCAGAAAGGCATTATGTATGGAGCAGGCATTGCCGATTGAACGTAAGAAGCTTTTTTTATAATTTTACTAACAATTTTCAACACAAAACTTTAAACGCGATTTTCTCGAAACTACGTTTTTCGACCTTTGGACCACGATTTTGGGAGAACTATTTAACCGATCGGGCTGAAATTTTCATGGGTTGTTCAAAATTTATGTAGTTTTAGTCCCTACTAGAATTAGAATTTTTCGTTTCCTGTTAGCCCCTTTATTAGACGAATTTAGGGGTAAAAAGGGGTGAAAAAATTGTCCGCCATTTTTTTTAATGTCCAAATCGTTTAATTCTACTACGAGCAATAAATGACAAATAATGTGTAAAAAGTTTGATTAAATTAATTGCATTTTACTACGGAAAAAATATTCTTGAAAATATGCTGAAAAGACCCAGAATGAGGTCCTAACCGACCGTAAAAATAATAATTTGTTTAATAAACGGGGACCGTTGGTCTGGAGCTATACTTCTAAACGACTATTTTTTCCAACCTCATGTGTTTCAGATAATTCTACGACTTGTTATCCGTGGCACCGCAAAACCATATATTTTCGACATGGCCCACATCAATGCAGCATAACTCGGATATTTTTTAATATTTTTCAATGAAAAAATTACTGAAGACACTTCAGATACTACACAATAATATGCAAATAAATTATTTCCATTAAGTTTAGTTGTTCCGTAAAAGAAAACTTACAAAAGTGTTTTTTTTTTCAATCCGTTATCCCATACCCCCCTTCCTTAAGGCCCCGAAGCTACCTTCGCGATGACAAAGTTAGCTGACTGCTAACATAAAAGTACACTAACGTCCACAAACTGTGTGAACCCAACGGGATTTATATTGGTTAACTACTAAAGCTAGTCGACTGTATTTCATTGTCATTATAATCTACAATGTTATCAACACCGGTGTATCGAATTACTTGTACGGCCGCTATCAGTGGCGAAGCGATATTACAAACTGAGTTCTAAGACCGGGTTCCACTCTGCAGCTTCATATAATGCACCATCGTCTCGAGTCATATGCAAACTCTTTCATCATTATTTCTACTAGTCTTTGGAATGCGTTACCCTCTAACATCCGAGCAAGTGAGAACATAATTTCTTTTAAAAATAAGCTGCGGACTTTCCTATTTGTCAACGCGTCGTTCGATATCAGTTCGATGCAGCAGCACTATTCAGCGTGAAATAGGCTTATAATGTAACTCCTGTCGAGCGGCGAGATGTACGTCTTATTCGTACACGTGTTTCCGATAAAGCTCCGGACAATATATATTGTCCTCTCTGGGTCCCCGTAGTCAAACCGCGCCGAGTGTAACGCAACACCTATATACAAGGTGATCTTCCAATTGTAATTCACCGGGTACCAATAGATTCTTCATTAACATCTAAGATACTTTTTCATGGCGGATTCTTCATTGTCGAGGAGAAATTCGAACCGTAGCATTATCGTTGAAGAGCGAGTACAGAAACGAAGAAAATCGGGTTTTTACTTTGAATGAATATACAATATAAAAGATCTTAATTATAAATATTAAGTAATAAAAACAAAAAATTAAATCATTTATGTACAAAAGAAGTAATTTAAACAGATTTCAAATTAAATTTTTTAAGATAGGTCGTTTATAAACACGATCAATGATCAATGATAATCCAAGGAGATTCACTAAAAATTAAAACATCCACGTCACAAACGCATTTCAACTTAGCTGAAACAAATAAAACAACTTTAATGGAAAAGATAAGTATTCCGTTCATATTGTTTACTCGGAACTCTTCATAACCTCTATGCAAATTATTATTTTAACCCTTTAACGCCCAGACGTACAGAATTTGCATACGGCTATGAATACCCTTTTATTTGCATAATAAAAATTAAAACAAAAAAATTGAAACATCAATATCCCACTATTTTTTGCAGTAGTTCTTTCGAATGGCACTCATAAAATTTCGAAACAATGATGTGTCACGTATCTTTTTTTAAAAATATTGAAACATTTTTTTTACTGTGATACCGGTTTCTGAATATCTTCTAACCTATCAGAAATATGTTCCCGATAGGTTTACTTGACAAATATGTTAGCACCGAATTCGCGTTCAGATATCCAGATCTACTTCTCCTTTCAAGGTGGAATTCCCTAGGAACATTAATAGTAACATTTCAAACCGAATAGCTGTGGAAGAAATAATCAAAACAATTTTCACCTATGGTTTATAACAATTTTCATTCGCGGATTCATTCCAACTCGTTCAAACCTGCTCCTTTCAAGGTGGAATTGGCTAACAACATTCATTAATAGTAAGATTTCAAACCTAATAGCTGTGACAGAAAAAACAAATCAATTTCCGCATATTGTTTATTAGAATTTTTAGCGCCATTAAAAAATCCAACTCAACAAACATCACAATATGTAATAGCATATTATTTAAGTAAAACTATCGGGAACACGTTTCTGATAAGTTAGAAGATGATCAGAAATCGGTATCACAGTAAAAAATTTTGTAGTCTTCAATATCTCCTTGGATTTTCATTCATCATTGATTATGTTTATAAACATTTTCGGTCTATCTTAAAAAATTTAATTTGAAATCTGTTGAAATTACTTATATTATAAAAGTTTTCTATTCTTTTGTACTTCAATGATTTAATTTGTTGTTTTTATTACTTAATATTTATAATTAACATCTTTTATATTATATTTTCATTAATTGTAAGAACCCGATTAATATGCATGTTCTTTTTGAATTTTAATTATGCTTTGGAAATCGCATGTTAGGTTAGTCAAACTGCTCGAGAAAAGAAAAACGAGTCGTAGATGTCGATGCTCATTTTTTCGTTTCCGTACCCGCTCTTCAACGATAATGCTACGGTTCTAATTTCTATTCGACAATAAAGAATCCACTATGAAAAAGTATATTAGAATTTAATGAAGAATCGGAGGATCATCCTGTATATAACAAGGAACCGCGCAAATATGCTGCGACGAAAATATAGCAAGACGCAATTATTTACGGATTCTGCCAATGATCCTGCTTCATTAGCAGATTTACCAAGTGAATCGATTGAGCACACTAAAAACAACGCACTCCTGGAGAACCCCTATCTAGAGGTTCCGTGAATTTCTTGGATGACCATAAGCGATATTTTTGCATTTCACGTTGACTCTGAAATTTCTCCATTATCTTGCTACAGTCGAGCCTCCGTATTATGGACTTCCCTCTTATTGACTATCTGTTTTATGGACTTTTTTCTCCCCCAATTATGGACTTTTCCCTCTGTCGCTGTTTATCGCCTTCCCCCACTTTAGCGCTTACCGAGGTCCTTCGGGTTCGGTTCGGCAAATCGGTTGTATGTATGTACAAACATACATAAATACATACATATACATACATACAATACATATGTACATGTGCCGCCTTTCACTCGTACGTGTAGCGCATGCGCGTTAGTCAGAACGAAAGGCGACGAAGTAGGGGAAGCGCTCTCTCCCCTTCATTGACCATATTCGGGATCGGAGCATTCCCGACGAGTCCATGATACGGAGGCTCGACTGTATTTACTCATTCTCAAAAATGAATTCACTACTATGAGTTGAAGCAACGAATATAGACGCTAATAAAATCACAGCAGGGATAGGGCAGTTGAGACGAACAATTTATACACGAGAGATGTAAACAAAATTGTTATCTAATAGCTATATAAAAGTGATAGCGCCGCGGCCGCGGAAAGGCGTTAAAGTAATTTCCGCCATCTTTTTTCGTGTTTAAATATAATTCTGCTTTCTTCTCACTTGTCTAGATTCACTCTTTATAGAGTGAAGAATATGCAGTATTTTTTGCAGTATCAAAATCGCGTTCTTTATATATAAGATATATATAAAACGAATGCCGCCTCCCTCCGCGCGACCGATTGATGTAAACTTACAGTATATTTTTCATATTTAAATGTAATTCTGCTTTCTTCGCACTAGTCCAGATTCACTATTTAAAGAGTGAAAAATGGTTGGTAAATTTTGCAAAATAAAATATCGCGTTCCTTATACATATTATACAGGGTCATCGAAAAGTATCGGACCCCCCTAATATCTTCAGTTAGAATGCACTTAGGAGAAAATGTCCAATAGCAAAGTTGTATGGTTTCAAGCGGGGAGTAAGATGATGACCTTGACTTTGACCTTGACCATGTCCTTCTAGCTCATTTCAAGGTCAATCTTATTTTTTCAAATAGAACCCCCTACATTTTATTGCATATTCTTATAGCTTATCTCGAGAGCTTTCCAAAACACTATAATAAAATATTTTTTATTAAGTACTTTTTGAGTTATAAAGGTTTGAAGTTAACAATTTTTTGACACAAAATGTAGAATATCTTGTAAAATATTATTTAGTTTTCAGTAATCATAACCTTAATACTTTTGTGCGCGGAATAATGAGACCAATTAACTAGTCGGACTCGCACACCACTCGTGCCTTAACTGGTCGGACTCGCATACCACTTAACAAAGTGCATTTTCGAGGAAAATGTTTCAGACAAAAATTTCAGGATTTTTCCCTGGCTATTTAATGGCGATATTGAATTTGACCTTGAACATGACCTTGAAGGTTATTTCAAGGTCAAGTTAATTTTTTTAAATGGGAACCCCTATTTTTTTTTCATGGATTCTGAAAGAGCGGGAAATTCTAAGTCCGAGTATGATATGATCGATTTTTCCGGCAAGGTCATTTCAAGGTGAAACTTAAAACTCCCGTAACGGCGAAATATCTCAGAGGGTGTGCATTTCTTTGGAAATTGTTTCAGACAAAAGTTTAAGGATTTTTCCTGGGATATTTAATGGTAGCACAGAATTTGACCTTGAACATGACCTTGAAGGTTATTTCAAGGTCAAGTTTGTTTTTTTTAATGGAAACTGCTATTTTTTTTCACGGATTCGGAGAGAGCACAAAATTTTACGTCCAAATATGCTATGGCCGTTTTTTTCGGCAATGTCATTTCAAGGCCAAACTTAAAACTCCCGGAACAGCGAATTAACTCAGCAAGAGGCACCATTGAATTTAACCTTGAAAATTACCTTGAGGCTTATTCTAAGCTCAAGACTATTTTTTTTTAATTGGAACCCCGTTTTATTTTCGTAATGTTTCCAGAGTTTCCAGAGTGCAATGCATTATCATTGTTCCCGGATAAAAATATACATTTTTTTTACATCCGATACGTTTATAAATACCGTATGTATGGGTAACATTTTTACATTGTTTCCAATGCTACCGCCGGCTTTAGCATTACCCAAGATGTACCGCGTGGAGGTAGCACGGTCGGGTTTACACCTCTTCGGGGTGCTTTGTTCAGGTGGTTCCCCTCGCCGTCACCTGTGCGTGTGCGTGTGCGTGTGCGTGTGCGTGTGGGTGTCCCCAGACAGTTAAGGCAAGATGGGTATACTAAGATTTTGATGAAATTATGTATCTTACTAAAGCTTATGCTCAAAGTGATTGCCATGAACTTCTTGGCAATATCCCAAGCGATTATAAAAAGTCGATACGACTTTTTTAATCATATCTGGTTCTATAGCCGCGATCTCATCCCGTATTCGTTGTTTTACTTCCTCAATATTCACCGGTTTCGTTCGATACACTCTATCTTTGAGATAACCCCATAGAAAATAGTCAAGGGGCGTAAGATCCGGAGATCTTGGTGGCCATTCTATTACACCCCTTCGACCTATCCACCGTTCTGCGAATACATCACTCAAATAATTGCGAACATCTGTTGCATAATGGGGTGCTGCACCATCTTGCTGAAACCAAGTCTAATCGAAATCCTCACCTACAATAACCTGAATAGCAGGGATGATGTCGTCCCTCAACATATCGTGGTATTTTTGACCAGTAAGGGTACCCTCGATGAAGAAGGGCCCAACTACCGCATTGTTTATAATACCTGCCCATACGTTTACTTTTTCAGGATATTGAGTAGAACGACTATCGACCATCCAATTAGGATTGGTTTCACTCCAATAAGACATGTTATGTCTATTGATTGCCCCATTTAAGAAGAATGTAGCTTCATCAGAAAATACGATGCGATTCAAGAAACCGGCATCAGCATCTATTCGATTCATCATTAATTCCGCAAACTGTAGGCGTCTATCAGGATCGTCTTCATTCAATTGTTGTACGAGTCTAACTTTGTATGGGTGAAATTTTAAGTTTTTAGTTAAGATCCGTTGTACTGTACCGTAACCTAAGTCGTGCTGCTGTTTAACTTTCCTGATGGAAGTATGAGGATCTTCCGTTATTGACAGCGCGACATTCAACTCATTTTCTTCAGTTGATGCTGTTACTGGACGACCTGCTCTTGGGAGATCCTTCACAGTACCGTGAACTTCAAAACGATTTATTGTTCTGCTAACAGTAGATTTAGAAATCGGTTCTCGTCCCTCTCTAAATGATGCGTTAAATAAGGTTCGCACATTCTCTAAAGATCGCTGGTTATCACCCCAGCCTCTCATCATGAGAATGGTTATTCTTTCTCGTTCACTTAGCGCAGCCATTGCTCTTTGTACGAAATATACGTATGTATTTTGTTACTGAAATGATGCTTAATACGTTTAGATAGGAAAGGCGTTTAGATAGGAAATCCATGTATCTCACAAAACGATAAAGTTAAGACCAAAATGTAACCTTATAAGACTGTACACGTATGTATAAATTCAATGTGAATGTATGTTGTTTATTTACTTCGCTGGTGACTCGTGCTCTCTGTCGCTGTTCGCGCGCCCAAGTTCACTTTGCACAAGTGTTGCGTAAGATGTATGTATACACATTTTTTAAACAGTTTATTATTCTATTTACAAAATTAGAGGACAAGCGAGGGACAGGAACTGATTCCTAAATCGACTTTTGGCAGAACAATAAATTGTTTCGAAGTTTACGGCACTGTAAAGGATCTCCCTAGAGCAGATCGTCCAGTAATAGCATCGACTGAACAAAATAAATTTAACCACTCTCAATACCGGAAGATCCTCATAACTTCGTTGAGAAAATGAAACGGGGTTCCAATTAAAAAAAAAAATAATCTTGACCTGAGAATAATCTTCAAGGTAATTTTCAAGGTCAAATTTTATGCTAGCATTAAATATCCCGGAAAAAATCCTGAAACTTTTGTCTGAAACATTTTACCTGAAAATGACCTCTTGCTGAGTTAATTCGCTGTTCCGGGAGTTTTAAGTTTGGCCTTGAAATGACCTTGCCGAAAAAACGGCCATAGTATATTCGGACGTAAAATTTTGTGCTCTTTCCGAATCCGTGAAAAAAAATAGCAGTTTCCATTAAAAAAAAAACAAACTTGACCTTGAAATAACCTTGAAGGTTATGTTCAAGGTCAAATTCTGTGCTACCATTAAATAGCCCGGGAAAAATCCTTAAACTTTTGTCTGAAACATTTTCCTCGAAAATGCACTCCCGCTAAGATATTTTGCTGTTCCGGGACTTTTGGATCACCCTGTATATAAAACGAATGCCGCCTCCCTCAGCGCGACCGATTGATGTAAAGTTACGGTATCTTTTTTCGTGTTTAAAAATAATTCTGCTTTCTTCTCACTTGTCTAGATTCACTCTTTATAGAGTGAAGAATATGCAGTATTTTTTGCAGTATCAAAATCGCGTTTTATATATATAAGATATATATAAAACGAATGCCGCCTCCCTCCGCGCGACCGATTGATGTAAACTTATGGTATCTTTTTTCATATTTAAATATAATTCTGCTTTCCGCACACTAGTCCAGATTCACTCTTTAAAGAGTGAAGCATGGTTGGTAAATTTTGCAGAATCAAAAATCGCGTTCCTTATACATATTATATACAGGGTGGCCGATTTATCTGAAGACATCGAAATATCTCGAGAACTATGCACAGAATCAAAAAAGTTGTCGGATGAAAGTTGTTCGACACGAAGGGGGGCATCCAGTGATAATTAAATTTACCCCCTCCCCCATCCCCTGGGGGTGGAGTGGGGGCAAAAACAATAAAACTTAAATAGGAACCCCCAGTTTTTATTGCAGATTTGGATTCTCCGGAAAAAAGTACACCAATTTGACCTAGGAGCTATTGCATTTTGGTTCACAGGTGGCGCTGTAATCGATAAAAATCCAAATTTATCTGAAGACATTGAAATACCTCGAGAACTATGCACAGAATCAAAAAAGTTGTCGGATGAATGTTGTTCGACACGAAGGGGGGCATCCAGGGGGCAAATAGGGACAATTTGATCCCTCTATGAAAATTTAATATTAAAAATTCTAATATTAGAATTTTTAATATTAGAATTTAGTAATATCAATTGCGAAAATTGTTATTCTGAATATGAAATTTTAATAATGTCCATTCGAAAAATTAAGATTATGAATAATTGATATTCTTCATATTAAAAATCAAAACTGATTACATAAAAATTGTGCATACAATATGGAAGCAATTTTATAAATAAGTTTTCTACCTTCAATAAAATTACATTTTAGGTTTTAAATTTATTATTTAATAAACAAAAAGAGGACATCACGCAATCCATTAAAAAACGCGTCATGTCCCTTCACTCAGCTCATTCATTCTCTCTCTGTATGTTTTTTCCGAAATGAGAATAAATAAGCTGAGCATTGACGGTCAAACCAGCTTCTATTAAACAAAACGAAACTCTTACTTCATTTGGGGATTTCGTCGCCATCTACCGGACCCCGAGAGAACTCACGTGGTTTCATACATGTACATCGCTTGCATTTCGGCCATCACCGGCGCCGGTTCTGTTACATAACGCTAGAGGGCGACATAACTCGAAAATAAAGTAGCATATCATTTTATACATAAGTTGAGTCACACGTAACCAGTTCACCTACATTTTTCTCTACTTTCTTGAAGGGAAGTAAATGGATATCGCGACTTTCTAATCCCCATATTAAAATTTAGTATTCACGGTCTCTCAGTGCAAGACTGTTTTTGAAGTCCATTGTATTGGTAGTAATTCGGTCGGAGGTCACTTTGCTTTTAGAATAACAACTTTCCGTTTACGTGACTATTTTTTGTCTATCCTTCATTGCTTAAATCGAATTGCAAGTTAAAAATGAATCCTGCTACAGTTCCCGAAAAAATCGAAATGATTCTTATTTATGGTGAATGTAAGACGAATATTGACGATACTGTTGCGTTGTATGCTGAGCGTTTTCCAGATAATGCTCGCTCGCGTTCTTTTTTTTACAAAGTTGTGAATGCCTTTCACTCTGATGGCAGCGTACAAATGAAAAAAAGGAAGCGAAGATTAATAGTTACAGGAGAAGCTAACGAAGTAGCTGTACTAGCAGCTATTCACCAAAATCCACATGTAAGCACACGACAATTACATCGCGATTCCGGCATTTCCAGAGACAGTATTCAAAGAATATTGCATCGTCATAAGTTTCACCCATATCACATTTCACTGCACCAGGAACTAGATGGCGATGATTTTCATAACCGCGTGGTGTTTTGTGAATGGGCATTTCAAAAAATGCAAACGAACCACAATTTCTTTGCTAATGTATTATTTTCAGATGAATCTACATTCACGAACCATGGTGGCATCAATAGGCATAATATGCATTATTGGAGCGTAGAAAATCCCCATTGGTTACGACAAGTTAATCATCAACGTCCTTGGTCGGTGAACGTTTGGTGTGGAATCATAGGAAATAAACTCATTGGTCCTTATTTCATTGAAGGTAATTTGAATGGAACAAAATATCGAGATTTCCTAGAACAAGAAGTACCATTACTACTTGAGGATGTTGCTATGGACGTCCGACGGACAATGTGGTTTCAGCATGATGGTTGCCCAGCACATTTTTCAAGAGTAGCAAGGGAAATACTAGACCGTGATTACAATGGTAGGTGGATTGGTAGAGGTGGCCCCATTAATTGGCCTGCGAGGTCACCTGATCTAACATCTCCGGATTTCTTCCTATGGGGTTACCTAAAAGGTAAGGTTTATGAACAAGTACCAACGACTCGTGAAAACATGGTGGAACGCATAAGAACTGCTTACGCAGAAATTTCTGCAGATATGATTCTATCATATAAAGTCATTTGAATAAAGAATAAATAAATGCATTGAAGTGGAAGGTCAACATTTCGAACACTTACTCAAGCAAGTGAACAGTGAGACAGTGAGAGGCAAGGGGACTCACGTAAAACAAGCACCCCAAAGGGAACAGAAAAATACTACGTCCACGTCGTTGTTCCTGGGTAACGCTAAATGTATTTTTTCCCGGCTTTGTTAGAATGACCGTATTCCATATCCGCTACGGGGGCGAAAATTGTCAATATTGGAGAATCCAAATCTGCAGTAAAAACTGGGGGTTCCTATTTAAGTTTTATTGTTTTTGCCCCCACTCCACCCCCAGGGGATGGGGGAGGGGGTAAATTTCATTATTACTGGATGCCCCCCTTCGTGTCGAACAACTTTCATCCGACAACTTTTTTGATTCTGTGCATAGTTTTCGAGGTATTTCAATGTCTTCGGATAAATTTGGATTTTTATCGATTACAGCGCCACCTGTGAACCAAAATGCAATAGCTCCTAGGTCAAATTCGTGTACTTTTTTCCGGAGAATCCAAATCTGCAATAAAAAATGGGGGTTCCTATTTAAGTTTTATTGTTTTTGCCCCCACTCCACCTCCAGGGGATGGGGGAGGGGGTAAATTTAATTATCACTGGATGCCCCTCTTCGTGTCGAACAACTTTCATCCGACAACTTTTTTGATTCTGTGCATAGTTCTCGAGATATTTCGATGTCTTTAGATAAATCGGCCACCCTGTATATATATGAGGTATTCTTTGTCAAGTGAGCCACCCGCCAAGAACAAACTGCTTTTACTTTAAAAAATCGATTGACCAATGATAATTTACGAAAAAGTGTCTAGTTTTCACATATGAGAGGCCCCTTTCGAAAATATAAGATGGCGGCTTGTCATGAAAGTCATGAAATTTCTTACATATATATTGAAAAAAAAAGTATTACTACCGCGTTAAAAAATATTATTTGGGTTCGAACTACCTTCTATACCCTGTACTGTATGTCGAGAATATCAAGATCTCGAATTATATTCTACGTAAAATTTGAAATAGAAATGCCTTCTTGACATTTTCCTACAAAACGCTCCATTTTCATAATAGAAATTCATGAATATTAAAATATTCCCTAAATCGGAAGAAATATAATTTAAAATGATTCAAGAAACTTTATATATTTTTAAGCGGGCAATACATTTATGACCTTGGATTTGCTGTTTAAGCTTTTTCACAGTTAGTAATCCTTTCCCTTTATGCATTCTTAAGTGAATTCCAACAACGATCTGAATGACTTTTTTTCTTTCCCGCCATATTTTTAAAAACAACGAATGGTTATAAAAATTGGTAAAAAAGAAAAAAAAAATTATAAAACTGTTTTACGAAATATACTGCCTAAGTAATCTTTCTGAAAATGTGGTTGGAACAGAGTTTATAAATGTTATATGAAGAAATTGATGTAATTCTACATGTTTTTGATAAATTTAAATTTATTTGCCTTCAGAAAATATGGATTCGCAGCGCGCAGCTACAAAGAAATTATCCGAGCTAACCAAAGGGGCTATTATTCTCCAGTAGAAATAATTTCCTAATAGCCGCTGACACTAATAAATGTAAGTTCAATTAATAAGCTCTTCTCCAAGACCTCGAAATTTTTTGATACAGAAAAGTTACACAACAGCCCGCTGTATGTACTAAATCGGGCTCTACATCTCTATCAATTTCGCTTGCCACCTAGCGGTTACTTCCCGTACCACAGTTTCTCGCGGTTCTGTCATTTGTCTTGACAAACCGACATATCAACGCCTCCCGTTGATACAACACTTACTCGAAATTCAATGATATAAACTTGGAACTCGAAATATATTATTTTCGGTTCACTACAATATTATGAGCACTCTGAATACCATAAAATAAAATTAATCGTCGACCTTGCGTACTATAAAGTACTCTCACATTCTTGAATCATTATAAATTTATTATTAATGCAACATGGCGCGTAAAATGATGCATTCTTTTATTTATTAAAAGAATAATTTTAGTAGAGAATTAAATATGTTTGCCGCATTAGAAAGACGGAGAAAAAAGAGTTCTCGAGAAGAGGGCAGGACGGAGGATAAGATATGTTTGTCGTATTACAGAGACGGAGGAAAAAGAGCTCATGATGAGAGGGGAGAAAATAGAGGCTCTGATACGTTTGCCGAAGTAGAGAGTTAAAGAAAAAAGGTCTCGGCGGGTATTGAGAAAAGAGAGGATGAAATATGTTTGCTTCATTAGAGAGATGGAGGAAAGAGAGCTCACGACGAGGGGAGGAAAGAAAGGTTTCGATACGTCTCGACGAGTTTTGAGGAGGGAGGGAAGGAGAGGGGGAGAGAGAGAGAGAGAGAGAGAGAGAGAGAGAGAGAGAGAGAGAGAGAGAGAGAGAGGATACGAGCGCACCGATCATTAGAAAGACAGAGACGGGAAATTGCGATCAGCGCCTCCATACAGTTGGCAAACACGCTAGTGGTTTCATGTTTGGCAGATATCTGACAATGCTGTAACATGGGCTCTGCGCTTCTATATGCATCTACATTCGTTAGTTGAAGTGAAAAAATATTGAAATTTTGTATGCAATTAAAATAACATTTTTGAGGTTTATTTAAAAACCATCAAATTTGGACATTTTTGTAAAAGATGAGTATCTCAATTCCCTACAAATACCAATTTTTACTTTTCCCGTGCGTGCCCCCTTCTTGCATGGAAGCCCTCAATTATGACGGCAATATGCATACGATACGCGTTAAGTGACTCCACTATGGTTTTTCCGTATTTTTTTTTCGAAAAAAGTACACCTTTAAAATGATATTTTAAAGTACATACTTGTACAACATTTTTGCAAGAAAATTTAAAGGTGACACTCTAAAAGAACACCAGACAATTTTTTTTTAAATTAAACAAAAAATTTCTTTCGGTTTCAATATTTGGTAATTAGTTTTGAATATTGTTGTATTTAATACTTTTACTAATGCCCACAACATGTATTTTTTTTCGTCAAGATCTGCTGTGTCCGTAACCCCTCGAAAAATACATTTTTCGGAATAATAGTTCTGTATTCATTTTGGCATACCAATACCTACTTTTAATACTAGTTTGAACTTATTTGGGGTAGGGCACTCATCACATTCTTATCCCCCTATGCCCATTATGTGAGAAATAGTAAATCGTGGAAAGTAATTCGCAGCAGTGGGATTATACTGCATGTATGCAAATGACTCTTCCTACCAATATTTTAGGAATTATATAGCCGACATAAAAAAGGTATAATATCAACTTTCCTCAAGAATGTTAATATCATTCAGACATTATCAATCCAACGAAGGTCGAATAAAGCAGACAGTGCTTAACCCTGATTATACAGAGTGTTGATTACAGCCGTATTTACTGAGAGTTACTTTAATGATGCAGAATACGCAGTAGGATTATGACAAGCTATGGAAGCTTTGTATATACTGGCAAAGAATTTTAACTCTCCGTTAAAAACATAAATAAGACTAAATAATAACAATAGCAAAACTAGGGACTGTTGTAATACTGTGAATGTTTCAACAGTGCGGCACTCATGGCGCCATCTATTGGTCTCCGAATGTACCGTGATTATCAGAAATTTCCATGTAACTGCGATTCTAACTATATATGCCTATGCGTAAAATCAAAAGCGCTAATCAGCAAGAACCACGGTAGTGAGAAACATGTCTAGAATAAGTCTAATTATAAAAGTTTAATTTCATTATAAAAAGATTAACTAGTGATTATGACGTATTAAAAAAAAAATAAAAAGAGTATAAGTTTGAAAAAAATTTGTTAAAAAATTTGTTTTGCATTTTTTTGGGGCCATATTGAAAAACTTTTTTATTTCTTCGTTTTATTTCGAAATTATATGTTTTTAGCTTTAATATCGTGTTTCGTTCCTAAAAATCGAATTACCCCTTCCAGAGTTACAATGGTCGAAAAATAATTCGATTTCAAATTCATCACCCCGTTGTGCGCGTAATTTTTAAAATTTTCAAAAATCCTTTGGGCATGATTTATCTTTAATACGGAGGTATAATTATACCTAGTTTCGAAAAACACCGAAGACCCCTTGCAAATCGTGATATTTCTCACGTGGAATGACCCTAATATATACAAAAACCAGCATTTTTAATTTTTGATTGATTCCCGATCATATTTCAACAGGAACAATTAACTATAATAATGTGAATTTTTATATAGGACTGTAACCTACTATCACTCGGCTGCAACGTGAATGTTGATGTGCAATCATGAGCTAATTATACGTTTTTTAAAATGATATATTATGCTAATACTCACTTCATTATGCGGCAAGCCAGCCGCTGAGAAGATAGGAATTTTTTGTCCTCGGGCAATTGAATTCATAACATCAATAGCAGATATACCAGTTTGAATCATTTCTTCTGGATATATTCGTGACCAAGGATTTATAGGCTGTCCCTGAATATCCAAAAAATCTTCTGCAAGAATAGGAGGTCCTTTATCAATCGGTTTTCCAGATCCATTAAATACTCTTCCAAGCATATCTTCTGACACAGGCGTTCGAAGTATATCTCCAGTAAATTCACAGTGGGTATTCTTTGCATCGATTCCGGATGTGCCTTCAAACACCTGAATTACGGCTTTTGAGCCTGAAACTTCAAGTACTTGGCCGTAGCGAGTTGAACCATCATACAATCGTAATTGAACAATTTCCGCATACATAGGAAACTTAACATCATCCAAAATGACTAAAGGACCATTTACACCCGCCACAGTTTTATATGCTGAAATGTTTATATTAATGAATTAGGGATATGCAAATTATACACTCTACAATATATTGCGTAAAAAACGCATACATATGTACGTTGTCATAAGATTTTGTATTATCATGTAGATATATGATGACTAAGATTAAAAAGTTCCTAAATTTTTCCAATTATGCGTCCAACACATAAGTATAAGACCATTATCGAGATTGCACAAATATGTATACATTTGATCTATTACACAATCCGCGGCGAATATGTTGACAGAGAATAAATACAATGTAGTTGTTGCAGTAAGGAATAGAATTAATATTAGTAAATCGCAAATTTTAAATATATACATTAAACATAAATTAATTGCTATCGCGGGCGATTACTCTCCTGCCTGCAAATTTTAAACATTTTCAGCAAGAATTGAGGGACTTTTGCGGCGAATTGTATTTACGGGGGAAATCGCACTTCCGCCTGAAAAAAATTGGTCAATTTTTTAATATGAAATTCCGCATCTTGTACTTTTTTTCTATGATTAACAAATTTTACATCATGAACATTTCACAATAAGATCTATCACTTTTCCACAGTAGTAACCGATAATCGATGAAATTGCGAATAATGACGTGCATTCGCTGTGGTGTATATGACGTGGATCCATCACCGGAAACACTTAGTTTTATAATTGCATTGGTTAGTGCATCATTCACAAATTCGATTTCTTCTAGCATAGATTTCTGGAGTACTTCAACGGCATTTTTCAGCGAATCGTGCATATTTTTCAAAATTAGCAAGTAACCTTGCTGAGAGAGAAAGCTTAGCATGTCCATGAGTCCTCAAATTTGTTGTGCTCCAGATAATCCCAAGCCGAGAACTGTCATATTCAATATAAACGACGTTTCACTAAACTTGATATAGCATTAAATACAGTTATAAAATTTAAAATTCTATACTGAATACTGTCTTCAGAAACAATAATGTCAGCGTTGTTATTCAATTTGTTCGTAGGCGTGATAAACGAATCACATTATATTTCGGCTCAATATTCGTGAACCCTTTTTTTCGATCCACGTTTAATCAAAATGCATAAAAACCACATATATAAAATAAAACCAGGTTTAAATATAGGGGAATGCAGGGCTCAGTGGAACGCGACGAATCTTTAAATGAATTTTTACGCTTGGCGGTGAAGTTAATATACATTGCATTAATGTTTCTTTAGTGATTCAGATATATTTTAACGTTGTAATAATTTGTAGATCTGTTTAATGTATTTTACAAAGTCACTTGAAAAAAATGTCACTGCGGTTCACTATGCCTCAGTAGTGGGATCCAGTTAAACAAGGGTGGTGTGTAGAGGAATGAAAAGCTCATGGAGCGCTGTAATAAAATAGGATAACCATTTTTGTAACCATTTTCAGAATAAAAATTAATCATATTTAATTATTTATATTTTTCAACTTTTTTGTTGTGACGTTGTCGCAGGAAATGTCATGTCGACCGAGTATTCATTCCAGTCAAATGACATACCAGCATCAATATTATAATATATCATCATAGTACCGAGCACAGTGAAGAAACAAAAATCGTGACTGAAGGAATACGAGAAACATCGACGCACTGCAGCTGACTCCCGTCCATCACACTTTCCTTCGTACGCACCTGTCATTTTCGCAACTCATCGAAGATTCCTGCACGCAATGAATACACGAAAACGTGTTTAATACTTTGTCAAGAGTGATAAATACGAGCAATGTTCTTTGTACTAATTCTTTGCAAGTAAAACATAAAATAGCACCAGGTAATCCCTTCCAAAATATCTTGAGACATTACCATGCTTAAATGCTATGAAATTGTCCTTAGTGTAGCGGTCGTGTCTTTAAAGTGAAGAAATATTTTTGCACGAATAATAATTTAATAAAGATATCATTAGAAACTCGATTCAAAATCCACCAATATTAGGCGAAAATGTACACTAAAGACTCGTTAATTAAGTGAGACACACACTATGTATACAAATGGAAGCTCACTTGTCTGAATGTAATATTTGGTATAACGAATAAGCGGCGAAAAGTTTTTTTAATATTCAAAATGAAAATCCATTTCTCTAACGGACGCAAAGCGCAGGACAGCGGCGAAAAGAGAAACTACATCCGAATATTGGTTTCTGAGATTACAAATTTCAAACGACGAATAATTCCGCGATAAGGAATCGCAACGCCATCTATGACTAGTGGTTTGTATTCGTCTTGAAAAGACCTCTCAAATGAGCCCCCGCACGATCCATGTTGCCATTAAAGATATTCACCCCTTTCATGCTTCTTGGAGGGGGAGGGGGGGGATATGGAATCCCTCAGAAAAGATAGCTTTTTTCTAAAAATCGTGTCACGTATTTCAGCGATTTTTGAACATTTATTATTTCAAAAGTTACACGATCATTTTCAAACTTTTGGGACACCCTGTATATTATTAATATAAATAAGTATAACTAACACTAATACTCATGTATAACACACAGTGGTTTATAATATTTCACAATAATTAAAATACGTCCATAATTGAATCAATAAAATATGAGTTATATAGGTGTAATCCTTGCAACGATCGGATTCAACTATTCAAAAACCATATATTTGTTTATTTGTTAACTTGGAAACATGTTGATTCTTTGTGTTCCGTTATGTATTCAAATGTTCGCGCAATTATTCTAATTCGGAATACTACGTTGATATCTTACAAGGAGAGGCACGATCCGGATGTCAAGATTTTGGCTGACATTTTTTTGACGTATTCTATGATAAAAATAAAAATACACGCGTTTGAGCGTTTTCTCGAATAGGCTTTGGATCTTTTAAAAAAAAATAATTAAAAACGAGCTTTGACTGCTATATACATACGTACTTTGGAATGTCAGATGCATAAATCTTCGAAACATTCGAAAGTCAAATATACTGTCATTGCAGTCAAAGCGCGTTTTTAATTATTTTTTTTTAAAAAGATCCAAAGCCTATTCGAGAAAACGCTCAAACACGTGTATTTTTGTTTTTATCATAGAATACGTCAAAAAAATGTCTGCCAAAATCTTGACATCCGGATCGTGCCCTTCCCTTGTTAGTGTGAAACCGCAGTAAAGCTATTCCTCCTACTTTACTACCGCGTACGCACATCTCACTCCACCAAATTGAATCGACGGGAGGTCAGTTGCGCAATCACCGTTGATAAGAGCAAAGCAATATTCAGTCTTTTCTGTCCACATTTCAGGCATTCAAAGACGGCCACGTTTTTTTTCCTTTTTTCCGGGTATCTCGGCATACATTGTATTAAATCTGTACCGCGAAAGCATATGTGTCAGTTTTTAAATGGGCGAACCACAAACAATATTATTTCGTTTAGTGTAGTGAAATAAAAAATAGAAAGTGTTTGAACGCATTTTAGTTACCTTTTTTTTCTACATTCAAATTGCCTAAATTCCTCACACGCACCTTTTCCCTCACGATTCTGCAACCTTTTTTCTTTCGTAATCCATCCACGAACACTTTGCATTTAGTCTTCAATTGTCCTTGACACTGTGCTGATCGGTTATACGCGTAATTTATTCCGTTTGTGTCGTCTAATTGACTAGAAAACTCGTGCGGTATCATTTCAGAAAATTTGTAACGAGTGAAACATCACCGAAAGTAATAACTGAATACTCGAAATCATTTAAAAGCTTTTCATCGATAAAACCATGCAGTGATCAATAAATGAAAGAAAATAGAAATTAGTGTATCAGTGTGTGTAATATCTATATGTACAAAATTGTTACAAATTATATGTGATTCTCCTTCTACCAACTGTTACGTGAAAACTTGTTCTGAATGTCCCGGTGTACAAAATTTAATAGAGTATATAAGTGGCTATTAAAAAATATAACTTTAGTGCCGTCATCGATCAGAGATAAATTTCCAGGAATCGGTCATGTTTGTTTGAAATGTCGAATTAAGTTATATCGTAACGTTACTCCTGTAATACCTGAAAAGAAAGAATAAGATCGGATTGATGATACGAATTTAATTGTTAAATCTGAAGATGATGATAATACTTCAGATACTAGCGATGCACCTAGCGATGCTTCGTATTTCGTCGTAGACATTGCTCAGGAATTATTAGACGACATTAAAGTATTACGTCCTCGTTGCTAGCGCAATTACCCTTTTTTTGTATGCGTTCACAATCCGAGAACAGTCATAATTTTATGTTGGGATCGGACAAACGAGTCCATTTTTTTAATATAGCGTTCAGATCACGTAGACGCCGCATGTTAGAGCGTACCCGTTTCAAATAAGATTTTCGGTTAACCTTTATTAGCCATAAATCAGAAGATGACTCGCGTTGCCTAAGCTGAAAAACTTTTCTCGTGAACATCAAGTTACCCGTTTTTTAACTTCTCTAAAAATACAAAGTAATACAAGAGAAAATGGGTACGTTCTAAACGACTATCTACTACACCGTATCTTATAACAATAATTTAAAAGCACTTGTTAATGCGTGCTTCCTCCTTGGCCCATTTCCAAAACCTGGCCAACACAACAAATCCACCATTTTTAAAATAGAAGGGAAAAAACTCAAAGCGAGGATAAAACTATGGTCCACCATAAAAACGGTGGTGCGTGCAGCAAAAAGGTCGATCGAGGAGAGATTTTCCGGGCGATTCAGACTAGTTCGTCTGTTCTACCACTGGTGATTCAGGCTGTTCAAGTGTTTCGACGCAATCGCACGGATCAACCAGACAAGTTCGTCTGTTTCATCACCAAAGGTCCATCGAGCAGTCTGCCGAACAAACCACGGGATTCCAACGAAAAAAAAATAAGCACATTTTTATTTAATCTTGTATATATGGATGTATAAACAAATTATCCATCTCCCTTCCTTCCTCGACCGCGACATAGCGGGTAGGCCTGCGAAATCGCATCATCCTCCTTTTCCTTTTTGCGACATAGCGGGTAGGCCTGCAAAATTACACTTCTTCCAATTGGAAATACCTACCGAGACGAAGTCGCCCCTTTCAAACGACTATTATTTTTTCCTAAATAAATGATCTTTTTTCTCATATTTTTTTATTCCCTTTTACCCCGAGACGCGACTGCACAAGAAAGTTCAGTCTTAAGGAAATACCCTCCTTACATTAGGTGTTCTAAAACTTTTTAACATAGCGGGTTGCCTGCGAAACTGAAAAGTTTTAAAATACATTAGGGACTTCCCCTCCTACCTTTCGCGTTATCGATTTGCCTCCTAATTAAGGCCAGGTTACCATGGAAAGTTTTGAAAAAATCGAAAATCGAGAGGAAATACTCTCAGAAATAACATAGAATTAGTCCCGTAGGTCCGAACGACCGAAAAACAGGTATAAAAGAGGGGTGAGCGGGGTGCGGTAAGCAGTAAATCCGGCCGCTTGAGCACCCTGCGTAGTGGCAGCTGTTACATTCCAACGGACCGCCTTATTGTTTTGTTTCCTTTCGGTTTACTTCTCTGTAGTTTCAGCAGAGTTTCTAGTTTAGTATACGTGGACAAAATTATCTGGCTACTTTAAAAAAGCTGTGCTTGCTCACCCCGATTCTGCAGCAGATATAAAGAAGGCAATTCTGGCATCTTTTTATCACAAGTGTTCTACCGACGCAAAACCGCAACACGAGTACTGTCCAACCGGAGCAGATTCATGGTGCGGTTATCAAAAGGCAGTAGCTACAGATAAATTACATGACTTCAAACATCCTTCGGCTTTCCATGAAGAAGTGAAAGATCTTTTAGAACCAATTTATGAGGAATTAACAGACGAAAAAGCTGATAGTCAACGACAGACATGTTGATCGAGCCAAGCTTGAAGCGACGGAAGCATCTAAAGAGCAGCGGACTGCAAGAAGAAATGCAAAAATCCTTGAAAATGATGCATATGAAGACCAGGAAGGAGTAGTGTACGCAGCCGGATTGGATATGTAAGTAAAAATCACTTTCTACAACGATTTTTCACGAATAAAACAAAAAAAAAACTTTAATCGCGTTTTTCAACTTAATGACACTCTCATTTAAAAACTATTGCACCTATCGACATGAACCAACTGGCATTTTACTATTCAAAGGTCTCTCTATGGTCTGGACTAGGATTTAAAATATTCATTGTTATTTAAAACAGTTAAGAACAATTAAAACTGAAAAGAAAGGGTCAAAAAATTGAAAAGACCGCCTTTTTTTGGTCTACATTTTTTATTCTAGTTCACACGATAGCCAATGTCATACATAATAAGAAATCATTTACATTTTTGCTTGCAGATAATTTTTGGATGAGAAATCATGTAATTGGTCCTAAGGAGGAGCGACTTTGAGCCGCCATTTTGACAAAAAAATTACGAAAAAATATATTTCAATTGTTGATGACATGTATTTTAAGATATAAAAAGTTCGATTTCCAAAAACGTTTTTTAGTTAGATATATATATATATAAATAGGTTTTACGGAGTTTGCGGACATTCGACCAAAGCAATGCATATTAGCGGGTCTTAATGGAGCCCATACTATATGCGTTTGTAAAATTTCCCAAAACGTAAAGTTAATGTTAATTGCCATTAATTCTGTTTCTCGAGAGTTTAAACGAACTTACCATGACGTATTGCAACAATTGACATGCGAAGTTTCTACTTACGCTTGAAACAGATGAGAATGTAGTAATTTCCCGAATTCAGAAATAGAAGCATTACTCGATGATAACTTTGTATCTTATATTACGTTTAAACGATAGACGGGTTCAGGATTGGTTGCAGGCTGGTGTAAGCGGCTTTTATTTCATAAAAATCCAAATTTATTCAGAGGTTGTAAATCTTACAGAATATCAATGGCACTTAATCCTAAACAAACGGAGTCGCACTGCACTTCCGCCGCGTGATGGGCCAGGCGAGTGGGCCTCACCAAGTTCAAATTTTATCTGAATTAATCGAAATGCAGACTAATAATAATCGCGATTATTCGAGCGGATGGTGGTGAATGTACTTCACGACAAACAATAAGTGGGTGCGAAAAATTCACGACGATTTTTGCGAATTTCGCGAGACAAAAGCGTGGCTCAAGAAGAACGTGTAGATTACGTTTTCCGGAAATCTGCCGAGAAAATCCGTTTTCCAGGAATCAAAGGGTTAAGGAACAAGTGGATATGATCCGCAGTTCGATTCCTGGAAACCCGCGATTTTTGAAAGTGATTGATTTTATATAGCGATGAGCTGAGTCGATAAATAATTGCGTTGATGAGCGCACTTGCCCAGAGATGGCGCGTCAAGTACGGTTCGCCAGTCGACATGGTCGATTAACGCCGATGTGTACGCAAACAATATCATCCATTTGCGAAATATGAAATTCAAAAAATACCATTGTTGTATATTGAATATTAATTATTATTATTGCGTTTAGATGTAAGTTT
Source organism: Trichopria drosophilae (assembly GCA_030407085.1). Lineage (NCBI taxonomy): Eukaryota > Metazoa > Arthropoda > Insecta > Hymenoptera > Diapriidae > Trichopria > Trichopria drosophilae. Next base: position 54,521,312 of record CM059587.1, read on the forward strand.
TATAATATTACATTGTAAAGGAAGATAGTTTACATCATATCCGCTTTCCCACATCCCTGGGCATCAGCCCTGCCCCCTTTTCTCTATCGTCCAATCTTGGAATGGACGATTTGGGACTCTTATCTCATGAACATGCAGAGGAGAGGGAGAAGTCCTAGACTTCTGACTATTTTCCCAGTCAGTCGGAGAGACAGAGAGTCGACCTTGTAATCGACCGGACTCGTTTAGAGTCCACAGTCGAGAGTCGATAGTAGACTGGACTCAGCACTTATTTTGAAACTACCATCGGTGACTACAAAAAAGTTGTATGATTTCATTTATACACATATATTATATAAACATATTTCCTCCATTCCATTAAAGTAACATTTTGATTTCAAAGGCTTGAGGTTGCGCAGCAAAGGCTAAGTAGTTAAAATGTAGTCAAATATACTATGATTTTTTTCAGTCTAATGTGTAATTAATGATCAATTTATTAAAAAATCGTCAACAAAAATAATACAAAGAATATGTACGAAGCGCATGCATATAAAAACTATAACAATGTCTAGAAAATCTTGATTGATTGATTGATTGACTGATTGATTGAGGTGAAGTGGAATCACAAGAAAATTCCCATATACATAAATTATTTTACGAAATGACCCGCATCTTCGATTCCCTTTCCGAATTGGCCGCTTGTTTCTTATCATTCACGAGATGGCCGCTTTTTCGAGTCGTTTTCGATGTCCGGTTTTTCGAAATTTCCGCGATATGATCGCTTATTCGAGCAGCGTTCGAAATGGGCAGTTATTCGAACTCATCACAAAACGGTCGGTTCTTCAACTCTGCGGCGACACGACAGGTTCTTGGACTCAGGCGTCGATTTGCTATACCAACTTTTCAACCCGAGTACTATCTGCTGATAAGAAGCCTCGCCAAATAGTCGCCCCGGTAAGCAAAATTATTGTGCAACTTTTCATACCACTTTGAAACTTTGCATACTTTTAGAGGGTATCTAGAGTAAGAATTTCCGAAGGGGAGCCATCTTGAATTTTGCTACAGAACCAAGATGACGGCCTTTTTCGAAAAATCACTATTTATTTTTTTACGACTTTATTTTTGGTTATTTCAAATTGTTGTTTGGTACAAATATGAAAGTTATTTATTATAATATCACAAGTATTTCTATCTTCATGAATTTCAATCAAATTTCAAAATGGCGGCCACTTTACTACATTATTGAGTTATTACTGAACACATAGTATTCTTATATTGTAAAGTAGTAGTATAATGTACTTTTCAATGAAATAATATTGTATTTTGATGCTGATTACGATTCTGAATACTCAAGATGGCGGATCCAATATGGCGGGCATAGAAACAAAAACAGGCATTATCTATCCTATTTTGTGATTTCTTTTAACATGGATATTAGATGGTGCAAATGGATACCGCTCTTAGCGAAACCAGAGTCGCGACGGGGACGCGGCGGTTAACAACTTTTTTTTGTTTTTTTTTTGTTTTTTTTTTTGTTTTTTTTTGTTTTTTTTTTCTATTGTTGTATTTTATTTATCTGTTTCATTTTTTTCATTAATATTTTGACACTTACCTTGGCAGTTTCTACACAGTAGTGTACATGCAACCTTTTGGCGTTTACAAGAGCAACGTAAAGAACATCCATTATAACAAGAACAATTCGTTAAATGAGCTTTACAAGCTTATCGTTATAGAAAAGAATTATCGTTAAAAACAGGGCTACTGACTGGTCCATGTATGTACTAAGCGCCGACAGCTACATTTCTATCGGACTTGATAGCCGCCTAGCGGTTAAACCTCGAACTATTTTGTGTTTATGTCTTATTATTGATGATGTTTTTAAAGCTAATTACTCGCAATTTGGTATATGGTAATGTTTTTGGATACATCGATTACAAATCCTATGCTAGATTTACCAAATACAAAATAGCGGATCCAGTATGGCAGACAAAAATTTTAGAAATGTTTCCATTTGCCCAATATTTGTTACTCGGAGGTTAAATCAATCTGACGTTCGATTCCTAACCAGCGACCACGAAACCCCCGAGTAACGATTTTCAACTGAATTGCTTGAATAGAAAAATGTGTGACTCTAAGTGTTAATAATTTATTAAATTACCCGCCATTTTGAAATTTGACCGAAATTCATGAAGACAATAATAGTCGTGATGTTATAATAAATAACTTTCACATTTGAACCAAAAAATAATTGGAACTAACTAAAAATAAAGTGGTAAAAAATACATGGTGAATTTACGAAAAAGGCCGCCATCTTGCTTCTGAAGCAAAATTCAAGATGGCTCCCCTTCGGAAATTATTACTCTAGATACCCTCTAAACGTATGCGAAGTTTCAAAGTGATATGAAGATGTGCACAATTTTGGCACTTTTAGCGAGTTACCGGGGCGACTAAAAATGATCAAGTCACTCAAACAATGAAGGAGATTTTTTGTTACATAGAAAATAATGAAGATTTTCAATTTACTTTCAAAGAGCTGAAAGATGTCCTCGCGGAGTACGTACCAGACGATAAGATTATTATTACAAAACTACAACAAAAATATTTAACTGACATAATAATCACAAAAAAATAGGAGCATTTACAATTATATCTTTCCGTGATACGCAGGTTAATGTATTATCAAAAGCATGGTACGAAAATAAAAAAGCACTCCTCCAGAAGAACGATTACGGATTGTAGAAGCTGCCGCGGCAATTATTACGGAAGTTATTAGATCATATGTAGTTGAAACTAAGACGTATCCACCATCAAATAAAATGCTAGATGGTATTAATGAAGAAATACCAAAAACATTATTACATGTTTTGGAAGAAATTATATTAAAAAAACAGAAAACGCCAAGTGGATCATTTAAAAACGAAATGCACATCTTGTACGGAAAATGGAAGAATCTTTCACCGCTGCCAGGGTAAACGAAATAAGAAAATGTTAACAATATAAAGATAATATAACTTCTAATTTATTAAAATAAAGATAATTATTTAACTTTCAGAAGTCTGGATTGGTAAAATGTAAAATTTTTCTACCTTTCGCGTTAGGACAGTTTTCGTTGTCTTTAAATTGCACACTCGCAGCAAGCCATCATTTCCGGTATGCGTAGCTATAACACGAGCTAACGCCTATTTCATAGGAGGCAAGTTTCGTTCTGCAATTAAGATAATATCACCGATTTTAAAGTTGGCACTTTCATGGTGCCATTTTGTGCGTTTACGCAGAGTTTGCAAATAGTCTTCCCTCCACATATTCCAGAAGTTTTCTCTGGCTCGCTGTATTAATAGCCACCGAGACAATCTATTTTCCGGAATATCTAACGTGGAAGGCTCCGGTGGTGCCAATAATGCCTCGCCGATAATAAAGTGACCAGGAGTTAAGTAGGAAATATCATCAAGATCGTTGGAAATACCCACTATTGGTCGGGAATTAAGATAAGCCTCTATTTGGCAAAGGAGTGTCGTAAATTCTTCTACTGTAAATGTCATATTTCCCATCACTCTTTTTAAGTGATGTTTTAGGGATTTTACGACAGCTTCCCACATACCGCCGAAGTGGGAGGAAGATGGAGGAATAAATTTCCACGCGATTCCTTGCGTTGACATGAACGATACCACATCCGAATGGGATAAGGCTGCTCGAAATTGGTGACAAAGGTTGTACCATTATCACTATTGACAAGTGATGGCATACCTCTTCGAGAGCAAAATCTACGGAAGGCCCCTAAGAAGGCTGTAGAAGTATATTATAGTCCATGACTAATTCTAAATGAACAGATCGTGTGTTCATGCATATAAAAACAGAGACGTAACATTTACATGCATGTATAAAAAACCATTCTGATCCGTGATCAATTAATACACGCACAGACATCATTCTTCCATTGCAGGATAAATTCACACGAGCAGTAGCCAATAACACAATTTCTGAATTTCCCGTATTTAAAGGTGTCGCTACATGAGAAACAGCATTATCTTCTTTAGGTTTACTTGTATTGATCGTACTAGAAAATCCTTCGTGTAAGAAGGTATGACGTCTGTTTTTGCATTTAGAACAATTATTCCGTTTCGAACAATATCGAGGAATATGTCCTTTCAACAAACAATTAAAACACAGATTGAGCGTACGTGCATGATCGATTCGTTCAGAAGCAGATAATTTGATATATTTATTGCATTAAAAAATTGTATGATTTGCATTACAAAAATGACAAATACTATTATTAGAAGCAGCAACGTGAGCTGAAAATTGTTTTTTTTTTTATTTAGAACTACTGAGATTTGTTTTCTCTTTAGAAGGTTGATTCACATCAAGACGCATAACTGTAAGCACAATGAGTAACGAACTCCATGCATCTACGGGTTCGTCTAAATTTTTTAAAGACGTGGTGATCTCGCGGGTTTCACCGAGCAAAGTTTCTAATTAACTTGAATAACCGGATTTAACTGAACCAAGTTTTAATAGGCGCAAAATTTTAGTGAAAGTTAAAACTTGAACGTCTTGATAGTCGTCCGTCATTAGTTTTGAAGCTTCTTCGAAATTTGCATTAGTTAGAGGTATATTTTTTACCAAAGAAAGCGCTGGTCATGTTAAACTCCCAAGGTAAGGAAGGCATATTCTACTACCAGCGATGTAAACAAATCCTTGTAGTTTGACCACCCTGTTGGATTACCGTCAAAACAAGGGATCTTGATCCGTTCTAATGGGTCCTGTTTGACGGTGCTGGCGCTTGAACATGAGTCGCAGTCGACGGAGCAACTCGAATAGCTTCGTCCCGTTGACAAACAAGAATATCGAAGGAGTTAAAAACCAAGTCCTGAACGGCCTCAATACTACCGTCTCCAAGATATTCTTCGACTCCGGGTTCACTTACTTTTGTTAAAAGTTCATGGTGCATATTTTCACGTCTCGTCCTTAAATTTGACAGACGATCACATCTGGTATCGAGCACAGAAAGACCAGTTTTAACATTTTTGCAATCGTTAATAATTTTAGTCTGTTTTGTCACTGCCAAAATATACTCCTTTTGAATTAACACCGATAAACTAATTTCAGTACGTTAAACCATTTTAAAGTCACTTGCTCTCTGTATACCGACAGTCAATTATAATAGGTAACCGACAAAGTAAGTATTTTTAAACAGAAGACAATACTCGCCGTTCGCATGTGAAAAAATATACTTGTCGTGTATTCGACAACACCACTAGCGATCGAACACCTTGTAGCGCAAAATAGGGTAATTCATGGCAATCTTAAATTTCGATAAAATTTCTAACGCGAAATTTTTTCTGTGAATGCACCGCACGCCGTGAGAAAGAGCAGGCTAGATGATCGCGTATCAAATTGAGCTTCTTCAATGTCTTGAATCCAAATGATTAAATCGTGAAATGGCACTGAATAAATGCTAAGCACAACATGTTCCAATAAAGTCAAACGCGAAACGTACACAATTCGAGCGTAAACAAAATGTCCATAGCATTATCACGAGGAACCAAGTGCTCCGTAGTTTCCATGAACGAGAATGAAGATTTTATTTATTATTATTTTGTTTTTGCACGATGCCAGAGGGCCAGAGATTAATATTTTTAAAGTAGTATCCGCATAAATGACGACAATTCAATACTGGATTTTAGCCGATAATTGCGGATACTATTGAGGGCGCCATTAGCCACGATAGATGAATGATGAAACACACATATCACAGATAGATGAATGTGATAGAAATTCCTTAAGTAAGGTTCCGTAACATAAGCACAAATTAATTGTCGTAATTTTAAATTTGCGAACGCGAGCGAATGAAAATTTATAAGCGACTCAATTTAAAAAGGACGAGTTCACTTATCGAAAAGCAGAACGCAACTGCTAGCATCGCGGTTTTGGAAAACGAAGCGGGTACAATGATCACGTGGTATTTCAGGCCCGTTAACAGTGCCGTCAGAAAGGAGCCGTTTTCAGCTGAAAGGAGCCGCTTTTAATGCGCACCTTCCGCGCGCAGGTTGCTTCGGCAGTCGTCGGCGGTCTGAGCTTGTGGGCCCTCGGGAGAGGAGCGGAACGAGAGGAAAATATATGGTCGGGCGCGCGAAAGTATTAAACAAATGACGGGGGGTTGAAATTTATCAGATACTTCGAAAATTAAAATTACGTATACTCGTCGTAGTCGAGTGGTACAAGCGCACGAGTTGAAGCGCAGCGCGTTATTTTTTTAGTTCGATTTCGATGTCGGGGATTTTTTTTTTTTTTTTTTTTTTGTTTTTTTATTCAACATTTGTAACGAAAACAATTTTTTAATTGTTTGCTATTAGTTATTTTATTTACAAAAATGAATTGTCAAAATAAATTTTAAAAATATTAAACAATATGTTTTTGCAGAATGACATTTGTAAGAATCGAATTCTCTGTAATATTAAAAAAAAATAAATGTACAATATTTTAATGTAATTTCCGAAATAATATACGAAAATTACAAGTCGTACATTTTGTCTAAAAAAGTTATTGTAGTTAATATAAGCTTGTGATTGATTTTTTTTATATGTTTCAAATATAATGTAGACCTTCCATCTAATTCCTAATATCGGGCGGTATCTTTATTTATATATACGGCAACAGTTTATATTGCATTTACGGTAAATGGAAACATCTTTTACAGAATACAGAGTAAACGAAAGTATCGTGCAAACAAATTTAGGAAACAAATATTTGTAATACTCGATTAATGTAATATTAAAATAAAAAGATGTTTTTTTACTTCTCCAATGAAATTGGACTAAATTACTAACTGCTTTCTTGAAATATTTCAATACTACTAGACAATAATATTTTTATCCCGTTAGAAAACTTATATGATTACACTAACAGCATTCTGTAAATCAGTATATCTATGTAGTATAAAATCTTATTTAAATTAGTTATAGATTTTGACCAACATTTTTTGAAATATTTAAATCCCTTCCCGACAATTTTACTTACTTTTAATTAAATTGATTTCAAGAATGTATCATTCAGCAAGATGGTTATTCGTCGTTCATTATTTACTTTTATTTTGCCTACATTATGCTATTATTTATAGCTGTGGGTTTTCTTTTACGCATTAATTAATTAAATAAATATATTATGCACAGATATTTAGGCTATGCAACTTAGCAAATGCTATGACTTATGAAACCAGAATTATATTTTTAGAAGGTTCCTCCTACACTTTTCAAAGATGTATCAAGGCGTTATTGTATAAGTACTATTAACTTGAAATTAGTATATTAAGTTGCGGCTATGTTTATATGTTATATTGTTGTAAAAGGGGTAATACCCGTTGATATAAATAAATAAAAATAAAAAAAAATATTATACTAATGTTAGTGTAATACACCGATTAAGATAACGAAAATTAGTACATTATGTTTCAGATACAGATTTTTATTAACCTATTAAAAAGCAACATTATCCATAATAAAATTCGGTAAATTAAAAATAAAAGCAAAAACTTCCGGCTTAAAAAGAACGCGTATACGTCCAATTTCATTCCCGACTAGAAAAGGTGATAAATAATTGATAATCATTTCGTGAAGAAAATGGTTTAAATCTGATTTTTCCTTTTATAACAATATACAATAAATTTAGTTTACTATATTTATAAAAAATAGTAAAGAAACGTTCGCAAAATCCAAACGTTTATTGATAAATAGGTTGTATTAACAATTTCTGAATTAATAAAACATTTGTTGCAATTGAAAATTTTAAGAATAAGTTATATACTGATTTTTTAATAACATTTAAGTAAATGAAAAATTGGAATTTAGAAATTGGCAAAAACAAATATTCATGTTAGGAAAGAAATTATTAGAATATATATAAATGGGATCTGAAGCTCAGAATTTGAGTGGCAAGTCATTGAAATTAAAAAAAAATAGTTTTTTTTGCAATAACTCGGTTCGTTTTAAAGCTACTTTAACGAACGATGGCTGATTTTGAGAGTCTTTTATAGAGTTACAATTTACCACGGAGAGCATATGACCTGCAATGAATATTTCGCCAGTTATCGACCTAAAAAGGGTAAAAATGGCTTTTTTTTCAGTTTTTCACGCCTAACTCATTTCCGTAAAATGCTAGCGAAATATCATACAGAATAATAGTGTAGATGTTGAAAAAACGAAGAATTAGCCCTCTAATATTTTTCGTTTTGATAAAAATTGAGTCCGTGGGGGGCCGTTAAAAATTAGAAAACAGGCGAAAAGTGGATTTGACATTGCTGAAGCGCGTTTTTCGCTTATTCCAGGGCCGCCCGTATCATTACAATAGTTTATCCATGAACATGAACAATTATTAAGGGTGGATGTTCGTCTTGAGGGTGCGAACACTTAATTATTTATATTAATATGTTAAAAGCACCTAAATAATTAGACAGAATGAGATTTAGTTTAAATTTTTGCTAATTTCTGCTAAGACTTCAGAGGTACTTCTCTCTTGGCTAAATATCGTTAAGGGTGGATTTTCGATTTGAGGGTGCGAGCACTTAATTTTTTATATTGATATTTTAAACGCACCTACATAATTAGACAGAATGAGATATAGTTTAAATTTTTATTATCAACTTCAAAGGTACTTCCCTCTTAGCTAAATATCGTTATGGATGGATTTTGTAATAGGAGTTTCAATCATCGTTCATAATATAACATGATCAATAGACCGATTCCATTCAAAATCGGACAGGGGTACTATGTTGACTTCTCAAAAATTATTTTCCATGAAATGTGTTGTTCTTTAGAGCAAATAAGGTGACCCGTATTTTTTTGTTTCACGGAAAAAATTTTGTTTAAGTTGTGAGCAATATAAAGTTCACGCGTAAATTTTTATTATTAAATTTACTATTATTTCTCGTTCCTATGGTAGTGTTATTGGTACTTTATCGATATCCAATATTAAATTGACAAAAATTGAAAAAAAAAGAACAAAATGGCAGCCATTTTTCGAAAAAAAATTAAAAGTTAATTTTGACTATGAAATATTTAGTGATAATATAAAATAGATAGCAGCTTCCATTAGAATGTACACATAACGACGCTTACGAATAAATTTTGATATATACATTATCTATTTTATAAATTGAGAAATACATTAAATTAGAATTATCTATCATCCTACCATGTGCTTTTTCTTTCTATAATAGAAGACGGTAACGTTTCTAAAATATTTTTCAAGCCTCGTTTATTCTGCATCAATATACTGTCACAAAATCAAGGCTCCACTTAAGGTTTGTTATGCACATAATACCAAATATATGACCAACAAAAAGTTCATCATACTAAAATTTAAACAAATTATGGGTAAAATATTTATCAGCTACATTTCAGAAGTATTTAAATAAACTACCACATTTACTAATAGGAAATAAAAATGAGATTACACCAGATCGACTGAAAATGTTTGTATGGCTTATTATAGAAAAATTACTTGCTCTGAAACATATTTTGTTCCGAACAGTTGCGTTAAATACACAAAAATAGATATATGTAATGTTAAGAAATTACAAACAAAGAATCATTAATTACCACATTATACTTATATAGCTAAGTATTTAATTATGTTATATGTTATTGGACATAGTATGTACTGTTATAAAGTAAAAGGAAATAGCTCAAAACATAAGAACAAAAATGTAAATGTTAATTTCATTAGAGCAAGTTGACAATAAATTTCAATTTTTCTACACAAACACTTTAATTTCAATTTCGGCTAAATGTTTTGAAATAACTTCACATTTTTTATGAAGTTAATATTTCTCAAAATAGTAATTTTAAAATTCATAAATAGAAATGTTATAAGTTATAAAAGCTTATATTGCTAATTAAATTAAATTAATGCCATATAACAGGAAAAAACAATTTTTTCAATTAATTATATTATCATTATTCTTTGGTATTGCATATTACGTTATGCCTTTAGTTAATGTCACATGCAGTGACTGAAACAATACCTGCTATCACATGACACACTCGTGACACTGAGTCACGAATCTTGTAGAAATGCCTTGTAAAAAATTATATTAATATATGACATTTAAGTGGTGTGACTCTCCTGCGTACAATTCTAAGTGTAATACTAACTTTAAATAATGTATTAAAGTAAAACATTATAGAAATTTGTAATGTTGATATAAACTGTGTGGTTCTTACTTAATCTGGGTTGCGCGATATAATCTCTTGAAACGGCTAACACATGTTCTTTATTCATTGCCTCAATTTTCTGTTGGAACATGTTAACGAAATATCCTTATTTATAATGTATGGCAAATTAACAATAACAACGCAGTAAGTATTACAAAGTCAATTGATATCTGGGAAGTGACACTGACTGACACACTTCCTTTAAAGTAAGCACGTAATAAAAACTAAAAAGAAATGAAAGTTTATTCTCTGCGTTTTACTATTGTTACGCTACTGGCCCCTGATGGTTGATGAGAGCAATTGCAGACAGGATCCCCCAGTGGGAGGGGGGCCACACTCTTTCGGAACCAGCCCAGTTAACACCCCAGTAAACACAAACTTCACAGAGACGTCTTAGAGGCACACATTTTCGAGACGTCTTATAGGAGTGTCCATAAGTTTCCAAATGTTTCGTCCTTAAAAGACTGTCTGCGAACAGACGTCTGAAAACCGTCTTATTTGAGACAACAAAAAAATGCCCTTAGAATGTTGGTTTAAAGACGTCTTTATTGAGTTGTACTTGAAGGAAAGGCCAAATGTCACCAAAATGTCGTCTTCGACAAGACGTCGTTTTAAAGACGCCTAAAAGCCATCTTATTGGAAACGACGTAAAAGTGCATTTAAAGGTGCTGACATAAAGACGACTTTACTGAGTTGGATATTAAGATAAGTCCAAAGGACAGCAAATTGACGTCTTCGAAGAGACCTCATTTTAAAAACGCCTAAAATCCGACTTCTTATAGTGCAACATTAAGGTGTCCTCCCAGCTAACACAAGCTGCGGAAAGACTTCATAGATGCGTTGTTTTTGAGATGCCTTAAAGTCGTGTCTAAAAGCTGATAAAAACCGGCCTTGGAAGACCGCCTTGAAAAGGACGTCTAAGCACCGGCCCTGTTTATGACGTCTTAGAGACGTCTATAAAATGATGCACGATTCTGCCTTTCTCGCAAGTGGCAAAGTTTTATGTAGACCAGTATATATGTGCAGCCGAATGATTTATCACATATCACCTTTATATTATGATACGCATTACATTTATAAAAGTGAACATTACAAAGAAATATGTGTACCAATTATTAATGAATATTAAATATAAACATAGAACCCCTTTTAGGATGCAAATTTGTATTTGTAAGACGTAATATAGAAGTCAAAGATACGTCTTTGGCGTTACATTCTGGCGAATATTAGACGTAACATAGTCAACGGAATGTCCATATCTCCATTATTTTCATTGACCGTGTAGACAACATTTTGTCAGCTTTTAGACGACGTAAATAAGACGACTTTTTTGTCGCCTTTATGATCGGTCTCTCGAGTGTGCATTGGACGCCTTTAAGGAGTCTTTGAATAGGCTTTGAGACGTAAAATCAGGACTGTCTCAAAATTGTCAGGACCGCTTTGCGTCCAACTTTGAGACGTCTTGGTGTTAACTGGGACAAGCTGCGGAAAGACGTCATACAGGCGTCGTTTTCGAGACGACTTAAAGTCGTGTCTAAAAGCTCACAAAAAGCAGGCCTTGGAAGACCGTCTTGAAAAGGTCGTCTAAGCACCGTCTCTATTTATGACGTCTTAGAGGCGTCTATAAAATGATGCATTATTCTGCCTTTCTCGCAAGTGGCAAAGTTTTATGTAGACCAGTATATAGGTATGCAGCCGAATGATTATAATCACATATATCCTTTATGTTATGACACGCTTTACACTTATAAAAGTGAACACTACAAATAAATAAATATGCATATGTACCAATTATTAATGAATATTAAATATAAACATTCCCATATTACTGTATATGAAAAAATAGGACACCAACGCTGGATAATAATATTAGTCGCGTCACTGCGAGAGACGGCATAATTGTTCTTTTTTAGACGTCTTAAGTGAGACGACTTTTTTGTCGCCTTTACGACCGGTCTTTCGAGTGTGCATTGGACGCCTTTAAGGAGTCTTTGAATAGACTTTGAGACTTAAAATCAGGACTGTCTTAAAATTGTCAGGACCGCTTTGCGTCTAACTTTGAGACGTCTCGGTGTTAACTGGGAGGGGTGTGCAACTTCATGCGACTGGACTACCCAGTTAACACAAGCTGCGGAAAGACGTCATAAAGGAGTCGTTTTCGAGACGACTTAAAGTCGTGTCTAAATGCTGACAAAAAGCCGGCCTTGGAAGACCATCTTAAAAAGGTCGTCTAAGCACCATCTCTATTTATGACGTCTTAGAGGCGTTTTTAAAACGATGCATGATTTCTGCAAATCACATATCACCTTTATGTTATGACACGCTTAATCTACTCTTATAAAAGTAAACATTGAAAATAAATAATTAAATATGCATGTGTACCAATTAATAATGAAATTAAATATACATATATTACTATACAGGGTCATCGAAAAGTATCGGACCCCCCTAATATCTTCAGTTAGAATGCACTTAGGAGAAAATGTCCAATAGCAAAGTTGTATGGTTTCAAGCGGGGAGTAAGATGATGACCTTGACTTTGACCTTGACCATGTCCTTCAAGGTCATTTCAAGGTCAATCTTATTTTTTTAAATAGAACCCCCTACATTTTATTGCATATTCGTATAGCTTATCTCGAGAGCTTTCCAAAACACTATAATAAAATATTTTTTTGTTAAGTACTTTTTGAGTTATAAAGGTTTGAAGTTAACAATTTGTTAAGTGGTGTGCGAGATATTAGGGGGATCCGATTAATGTATTTTCTTTAAACCAATTAATTGGTCTCATTATTCCGCGCACAAAAGTATTAAGGTTATGATTACTGAAAACTAAATAATATTTTACAAGATATTCTACATTTTGTGTCAAAAAATTGTTAACTTCAAACCTTTATAACTCAAAAAGTACTTAATAAGAAAATATGTTATTATAGTGTTTTGGAAAGCTCTCGAGATAAGCTATAAGAATATGCAATAAAATGTAGGGGGTTCTATTTAAAAAAATAAGATTGACCTTGAAATGACCTTGAAAGACATGGTCAAGGTCAAAGTCAAGGTCATCATCTTACTCCCCGCTTGAAACCATACAACTTTGCTATTGGACATTTTCTCCTAAGTGCATTCTAACTGAAGATATTAGGGGGGTCCGATACTTTTCGATGACCCTGTATATTACTGCATATAAAAAAATAGGTTACCAACGCTGAATGATAATATTATGTAGTCGCGTCACTGCGAGAGACGGCATAATTGTTCTTTTTTAGACGTCTTAATTGAGACGTCTTATTTGCGGCATTTAAGACCGTCTTCTGAGTGTGCATATCACGTCTTTAAGGCGTCGCAGAACAGTCTTCAAGACTAAAAAGTAAGACTGTCTCGAAATTGTCAGGATGGCTTTGCGTCCAACTTTGAGACGTCTCGGTGTTAACTGGGTATTTAATAAGGTTCCCTTACTGTCCCCTCGGATTCTGAACTTCGGTATTTGGCCGCTAGGTGGTCTAGTGTATTAGTCACCAAGGGTCTCTAGCCGTCAAACACGTCCAACCAGCTCCGTTTTTTTTCATCAACATGAACACTTAAATTTTAAATTATAAGTAGTACATGAAAAATGCCAACACATTGCAATGTATTAGGTTGCACCTCAGGTAGGTCAACAAAATAATACTGCAACGATGAGAAAATTTCATTTTTTCGCGTTCCTCGGAATGAAAAATTGAGGTAAGCGTGGCAGGATGCTATACGACGACGTGATATTGTGCTGTCATAGAAGCACTGTGTGTGCGAAAAACATTTTTTTCCATCAGATATTGTGTGGAGAAAGGAGCTAAAAGATGCCGATGGAAGAATTCTTGGGATTGTACGTAAAATTAATTTATTACCATATTTACTTAAGCCTTCGAAGTAGCCTGTTAATTCTTAAACTTGCATAATATACATTTTTTTCAGGCTGATAAATACAAAGTTCCGCGATTAAAACCTGAAACTGTCCCGACAATATTTCAATGGACAGAGTTTATTTCTGCAGAAAGTGGTATTTCATTTCCAGTGCAAATATCTCAATCGAACGAAACTTCAGGAACAGAAAATGAACCGAATGAAATACATAAAATGGATGTAATGAGCTCAACATGTGAGCAGAGTGATCAAAGTGAATTCAGCGACTCCGTGCAATAATCAAATGAAGTAAGTTTTTGTTTCATATTTTTACTTATGTTGTTTATTTTGCCTGTAAACTGATTATAAAAATGGAAGAGTGTTGCGCATCGGACATGTGAAGGTTTTTTGTTCATAACTTTTACTACGTAATTATATGAACAAGTTTTTTGTACCATTTGAAAGCTAGAAAGCATATCCTGTAGCTCTATAACTACCTTCGTTTTTTAATTTTTGAAACAAAAATATACAGTCAATTTTTTGATCAGAAGATTTCTTAATTTTATTTTTAATACTCCAGGTGTGAAGCTCGACTTTCGCACACACAGGTGCGAATTATCAAGCCCCACGCCTGTCATGTTAGAAAATATCGTATGTAACGAGGGCGAAATATCGATCTTCGATGATTGTGATTGTCGCCCAAGTGAAGCTTTGCAGTCGTCGATGATCGATATTTCGCCCTCGTTACATACGATATTTTCTAACACGACAGGTGTGGGTCTCGATAATTCGCACCTGAAGATTTCGCCCTTATGTGCGAAAGTCGAGCTTCACAGTTGGAGTATTAAAAATAAAATTAAGAAATCATCTGATCAAAAAATTGACTGTATATTTTTGTTTCAAAAATTAAAAAACGAAGGTACTTATAGAGCTACAGGATATGCTTTCTAGCTTTCAAGTGGTACAAAAAACTTGTTCATATAATTCCGTAGTAAAAGTTTTCACCCTTGTTGCATAATATACTATTTTTATTGTTGCGAATTGGTCAGCATAAAATATGTTTAGCTTATTACTCAGGGTCTACATGAAGATGAACATGTACCTGATCAGAGTGGACCATTCAAACCTGTCGAAAGTGTCGTAGGAAATAGTTTAATCGAAGTCGAGTGTAGAAAAGATCTGAACGTAACTAATGATGTACGTAATTTCTTAAATATAAAAAAAAGGCTATTGAATATCGTTTATCTCTGTATAAGAAAATTCAACGATTATAACTTCCACAATCATGGTTCAATATACCCACATAAAAATATAAATATTGCATTTTAATTTTCTTATATAGATCACTGAACCCTTGCCCTTGACCATTGACAGTCTGTCAAAGGCAGAAATACGACTTCCTCGTTCTTGGCGTCAGGAGACGAAACATTGTGGAGAGAAAACAATTCTATGTTTTTATGTTACACAATGCGAAGACAATTTTAATGGCACGTTCCTTATGAATGTCGTGAGAGGCGTATTCCTGGCAGATGACATGTATCCCAAGGTTGATATTCTTGGCATTCATATCAGCGGTTCTGACTTCGATTTCCATGAAAGGCCAATAAATAGTATTGATGAATTAGAAAACCTGCTGCAGAGAGTAAATGACGAAAAGATATGCATGGGAATCGCATTAAATGCAATGAGTGCCGATCACACATTTATGTTCAAAGACCGACTGAATACGTGGCGACATAACAGATGCTCGGTTGTTTTAAAAACAAAACAAAAAATTTGTCAGTGCTGCATGCAGGCAGGGAATACCTTAAGAAAACGTTCAGCTCGGCAGAAAGTTAACAAAGAAAGGAAAAGTTTTGGGATGAATTTATCGCCAAACAAGCAGCGACAATTAGAGGCATTAAAACGAACAAAGAAAGTATTGCCACGAGAAAAATTAAGAACAGTTCGCTCGCTTCACAAGTGGAGGGAAGAATGTGATAAAATGCAATTGGAGCTCGATAATGTAAAAGAGAAAAAATTGGAGCAATTGTTAGAATCTGAAAACATTCCAAAACACGAACAAATTGTTATTGAGGAAATTGTCCGGACAGCAAAATGCAAGACTGCGCATGGGAGAAGATATTCCAAAAATTGGTTATTGTTGTGTTTACTGATGCATATGCGTTCACCACGAGGCTACAGATTCCTTCAAGACCATAATATACTACCCGTTCCTTGTGTTCGTACCATTCGAAAGTAAATTTAAATGGAAATAAAAAGAATGTTTTTCTTTAAACTCGCATTTGCGAATGTAACAGAAACTTTCAGGAAAACTATTTATTTTTATTACTGACCCATAAACGAAAAAGGATTCAAGTTGCGTGAAAACGATTCGGATTTCGACAAACGAATCCAAAATTTTGAACTTTTTCACTTCCTGGCTATCCTTAAACCATTTGCTCCGGATGACAAAGATTGTGAACAACTTTAGTTTTAAATATTTAAAATTTTCTATTTTAAACAATAATTTTGAAAACTGACATCATCTTTTTGAGTATAACCAAAACTATCTGAAAATATGTTTTGTTTTAATTTCTATACATTATTTACTTCGTTTGCTTAGTTTATATTTCCAGGAAAAAAAAAGTTTATCATGAGTCGCAGTGAGAGGGTTAATAAGTTTGTAAATTTCTTGAATTGATTACTATTCTAAAATCAGAATTAAAATATCATAGTAATCGTTTTCTGTTTGCTGGACGATAATCTGTAAAAGATATTCTTTATATATCTCTTTACGCTCTTTACTGGCTAAAAAATAATTCAAATTACATCCTTTTCTTAGATATTTGTCTATAATCGACACGAAGTGTGGCTTTGATGCCAGTTTTTTTTATTTATTTGCAACAGTCATGTCAACAAAAACCGATAAACAACGTGTTGGCGCTTTATTAGTTGACGAAATGTCAACACGAAAGACCGTCAGTGTGGACACAACTACACTCACATATAAAGGTTTAGTCGATTTTGGCGAAGACGGTGACAAAAATGTGGACCTTAATAAGAAAGCAGATCACGGACTTGTTTTAATGTTTCAACCTTTTGCTGATGTGTACACGCAACCGATTGCACAGCGATAGCACTTTTAGAAAAGGCTGGAGCAAAAATCCATGGAGTTATTACTGATGGAGCAGCGACTAACCGTTCGTTTTGGAGTACGGTTGGAGTCAGCCGAAAAAGAGGCAAATTAAAAAATTACTTCGAACATCCGACAGTTGAAGAAAGAAAAGTTTTTGTTTTCTCAGACACTCCGCATCTCATGAAAACGATACGTAATCGCTTGTTTACGAAGGGTCAGTTGCAGGTAATTTGTATGTACTATTAAATTTTGTTTTTTTTTAAATACTCAATATTTACAGAGAAAATGTTGGAGACTGAAATAAAGTACTGTTTATACAAATATAAATGTTACGCACATTATGAATGATTCTGTTTGAAAGATTCATCTGTACACGATAAATATTTACTTACATACATTGTTTCGATGAGTAGAAATATAATGTTATATAATCCGTTGTTTACTATCGAATATGAAACACCAGAGAGAGATATTCTCCATTTTTTTTAATAGACTTTATCTCTTTATTTCGTCTGATAATCAAGTTAATAGTTTTTTCCTAAATAATTACTATCGATGTTTATGACATATAATTTTTCGGCATTTTTTCGCAACTCTTCTGATGCGGCAGACAAGTTTCTGACATCAGAAGGAAATTCGTCCAAACAATTAAAATACGTAGTTGCACAATTTCCATCTAATTTGTTCATCTAAAGCATACCATCAATTATTTAATACTATATAGTAAGAAGTGAACATTAACAACCCATTTATAAATTTTTAAAATTCTTTACAATTTTTATTTTTAATTTAACTTTAAAACGAAATTGCTGAAAATGATGAAAAATTAAGTATGGTGTATAATCTTACACCTTTTTATGTTTTTAGCTGGATCCAACTGATACTCCGATAAAATGGGAATACTTTCGGATGGTCCATACTGAAGATAAAAAGTTTCCTGCAACATTACGTCTTTGCAAAAAGATTACGGACAGTCATTTGAATTTCACAAATTCTGCAAAAATGCGGGTCTGTCTTGCTGTTCAGGTAAGCATTTTGTAATATAAACATAACATGAAATGGTAAATAAATTTTTGCTTTCAGTTTTCGACTAAATTAATATCATTTTTAAAACAGGTATGTTTAAAAAGTTTTGCACACGAAGTGAAATATTGTCATTTGCAGGTTTTCAGTAAATCGATGGCACATGGATTGCGCTCTTATAGTCTTGCCCGAATTGAAGGAGTCAGAATCAACTGCTAACTTCTGTCAGTGGATCGATTCAATGTTCGATGCATTGAACATAAAATCTGTTTCTGCCGGAATGAAACCTAGTTGCCCACACTATAAGGTAATTTCTTTATTTCTAAAATAAAAACCATAATATTTCTTTCTTTGATTTAATTGCCATAATTTAATAGGTTTTTGAAGAATCGTTACAAAAGCTTGATGCCTGGGAAGAAAAAGTTCATGTCGGTTTGTTGGACGATGACTTATTTTTGACCAGACAAACTGCAGAAGGACTACGTGTAACACTTCAATCAACTCTTGACTACGTTACTGTCTTGGTTCAGCAGCACGGATTTGACACTGGTGTACGGACAGGACAAATAAATCAAGATTCCTTAGAGGTTTGGCTTCATAACATGTGAAGTTAAGAAAAGATTGGGTTTAACAACCTTTGCTACTGAATGTAGGCTAAAAACCTACAAGCACTAGCAGTTGAAAAAATAATTGTGTTGTTGAATGTTTTGGACCGGACAAACCAGGATGCCTCACCAGGGGGAAATATAAATCGAATGAAATGAAATTCAATAATCGAACCTAATTTCCATTTATGTACTTCTTTCTGTTAATTCTTAAGTAATTAATTAGTTATTTTCTTTTCCTTCGTAGAGATTTTTTGGAAGTGTAAGACAAGTAGGAGGAACTAATGATCATCCAGGTACACCTACTTTCCTTCAGATTTACAGACTCGTATCCTTATTTGGAATCCTCAAACCTCCTTCTGCAGGAAATTGCATCGTAACAAAAGAAGAAACAGTAAAGCAACCCTTATTAACAATTTCTCGTTTAAAAGAAATCTATCAAAATCCGAATTCTTCAGCACATACATTGCGATTGATTAAAGAAAAAATCAGTAGCCATGTAGAACACGACGAATGGAATTTCAGTGACTTTGTCGAACACGATTATACGACTACTGATGTGAAAGATTATTTAATGTACTGTTTTACTGCCCACATTTCGCATCAAATATTAAAATTTACACAGTGCGATATGTGCAGAAAAGCAATTCTAAATCCAGTTGAATTGAGTAGCCGACCCGAAGCCACACTTCTGAATGAAATAATGGAACGAAAAGAAAATAATTTTGTACATCCCAATGTAAACTTTTACAGATTTATTGAAAAACTTGAAACAATATTTCTCCGGTATTGTGAGCCAGCTGATGTTTTTGAAAAAGTAACGAATGAAGCCTTAAGTACTCACACTTTCACTTTTCCCTGCGAAACCCATTCAAATGATATAGTTCCACGAATCATTGAATATTTCATACAACTTCGAATGCGAAACGTTGCAAAGACCCTAAATTCAGAGCAAAAAAAAATGAATCAAACTAAAAAGAAGTCTGCCAAATTTTATGCAACATAATGAAATTTTAATATTAAATATACATATGTTAATATATTATATGACTAACGTGTTTAGATTTATTTCCGTTTAATAAAGAAACACTTTTGTAATTTTATGTGCAGTGTTTTATTGCTTTATCCGCTTTATCCTCAATTTGACTCATTATACTAAAATACAGAAGTTTTTCAAAATCACTTACTCGGCAGTGAATATGATAAGAAATATTTCGGGCAAAAAAAAAGTATCTTAAAAGTTGCTGGTAATTCATAAAGATCAGCGCAAAATTTTCACGCTTTTTTCCTTACTTCTGACGTCACAGGTGGCGAGCGCTTTGGCATGCCCGCGGGCCCTTAAGAGATAATTGCGATTTTTTTTCATAGTTTCAACGGAATATAATACATTGCTTACAATAGATATATTGTCCTGCGTCTTTGTAAATCCAAATAACGTATAAAATATATTTTTCTCATGCTAATTACACTATACACTGAAGTGACTACATTTACACAAAACCTTCTGAAGCATTATTTTTGCCACAAAACTTAAGAATTATGCAATACTTTATAAAAAGCATTATAAGGAGTCTCAAGGTCGAAAATCAACTCTCGAACTTGGTTATCTGACAATTCAGAAGCAGAAATTGTTGAACGTTTGAAGCCACTCGGAAACTTTCTGCTTGCCATCAAAATTACTCGGTAGTATGCTCAAACGATTCATCAGATTCTGCGATTATGCTAAAACGTGTCCATAAGATCTCGAATGTCAGAATGGAGTTGTCCATTGCTTTGATCTCAAGTCGAAGCTTGTCCATGAGAGTAAAGAATAAGGAAACGATATCGAGAAACGCTGTAAAACGCCTCCTTTATTTTTTCTTACCTATTTGATCCTTCGCAGGACAAAATAATAAATTATCAGAAATCTTATAATTAAATTAAATTCAATAAGTGCACAACACAAAATTTAATCACGACACAATGGATTAAGTCGATGAACAATACACACGTCACACATCAATATTTTTGAGTAACTGTGATGACTGTTGTCATTTGGTATTCGTCATTCGTCAGTAATTTGTACCATTTGTATCATTTGTATCATTTGTATCATTTGTATCATTTGTATCATTTGTATCATTTGTATCATTTGTATCATTTGTATCATAATGGATCATACCGATCATACGTAATCTATTAATGTTGGTGACTAATACACTAGTACCACCTAGCGGTCAAATATCGAAATACCCAATCCGTGGGACCGTAAGGGAACCATATTGACTCGGCCAGTTGCACACCCCTGTTCGGAACCACGGGACTGCTGCTGACGAATATTTAGTTGCCGCATATTGTCTCCAGTAAAACTAATCCGCACGGCGCCGCCACTAGTACTTGCCTCAGCCGAACGCTCACGAAAGTTTGCGAACAATAAGGCTTTAACATAATTTTTTTAAATATGTTCAATAGATAGTAAATGCAAAGTTATACTACTAGAATTTTTTTTTTTTTTATTAATAAAAAACAGGTGAAAATGACGATTAATACATCCGATAAAATAACTGCCCGAAAAAGCTCGAAACCGCCGAGTGTTGACGATGTCTTCCGAAACGGCGAGTGAAGTCACGATACTAGTTTGCTCCGTTTTTCAAATCAAATTGACGTTAACGGTCTTACAAAATCGTCAGGTTTGAATTATTTACTGGAAAAAAGTATATTATGAGTACGTACAAGTGTTGTTTTGTGCCTTTGTGCAAAAATACAACTAAAAATGTGCCTGACAAAATTTTTATTCACGTGCCAAAAGACTTGAACCGTCGGAAAACATGGTTTCAAGTAGCTCGATGTACAGAAATGAGCGAAAAAACTACTTATTATTGCCGTGAGGATCATTTCAATGTAAGTAACGAACATAAATTTTTATTTTTTTGTATATAATATTATTATTTTTACGTATATGAGAAATATATTTAGTATAGGTAGGAAATAAACGTAACCTAAAATCTAAAAAAATGTTTAATTCCAGCTTCGTGAAGATTTAGAAAATTACGTGCGGTTTTCTATACAAGGGGCCCCATAAAAATCAAGCAGGATGTGATTCCAAAGTATTTTGATTGTCAGAAAGACAGAGACCGATGTACCAGAAAACCCCCGCACCGGAGCGCTTATGACAAACTTAACAGAAAGCGACAAGTGGAGGAAATTCTGGCTGAATCTGTTAATAAGCAGACAACAAAAAAAAGAAAGCAAGTAGAAGAACAAAATACTTCATGTGATATTAACACGTGTGAACTGGAAAATATACCACCTGTCACCAGTACTCCAAATATTGATCCGATTCCATCATGTTCATACGAGGTTAGTTCTGCACCAGTGATCAACAATTGGAACCGACTCCATCTTCTTCGTATCAAATTAATTTTGAACCAGGACCATCATGCATACACGTAGCCAGCAATATATCTTTACTGTCTTCAACACATACTGTTCCTGAAGTAACTTGTAACTATTTTAACAATTACAAACATATATATTGTGATTTTATATTGATATATAAATCCTTATTTTTTTTGTTCTCTTTTATTTTGTTGGTCACTGCATGGACATCGATTCAGCGCACGAAGAAATCACAATTACAACATTGATTCGGCGTTCTTTCGAGTCAAACGATTAAAATTACATATAAATAATCCATATTTACAATAAACATACACATACACGGAATAAATTACGCGAATACGGTACACATATTAAAAAATCTACGATGCGAGTCAAATATTTGGTCCAGGAACGAAATAATTTACGCGGGTTAAAATTTATCAATTAACGAATCACGAGACGGAACAATTTACGCGAATATGAGCTTTATAAAAATGACGGCAAAATATTATTCACATACAATATATATGGGTCATTCTCCGTCAACCGGTGAACCCGCCTACCCAAAATTGGTTTCAATAAAAATGATCGAGTAAAGGCTTAAAATTCATAAAAAAATAAGGGCTATCAAATGCCGTATGCACATTTTTATTATCCAAAATGGCCGACCCAATATGGCGGCCAAAATGTAGAATTCGATTTATAACAATTTTTAATCACAAAGGAGACATTCATTTACGGTGTTTTTGGGTTCGCTGATTGCGAATCCATCATCAGATTTTCAAAATCCAAAATGGCGGATTCAAAATGGCGGATGAAATATCTGGAATATAAATTTACTTGAATAACTCTCATTACTCGGGGGATTATGAAGGTGGCAGAATACGAATTTGGTACCAGATTATCGAAACCCAAAATGGCGGATTCAAAATGGCGGATGAAATACCTGGAATATAAATTTACTTGAATAATTCGCATTACTCGGGGGATTATGGAGGTCGCTGAATTCGAATTTGGTACCAGATTTTCAAAATCCAAAATGGTGGATTCAAAATGACTAACGAAAATCAGAAAACTTAAATTTATTTAACGATTCTCATTTGTCACAATGTTTAAAATGGCGCTGAATATGAATCCGATTTCAGATTTTCTAAATTTGAAATTGTGGATGAAACATACGCGCACGCTTGGGTGTATAGGCATGTCCGAGCGCACATTGATATTTTTATTACCTCACCAATAGCAGCACCTATTGCACGAACACAGGTTATCAATATATTTTATGTTTACCACGTTTAGCTTACCCCAGGACCACGGCGAGGACGTAGTGGTAGATGGTCCCATTTTTTTTGTTTTTTCTTTATTATATTTTTTTTGTTTTTTCTTTACTTTTGTTTTTTTTTTAATTGTAATTTGTGTGACTTTTATCTTTTTTTGAAGATTATTTTCGTTTGAATTTAATTTAATTAGTTAATATTAATTAGTTCCTGGCGAATTTCGAATTCAGCGACCTCCAGAATCCCCCGAGTAATGAGAATTATTCAAGTAAATTTATATTCCAGATATTTCATCCGCCATTTTGAATGCGCCATTTTGGATTTTGAAAATCTGATGATGGATTCGTAATCAGCGAACCCAAAAACACCGTAAGTGAATGTCTCCTTTGCGATTAAAAATTGTTAGAAATCGAATTCTACATTTTGGCCGCCATATTAGGTCGGCCATTTTGGATAATAAAAATGTGCATACGGCATTTGATAGCCCTTACTTTTTTATGAATTTTAAGCCTTTACTCGATCATTTTTATTGAAACCAATTTTGGGTAGGCGGGTTCACCGGTTGACGGAGAATGACCCATATATATATATATATATATATATATATATAAAAACAAAAATACCACGCAGCTGGAGAGAAGGCGCATATCTTCCGCGATGACTTCCTCTTGATTCTTCGGGGCCCCTGAGTTTATTGGGCCGGCCCTGCTTTCTTCTCGCCGATCCGCCGGTCGAAGTGTCGATGATTTCAAGTAGCGGGATCTCCCCTTGTACCCATTGGCCGCTACTTCGCCTTCCGTCCTCTCGCAGAACCTCGACAGGGGAAGCAGAGCTGCAGATAATTTCCAAAATATGAATTTGAAGAATAATTGGAGAGATCACGCTTACCTTGGACTTCGACCAAGCGGGTCGAAGTCGATGAAAATGATCGCCTTTGATTGTCCAAAAAACGGCTGCACCGGCTTTGCCCTGATGTATGAATCGACGCCCTCGAAAATTGGTGCGTGGCCACGACTTTATGTCCCTGATGAGGGTCGTCGACGTAGGGACTTGACTTGCAGGCCGTGAGAGGAAGCAGCGTAGTTCTCTTGAGCCCCAAGCGGAGCTCTTATTTATAACCTCGGGGTCGTCCCCTCAGGAATCGCCACGATGCCTTTTTACTCAGAATTTTGCATGGAACTGTCAGTCATTCAAATGTCATTTGTGCATTTGAACTGACAGTTACTCCTTTTCATTTAAAAATATCCGCGCCGCATGCACATTATCGTGGCGGTGGATAACAGCGCCGTCTCTTGTTCGTGCGCGATCCGCTTGGGGCGCCGTTCCCGTTCCGCGTTTCCCTTGCTGCCTACCCGCGGTCACGTGTGGATTAGTATTTCAACATTGCGTTCAGGCGCACGTTCCGGTCGCACATGTGTTTTCTCGTTTTCGCGATTTTCCCTTCTCTCCCTTTTTCTTTCTCTCTCGTGTTATAAACGTCGCGTTACAATATCCCCGTTTTCTTTCAAGGGGTCGTCCGATCGCGAGAAAGAAACCGAATCGAGAGTGTATAAAATCGAATCGTCCATGGTGCACGTTCGTCGGTTTGTTTACATGCAGTGCAAGTGGTCGACTATCCAGCTGGAACGAATGGATGAAAAAATAAAAAATAAAATTGGCTCTTTATTTCTCCCGTCCCTTTTACAAGACTTGGAGGTAGCCGCAAGTCAAGGATCGGTCGTCATATCGACATATGGACGAAGACTCGCTTTGTTGTATGTGCCTTCTTTTGCGGTGCCGGATTTTGGATCACCTAGTCTCACCGCATTATTTCCAACCGTTGACACGACGTTTTAAGGGCCCTCAAATAGGTGAAAGAACTTTTTTGTCGTTCTGTCAAGTGCACTGGACAGATGCGGAACTCGCAATAGCACCATATCTCCCACTTTTATTTGTACTTTTGAAATGGTTTTTTGTTGTTTTTTGCGCTGTCTATAGCTCCGTTCCAGATTGTCATTGGCTAAAATAATCATTTGGTCATAATTTATTTGTTTTATAGGTGGGAATTTCACTAATTGTCCTAATATATCCTCGGCAGGCTTACCAAAATGAAGCTGGTGAGGTGCATAACCTGCTGAGTGGTGTGTCATAACATTAAAAACCCTTTCTATCTCTGGAACGAAGCTGATCCATTTCGTATGCTTATCTGAGCAGAGTGTGCGAAAAAGGCGACCCAATTCACGCATCACCCGCTCAGTAGGATTCGACTGTGGGTGTCGAATGGAGATAAAGCGAACCCCAACATCCAGTGCCTCTAACGTGTTCATCCACAAGCCCGATGTGAATTGCGAACCATGATCGCTTAAAATCTTTTTAGGTTTCCCCACATTTATGAAATAATCATTTATAAGCCGGTTTAAGCTGGCGCGAGTGGTGGCCCTTTTCATGGGGTATAACTTCACGTATTTTGAGAATGCATCTACTATTACGAAAATATGCTGCATTCCTGCCCTGCCACTCGATAAGGGACCATAGAAGTCCTCTGTCACCAACTCAGAGGGTGACGTGGATTTAACAAACTCATATTCCCCCTCCATAGCTTGATTTGGGGTTTTAACGCGTTGGCACAGGTCACAGGATGCAACATACTTTTTCACTTGTCGGTGCATGCCACGCCAATAAAAGGATCTCTTTAAATATTCAAAAGTTTTGTATACTCCTGGGTGACACAATTTCTCATGAGTATATTCAATCAATTTGGCATGCATCCGCCTCGGAACCACAATCTGTCATTCCTGTCGTCCATGGGACTTATGGAATAAAATATCGTAGCAAAGCTGAGAAGATTCGTCATTTTTATTGTCCTTACATTTATCTATCAACCCCGCAACGAAGTCATCTTCCTTTTGCCAATTTTTAAAATTTTGTATATCCCCCCTTATTTCTCTTTCATTTATAAGGCAGATTGCCGTGTTCAAGGCCAATGCATGCCGATTATCGTATTTAACGTTAATATTAGCAATTACAATCGTTTTCTTCTCTTCGTAATTCCCAAATTCTCCTGACGGATTGCGACTTAAAAATTCTGCCATGACATTTTGAGATCCTTTTATATGGCTGACCGAGTAGGAATATTGCTGCAACAATAGTCCCCAGCGCATCAGGCGAGCACTTTGAAATGTGCAGGATCGTAAGAATGTCAAACTTTTATGATCCGTCACAATCTCAAAATGGACACCAATCAGATAAGCTTGGAACTTTGTTACAGCATTTCCTTGGAACTTTGTTACTTCATACAGTAATTCCTTCTCGGTCGTGGTATATTTGATATCCGCATCATTTAAGCACCGACTCGCTACTGCAATTATCTGTCTCTTTTTCTCTTTATCAAATTGCACGAGTACGCCTCCCAGACCATGATCACTCGCGTCAGCTTCAACATAAAACATTGAACCCGGAATGACATGATGTAAAGTGATGCACTCGAGAAAGTTTCTTTTAAGGGTCGCAAACGCTTTTCTATGGGCATCGTTCCACTCCCATTTTGCATCTTTCTTTAATAATTCTCGCAGGGGGTCTACAGCTTTACTATGATACGGGCTAAATTCTCTATAATAGTTGCAGACCTCTAAAAATCGTTGTAGTTCCTTGACGTTTTTGGGTTCACTAAAATCCCTAATATCTTTTAGTTTTTCGGGGTCTGCATCTACCCCCCTGCGAGAAATAATGAACCCCAGAAATGGCATATTAGCCTTAAAAAACTCACATTTTTTTAGATTTAATGTGAAGTTGTATTCGGATAATTTATAAAATAATTGGTCCAATACTTTTAAATGATTGTCAACAGAACTCGTCCCTACTAATAGGTCGTCAATATACATCGCGGTTTCTTTTTCAAAATCCCCATCCATTGCCATTCCAAGCGCCCTAATGAAGCCACTGTCAGCAGTTTTAAGGCCGAAAGGGATCCGACAAAAGTGGTAGGTTTTTCCCTCAAAAATGAATCCCGTATACTTTCTCGAGTCACTATGCAACGGTACTTGCCAGTAACCGTGCGTGAGATCCATTTTTGAGAAAAAACCCACACCATAAAATTTTTGGATTAATTCTTTAATAATTGGGGGGATTCGTTGTCGTCTTCGATTACGTCGTTTAGATGTCGAGCATCTATACAAATCCGAATCCCCCCGTTAGCTTTTTTAACAACTCTCAATTGGTTTACATACGGCGTTATCGCCCTTTCAATTATTCCCTGTGCCGTCATTTCTTTTATTTCACTGCTGACAGCACTTCTAAGGGCAAATGGCACTGGATAGTTTCGTCTAATGTATGTCTTGTCATTTTTTAAGATTATTCTGTGCTCATAACCTCTAGCGCATCCTATCTTATCCGAAAACAACTTCACATGTTTCCTTAGAACTTTCTCGAATGCGGTCCTCTCATGGATTCAACTCATTCATATTGATTATGTTCATCATTTCATGTTCTTTCGTTACTCGAAAACCCTCAGGCTTGCAATCCACATCGGTTGTCACAATCTTATTACATCTTATTAGCGAATCATCCCCTGAACACCCGTTAACGACCTCATGTTCTCCATCATGAACCACTCGACATATCCCCCTGTCACCAATGTCGTATGTGACATTATCAGCAACTACAGCGTCATTCTTCAATACATCATTTTTTTCAAAATCGTCAACATTTAAGATATCATTTCTTTCAAAATCGTCAACATTTACAATATCATTTCTTTCAAAATCGTCAACATTTAAGATGTCATTTCTTTCAAAATCGTCACCATCATGGTTCAGTACATTATCATTGTCATCATTACCATGTATATCACATTCATTGTCAACATTTAGCACATGACCATCATTATAGCAATTATTGTTCCCACTTCTAAAGTTATCGTCACTGCTGTAGTCATCATAAATAAAATCATTATTGCTTTCATTTTCAAAATTATCATTACTTACATGGTCATCATAACTAAAATTATTATCATTTTCATTTTCAAGATTATCATCATAAATAAAATTATTATCATTTTCCTTTTCAAAATTGTCATCATAAATAAAATTATTATCATTTTCAACATTATACGTTGCATATTTATCCCCCCATTGCATGTTATTTCCCCCATTAATTTGATATTGCCCATTAAAATTCCCTGAAAGTTCATGATGGTTCGTGACGATACATGGGTCGCATCGTCCAAATTAGAACATGTGATGCTACTTGACGGGTCAATTGAAAATTGCACACATGCTTTCAAGATATATTTTCCTGCCCACACGATAGATTTCTCCAGATAATTAAGCACTACTCCGAAATGTCATATGGAAATCGTTGCCTAAAATTATTTCTGTCGATAAGTGAGGAATTATTAGAAATGAATGGGCTCTTGTCACATTGTCAATATTAAAAGTCAAAAATGCTTGTCTTTTTATTGTCGTGGCTTTTTTACCAATTGCAGTTGAAATTAAAAGATTAGTCACAGGTAATCCATGCGGATTACCTGTGCTGCAAATTTGTTTGTAAAAATTTTCTGAGATAGCCGTAATTTGGCTACCCGTGTCAATTAGAGCCCATATATCATTATTATATATATTCAATTTAATATATGGACATTTAAATTCCTCACTTAATCGACTCTTGCTTGTTTTGATTTCGATATTGTTTTGCAACTCCGGTGCGAAATCATAATCACGACGCGCCGTTGGGGCATAATTCAACGCGCCGGTCTTCAGTTTAAATTGGACTTTCGTGCGTAATTATTCAGAGAAATCACGTTCGAATTTTGAAAAATCGGTGGCGGGTATCTGACGTCCGGTAGTGCCAAGTGTTGTGAACCGTTTTGAGAATTAATGTGCCCGTTACAGTTTTGCGGAATTCGGGATCGATTTTCATTTCGCGTATTTATACTTTTTGAACGGTTTTCACCCGTTTGCATTTGCCTTACTTCTTTCGTGCGGTTTTCGTTATTCGGGATTGCAGGATTACTTCTACTTTTCGTCACTTTTTCGGTTCGAATCGCATCCAATTTCGTGAGTGTTTGAATTATTCCATCGGTATCGTCATATTTTATCGAAATTAATGATTCTCGTACAGACCATGGTAATTGTTAAATTATCATGTAATTAATTTCACATTCAGTCATTTTCGGTATAAAATACGTTGCGTCCAAAATTTTTCTATAGAAGTAATTCTGCAAACCCCCTTCAGATTCGCGATAGCGTTCATTCGTCCATTTTTGTTTTAGTCCTAATTGTATTGGCAGTGAATAAAATTTTCCTAAAAATGTTATTTTAAATTCATCATATGTCTCTAAATTATTTACGCCGATCCATACTCGCGCTCTTCCCTCCAAAACATTTTCAATAAATAGAATTTTACGAACCCCGTGTATATTCTTTAATTTGAAATATCGTTCCACGTCGTCTTTAAATTTTATAGGATTTGTCATATTTTCATTTTGAAATTTCGGTGGAACGACATCGATGGATGGCTGTTGATTTTGATTTAAAATTGTGCCCAACTCAGCAGCAAATGCTCGAAAACCTGCAATCTGTTCATCTTTTGAATTATCAGGTCCTCGAACATGGAACTCGTCATTTTGCTGCCGAATTTGGGTTCTCAACAAATCGACTTGCCTTTGCATTTCCGTTACGGAGTTTGTAATTCGGCAAATAACGGCATATTGGAACAGGTTTGTATTTTTTGTGTTTTTCTCGCAAAGTTCAACGTACTATATCTTTGATTTGTCGTTCTACCTGATTTTGACTTCTTAGTTACGCTAAATTCCATGCAGTAATCAATATTATGAGTTCTCGAAAAATCTTAATTTTCTCGAGCCCTACTTGTTGGGCGCCATTGTAACTATTTTAACAATTACAAACATATATATTGCGATTTTATATGATATATAAATCCTTATTTTTTTTTGTTCTCTTTTATTTTGTTGGTCACTGCATGGACATTGATTCAGCGCACGAAGAAATCACAATTACAACATTGATTCGCCGTTCTTTCGAGTTAAACGATTAAAATTACATACAAATAATCCATATTTACAATAAACATACTCATACACGGAATAAATTACGCGAATACGGTACACATAATAAAAAATCCACGATGCGAGTCAAATATTTGGTCCAGGAACGAAATAATTTACGCAGGTTAAAATTTATCAATTAACGAATCACGAGACGGAACAATTTACGCGAATATGAGCTTTATAAAAATGACGGTAAAATATTATTCACATACAATATATATATATATATATATAACAAAAATACCACGCAGCGGGAGAGAAGGCGCATATCTTCCGTGATGACTTCCTCTTGATTCTTCGGGGCCACTGAGTTTATTGGGCCGGCCCTGGTTTCTTCTAGCCGATCCGCCGGTCGAAGTGTCGGTGATTTCAAGTAGCGGGATCTCCCCGGGTACCCATTGGCCGCTCCTTCGCCTTCCGTCCTCTCGCAGAACCTCGACAGGGGAAGCAGAGCTGCAGATAATTTCCAAAATATGAATTTGAAGAATAATTGGAGAGATCACGCTTACCTTGGACTTCGACCAAGCGGGTCGAAGTCGTTGAAAATGATCGCCTTTGATTGTCCAAAAAACAGCTGCACCGGCTTTGCCCTGATGTATGAATCGACGCCCTCGAAAATTGGTGCGTGGCCACGTCTTGATGTTCCTGATGAGGGTCGTCGACGTAGGGACTTGACTTGCAGGCCGTGAGAGGAAGCAGCGTAGTTCTCTTGAGCCCCAAACGGAGCTCTTATTTATAACCTCGGGGTCGTCCCCTCAGGAATCGCCACTATGCCTTTTTACTCAGAATTTTGCATGGAACTGTCAGTGATTCAAATGTCATTTGTGCATTTGAATTGACAGTTCCTCCTTTTCATTTAAAAATATCCGCGCCGCATGCGCATTATCGTGGTGGTGGATAACAGCGCCGTCTCTTGTTCGTGCGCGATCCGCTTGGGGCACCGTTCCCGTTCCGCCTTTCCCTTGCTGCCTACCCACGGTCACGTGAGGATTAGTATTTCAACATGGCGGGCAGGCGCACATTCCGGTCGCACACGTGTTTTCTCGTTTTCGCGATTTTCCCTGCTCTCTCTCATGTCATAAACGTCGCGTTACAAACTTCTCCACGTGTGATGGAAATAAAAAAAATTATCCGTGGAATTCAAGTGTCACTAGTGCCATCCACTACTCATTATCGATCTAAAGGTATTACAGCTACGCCAACAGTTAAAGAATGTGCATCTGATACATGTGATCTTGTTTCTCTTGCAACTTCCAGTACGTAAACATCACCAGTACTGCGTTCTGGTGTAAACATTACAAGAGCATGTTTACAAGAAGAATTATCGGAGTCCACCTCGATAACCAAATCTTCTTCCATATTATCAGGTGAACTGACAGATTACATTCCATCTGATGACAACGAGATATCGGATAAGGAAGTTGAAAATGTTACTGTGCGGAATGTGATCAGTTCTTTTATAAGCCAAGAACCGAAGAGCTATCTGGGAATACCGAGTGAGTGGATGTGGCTAATTGATACAATTAGTGATCACACAAGCATTAACACCAATATTATTAAATTAATTTTAATGAAAATAAAATTGGATGACAGCTTCGAAAGACTGGGCCAACAGTTCGGTGTATCGCACATGACTGCAAGTCGGTTTGTCAATACTAATATTCACACAATATCTCATATGCT
This sequence comes from Trichopria drosophilae, assembly GCA_030407085.1. Taxonomy (NCBI): domain Eukaryota; kingdom Metazoa; phylum Arthropoda; class Insecta; order Hymenoptera; family Diapriidae; genus Trichopria; species Trichopria drosophilae. The sequence continues at coordinate 54,553,483 of CM059587.1, forward strand.
GAAAAGCTTTATTTATTTTCCAGATCCAAGTTCTGTGAAAAAATTGTTACCGATATCATTTAAAGCAAACTACAGCAATGTTCAATCTATCATTGATGCATTTGAGATCCAGATTGAAAAACCATCAAACCCTTTGCATCAATCTCTGACTTGGTCTGAATATAAAAAGTGTAACACAATGAAATATTTAATATCCTGTTCGCCCGATGGATTAATTAATTTTGTATCTCATGTATTTGGTGGCAGAATCAGCGATATAAATTTATTTGAAGAAAGTGGCATAATGGATGTTTTACCCGAAAAATGTGCAGTGATGGCAGATCTTGGATTTAAACAAACCCAATCAGTATTATCCAAAATAAAATGTGTTTTGATTCGACCACCTAGTGTTTCAGCAAAAGCGAAACCCAGCAAAAATGAAGTGCTAGAAACGAAACGAGTAGCAAGTTTGAGGATTCACATTGAACGAGTGATTGGAAGATTAAGGGAATTCCAATTACTTATTCCGCACTCCTGTTTACATCATAGTTTATTACGAACTATTGATGACAGTGTAATGATAGCTGCCGCAATAATAAATATTCAGAGTCCTCTAATTAAAATGTGTTTTTGTGAAGTTATTAAGTGTCTAATAATTCTTATAATTACAGTGTTCATGTTCAGTATAATATATTTATTTATTTATTTATTTATAGAATTCAATAATAAAGGATACATATTTTTTTTCCAAAAATTCATGGCTAAATTAATTAAGTCACTCGTATAATTTTCATTATATTCGATCCAAAAATATTTGATATTTTTATTTTCTTCTAATTTTGGATCGGCCGCACAAAACAAACCTTTTTTTTATTGGCCATGAACATTTGTAAATGTATTTGAGCCATACATTTTAAATATATCTTTCCATCAGGTAAATAATTTTTTTCAGTTTTAGTGCTACTCGGACACTTTACTTTATAACGGCCAATTATTTTATAACTGTAAATTTTATAAAGACACTTTTTTATGTTTTGTAACTGGTACATCCAACCGAACTGAATTCGGTTGCAACCACACCCGTTATAACTTCCGAGCTGAAACTCGGGAACCGAAATTCTTGGCCGACTGGCTCAATATTTGAACAGTTCGAACAATCGTTCGAATTGACCGTGGAGAGGGGCTGGGTTCTTAAAAAAAGGTTACTCGATATCTATATGAAATGACAAAGGTTTATTAACAATAAAAAAATATAAAATATACTTTGATGGACAGTTTGAAATATCCGTGAAACGATCGGAATCTAAATTTAATTTCCGCGATTCCGCGTGGACCGTTATTTCCCGGCCACTTCAAAAAAGAATAATTTCGGAACCGGAATAATTTCCTTATCGCGGTGGTATCTTGGTGAACGTCGCGCTTCGAAAAACGGTGCGATCTCCTTCGATACGGTTTTCCAAAAATCCGGAAAACCCTTTCGAAACGGATCTCGCAGAGTAAATAATTGCCTACTTACAATAATCAGGCTGTAACCTCCTACACGGGTTCGATACAGATCAGGCGTCAGCCTCCGGTCTTTCTCGTACTTATCGGGATGTTTCACCCAACCACACTTTAATTTGGCGATCCTGGGACGCGCGCACGCACCTTGACCGACCTTATTAATATTTTCTTTTAATTTCGATACCACGACGGCTCGGACACGTCTGCTGCTAGATTCAGTCAGACTTTTCGGCGGGTCGAGTGCCGTGCCGCGGATCAACCAATGACAGGACATGATGCCCCGTCAATCAAAATTGGATATGTACAAGGCTACCTATCTTTTCTTAACATTCGCCACTTATGCGTGCTCTCTTTCTCTCTTTCGCGCTTCGCGCGATTGCTACCATTTCGTCGCAACGTTCGCCAATTTCTTCCTTGTCTCTCTCACCTGAAACATATAAGTCGCTTTCGCGCATTAGAATTAAATACCGGTCGCTTCTTCGGAATTGCCCGTGGAGCAGACATGCGCTTTTCGCGATTTCCGCGGACTCTCATACTTGCGTACACTCACGCACACTAACACGCTATTTGCCGCGTTACAACTTCTACTACAAATTCATCGGAAATTGCATCCGGCGAAGCACCCAGAACTGGAAATTTTGGAGACAACATAAGGCCACACTTCTTAAATTTTTTATTGACCTTCTTCTGAAGAACTGAAAGGACATCTTTTTCTAACAGTCGCCCTCGTTGCGTTGGAAGTGAATCAAAAATTTTGGTTGTACCGATGCAATGTTGAACCAAAGACCCACTATCAGTTCGACAGTGTGCAGCCTCGGAGATCTTCGAAGCTGTTATTCTGCCATATCTCAATTCGTGCCACAGTAAGTTGTCTTTTTGATCTTGAGTACGCAGCTCGACTTATTCAAAATTATTTTCCATCCTCGTAGAAGCAAATGTTAAAAAATCATCTGCCGCTATCAGTCCTCCGTGATCAATGAAGGAAATCAATAACTGATGAATACTTAACGAGCCCAAATCATCTGGTAGGATATAATTATGCCTCGTTAAAGCACTAACCAGTTTTTTTTCCTTCGCTGTCTCCAAAACTGTCCTTAGGAAAAGGAAGTTATGCGGAAGGCGACTTGGTGCATTAACACTACTTGTGCCGCATAGTTCATTGGTGGTGATAGCTTCCTTCACCGTACCTACGGTAGACAATGCTGATGGTTTCCAATAACATTGTACCTCGGTTGGAGAAGGACTTTCTGTGTTCCGATGAATCCACATCAGGAAAGCCACAGAATGCTTACATCCACCTGTAATATAAATTTACATTTATAATTTTAATCGAATTACATATAAACCTTTTTCATTATACAAAATTTAATTAGACTTTATTAAAAGTTATCAATAATATTGAATTAATTTTCAATTTATAAATGTTATGAATCATAATTAACAAAAAAAATATATTTCAAAGTTCGCGCGCTTATATGATTAGGCTCAGCGTGTCGAGAGCGCTGTGTGTCAATTGTCGTTGCCGCTGGTCCGCGCTAGTTAGATCGGGAATGTTCGTCCGAGAGAAAAGAGGTGTATGTATACGCGAGCGTCGAAAGTTGCGATTATCTTTTTGTTATTTGGCAGCGAGCTGCGTAATAAAAATATAGTGTATCCGAAAAATCCCATTAATCAGAATTATAATTAAAACACTTTAATTTCGTTTATTAGATAATTACATATCTTGTTTTCTTCATCCTGCCATTGTTCGCTTCTGCATGCCACGTGTTTTAAGCTAAACTCTCTCTCTCAATTTTAACAATTCAGAAGTGGGATTGTGAACGATTAGCGTTAAGTTGATGAGTGTTTGTCACGACGTGTTTGACGAATTTATCGAAAGTGCCACATTGTGGAAAAGTTGAGTGGAAAAATGTCAGCAGAAGAGAATTTAAAGAAGGCTCTGGGCGAGATTGAGAGACAGAAAGTACGCCGAAACCAAGAGCGAGGTCAGTTTGAGCAACAATTGCGTAACATGGAAACCGAAATTCATCAACTTCGCATGCAACAGTGAGTTTTGGACGTAACTCGTGAAGTTTCTGCAACGAACGCATTATCGTCGTCATCGGACGCTTTGGCGCAGGCTATACAAATGTTAAGTACATTCATGCAGCAACAAGCACAAATCGTAACAACGAGTGTAAATCAACAACATGATAAAAATCCATCGATTTCAATAGCAAGTATTCAAGACACCATCCGTGAGTTTCATGGAAACGAGGGACCAGAAAAGGCACGAGCCTGGCTCAACGACTTAACGAACACAAAAACTTTGCATAATTGGAACGATGCAATGACATTAAGCGTCGCGAAGGCACGCTTGAGAAATGGCGCCTGGAAATGGATTATGGATATATCTGATGCGACCCAAACGTTCGCACAATTTATAGAATCGTTTGAAGCAGCGTTCTCTTACAAACGCTCACGTAGTGAAAAACTTCGAGCCATGGCGGCGCGAGTTCAAAAACCAGGTGAGATTATTCAAGATTACGTTTTGGACAAAATATGGCTGTGTAAAGGACTCGTTTTTACGGTTGGTGAAATTCGCGACGAAGTGGCATCAGGAGTTTGGTCAAAAGACTTGGCACATTATCTCCTTGGACGCGAATATGCTACGACCGATGCTATTTTGCAAGATTTGGTCCGAGTCGAAAAGATCAACGAGGGACGGAAAGAAAAAGCAATAGCAGAGCGACGAGGACATCAACGGGGATTTCAACGTCATCTATTGTCAGAAAAAGGCAGCGGTAAGACGGCAATGATGCTACCATGGCGATCTAATAGCGAAAACAACACAGAGATGGCACCACCGACGGTTCGACAGGGAGGATCACCGACATTATCGACACGCAACGAGGAAACGACCAACGCATCATCGAGGGACACACGTGGAGGTTCGGTAAAGTGTTTTTCATGCAAGCAATACGGGCATCTTTCGCGAAATTGCCAACAAAATAAACGTGAAATAACTTGTTATTTATGTAAGCGCCCCGGTCATGTAGCATTGCGATGTGATGTCGGTCGTACAAATTCTGGACGTTCCGTTGTCCAGCATTCGAATAGCGTTCAGATCGAAGAAATTAAAACCGTTGATACTCGTGATAGGTTAGACACAGGAAATAAATTTATTCGTGAAGTACAAATAGGTACAAATATGTTAAAGGCATTGATAGATATGGGTGCATCCGTTTGTACCATTAAATCAACTGTTGTTTTACGCGAAGGCTTTAAAGTTATTCCCACACATTCGTTCTTGGAAGGATTTGGAAATAGTATGGTCGAATCACCGGGTTTTATAGAAGAACTTATTAAAGTAGATTGCTTGAAACCTCGAAGCCTGAGTTTGCGTATTGTACCAGATACTGCCCAAAAGTATGATATAATTTTAGGTAGACAGTTTACTGAGGCATCTGATATAACTTATTCGAGACGTAGTGATGTTTTGATGTTTGAGGATTTGGAACCTGAGAGTTTTGGTCAATTTGAAAGTTCTCGATCGCGATCACTCGAACAAACGGTTTTGCAACCTGGTCAAGTTAATTTTATTAATGTCGCTGTTAATTCACAAGAAATTTTAATGCCGGTTATTAATTATGGGGAAACGCGAGAAATAATTCGAGTCGGGGATAAAATCGGTGAATCAATTATGGGAATTGAATCCATAGATGTTGGGGAAATTCGGTGTGACAAGGTCAAACCAGATAAGGTTATAGTAGATAGTGAAGTGACATCTGAACAGAAAAGAGAATTGGTCGATTTATTGAACAACTACCGAGGTTGTATCGCAAAGAGTTTAGATGAATTGGGGAAAACTAACATAATCACTATGGATATTGAAACTACAACTGACGTACCTGTTCAAAAGAAACCGTATCGTTTGAATGCACGTGATCGTGATGATCTTGATAAAATTGTAGACGAGTATAAACGTACATGTATTGTCACAAAAACAGCTTCATCATATGCGAGTCCCGCTTTTGTTGTCCGAAAAAAAGATAGCAGTGCTAGAATGGTCGTAGACTATCGGAATTTAAATTCTGTGACAAAGCCGGTACATTACCCTATTCCTAATTTTGACGACTTGTTAGAACAGCTCAATAAAGCTGAAATTTTCATCACGCTGGACTTGGCTTGTGGCTATCTGCAAATGCCATTATCTGATAGATCTAAAGAAAAAACTGCATTTATTACCGAAACACAGACCGGGCAATTTGAAAGAGCCATGTTTGGATTGTCAAACGCTCCTCGTTATTTCGCCAAATTAATGGATAAAGTTTTGGGAATAGCTCGTAAGAGAGGAATTGCTTTTAATTTCTTTGATGATATCTGTATTTATGCAGGTAACTGGAGCCAGTTGATGAAAAATTTCGAAGCTATATTGCAGCTGTTAAGAGATGGTAACCTAACCTTAAATCTGTCAAAGTGTAATTTTGGTATGAAGAAGGTAGAATATTTGGGGTACATATTAGGGGAGGGCGTTATTCAACCGGGAAATCGCAAAATACATGCAATAGAACAATTTCCACAGCCTAAGAATAAGCATGAAATTCGTAGATTTCTAGGTTTAGCCGGGTTCTTTCGAAGGTTTGTACCTGGATTTGCTAAAATCGCTAGACCGTTGTCTAATCTATTGAAAGAAAACGTTGCGTTCATTTGGGACAATAATCAAGATGAGGCTTTCCGCGGAATAAAAACACGCTTAATTTAGAAACCTGTTCTTAAGCTTTACAATCCAAAAGCCGTTAGAACTGAATTGCATACTGATGCTTCAGCAATTGGTTTGGGAGCAATTATATTGCAGGCTGATGAGGAAGGCGATGCGTTACGGATGGTTTATGCTATAAGTCGATGTACCACTGAACCCGAAGCTAAATATCACTCGAGTCGCCTAGAGTTATTAGCTATTGCGTGGGCCTTACAACGTCTTAGACCCTTCCTGATCGGTCTGGAATTCGTAGTTATGACAGATTGTGAGAGTCTAATACACCTGAATACGTGGAAAACTAAGAATGCACAAGTTGCGAGATGGAAGAGTGAATTGTCTGAATTCAATCTACGTATAAAGTACAGGAATGGAGATCCTATGCAACATGTCGATGCGATTTCTAGGGCACCTATCCCGAACGAAATTGTTGAAAAACCTTTTGAGTCTGTTTTAAGTTTAGAAAGCTGCGAGGATGAGATTTTGGTATTTCAAAGATCTGATCCAGAAATTTTGGAAATAGTCAAAATTTTGCAAAATAAAGAATCCGAACGCGATAAAGAGGATAAATGTAAAGCAAAAGAGTATGTATTGAGAGACGGCATATTATTTAAAAGAGTTGTTGTAGAAAACCGAGAGCGTGAATTGTATGTTGTACCTAAAGCTATGAGAAAATCATTAGTCATAAAGTATCATGATCTGTCAAGTCATTTTGGAATCGAGAAAACTATTAAAAGAATCGTCGAGTATTACTATTTTCCTCGATTGCGCCGTTACGTCCGTATGCACGTCAGAAATTGCCTAGAGTGTATTATGGCGAAAAGAGAAGTAGGTCCAGGTGTAGGAGAATTGCATCCTATTCCTCTTGGGAAAAGGCCTTCTGACGTAGTGCATGTTGACCATTTAGGACCGTTTCCGACAACTTCTAGAAACAATACGCATGTACTCGGTATAATCGACAATTTAACGAAGTATGCTTCCATTGTACCGGTTAAAAATGTAAAGGCGAATGAAACAGTAAAAAAAGTTTAATGATTTTGTCGAGAAATTCGGTTCTCCAGGGCGAATTGTTTCGGATCGCGGAAAAAGTTTTACGTCACACGTATTCCAAGAGTTTTGTTTGAAAAATGGTATTAAGCACACTCTAACATCAAGCCGACATCCTCAAGCCAATGGCTTAGTTGAGAGGCTTAATCAAACTATTTTGCCAATTATGAAAATTGCTGCTTACCACGATCGACAAAACGAATGGGATCGTGCCTTGAAAAAGATTGAGCGAGACCTTAACTCATCTGTAAGTACTGCGACCGGCAAAGTGCCTTTCGAACCTCTTTTAGGGTACTTGCCTAGATTTGGTGATGGTAACCTAAGACTGCTTACAGAAAACTGCGAAAGTTACGAGAAAATGGCAACAGCGCGACAGTGATTTACTGAATGCACTACAAACTATACCCCCTAGCGATACGACGAGACACATATAGGGACACACACAGTCATCTGTATTACTCGCGCTATTACTATGTATTTTCCTACCGGTCTCTCTCCCTCCGTCATGATTACGTTGACTTGACCTGGGACAATAACAATGCTCCAATTCAACCCGGGGGACGATCTCCGCCAACCCCATTATCGTCGACATGCTTATCAGGTTAGTTCTGAATTAAATATATTATCCAGGCACTTTTTATTTATTTATTTATTAAGCATAAGCGGGCGAGACAGTCCCTAACCCTAATCTTAAAATATTGAAATAAAAAAAACAATAAAAATACTACATAAAGTAGTGAAAAAGCAATAAAATTTAAAAAAAAAAAGAAACAACGGTAATGTATATACGCATATAAGTATGCAAATATATCCACATTTGATTCTGTTTATATAGGAATGTAGTGATGTGGGGTTATGTTTTTGTTGAAAAACCTGACAGACCAGCACATCCGGCTGCTTCAGCGTTGAATAGCTGCAGGAACCATCTGAGCATTTGGCATTCAGGAATTGTGCCAGAAGACGGCTTCACCAGGTTACAGTCAGGTTAGTTCCTCAATTAGTTATTTCAATATATGTTTAAAAAGAATGTGATTCTTGGTGGATGCTTTATCTTTTCAGTACCCAGGAAGCAGATCAGGAACAACCGGGGAGAGGATGAATCTGCAGAGAGTGCCCGGACAACGTAGTCGACTACTTCAATCTCCACAAGAATAATAAAATTGTGAAAAGACTATGTAAGTAAATTTGACATTTTTGAACGTGCGAAGGGAACCCGAGGGAAGTAAATTTCGCTTTTTTGATCCTACGAATTTCCTCGGTTCTCCCTCGCATGTTCAAAAATGTCGAATTTACTTTCCTCGGTTCTTCCTCGTAGGATCAAAAAAGTTAAATTTACTTCCCCTGGATTCCACACGCATGTTCAAAAAAGTCGAATGTACTTCCCTCGGTTCTTCCCCGTAGGATCAAAAAAGTTAAATTGACTTCCCCCGGGTCCCACTCGCATGTTCAAAAAAGTCGAGTTTATTTCCCTTGGCTCTTCCTCGTAGGATCAAAAAAGTTAAATTTACTTCCCTCGGGCCCCCCTCGCATGTTCAAAAAAGTCGAATGTACTTCCCTCGGTTCTTCCCCGTAGCATCAAAAAAGTGAAATTGACTTCCCCCGGGTCCCACACGCATGTTCAAAAAAGTCGAGTTTACTTCCCTCGGTTCTTCCCGAATTCATTTATTCATTTATTATTCAGATTTGGAGTTTCAATATTAATAACAATATGTAATAAAGTTAAAGATCTCATTATGTTATCTTCTTCTTCACAATAACTTTAACCCGTTTTAAAATTCGCGGCTTTTCTTATTGCATATGATTGGTTCAAAGAAACGAATCACAATGACTGACGATTGACAGGATAATGGTTGATGGGTGACCAACCTCTGAACGAGTTTCGAAAATACAAAACATTTATTTCAATGGACAATAATGTGCACAATACAATATTAAGTGATGATCTGCATACCTTCGTTGGTCTAAACGGCATATTTATTACTAGAGAAGACGTTTCCTCGTTACACCAAAGATTTCGAAAAACGAGAATGAGATTTGACGTATACTATTGCCATTAGCTTCATGATTAAAACGATACATGCATCGTCAATCGTTATTTTTTTAAATTTCAGAATGAATACAAAAAAATTACATAATCTTTAATAATTATTAGTTAAAATAACTAACTTAAATAATAAAAAAAAATAAATTAAATAATAAATTACTTGAAACAAAACTTTTAATCGTAGACATGATAAAGAATAACAATTAAGTTATGATCTTTTCTATGTTTTGATTAAACTTTTTAATATTATTATTTTCGTAGAAATTAATGAAATTTCATATCTATTTATAAAATGTAGCACCACATTTGACAATTTTCTATTCCTTATAAATATGTATTACTTCAGAAGATTCAAAATGTTGGAGAAAAAATATGACTTTCCGAGTGAAATGTGTCCGATGGAGAGGAAATTTTATAAAACCTGGGCGGGAGTCATGCGACAACTCCCAACATTAAAACCTGGCACGGTAAGAAATTAAAATTCATTAGTGACTACATTTATAAGGCGTATTACAGATGAAACTATGAAAACTGTTCTATATTATTGCAGGTCCTTTTCAATGTAGACAAAAATTTAATGTGTCCGGTTGGGGTAGACATACCGACATACCCCCTCCTGGAATAATTTCTTTTTTTAAACGACATGTGAATTATTGTAAATGTATATACATATTCACATTCAAAATAAATTATTATAAAGAATATATTATGGGTACTCCATTTATTTTGCTCTTCCGCGTAGGATCAAAAAAGTTAAATTTACTTCCCTCGGATGCCACTCGCATGTTAAAAAACGTCGAATTCACTTCCCTCGGTCCTTCCTCGTAGGATCAAAAAAGTTAAATTTCCTTCCCTCGGGTCCCACACGCATGTTCAAAAAAGTCGAGTTTACTGCCCTCGGTTCTTCCCCGTAGGATCAAAAAAGTTAAATTGACTTCCCCCGGGTCCCACTCGCATGTTCAAAAAAGTCGAGTTTACTTCCCTTGGCTCTTCCTCGTAGGATCAAAAAAGCGAAATTTACTTCCCTCGGGTTCCCTTCGCACGTTCAAAAATGACAAATTTACTTACATAGTCTTTTCACAATTTTATTATTCTTGTGGAGATTGAAGTAGTCGACTACGTTGTCCGGGCACTCTCTGCAGATTCATCCTCTCCCTGGTTGTTCCTGATCTGCTTCCTGGGTGCTGAAAAGATAAAGCATCCACCAAGAATCACATTCTTTTTAAACATATACTGAAATAACTAATTGAGGAACTAACCTGACTGTAACCTGGTGAAGCCATCTTCTGGCACAATTCCTGAATGCCAAATGCTCAGATGGTTCCTTCAGCTATTCAACGCTGAAGCAGCCACATGTGCTGGTCTGTCAGGTTCTTCAACAAAAACATAACCCCAAATCACTACATTCCTATATCAAACAGAATCAAATGTGGATATATTTGCACACTTATATGCGTATATACATTACCGTTTTTTTCTTTTTTTTTTAAATTTTATTGCTTTTTCACTACTTTATGTAGTATTTTTATTGTTTTTTTATTTCAATTTTTTAAGATTAGGGTTAGGGGCTGTCTCGCCCGCTTAGTCTTAATAAATAAATAAATAAAAAGTACCTGGATAATATATTTAATTCAGAACTAACCTGATAAGCATGTCGACGATAATGGGGTTGGCGGAGATCGTCCCCTGGGATGAATTGGAGCATTGTTATTGTCCCAGGTCAAGTCAACGTAATCATGAGGGAGAGAGAGAGAGACCGGTAGGAAAATACATAGTAATAGCGCGAGTAATACGGATGACTGTGTGTGTCCCTATATGTGTCTCATCGTATCGCTAGGGGGTATAGTTTGTAGTGCATTCAGTAAATCACTGACGCGCTGTTGCCATTTTCTCAAGGAGACGTAAATTACTTGGACAGATGTTCTGAACGTGGGTGTACAATACAAAGTAAAATTAGGACACGAATCGAACAAGAACAAGAGCGTTATAAAGATCGATTCGATTCAGGATGAAATAAGAGTGTTAAGTATAAGTTAGGTGACATCGTTTATATGAAAAGGAATCCTGTTTGTACTGGGGAATCAACGAAGCTTCAGTCTGCTTATACGTGTACGTTAGTAATAGTAGAAGTTTGTCCAAGTGATACGTATCGAGTAAAGAGACTGAACGAATCGGGAGATCGAGGATTCGTTACAACGGCACATGTAAGCCAGCTGAAGATTTGGACAGGTTACATGCAGGATGATGAGGACCTACATGCTGAAAGTGAAATTGAGTGCGATCAGAATGATGTTAGCAATTATACCGATCAGCCAATCAAAGCCGTAAAGGCAAAAGAAGAGCGTGTACAAGTAACTGAAATTAAACGAGTTGATAGGCCGAGGCGTGAGATTCGAAGGCCTGCACGTTATAACGACTAAATGTTTTCCAGTTTGGAGACCAAACTGCGGTAAGGATGGCCGAGTGTTATGAATCATAATTAAAAAAAAAAATATATTTCAAAGTTCGCGCGCTTATATGATTAGGCTCAGCGTGTAGAGAGCGCTGTGTGTTAATTGTCGTTGCCGCTGGTCCGCGCTAGTTAGATCGGGAATGTTCGTCCGAGAGAAAAGAGGTGTATGTATACGCGAGCGTCGAAAGTTGCGATTATCTTTTTGTTATTTGGCAGCGAGCTGCGTAATAAAAATATAGTGTATCCAAAAAATCCCATGAATCAGAATTATAATTAACACTCTTTAATTTCGTTTATTAGATAATTACATATCTTGTTTTCTTCATCCTGCCATTGTTCCCTTCTGCATGCCACGTGTTTTAAGCTAAACTCTCTCTCTCAATTTTAACACAAAATTTGTCGAATGTTAGTACAACTTATATGGCTTAAAAAAAGATATCGACAATATTTCTGAGGCAATATAAGTTTTCATAAGGTTTGTCTATCCTTTATATAGATGGAATTTGTTATTACGTATAATAAATTTCATCTATAATTTCATCGTATTCACCATATATTTTCTGTATGACATACCGCACAAATTTTTTTAACATTTCTTATATTCTAGCATAATGAGTAATATAAAAAAATACCTGATGATGCTGCACAATCACGGCATTGTACATCTTGGACAACATTATCTTCGTCGTTTACTACGACAGATACATCATAGCTCTTACTTCGAACTCGATGCTCCGGACAGACTTTGCCTTTGACGGTGCACACTTTTCCATCCCTCCGGAGGCAAACATAACCTATGGCTGCATCTCCATAGCTTTCATGTGCAGAGCTAAAACATAATATTAATTTAAATTAAATGTTCAGTTCAAAATAAAAACTGATTAATGTGAGCTAATTTAAATCATATATATGAATATATATAGGTACTTACACTGATGTTTTTACACCTCTATTTTCTCCCACATTAAATCGGTCGTCTCCTTTTAAAAAATCGAGAACCATAAATACATCCACTTTTGGTAGATTTGTAGAATCTGCTTTGACAAATCCAGGCTCTATTTCGTTCATAATCACTTGCTAATTAACGTTTAAACTAATTTATAACGTTATAGAAATACATAAATTTAAAATCAGTAGTATCGTGACGTCACGAGCGGATGGACCAATCAGAGCCGTTTTCGGCACAGATGAAAATAATTCAAATCTCACTGTTTTTAATTAATTATTGTGATGTAAATATACAACAAAGTAACAAAATATTTATATCATTATGCTTTATTGATCATGAATTTTAATATATATTAAAATTATTAGAATCTGGAAATTATGTTAAAGCCTTATTCCGATCGTTCGCTGACAACCGCAAATAAACCCGCGTCATTCGGAAGTATTTTGCGCGTTTTATATAAAAATTGTCACTTTTTGAGCAGTTGGCTGTGTTGTGTTATTGTTATTGTTTTTCGAGTTATTGTTATTGTTGTTAATCTTGTTGTGCATAAGAAGTCTAATGTGAACAGAACAGAACCAACAGAACTTGCACCCTTTGGTGAGGTTAGGAAAGTGCAGTGTTTTTTGGTTTTTGTGCAGCTTTCTAAAAAAGTCTGGCTGATTTCCCAGAACTTTTATTGTGTATTTCGTAATTATTATTATTACGAAATATGCCATTCTGCGCAGTAAAGGGTTGCCAATCTCGGCATAAAATAGAAGAAGTGCACTTGTTTAGTGTGCCAATGGAGGACTCGATGAGACTGCAATGGCAAAACGCTATGCGAACAAACAGAGAATTAACGTCGAAGCACAGAGTTTGTTCAAAACATTTCTCTCCAGAGGACATCCTGTGGAGAAAAGAACTCAAAGACTCCGTTGGGAATGTTCTTGGTGTCGTAAGTATTATATTATTATTGTATATAGCTACCATGTAATTGCAAGCACCCAATTTTCTAAAAATTTGTAAATACCTTTGCAAAAACTTATTATACCCTTACAAAGACAAATTGCGTCTTCTTACCATTCTAAGAATTAAAAATATTTCAATCTAATTTTGCGTGCATGCAAGTTATTACTTATTGTGCAAAGCTTACAGAATGTAAAACATCTGTAATTGTTCTTCAGTCTGCCTTGTTTAAAAACCCACGGTTGAAGCCAGGCATAGTTCCATCGATATTTTAATAGACTGAAACCGACACTACTAACTGTCCAACAATTGAGCAGTCAGTTGTGAAGGAAACCTCTGCAGTTTTTTTGAATCCAAGTGATCTAACCGATTCAACTGTCCACCTAACATCGCAGGAATCTCCAGATGTAGTTCACAACGTGGAAAACGGCGGAAGCGACTTGCTTATTTGTGAAACCTCAGCGTCTTCGTAGATTGAATTGAATCAATCGATTCAACATAATTTGATGGATTCACAGGATCAAGCAATACTTACGGTACCTTACTCTCATTGTTTTATTATAATTTTCGGTTAAAGAAAATGTGTAATTCATTCAACTCCATATTTGCACTGTGAGAAGACTTTACAAAGTAATTATTTATTAGTTCTTATTATTTTCATATTACAGCAGGCAGCGCAGGGACATTTCTCCCTGAAAAGCATAATGCAGAATTTCATTCGCCTGCCAGAGTCATGGAGCATGGGTATGGGATTCTTGAATTGGATTGAAATGGTACATTTCTCGAAGCAAAGTCTGTCGAAGGACAAATTAGGTGAAGTTGGCATGATCACGTTCAGAGGAGTAGTCCTCCACCAAGAAGCTACAGGAATAATCACTGCACATATTTGCATTGGTGGATGTAGGTTGGACGCAACAGCAGCGGAGTTCGACATTGGCAATATTCATGACGCTCAGGACGTCGAAAATTTGGTGTTAAAAATCGAAGAGGCCAAAATTTGTAGTGGTTTTAATAGTCAGCCTCTTACTCATTGTTTGAATACGAAAATGGCTTTACAAGATCACATGGGTATCTGGAGACATAAAAAATGCCAAATAATAACGAAGAAAAAAGTTTGCCAATTTTGCTTGCGCATGAAAAAGACGTACGCTAAGCGCGCAGCTCGACTCAAAAAGGAAGCAAAATGTAAGAAAATTCGCTTAAGTGTATCCCCTCAACAAAACGCAAAATTACAACAACTGAGAAAGGAAAAGAGAGCTGCCGAAAAAAGCCAAACACGAGCTTTACGATGCATTAAAAATTGGAGAGCTCTCCTAAAAAGCAAAGAAGAAGAAATCGCAAATCTAAGCGCAAAGAAAATTGACGAGTTGCATTTGGAAAAGAACGTTCCCGACAATGAATGTACCGCCGTTCGAGAGATTCTGCAGTCCACAAAGTGCAAAAGTCTGAAGGGGAGACGCTATTCGAAACTTTGGATGCTCCTTAGCATGTTAATGCACATGCGGTGCCCTAAAGCGTTCCGATTTCTCCGCGAAAACAATATATTGCCGCTGCCGGATGTCCGCACAATCAGAAGGTACGTACATCATAAATGTGTTCGATTGCAATTAAGTTACTCATTTTTTATATCTCATACATATGTATAAGTATAAAACCAACCCAGGAAACAACATTGGGTTTAAAAACTGGGATAATTCGAATTCAACAATAATATATGTTATTTAAAAATTAAGAATTTCTGAAGAATCCATGTTGCTAAAAAGTTGCTATTTATGGAATTGATTTAAAAATTTGAAAAATATATTACACTTTGATAATTTTAATTCAAAATTGTACATACGAATTGTCAATTTGAAATATTCACACGAATTAATGCATATTATTGTTTGTATTCAAGTAAGATGCGATTAATGTTGTATCATTAATGTGTTTCGATTATTTTCTAATTCTCAATAAATTTCTATATATTGTCATGACTTAATCTCTTGAATTATATTGAATTTCAATAGATTACAGTTTTTAATTAATCAATAAATTAATCACACTAAACTGTCGTTTACTGGGAAGATATATTTTTATACTCAATGACGCTTTGGAGAACAATGTTCCAAGTGAAATTTATCTTCATATGCGAAGTTCAACAGCTTTTTGTTCCGTTTCTAATGTGTTTGTTTCTATCATGAACAGATATCTTTCCGTTGTCGATACCAAGTGTGGGTTCGATGCCAACTTTATGGAGTTGTTTACCACCTTCATGGGTAAGCAGCCCGGACATCTCAGACACGGAGCTTTCCTCGTGGACGAAATGTCGACAAGAACAAGCGTTACGGTTAATAGTCAAAATTTAACCTATAAAGGAATTGTGGACTTTGTCGAAGGCGAAAAACAGGGCACGCTTGATGAAGCAGCGGATCATGGTCTGGTCATCATGTTCAAACCCTTTGCTGGAACTTACGTTCAGCCCATTGCCGTGTTCGCGTCGAAAGAGACGGTTGCAGGGAAGGAACTCGCCAAACTTATCGTCAAGGCCATCATCGCAGTTGAACGAGCTGGGGCGAAAGTGCATGCCGTAATCATGGATGGTGCAGCGACAAATCGCACTTTCTGGTCGGAAGTCGGTGTAAATGGGAAAAGGAAGTCTGTCAAAAATTCTTTCGATCACCCTTCAGCTGAAGGAAGAAAAATTTTCTAATGGCGGCCAATTGATGGTAATAGTTTCAATTAAATTATAAATGTATTGTAAAATCGAAGTTTGACAATAATAGATATATCTTTATAGCTTTTTATTTTTAGATGAATTCAAAGGAAGCTCCTATTAAGTAGGACCATTTTTGAGCCCTGCACAGAGAGGACACAAAAGTAGGATCGTTATTACGAGCTACAAAACTCACAGAAATCCATCTTACTCTTAAAAACGCTGATAAAATGAGAGTAATTCTCGCTGTCCAGGTACTGCATTTGACAAGTTTTTGGAATCATCAGTTGAGAAAGGAATGTAATGTAATAATATCGAAATATTGCAGGTTTTCAGTCAGAAAGTGGCGGACGGTTTGCGGCTGTATCGGGATTGTGGTGTCACAGATTTGCAAGACTGCGAATCTACTGCAAATTTCTGCGATTGGATTAATCGCATGTTTGATGCTTTAAACCTAAAAGACAGTACATCGGGTATGAAACCCGACTGTCCGCTCTTCAAGGTAAATACAAATTGATAATAAATTTATGATTAAGTTTGTATACTATTTCATGAGTCGTTTCTCTTTGCAAACGGTAGAAAATTCGCTACTACTTCTGAACGCATGGGAAGCACAAGTGGATTCGGGGGATATTACCTCTAAATCGTTTTTGACTTATCAAACTGCAGAGGGTCTAACGGTCACATTAAAGTCAACCTTGGATCTTACGCGACATTTAGTAGAAAATTGTGGTTTCACGGAATTACACACAGGAAGAGTAAACCAGGACGATTTGGAGGTTGCATACGTAACTTCAACTTGGAACAAATTGGAACATAAAGTTGAAAATTAATAAATCAAATGTGCTCATTAACAAGCCATTGATATTACGACAGGATTAATGTTTCAATTTGGTTAGCAATAAAAATCCTAATAGAATTAAGGCATTCTACATGTCAATAAAAAGACTCCTTTTTCAACTTTTATATTCCCCATTTGTATGATTTGCTTTCTTTGTATTGACTTATTTATTTCGTTTGTTTAGAGATTTTTTGGTTCTATACGCCAAGTTGGAGGTTCCAATGATCACCCTGGGATGCCAACATTTCTTCAACTATATAGAGTACTGTCTACTGTTGGCATTATGATCAAACCACCAAAAAGCGGCAATTGCAGCATTTTAGATCGGGAGGACGCAAAAATTTGCGTTTCCCTTTCTGAGCTAAAAATAAATTTACCAGACTCCGAAGGATCGACAAATTTAATAAGCAATATTAGAACTCGAATTGAGAGTGCCATACGAAACGACGATTGGTGCTTCTCTAACTTTACCGATCATGATTACTGCCAACCAGAAGTTACCGACTGCATCATTTATTGTTGGACAGCACACATAATGCGCCGGGTTTTAAAATTCATAACGTGTGAAACCTGCAAAGATGCACTTATAAATCCGACCACATATTGCGATACAGCAGAAGCAAATCTGTACAATCGGCTGATACGCGAAGCTCCATTGATGCACCCAAATGTGCATCTGTTCCATCTAATTAAATCCTTGGAGACACTGTTCCTAAAGCACAAGAACTCGCTAAATATTTATGATGCAGTGTTATCCGAAGCAATATCCATAAATATTTTTTCTTTTCCGTGCAAAAATCACAAATCACAAGTTCTTTCCCTTTTCATTCGGTGTTATATACTTAATCGCATGCAACACCATTGCAAGGCATTAAATTCGTCAAAAAATATCAGTAGAAATATAAAGAAAAATGTAAAATTTGTCATTTCGTGAATGGATAGCGGGGAAATTTTTAAATTCTCTGGGCATTAAAACGTTTTTTTTATGAATGTTAGAGGCTATTCCAAATAATACATGTTTTAAAATCTTATACGCTGCAAAAAAAGTCGCTGTAAAAATACTACTCTGAAAGCGAATAATCAGAAGACCCGCTCTGAGAGTAGATTAATTCCTAGAAAACTGATAAAATGACGATAGTGCTTGAAAATTTACGGCTTCCAGAGTAGTAAAATTACTACTTTCAAAATAAATAATTATTAAGACCCATATTGAGAATAGTAATTTTACAATTTCGATGTAATGTCGTTATGTTTGAAAATAAGACTAGAATGGCCGCCTGACACATTATAAAAATCATGATGCCTACAATTTGACAATTTCTTCACTACCCTAAATATAACAAACTTTAAAACTGTAGCATGTAAATAGTGTAAATATGTATATAAATTAATGTACTGTAAATAATGTGAATATTATTATTTATATACTTAGATATTTAAGACATTAATAAAAGTAATTACTGTCATTATGAAACCAAAAATGTAATATTTAATTTCGTGTTGCATTATGAATGAACATAAATCTACATATGATCATTTTTTAAATGCGATTTCAATGAATGCGAGAAAATTCAAAATTTTGAATTCACAATTTTCCCTTAATGTATTTCAATTTACTTATGTATTTTTTTGCGGCAATAAATATATGAGTTAATTTCAGTCTTTATTAATAAAATGAAAAGTACATATAAAAAAATGAAGATTTTGGGGGGAGGAATTTTTAAAAATTAAAAACGAAGGACAAGTGGATTTAAAAAACTGTTCGATTATAGAATTGCTACAAACAAAAAATTCTTCAGATTGTAATGTATAGATAGTCAAATTGACCTCTATGAATAGTCGAGAACTAAAATCTTGTATCGGTGGTGAATTTCTCACCGAGAGAGGGTTTTGCATATAAAATATTCAGTCATTGATGAAATTTTCAGCGAAGAAGGGTTTTACATCTAAAATCTTGTATCGATGATGAAATTCTTAGCAAAAGAGGGTTTCATAACTAAAATATTATATCATTGATGAAATTGTCACTGTAGAAGGGTTTTACTTCTAAAATCTTGTATCGGTGATGAAATTATTAGCAAAAGAAAGTTTCATATCTAAAGTATTATATTATTGATGAAATTGTCATCGTAGAAGGGTTTTACATCTAAAATCTTGTACTGATGATGACATTCTCAGCGAAAGAGGATCTAATATTATGTACCGGTGGTGAAATGCTCAATGAAAGAGGGTTTTACATGTAAAATATTCAATCGTTTATGAAATCGTCACCGAAGAAGGGTGTTTTACATTTAAAATCTTGTTTCGATAATGAAATTGTCAGCAAAAGAGAGTTTTATATACAAAATATTCTTTCATTGATTAAATTCTAAGCAAGGATTTTTCAATATAGAGCTATTGTTAAAACATTGTGGTATTTCCTTGTTTGATTTAATCCACGAACACGATCGGAAATGTTCGCAATTTCGTGAGCGTTCGGCTGAGGCAAGTATGAGTGGCGTCGGCGTGCGGATTAGTTCTTCTGGCGACCAAATGCGGCAACTAAGATAACACGGCGATGTATGGTCAGTAGCAGCCCCGTGTTCGGAACCCTGGAATCGGTTACATAGAACGTCAGAAGGGTCTCTCCGACTAGGGACTTGTATGCGGTTCCCTTATTGTCCACTTGTTCGTGTAGTGGCGCTGTCGTCGTGGCATCAGAGTTAGATTAGAGTCACTATAATCAGAGCAGCCCTCTCCGACATCCTGATCGGACGAGGGAGCCTTAGCGATTGATGTTTCTACCGCGGAAGTTGCCTACTAGAGCGCGCTACACACAACCTGTTCCAATTTAGTCGAATAAAATTCGACAAAAGGAATAGAAAAATACATTGTAAAGTCGATAAGAATTTTGTTACTTACGAAGTGCAACGTCAAAATGTGTTTATGAGACATTTATTTTCATATAATATATATATTGAATATGTACATTAATATAAATAAATAAATAATGTAAATAATTCATTCCCAACAAACGAAAAATAATTAAACCTCCAGAAATCACTTTGATTTTTTTCAGCTCAATCAGTGATGTGCCAGGTGTGCCTTCCCCTTGTAAGTAATAATAATATATATGAATGTAAACAATGCCTTACATGGACGTACATTTGTTTTTCTTCTTTCTTTGTAATAAAAGAAATATATATATTAAAACCCAACGCATTAAAACAAATTTTTCCGAATTCAAATATTCGAAAATCTACATGAACGTATTAGATCGATGAACTTCGAATTGAGACGTTTCTCAATTCAATATGTCAAGAAACCGGATTGAAAATGTAATTTCTAAATTCAATCTTATTCTTTTTCGTTTGTTGGGTTCTGAAACATTGTATCGATATAATCTTTTTGTTCAAAACGTATTATAATTTTATCATTTCCATTGAGGGTTATTTTCCATTGATGATTGATTACAGAGATCAAAGGAAAAAGCAATCATGTCATTTAATTATGATTCCTTTAAGTTAATAAAAATATAAAATTTTATTAACAAGGGAACAATAAAATTTGTAAAACAAAATTTAACTTCAAATTACTAAAATAACAATTCTAAGGGACATAATAGAATATAATGCAATAATTCATGTTTCATACAGTTTTTTAGCTTTCTTTTTTAGCACATTTAATGTTTTCTTTTTAGACATTTCTTGTCTCACAAATTGCCTCATCCTGGTTTCCACATAAAGTGTAACAGTATAAATTAGTATATCCACCGCGTTATCTACATGTGTTTTACATGGAAAATTGTTTTTTTAATCGCAAACCAATTCTTTTACATTTAATTCAAAACATTTCGTAGAACGATAGTGTTTTTTTAAATAAATATTCAATTACGTGTTTAAATGTGCGGCTGCGGCATATGTATATGATCTATATATCCTACCCGTGAAGCAGAACGAACACAGCGCACTGGTACGTCCACGGCGTTCATCCTGGGTAACGCTAAGATGGGGTATTGTGAAGAAAACGGCATACGAATTATACGTATTTTTCTACTCACACGCACACTCACACGCACACGCGCGCACACACACACACACACACACACACGTTGGCTCACACGAACCCACTCTACCTCATTACCGAATTCAGCCAATTCGACGAAAAGTCAGTTTCATCTCGATCAAGAACCTTTTCGCATTTACATCCGCCATCTTGGATCTGCCATTTTGAATTTTGAAAATCTGAGGTTAGATTCGTAACCAGCGATTTCAAAAACTCCCGAGTATGTAATTTCATCTGGTTTCAATAACATTTTCACATAAAAATGAGACTGTGATGTGTAACTAAAATATGAGTTCATAATACCCATTTCTTGAACTTGAAAATTCAATAACTCGAAAACTGGCCATTTTCGAACTTCGGGCTCATTGAGACTTTTGATCAGGACTATTTTAACTACATCATATTAAAATTTCAGCCAATTTGACGGAAAGCCAATTTCCATAAGGTTTGTGCGGGGTCCTTTAAAGTAAACAATTGCGTTTATTTAGAATGATAAAAATAAGGAAGGATTGGAAGGAATTAGGGATGCGATTAATTCGAAGATTCTCCGCTGTGCAACTTCCTTGTGTCTTTTTCCTAGAATCAGAAAAATATTATATTATAAATTATGCGTATTATAAATTTGTAGTGTCAATAAGAATAACTATTTTGTTTAAAGAAAAACAATGTAAAGAATTACAAAACATGTAATAAAAATAAAAAGTAATACATGGATAAATGACTATTAGACAATAAAAATAAAGACGTTTAAATGAAATAAATCGGATAGAAAAAGATAAAATTTTGAAAATCGGAATTGCTCAATATTTTTAATTTAAATTTAAAATGATATTAATAGTTGAAACTTTACATGCACTTTTAAATAAATTACATATTAAAGAAGTTAAATATTCCCGAGTATTGAATGCATTAAATATTGTTAATAGTTAGTAATTTGAGGAAAATACATATTGGGTTTTCTGGGTGTATATTACAAGAGAAAGAATAAAATAAAAGAACATAATAATATTACTGAATTGAAACCTAACAGTCCCTATTGATGCTTGTGGCTCGATCGGCTTTTCGTTCAAAGACGCCGAATCGAGTTACTAGTATTACTAATAACAAAAATATTTTCCCTAAGGTGTTGTTCCTTTTATTTAACCCATTAACGCCTGAAATGGCATTTTTTATACTTCATTATCAATCAAGTATTTCATATCAAAACCGAAGTTGAAAACAATTGAAAGGTACATATCCTATTGTTTTTGAGGTCGCTCTTCAAGATTGCGAAGTCGAAATTGAGTTTCAGCCGTCAGGAATTCCAATATGGCGCCGAACTTTTAAAAAAATTCCAAAAAATTGGGAACTATTTATTCCTATCAATTTTTTTCGCGCTATTAGAATATTGGAATTCAATTGGAACCGTGCATAATGGTGCATAAAACAGTTGAATTTTAAGCACAAATTTTACTTTTATACCCCACATCATTGTAACGACCTCAAAATGGCTTCAACAATGAAAATTTCTTTAAAAAATTTCCGAACGTTCTAACTCAAAAACTACATGCTGTTATAAAAAAATGCTAAGAATGAAAAGTTGTTAGAATTAATCGAGAAATATAGTGGATTTTTTTCAGATTTTTGTGATGACATTTTGAGAAATTTTTTTTCAAAATCATAATTTATGACAAATTCAAGAAAAAAATTTGGTGTATTCACTTATGAATTCTACGAGTTTTTTGTTCTTTGCAATTTTTTCCAAAAGTTAATAGTTTTTGGGGGGGGGGAAATCCTAAACTATAATATTTGACATTCATTTTCTCGAAAACTATCAACTTTTTGAAAAAATTGCAAAGAACAAATAACTCTTACTGTACGAGTCCGTAGACTTCGTACCATTCCCGGGTTTCGGCACCAATTTTGTAAACGACTGGTGGAAGGGCTTGTAAATAAAAACACGCGGTTTGATCGGCCGACTAAAAAACGTATTAATTTATCGCGATCAACCGGTGACGATTTGATCGCGGCGCGGACCTCCTGACGCTCTGACGTTCCGGAACGTTCTCTCCCCACCCGATCGTCACTTTTTCACATCTTCGTTCGATCTTTCAAACGCTCGAACATTTAAATAGACTACGACGTCATATTACACATCGATATCATACTATTCGAATTACAAACAATTGTATCGAGATCGTCACCATTTCGAAGGGCCTTTTACATAATTACCTAACAGGCCGGCTTCATTTTGAGAGGTACCCCCATTCGGGTGTGCAATGGCGTAGGGAAAACCACCTTTGTGGGAAAAAACCTACGCCGGGTACCGCAGTCGATAAAACATCGATTCTGTCCGTAACACTTACAATTCATCAGAGAATGCACTAAATGTTTTTCAGAATTTTTTGGAAATAAATTACAATTTTGAAAAAAATGTTGAAAAAAAATTTCTCAAAATGGCATCAAAAAATTTTTAACAAATTCCACTATATCGCTTGATGTATTTTAAGAACTTTTCATGCTGGGCATTTTTTTTAAAGTTCGTAGTTTTTGAGTTAGAGCGTCCAGAAATTTCTCAAAGATTTTTTTCATTGTTGACGCCATTTTGAGGTCGTTAGAATGATGTAGGGTATAAAAATAAAACTTTTTCTTAAAATTCATCTATTTTATGCACCATTATGCAAGGTTTCAATAAAATTCCAATATTCTAATAGCTCGAAAAAAATTGATAAGAATAAAAAATTCCCAATTTTTTGGAAATTTTTTTCATATTCGGCACCATATTGGAATTTCTGATGGCTGAAACTCAATTTTGTCCTCGGAATCTTGAAGAGCGAACTCGAAAACAGTAGGATACGTACCTCTCAATTGTTTTCAACTTTGATTTTGATACGAAATACTTGATTGAAAATGAAGTATAAAAATTGTCATTTCAGGCGTTAATGGGTTAAAATAAAGAGAAAAAAAATTAAAAGGTAATCAACACATTCGTCTCAGTAAAAATAACAAAATATAAAAGAGGCATTTACGATTAATTATCGCCTCCTGTGTGGGGGGGGGGGTAGATTTAAAGAATGTTAATTAAGGAATAATTGTTAAAAATAAAGCGGATCACTTACCATGTGATTATCCGATGTTGCTTCCCGAGGACTTCTGACTGCTATTAGGTAGACATCATTCCGTGTTGACTTCAGATTTGGTCGCGATCTCTTCGATGTCGTTCCTTAGGAGAACTTGTTGACCATCAGTCCGATGACGCCAGATTGAGTCGCGATTGTCGAAATTTAGTCGGGGTCTATCCGACACCACTCCTGAAAGAGCACTCACTGTCGAAATTTTGTCGTGGTGTATCCAACAATGCTGTGTCAAGGAGAACTGACTGTTCTGCTGGAGAAAATCATCTTCTTTTTTATTTCTTTATGTGTTGGTGCGTAGACATTGTCCTACGTGGAAATTTTAGCAGTTGAATCGATGACGAAATACTCGCTGGTATTTTGGGAGTGGGCGAGGATGTAAAGGTTCGTAGTTTAGAATGTGATAAGGTGCAGGTGAGAATTGGACTCTTTCTGATGAGTCCGATGCGGATATGAATGATAAACCAGATGTTTACTTTGTCTGATAATAAGAAGCACTTCGTGGAAATTTTAGAAACTGGGAAAGATCGGCGTCGAAATGTCCGGTGACGTGGCCCTAAGATTTATGGACAAACGCCTTGTTGTTCTCGTTTCGAATAATGAAATCAAACATAAGAGATCGGTGAAATTCAAAAATAAAAACGTGTTTGTCCGTCATGCATTAAGTGCTAGTTAATAAAGAATGTTTATTGATGATGGTTTACAATAAGCGGAGTCTGCAATTACGACAATTCGAAAATAGCTAATCTAAGTCCGTTACGTAGGACGTAACCGTACCTTGATGAATGATTGTGAGAAAATTCGTTATTTTCGCTGACTCCGAAATACCATATTGAATCCGTCATTACTAAGGCCCTCAAATGTACTGGAAAATGAGCAGCGATGCTCAATCGAAGAAAATGTTATATGTACTTTGGTAGAAATAATTTTCTTTAACGTTGATTTATACCAAAATTATTCAGAGAAAAACATGCATTTTTCATCATTTTCACCATTTATTATTTTTTTTTTTTATTTATTTATATCAACGGGTATTACCCCTTTTACAACAATATAAAATATTAACATAGCTGCAACTTAATATACTAATTTCAAGTTAATAGTACCTATACAATAACGCCTTGATACATCTTTGAAAAGTGTAGGAGGAACATTCTAACTTAATATCATACAGGCGTAAATTCACACTTAAGCCTGTAAGAAAGTTATAACGTGGTGTAGTGAATTTGTAGTAAATTTACAACATTAAGCGAAGGAAAATTACAACGGGTTGTAAAATTACCACAATTAATAGGTTATTTACATTTACGTTTTTTTATAGTGTAGGAGAATTACATCTACGATCTTTTATCGTGCACTCATTGTTTACTTCAGGCTGAATTACTGAATGCGGCTGAAAAAAGTACTGAAGAGTGAAGGCAGTACTCGAATCTCCAGTTTCAGCCATTCCATGCTCTCTCGCAGCCAATGGGGAGAACCTAACGGGCTGGAACTGGCCAATCGAGACGAGAACTTGACTAACCCGTCAGTTTCACCCCCCCTGGTGCCCCCTGGTCACAACCAACGTTGGGATGTCGTTCACGATGGTTTTTCTGTTTCCCACATTTAACTCGGATCATTCACTGCTCTTAGCGTTGTGCTTTACACAAGTAGATTAAAATTAATTACAAGAGAAAAATATGATCACATTAAAAAATTCATTCGATGGTATTCAAAGATTGGCTGGAATTTTAGTAACAAATATTAGGTATTATTCTGTCTATAACGAATTACCCATAAAATGGATGCGACCGGAAAAAATATCTGTTTTTCAATGTGAAGTCAGTGGGGACCATGGTATAGATCATAAACTTCCATCAATTGAATGTTGTTATAAATATAATAAATCTGAAGCACTCAAAAAGTAAGTATAATGAACGTTAGTATGTATATAACAAAGTTAACAGCTGACTCCAAATGCAGGCGTTCTCTTTTTTAATGTAATGAAAATTATGTCCTAAGTGTAAATATAACATAAAATATTACTATAAATGATAACTGGATCATTTTTTCGAATTGGCTGTTAACTGATGCACAAATTAGTGTAATACAGACTTATATTATTCACTAATCACACAAATATTACTTAAAGCATTTTCGACGTACAAAGTACTAATTTTTTTATATTTTAATAAAAATATTTCTTGCAATGAATATAAAATATGAGTACATTTTATACTACTGTGATTAAGATCAGGAATTGATTAATACCAATATAAAGAATAAACACATAGGGTGGTTCATGCTTATGAAATTCCAGTATTCAGAAATGAAAAGTAATTATCAATACGATTAAATGAATAGCTGTCTTTGGTGCACAGACAATTTATAATAATTGCAAATAGAGTTGGTAGTAAAATAACATGGCGTTTGAGATCTGTTATTATTCAGAGTTTTAATAGTATACAATACTTAGTAAAGTTTGTATTTATTACATTGTAATAGTGTCTGAAACATATCAAATGAAAGATGGAATGTAATAAAAACTTAAACAGATAGATAGATAGATAATTTATTCACATGTATAGGGATACAC
Organism: Trichopria drosophilae; assembly: GCA_030407085.1. Classification (NCBI taxonomy): domain Eukaryota; kingdom Metazoa; phylum Arthropoda; class Insecta; order Hymenoptera; family Diapriidae; genus Trichopria; species Trichopria drosophilae. The sequence goes on from CM059587.1 coordinate 54,580,408, forward strand.
TAGGGTCCCATAATGAAGGGAATCGTTTTCGGGATTGAGTATACATCACAAGCGTTTAATTCTACAAAATATTCTTTGAGTAACCAATTTTGTCTTGTCAAAAGACAAAATTGCCTTGTTAATTACCTAATAAGAAGTTTTTGCAGATACATTTAATAAATTTTGTTTCAAAACAATCACTGGAACAGGAAAAATCGCATCGAGGACCATTAAGTGATGGACACTCTAAAAAGATATGACTTAAATTCTTGGTCACACTGTAATTCCATAAATTACATACAGATGTAGGATCGTATTGGAACCTACGACCACTAATTAGAATGGACCTGGAATATTTACTCGTCATCCTAAGCTGCAATTTAACTTGTAGGATGTCAGGAGACAGTCGAGTCAGATAAAATGTTGAAAAACAATCAGAAAGTTGTCTGAAAATTTGCAGCGGGAAAAAGTCAGTGTTGAAATATGCTAGTAGGTTGTTTCTCTTGCTTATATCGGCGTAATGAGACACTATCGGACTACTATTCAGGCCCCAATATGCAGCATTGAAATTTTCCCAGAGTATCTGTTATAGTTTTCAGCTGAAGCAACCAATTCATAGATTCATCGGACCGATTATTAATAGCAAGCTCTTTTAATCTAAAAAGCAGGATTCTGAGTAGTCTGAAGCTCGACACAATTAATACTCGAATCATCCATTTAAATGAACAATTTAAAATCTCTACTGCAATAGGGTGGAGACCTCATTCGAGCCGAATTACATATGAGGCAGTGTTACGCGGTAAGTTAAACAGTCTTTTAAAAAAAGACAACTTCGGAAATTCTAGACTGTCCAGATACCTCAGACCCCAAAAAGACCAGCATACAATAGAGTCGCGACTACAATGGCGTTATAAAGCTTCCAGATTGACGCCCACGCATCCACCTTAGCTGAGCCTAGTATAGCTAAAACTGAGGCTGAAGCTGCGTTGGTTTTATTTGACGCTTCATTACTCGCAAGCAGGTCTTGAGCAGACTATGAGATCGTTACCCCAAGATATACATATTTACTAACGACTTCAACCGGATGACCGATGTAACCCAGATAGCAAATGCGCACGTAATGAAATCACACGTAATTCACGTGTGAGGATGTGATTCACGAATGAAGTCATGGGCGCTGCGCAGTGCGACGCGTATTGAGCTCACTATGAAATCGTGCACGTAAACGCATGTGAAATGTTTCCGTGAGTAGCTCACCATTATTTCAAGTGTGAGACACTGGCAAGAGCTATATCCAGTACTGGCCAATCACAACGTTAGATAACATTGGGTACATCTCACGTAGGGCATACGATGTGAATTCCTGAAATGAGTTCATATGCATAGGCTTACGGGTGTTCTTCCAAAAAGTCGGAAGTCAGATTTGACTGCAGCGACGCCTACGACTTTTAAGTGCAGTGATTGGAATGACATCTGCCGACGATATTATGAAATTCGACTTTCGTACTCTCGTCAGGAACATATCAAAGATTTTCTTGAAGGGTTCTTAGCGGACCCCATTTTTGTTTACACGTGTACGTATACACATGTATAGGACAAACCATATTCATACATGTTAGCGGGGAAGGCCGAAGTTGGCCGAGATCGCCATCCCGAAAATCGGTGCTATAGCATATGTATATACATACATATGCATTTACAGCGATCGTCCGATAGTTTCTACAGCGAAGCTCATTTTCTTTCTTGCGATAGAATTTCTCCCTGCTATCCGGCGGATTCGGACGAGGTAACTCGTACGTTTTCTTCGGAAAATCGTTTCTAGATGAAGTTATCGCATAGAATAGATGGCTAAAGCTTTTTTTGCAAATATGTAACATTAGTATATGTATAGTTATATTTTAATTTTCAGCTAAGGTTTTATTTCTTTTCTTCATCATTTTCGATCTAAAAGCATACAGAGTGGTACAAATGTCCAAATTGTAATTTTTTATCAGTTCATAATTTTCCATTCTTTACCCCCTTTTTCAAATCCATGTGAGAAGTTTAAAATTACAAAATAAGCATAGAAAAAAAATCATCGCTGAAAAATATTAAAAATTGTAAGACAAAATACATTTGTAACAGTCAAATTTTACATTTTTTTCGCTAAACACAGTTTGAGTCTTTATTAATAAATTCTAAATTTTAATATGTAATATTAGACTTCTGCTTAGAAAATTAAAAAACATTTATCATCAGTACCCTTCTTAGACATACCTAAATAAGTATATGGGTCCATATATACATATATGTGAATAACACACATCATATATATATATATACTAGATTGCGGATCTGCGTCGAAACCCTATCGAAAAAATCGACGTAGGAAATGACGTCGAAAATGGCGTCGGAATCGACATCGGATTAGACGTCGAATACGACGCGACGTCGCAAATAAAACCTGAATTTGGAATCGATTCTAAAATCTCCTCTGACGTCATTCCCGACGTCGATTTTGACGTCGTATTCGACATCGTTTCCGCTTCTATTTATATATATATATATATATATATATATATATATATATTTTTTTTTTTTTTTATTTATATATAATTTATTTATGACGTCGGGAAGGACGTCCAAAACGACGTCATAAATAAGAGTGTAATAAATTAATATGGAACCAGAAACGATGTCGAATACGACGTCAAAATCGACGTCGGGAATGACGTCAGACGAGATCTTAGAATGGAACCCAAATTCAGGTTTTATTTGCGACGTCGTACGACGTCATTTCCTACATCGATTTTTTCGATACGGAACGGCATAGTAAATAGATGGAATGATTGCATCTCTCATTGCATATAACACGTTCAATTGAAATAAATGCATATTTCAATTATTTTGGAAGTAATGTTTAAATAATTATGAAATAATAATATGCATATTTACATGTATGTCATTTTTTTTGTAAATGGACTTCTTATAATTCTCTGGCAGGTTTCCGATTGTTCTTTGCTTTATTTACTCATCAACAGTCATCTAAAAGTTGTTGCGGGCTTTATCAACAAAAAACTGTAATTTTTCTAAATATTTATCGGCAGTTGATAATGGAAAACAATGTAAATCTACATTATTACAGAATAGTATAGAATTTCTGTATATTCTTTACTAATAAATTGTTATAAACAATTATTTTTTATAAACATAAAACCGGGTATTTTATTTTTTACATATATCGTACTTCCAATGGTTAGTTTATCGCTAATTGCGATATGCTAGGCATGAGCAGAAGTGGGTTTTCGTTTGTATTGTTTATTTAATATTTTTAACAAGAATTTTACGATCTTTTATAAAACGTTATGCATGTTTTGCATCTAATTTTTCCCGTAAAATCGATTGGCGCATCCAGATTTTCCCTAAAACCACTTTTGACGAAATTGTTGATAACAAATTGTTATAAACAAGTATTTTTTAAAAACCAAAATGCAGAGATATTTAATTTTTGGCATATAGGCTATCTTATTGGCAATAGTTAGTTCGGCGCTATCTGTGGTGTGGTAGGCATGGGCCTTAATTAACACTTTATAATGTAATTAATATGGATTTTAAATGGAAAAATTTTGGCAAACAGAAAATTTTTCGCGAAGTTACGGCCTGCACAAAAATTTCGCTGGTGATTTCATTTTTGCCATACAGGTAGGAAATTATATTCAAATCTCTCTATTTTCGTTAAAAATCGATATTTTGACATACTGTTTTCTTAATTTAGTAGAGTTTAAAATGTTCTTTCATGGCCACTTTGAAGTTTTGGTAAACCTTCGGAAATACTGGGTCACCTGGAAACAATTTTATTGACATGTTTTCCGACGTATTTTGGGTCGCTGAACACGAATCTGAAGTCAAAATTTGTCGCTCGGACATATCTTGGCCCCTGTATTGAAAAAACGTCGAAAAAATGTCATTTTTTTTAGTTTTTTGCATTTATCTTGAAAACTCGCTGTCGCAGGAAAAAGAGTTTCAAACAAAAAATGTAGAGCACGAAATTATCTACAGAAAATGTCCCACACATTTTCTTTGTAAAGTCAAAAATAACGCCGTAAATGGAGGTTGAATATGAGAAGAATTGACTTGTCGTGTTTTCAGCATAATGCCCACACTCGGCTACTTACTGGGATGGCCTGCGGCCCCCCCCCACACCCCCCGCTAAAAAAACCTAACCTTCTTGATTTGCCTAAACTTCGTCTGGGTGAACCAAACATCCTACGATATGCATGATCAATCATTTCTAACATTACCGCCGGCATTAGCCGAGATGTACCACGTGGAGGTTGCACGGTCTCGGGTTTACATCTCTTTGAGGTGCTTTGTTCAGGTAGTTCCCCTTGCCGTCACCTGTTCGTGTGTGTGCATCTGTGCGTTTGCGTGTGTGAATGTGTATGTGTATGTGTGCGCGCGCGTTTCATAACTAAGCTGAATTGGTTTGTTGCAATCGGGATAAGTAATTGCATCCTTCCATATACCCTTCTCAATGAGAAACTGAATACACCATCTCTCATCAGCGCATCCAATAATAAATCGGGTATGCGTAAATTCCATCTTTGCTTTATATTGCTGTGACTAACAAGCAGCCTAATCAACAAAACAGTAGCCCATTGTTGAGACGAGAACACGTATCGAGCGTGGAATCGCGATTCGCCATCTAGCGGAGTTTGAATCCGGCTAGTTCCTACCCTTCTGAAATTCACTGCGTACATTTAATTTTGCGTACAGTTACTTTTAATTTTAGGAAGAAATTGTATTGAACCTTTTTTGTAGAGAAATTCAAGCTCTACATTTTTTGTTGTAAACTTTTTTTCGTGCGAGTTCGAGTTTTCAAAATAAATGAAAAAAAGTAAAAAAAATGTCGTTTTTCCGATATTTTTTTAACATAGCGGCCAAGATATGGCCGAGCGACAAATTTTGACTTCAGATTCGTGTTCAGTGACCCAAAATACGTCGGAAAACATGACAATAAAATTTTTTCCAGGTGACCCAGTCTTTCCGAAGGTCTACCGAAATTTTATAAATTTTGAACATTAACAAAATGGCGGCCATATTTTAAATTTATCAGGTTGCAGCAACGTCATCTTTCAGTTAGTGAAATAAAGGGAAATTTGGATCATATCTATTAGCCATAGAAACTTTCAAGTTGTTCAGGTTTCATGTTACAGATGAAGCACACATCTACTTATCTAATCGTGAAACAATTACAATTCAAAAAACACCCCAATTCGTGAGAGGCAATGGGACTCACTTCAAAAAGTACCCGAATGGGATGAGAATCCTATCACGTCCATGTTGTTCATCCTGGGTAGCGCTAAGTAGGGTTGTAATATTCATTGCAAGATTCTTAATATATGTAAGAAAAATTTCTCCTGAAAATTCTGCGCTTTTATTAATTTTTTTTGTTCTATTTACGCATTATTATTAGACATCAACAATGGCGATACGATCAATTTTATGAACGGACCTAACGGTGTTTGAACGTATTTTCCTTGGGCCGATAACGGAGAATTTTTTCCAATAAGGGTTCGAGCACAAAATTCGGTATTAGTCTTATCTTTTAGAAAACCACTCAAGGGTACATTTTCATTTGTAAAATAATTTTGTGCTACTTTCCCTTCTTAAATAATGCATTTCTTTCCTTAAGGGTGGGCTTTTCAAATAAGGGTTGGATCGCGAAATTAGATATTTGTTGCATCCGTTAGTATAAAGTTCGTATCTTCTTTGTTAGCACATTTACTTCATTTTTTAAGCATTTTTGTGGGTTTGATTCTTGTTAAGGTTGGTTTTTGCGATAAGGGTTGGTATTTGGATTTAGCGGTTTGCATTTAAAAAGCACATAATTATGCACGTTTTCCGGATTGCACCTGATTAGTCCTTCATCGATTTTGTGAGTATGCTAGCTTGTGTCATGCCAGCAGTACATTGTAAAATGTCTATGCTTAGAAAAACGTTAGGACCACAAAATTTTTAATTAGAGCACATAATTAGCACATAAAAAGCACATAATTATGGTAGTATTTTTTTTTCGTTTTGGGCGACCTTGCTCTGCCAGCTTGATAGACGTCAAGACTTTTCAGAAAAGTCAAAGACTGTCAAATTTTATTATTAAAATTGTCACTTTTCTTACAAATTTTAATCATTCTCAACGCCGACTTTTTTATGCATATTTTGTAACCAATCGATTTCTCGCATGCATTTTAAAAAAATTATATGCGGAATCCATGTAATTGTAAAATGATGCAGGCAGACCGATGGTATGTTAAGAATGAACTTCAAGATGCAATATTCTGCTTGAAAAATAAAGGAATACGTGTTTGTTTACATTTTTATAAACATTTTTGTATTGTTTACCAACATTTATTACTCCAAATTTCGCCAATAAAACACATTTTTTTAAAGTTTTTATTCAGATGCTCTGAATTTACTTACTTTTTAACCTTTCACACGTGCCCTGAATTTTTTTCTTGCATTTTTCATACTTTTTAAATTTATCTCGAAATACGAATTTTAAATGGATTCGACTTATAAGTGGTGAAAAAAGAAAAATTCTAAAGTGATGAACAATATGTGTTTGTGGTACGAGCGGAGGCGCAAGCCGGTTCCCGATCCACGAAAAGCACCGGTTCAGTTCGATTGTGGACTGTATTTTTTGGTAGGGTTCGGATCAGGTGAATTAGGTTCACTTGGCTGCGGGAATGAGTATATTAATACACTACACACGGTTTAAAGTTTACCAACGTATATTTCCTTGAACTGTACAAAGTACGGAAGTGCTTTGCGAGCGCGTCGGTACAAAATGGAGAACCGCGTGTGTGGGTTAAAGGTTCGCGACGAAGGAGATCTGTTTCCATTCGTCACGAAAGGCTATCTGGCCCCCTCCGATGTACGCTAGCGACGCGACGCTACGCTTCGTTCAATGTTGCCAACTGCGCTAAGACGGCAACATTGGATACAAGATTCAATGTTAATTCACGAACAAGCCGCCCGCCATTGCGCGATGACAGATCGCGCAATTAATCTTAAATCTATGCTTAGACTAACACTTAAACTAGAACGTGTGATCAGAGTCAGGGAACCTTCGGAGTCCCGTGTTCAACAATAGCAGAGGCTTGAGTAACCGGCAAGAAACAAATCTGAGTTATGGGACGCTTGTAGGTAGATTTAGCTGTTTTAACTTCCACGACTCTAGTGAGCGAATCACGTCCGGGGAAGCACTTCACAATCCGGCCTAACTCCCATTTCGTGGGTGGAAGATCTGGGTTTCGTATTAAAACTATGTCTCCTGTTCGGAGATTTGGATTGGCAGATTGCCACTTATAACGGTTTTGCAAGGAACTCAGATAATCCGAAGCCCAGATTCTCCAAAATCGCTCTAAGTATTTCTGTAAGCATTGCCAACGGTTCAGACGCGAGTCGGTTACATCAAAAACGGAAGGTATCGGCACGGCCTTAATGGAAGTCCCGGTCAAAAAGTGCCCTGGAGTTAGGGCATCGAAATCATCTGGGTCATCTCGCAAGGGAGCTATTGGTCTCGAGTTTAAGCAACCTTCTATGCGACAAAGAAGGGTGGACATTTCTTCCACCGTTGGAGTGGCAGCTCCCAAGATACGCCGTAAATGATGTTTGACGCACTTTACTCCGGCCTCCCAAATACCTCCGAAATGAGGGGCGTATGGAGGGATAAAGTGCCACTGAGTTCCGTCCGACGCGAGTCGAGAACTCAAGTTAGGATCTTGCGAGATGGCCCAGAAGTTATTTTGAAGCTCCTTGTCGGCCCCCAAGAAGGTTTTCCCGTTATCGCTGTAAAGGTCTGACGGGGTACCCCTGCGCGAGGTAAACCTGTCAAAGGCCGCCAAGAAAGCCTTTGAAGAGTAATCGTGCACTAATTCAATGTGCACGGCCCGTACACATAGGCAAACGAACAGAGCGACATAACATTTGTGCGATTTGTGACCCCGGCCAGAGCTTGATCGAATATGGTAGGGCCCTGCGTAATCTAGCCCCGTATGAGTAAAGGGTCTGGAAGGGGTAACCCGATAAGGCGGCAGATCAGCCATCTGTTGCGTATTTAATTTCGCTTGTACGCGAGCACAAATTACGCAATTGCGTATGTAATCTTTTACGCTGCTTCTCGCCCCGAGGATCCAAAATCTTTCGCGGAGAGTTCGGAGCGTTAGTTGTAACCCACCATGAAGGGCACGTTGATGTGAATCCGCGATGATCAACAATGCTAATCGTCCGGCCGGTAAGATGAATGGCTGTTTTTCAAACTCCGAAAGGACGGCGTTCTTCAATCGTCCGCCCAACCGTAAAACTCCATGTTTGTCAATAAACGGATTTAACGATTTAAGTCTGGAGGAGGCGGGGGAGCAAGAATTTTTTAACGCGCGTAACTCATTCGGAAACGCGTCCTTCTGTACAATTTGTATCCAAAAGCGTTCGGCTTCTCGAAGTTCGGTTACCTGTACAGACAAATAGTTTGATCGAGTCCGGTTTTTTTCGCGAACGTTTCGCAAAAAACGTAAAACATAGGCGGTTACTCGTACTAATTTTGGCCAAGAGGAGACTTTGTACATTAGATCCCATGGTGGGATTGGAGTCGCCGTAGCAACGACCCGAGGAACACCTCGCTTTTCGTCTAACACCTCTGGGAGCTCGGAGGGTTGAGTGGGCCAAAATTCCGGCGACTGATAGAGCCAAGAGGGGCCTTTCCACCAGAGGTGCATGTTTACCAATTCTGACGGCAGAAGGCCTCTAGACGCACAGTCCGCGGGGTTACTTCTACTGGGTACATACCGCCAGGTGGCTTGTGGAAGGAGAGTCTGTATGTTTGAAACCCGATTGGCTACGAACACGTTCCAAGTCGAGGGTTGTTTTTTCAACCACGCGAGGACCACTGTAGAGTCTACCCAACAAGTCACGGAGGAAGGTTTTGTAGATAAATTGGTTAGGGCAAAATCAACACATCGAGCTAACAGGTCAGCCCCGTTCAATTCTAACCGAGGGATACTAAGAGTTTTTATTGGTGCGACCTTTGTCTTCGCTAGGAGCAAGGAAATTTTTATTTCCCCCGTTATCGTTACGACTCTTAGGTAAACGACGGCTGAGTATGCTGCGTTGGACGCATCTGAGAAACCGTGAACCTCACAATATAGTGCTTCAGAACCTAAAAAGCACCATCGTGGTAACAAAATCTTGGTCAGTTCAGGCAATTGACTGACAATTGACAGCCAAATTTTTTCTAAGTCGGAGGAGAGAGGATCGTCCCATCCGAGCTTTAGTAGCCACAACGATTGCAGTAGAATCTTGGCTTTGACAATTACTGGTGCGATCCAGCCTAATGGATCGAAAAGCCTACCGATGACTGACAATATGTGACGTTTGGTCGCCGGAAACGCTTCGAGAGGGGCCGCAGAGAATTTAAATGTATCGGCTACCGGACACCAAGATACGCCTAGTATCTTAAGTTCCGAATCTTCCTGCATTGGAAAGTCTATCGCGAGTCCGTACCCTTCAGAATGCAATGATTCAAGCAACAGCGGACAGTTTGAGCTCCATTTTTTTAAAGGAAATCCTGCGGTAGCGAGCAGGGATATTACTTGCTCCTTGAGTTGGGATGCAAGAACAAGATCGTCCGCTCCAAATAGTACGTCGTCAACATACCTGGACTGGGTAATGAAAGGAGCTGCGAGCGGAAAATTGATTCCTTCATCTAGCACAAGTTGTTCAAGAACTCGCTGGGATAGATATGGGGCAGATGCCGTTCCGTAGGTCACAGTCGTTAAAAGGAGCACAATCACAGGACCATCATCTGAATCTCGCCAAAGAATGCATTGGAAGCATTGATCTTGCGGGTCGACTAAGATTTGCCGGAACATCTTTTCAATGTCCGCCACAAGGACAAATTTAAAGGCACGCCATAGGAACAAAATGATGGCCAAGTTATTTTGCAACTTACGCCCAACTAAAAGTTCATCGTTTAATGACCGCCCACTCGAGGTAGCACTCGACGCGTTAAACACAACGCGAAGCTTCGCGGGGGAGCTTCCCTCCCGAATGACCGGGTGATGAGGGAGATATACATAGTTCTCTGGAATAGTGCCGGCAGGCACATCGATGCGTCTCATGTGACCGAGTTCCTCATATTCCTTGAGGAAATGTTTATAAGCAGAGGCGAGAGTATCGTCACGGGCAAGACGTTTCTCGAGACGAGAGAGTGAAGACATGGCAATGCGACTTGAATTACCCAAATTCGGAGTGGGGGTCTTGAAAGGCAGTCGTACGACGTATCGTCCATCCGCATCACGATAATGAGACTCTACAAAATGATCTTCACATTGTTGCTCCTCTTTCGTGAGAAAGGGTTTAGTGGGAATTTCTTCTATTTCCCAAAACTTTCTTAATGTGGCCTCAATGTCGCCAGCATGGGAGACGTGATGGACGTTGATCGATGGGACAGAAGGGGATTGCGTGGGAAGGGGACCGGACAACACCCAACCGAAGACTGTACGTTGAGCAATCGGAGTATTGGGTTGACCGCGGTGTAAACCGCTTAAAAGAATGGAACCGAATAAGTCTGCGCCAATGAGTGCGTCGATCCGACCGGGAATAGCGAAATCCGGGTCCGCGAGTTCGAGGTCCCGTATGTGTCCCAACCCATTATAATTCAAAATTCGCTTGGGAGCATATGACGTAATGCTACTTAAAATGTAAGCTCTGGCAGGGATCAGCAGACCGCGACCGCTAGAATGTGATACCGAAAATTGAACAGAGTGTTTTACGGTGGTGGATACGCTTCCACCAATTCCGCTTACGGTTACATACGCTTTCTCCCGCGGTAAGCGAAGCGTTTGAGCGACCGATTCGCTCAAAAAGGTACACTCCGAACCTTGATCTAGCATGGCGCGGATTACAGTCGAATTACCACTACTGGAGACGATTCGGATGCGCGCTGTAGCCAATAAAAATCGATCTATTAGACACTGCATTGCTGCAGTTGACACGAGAATCGGAGAAGTTAGAAGCACTCGATAAGTCAGGTGCATCAGCATTAGACACATCGGCTTCGTTTCTTTTATCGAATAAGAGTTGTGGTTCGATTTGACTGGCGACAGCCGCATTTGACGGTGAGCCATTACTTTTATGGAGAAAAGTGTGATGCCTTCGTCGACATATGGTGCACGTGAATTTACTTTTGCAATTTTGAATTTTATGCGAAGTACTAAGGCAATTAATGCACAAGTTTTGCTGACGAACGAAAGCATCACGCTTGTCGACTGGCAAAGCTTTAAACTGTTCGCATTCATATATTTTGTGATCCCGTTTACAATATATACATTTGGGTTTGGCTGACGCTTGCAACGATCTTAATTTGGGTTTCGGAATGTCTCGACTCGAATGGGAAATCGCGGACGTGGAGGTTAAGATCTCTAACGTACGCACTCGAGTATTCAAAAAATCACGAAATTTTATTAGTGTAGGACATTCCAACGTGTTGCCCAATGACGTCTCCCACTCTTTTCGCGAAACTTTGTCTAATTTTCTCACCAACAGGAAAACAAGGATATCATCCCATTGATCTACGGGCCGATTTAAATTACCCAATGCATCGACTATTTCTTTACTAGTATCGCGGAGGTACTTTAAGTCTTTGAGATTATCATTGGACGCATTTGGAATGTCAAAAAGGGTTTGTAAATACGCGTATACTACAACCCGGGTATTATCGTATTGCGACACCAAAGTATCCCACGCGCCATCATAATTTGCGCTCGTAGCGGCGATATTTTTTATTATGCTCGCGGCTTCACCAGTTAAGCTGGCTTTCAAATATTGGAATTTTTCACTTCTCGGTAAAGTGGGGACATCGTGAATCAAGGCACAGTATAGATCGCGAAAGTTTTGCCAGTCGAGATAGTTACCTGAAAAGGTAGGTAAGCGAATCTGCGGAAGTTTAACGGAAGATCTAGATGCAATCGGCTGCTGCATATCCTGGTCGTTTGCTGCTGCGGCGGCGGCGGTGGCTGCGGCGGCGGTGGCTGCGGCGGCATCAGCAGCTTCGGTGGTTGAATTAAATTTGTCCAGAGCAGAAAAAAATGCATTTTCGGCTCGGGCTGCATGATTAGCGGTGAAGTACGTCAGTTTTGCCTTCTCCTCTGTCGACGAGTTCAACTCAAGGTCATCATGAAGGGTCATAAACTTGTCCCAATCTCGTTCCAAGTATTGCAGTCTTCCTTGGAGCACTCGCACGGATTTAGATTCACTAGTGCCTTCAGTGAATTGTAGAGATGCACGTTCAATGCGATCAAGCAACGTTATTTGCCTTTGGAGTAAGCTCTCCAGGTTGAACTCCTCCGAGAGCGATTTGGATTGTTTCGAAAGCGGCATGTTTATGGTTTAGAAACTTGTCTTCGAAAATGTCAACAAGCGCGGCTTCGGCGCGTAGCAAATAGTCGATCAACGTACGTGCTCTAGGTGATCCGAACGTTGCGAGAGCTGGGTGCAGAATGCGTACAACGACGGAATTGAGTCGCGTGCGCCGGTCTTCAGGTGGGAGAACGACGCGCTAGATACAAGCCTTTGCCGATTCTTCACGGAGAAGAACTGCACCGAATTCCAAAATGGCCAATTTCCGCAAAATTTTCCACGTTTTTCCACGTGTTTGCACTGTGCTCGTATTTCACGGAGCCACTATGAAAACGAATGCTCTTTTTTTTTTCAGGATACTTCATAGTTGTCCTTAACGATTTGGTTTAGGTATTTCGCGCACAGCACTGTAATTTTGTTAAATCGCACTGATCCGAAATTCGATTGATGGACTCACAATATCAAAAAGTTATTATAATCCGGCTCGAAGGACCGTGTTTGTGGTACGAGCGGAGGCGCAAGCCGGTTCCCGATCCACGAAAAGCACCGGTTCAGTTCGATTGTGGACTGTATTTTTTGGTAGGGTTCGGATCAGGTGAATTAGGTTCACTTGGCTGCGGGAATGAGTATATTAATACACTACACACGGTTTAAAGTTTACCAACGTATATTTCCTTGAACTGTACAAAGTACGGAAGTGCTTTGCGAGCGCGTCGGTACAAAATGGAGAACCGCGTGTGTGGGTTAAAGGTTCGCGACGAAGGAGATCTGTTTCCATTCGTCACGAAAGGCTATCTGGCCCCCTCCGATGTACGCTAGCGACGCGACGCTACGCTTCGTTCAATGTTGCCAGCTGCGCTAAGACGGCAACATTGGATACAAGATTCAATGTTAATTCACGAACAATATGAATGTTTAATTGTTCGACGCGCTATCATTTTGAAGGTCGAAAATGGTAAAGAAACAAAAATAAAGGGTCAAAATAAATTTGGTGATTGCCTTTAAACTTCTGAATGGATATTTATACATTGCACTATTGGTTTTGGGTTTTGGCTTTAGTTTTGACATCTTGACTCTACTTTTCACAACTACGGCGTTTATCAACGGATCTATTTTTGCAATGAGAAAGAAAGAATATTTTATTTGTATTTTGCATGTAAAATGGAGATATTTTTTACTTATTTCTGCCAGTAATGCTTCAAACTGAACAGATAAAAAAACGCAGTGATGTATTGGTTTGGAACTTAATTACTTTTAATCCCATGATTCGTGCTACATAATGGAAAATTCGATAGTAACGTAGAATCTGAATCTACTTCAGACAAATGCGATATAACTATAAGAAAATAATAGATATCCATATCGAGGAAACTTTGTCATATAACAAATTTTCAACATCATTACCGATTACAGTGAATCTATAAAAAAGAATCTATACATAAATATGTACAGATTCTTTTTTAAACTAGTTAGTCCAGGCTCTAGGTATGGTGATGTAAAACTTCACGCTATCAAACTACAAGGGTTAACTAGAAAAATGTGTCCAAAACATAGGTTTTTCTGAAATAGCTCGAAAAATATCACATTAAACAAAAAAAGAAATTCACGAAAATTGTATTTGGGGAAATTCTACACAATTTCGACTTTTAACACAGCTTCTACGACCAATAGAAGCCGAGATAGTTTTTTTTTAAATATTAGCAGTTTTGCGGAGTGACTGTAAAGCGCGTTTTTCGCTTATAAGTAAAAAATAACCGTTCGCATCCCAAAATGCTTCAAATAAAAGTGGAGGATGAAATTACTAACAATTTTCATTTTTTATGTAATGTTGTGCGTTCAGTATTTACGGAGATATGAACGTTTAAAAAACAAATTAACGCACAATCGGAAACTTTTTTACGATGAAATCAATAATTACTCGAAAACCCTGCTTCATGTGGGAAAAGTACATATAATGAAAGTTGCAAATAATAAAATTTTGAATCTTTATGTTTGAGAAAAAATCATTTTGATCATAAATTCACGATGGTACAAAAGAAAAATATGAAAAATTGTTATTTTCATGTACTTTTTTTGTAAATAAGTATTTTTTGGTTACATTTAGACAGTAGTAGTATCCGAATTATTTTGAAGAGGATGAAATAGCTGCATAAAGTGAGAATCTGTTGGAGTTTCTACGATGAATAATTGTTGAAGAGTTACACGGAAAGAAGCATATTACTGAGTGCTCTCTGGAAACTGTCCGGCCGACTACGACTCTTCCGTTTTCTATCTTTCGGGCTCGCATGTGCTTAAACTATACATTTTAGAATAGGTCTCTCGGAGACTTTTTTATAGGAAATTCCTTCCTCTACAAAAAAGGTCCAGTGAATGTTGTAGTTTTGTGAATTTTTGATACTGAAGCGATAGAATGAAAAACAACCAATTTTCAGAATATGGCGGCGGACGTCGAAATCTTTGGTTTTCATTTTATCGCTTTCGTATCGAAAACGGTGCAAGATACGGCAAAAATTCTTGCAAAAAAGTCAAAATTAGTAACAATTACAATTTTTGTGTAAATGTAAAGTATGAACGAGCAGATGCAGTCCACAGTCGGTATTGCAGCGAGTGTCTGTGCTTCTGACTTGCTCCGCGCGGTGCGCATGTGCGGCGTCTCGGCAATGTTGCGCTTCAACTTGATTTTTCATGGCCGAGCGCGGCGCTTTGGTCAGTATTCGTTTATGGTTCGACACGCACGGTTCTTTTCTATCGCAATCAATATCATTTTTCAAAACGCGAATAAAGCTCGATTCAATAGTGTTGATTCATAAGTTGGATATATATGTAATAATAAATATTATGATACAAATCGTGTCTCGTTTTATTTGGCAAAACCTAGTCGCCCAAATTTAAACCTCAACAGGTTATGGGCCCAGCACGCTTCCACTGCGCGGGAACATTTTGCTTGGGCGACTATCTTTTGCCGAACCGGTTCGCGAGTGAAAAACAGTTTCTAAAAGTGTGAATCTGTTCTTAAGTTTGATAGAAGTTGGATTTTGTGAATTTGCTGGAGAAGTAAGACGACAAAGTCCGAGATAGCCCGAAGTAGACGAGGAGCCGGAAAAATGGCGAACAAAGCTGCTTACGAGGTGCCGACTACCCGGGGTAAGTGGAAATTTTGTAAATCGCGAGGGATATAAGTGCTGAATCGCAAGTAAAAAATTGCTTGGCGATTCCGGAAAGCTCTAGAATGATAAGCAAGTGATCGCAGAAAGTCCGCGGTACAGTGTAGTTCGAAAATAAAAAGTCGTGTACGTCTAGAAAGTTCGGGAAAAAGAAAAGGCATGCAATCGCGGAAAGTTCGGGAATCGGCATTCGGTAACAAAAGGCAGGTTCGAGCCTGCGCAAAAGAGCGAAGGACAGAACCCATGGCAGTACAATAGGCAGACGTTCGGTGCGCAAGCGCGGGAAGGAGACCGTTGGTGGTCCATTTGATTGACGTTGGGGCGCGCACGCGGGAATGAGACTGTCGCCGCAATGGCGTGTTCGATTGGCGTTAGGGCACGCGACGCGAGCTCGGGGATTCGGGACGCGATGTCGGGTGTCGTTACGTCGTTACGGAACAACGCGAACAGATGCATGTTGAAAGACAATGAAGCTTGTTGATTCGCGCGTCAACCATAACCTAAAATTAGGAATAGCATCAGTCACTTAATACTTGAAATAATACATGTAGATTTCAACACCACCCTGCCATGCCGATTGTCCCTGGAACTTGCGAAAATTGAATGAACATAATGTTTAGATTATTTAGCTTGAAATATTCGATAACGAAAATTAGTCAGAATGCCGATTGAATTGCGGAGAGTACAGATTTAACTATTAATTAGTTTGAAAATAATAACTATGTATTCAAGCTTTAAGTTTGAAGTCTGGAACTTGTGTATAATCGATTCGTCTTGCATTTCGAAAACTTCACTTGATATCTCGAATGAAAGAAAACTTACGATGTCGGAGTAAGCGAAATTATCTAAATTACTGAAAGCTTTCATAGTTCGAATTAATACACGAAAACTAGGTAAAATTAATATTAAAATACATGTTCGATTTTCATACAGATGAAAGAAATGTCCAACTGTTCCTGCTTATTCAGGGCATTGGGAAAAAATCTACCCTGACCTGGACGAGGAGGAGATTTTTATAATGACGTCCAGCGGGAATAAAATGAAATAGTAAACTTCAAAACTTGCATGCATAGAATCAGATCCAAATTACAAATATTGTTGGCCGGTGCATGTGGTGCAGCGTCTGTTGTTGCGGCTACTCCGTGTGTACCGTTAGGCAATTGACATTGTTCAATCGACTGTTGTTCGTTGATTGAACGATTGTCCGAATATTATAATTGCCGGGCAATCGACGGTATTCAATTGATTGTTGTTCGTCGATTGAGTGCTTGTCGTCCTGAGACGTTATCAATGATGATTGAAGACTGCTTCTCTGATTATTGTTAGTGAGAGAAGAAAATAGTTGTTTTGACACTTATGATCGGCGGCGACAGCAGTGTCTTTGATTATTGTTTCTTTGATTGTGGTTCGTCAGAAAAATGTTTCCTGATTTTCAATTCTTTTGATCGCAGATAATTCGCACATTGAAGAAGACGTGCGGGCCTCTGTGAAGAGAGAAGTGATGTGATTGAAGGCCGAAGAGGTGGCTTTGACGGAGGCTTCCCCAGGCCAACATGAGGAAGCACTGTCCTCTAAGCTGGATGCATCAGTTGGAATGTCTGACGGTGGGCCGGCCGGAAAGCTCGAAAGTGAAACGGAAATTTTACGTGCTATGTTGGAAGGTAATAAATCCACCCCAGTTCTTAAATCAAACGTAAAGGTAAAACTGGATTTGGATCTGATAAAATCCTGTCAGAATCTGAGGACATCAAATTTGTTAAAAAAGATAGAATCACGTGAAATAACTAATGATGATATTGGTAATGATGTACTAAATCTTGACAATTCTATCGAATTTTTAGAAACAAACATGAAGATGGAAAAGCTGGAAGAAAGGATTAATGACTTAACGTACTCCACATTTGAGTTGTTGAACAACTACATGGAGAGAAACGACCGAGGTATGAGCCGGATTATAAAACACGTAAGAAGCTGGGAGGGGGAAAAAACCTGCTCCTACTCAGCAGGCAAATAAGGTAATAAATATTAACGATAAAAATGGTCATGGTTCAATTGAAGAAAGTGTACAAAACAATATAGACAGAGAGTACATTTCAAAGGCAATTCAAGAAGAATTGAACAAGTTCGATTTAAAGTCCGATAAAATTACAAATAAAATTCAAATCGAAGTGACCAACAGAGAAAATATAGTTCGTAGAGAATATAGACTTTCCCTATAGCGAAAGTCAGCTGGAAAAGATGTTGCAAGACAACGAGCAACGTAGAAGGTTTGTACCCCCATTTTCTTATCAAAATGGTAAACGAGAAAATAATGATCGCGGAATGAAACGTAAAACCGACGGCCGCGGCCCATTCAGTCAAAGCGAGTCGAAAAGATTTAAGTCTGGTAGGGGCCGAGGTCGAATTCAACCACGAGGAAGAGCAAGGCCAAATTATAATACTCGTAGCCCATATGTGTCCAAAGGCAATAGCTGTTCTGATCGAAAAACCAAAGCGGGTAAGTACGTAGCACTAAATGTTCAAAACAAGTTTGAAGATATAGGTCGAAGCAATACGAGCCAACTAGTTAGATTTCTGGCTGACTCGGGTGCCACAGAACATATGACCAATTCTCGACTAATATTTAAGACTTTCGATAATACTAAAGTTTTTGACATTAAGTGTGCAAAGGACAGTGATCTAGCGACTATCAAATCGGAGGGAGTAGGTAACGTTTATGGCTACGCGAACTATGAAAATAACAAAGAATATTAAAGTTAAGTAATTTGGTATATGCTCAATCACTGTCGGAAAATTTGTTATCTTTAAGGAAATTTGTCGATAAGGGCTTGGGTATTTATTTAGATAACAAGCGTATAGATATTTTTGACCCCTTGTCTAAAGAAATCTTTGTTTCTGAAATATATGAGCAACCGTATTGGATAATCGAGTTTGAATCGGGTAGTTTGAATGTTTATGTTGCCACACGACAGCGAGATTATAGAGTTCCTACACGGAGAGACTCACGCCCGGCGAAACGCTCGGCTACCATGCAAGCGAGAGCACGTTGCTGAGACGACCACTGGAGGGCGCGTCTAAACCATAGAACGGCATGGTACCTTAGGCGTAGTGAACTCGACTCTATTATGCCAACTGTTTTCGAAGTAAGATTAACGCAGCGTTTTCAGGTGCTAATTGCCCACCATTTTCCGCTGCCCGCCATGTCCGCTATTATACTTATATTATTTTATGTATTAAATAATAATAACGATTTAACGTATCTTAACGTAACTTAAACTTTATTTAATTCGAAAAAATAAATAATTGTTTATTAATATTGATGTTGAGTACATTTTTCGTGAAAATAATTATTATAAACATCAAGTAAATTACTGAATTTTTCAAAATTGTTAACAAGGTTCCGTCGACCATGTTTGGCGACATTAAGTTGAGTATCTTATTTGATTACTTGGAAATGAACATTTTAATTAGCACGAAAAGTCGTAGGGTTATTTTGCACCCAAAAACTCTGTGCTAGTTAGAGCGGCAGAGCGATAAGCCAGATTGACAGTTGGAAGGCTAGTTGCGTACAGCCTTTCGTGTTGCTCGCGCAACGTGTTTTCGCTTGCATCGTAACCGAGCGTTTCGCCGGGCGTGAGTCTCTCCGTGTAGTGATGAAAATATGCTCGAAACTGAGATGGAGGTTGAAGAGACAATTGCAAGCAGTCAACTTAATGAATCCTTATTAACAAATAATGAGAAAAACTCTAATAAACAAAGCAACGAGCTATGAACAAGCTACTCAAATTTTGAAGATACATTAAGAGACAGAAAGATAATATGCTAGATAACTCAATTGATTGTGTAGACACTAATTATGAATCACACACCGATCAAGTCAATCATTTATTTCATACAAATAAAGCAATGTTGTGTCATGTCCGTTTAGGAATTAGGTTAAAATATCTTAAAGTATTCCAAAGTAAATTTCCTGATATCAAAGGCTTAAAGGATATTGTTTTTGACGATTCTGTGTTGGACTGCGAAGTTTGCATTGTGTCGAAATTCAACAAATTACCGTTCAGCTCGAAGAGACAAAGGGCAACATCGTCGTTACAAATAATCCATTCCGATACAATGGGTCCTATTAGTCCGGTGACACATCCCAAAGGTTACAGATTCATATCTGTATTTATAGACGATTTTTCGCGACTGGCAATGACATACCCTATGAAGAGTAAAATTGAAACGGGATACTGTTTGGAGTCGTATATAAAAAGCTATAGAAATCTGCTGGGAGATGATGCCAAGTTCTGTTATTTGCGATGTGGTGAGGGTAAAGAGTTTACATGTGGATATACGACGAGTGTCCTAGATAAATTTGGAGCGGAACTGCAGCTGGCTTGTGCAGATACACCAGAGCACAATGGTGTTGACGAAAGGTTTAATCAGACAATCCAGAAAAATGTTAGAACTTTCATGTCCGATACTCATCTGCCTGAAAACATATGGGATCTGGCATTGAATGCATCGGTCTATATTTACAACAGAACTCCTCATAGTTCGAATGAGATGATACCTCCTTTGCAAAAATTCAACCCGAGTGTGAAGTTAAACTTAGAGCAATTGAAACTATTCGGCTGCATTGCCTATATAAAAGTGCAAAGGAAGAAGGGACCTAAGTTCGATCAGCTCGGAAAACGAGTAGTGTTAGTTGGATATAAAACAACCAGATATCTGTTTCTGAAACCAGAGGACGGCAAATTCTACGAGAGCCGAGATGTTCGTTTTAACGAAAAACTTGTGTTTGGCGATAAATATAATAAACGAAGTATCAAAGACTGGTCAAACACATTGGAAGATGTGAACTGGGAAACGTGGTTTGTAAAGTTTAACGATGAAAAAGAAACTCTGATTTCGGAAACGGAGGGAGAAAAAAGTTAAAGAGGTCGACCGAGAAAAAAGAAAGTAACAGAAGAATAAACCAAACCAATCGAACTTAAATCAGAATTAAATTTGCTCGAAAATTATGAACAGTGTGCACTGATAGTGAAAATTCAAAATGATCCAAATTCATATTATGAGGCTATGAATTCTGCAGATAGAAATGGAAAAGAGCCATTGATAGTGAATTTGAGTCAATGGAGAAAAACCAAGTCTGGACAATTATTGACAGGCCGTCTGACTCAGATGGAAAAAGACCGAATATTATCGATTCCAGATGGGTGCTTAAAAGAAAGGTTGGAATTGATGGCACTTGTAAACATAAAGCTCGACTTGTGATAAGCGGTTTCAAGGATAAAAATTCATATGAATTAAGTGAAACTTATGCACCTGTTTCTCGTTTGCAGCTGGTTGGGTCAGTTCTGGTTATAGTAAATAAGTTCGATCTAGAAGTATGTCAACTTGATGTCAAAACAGCTTTCTTGAATGGAACCATTGATAGTGAAATCTACATGGAGATTCCTGAAGGCGTTGATATTACAATAGAAGCTAAGAAAAAGAAAGTTTGCAGAATTCAATGTGCCTTATACGGTCTAAAAATAAGCCCGAAAAGATGGTATGAAAAATTCTCTGAAACAATACTAAAGTTGGGATTGAATGCTCACGATTCTGAGCGTTGTCTTTTCACTTGGCGTGATAATCGCAAATTCATGCTTTTGCTACTTTATGTAGATGACATATTAATAACTAGCAATGACACAAACAAGTTGGAAGAAATCAAATCAAAACTCAAGTCCGAATTCCAAATGTCTGACTTGGGAGAACCCAAGAATTTTCTTGGAATCGAGATAAACAGAAACAGCCAAGAACAGACTATAACTCTGACACTTGAAAAGTATATTGATAAACTGCTTAAAACATATGGATATAGTGAAATGCATCCGCAGAAAACACCCATGGTAACAAATCAAGTGGCAAACAGAGAGAGAGACGAGAAAGGGAAGAAAATGCAAATAAGCTCGATGACACAGAAACTAAAACAAATGGTCCTTACAGAGAAATAGTAGGTTCTCTACTGCATCTAGCTAATACTGTTCGTCCAGACCTAGCATACTCCGTGGACGTGCTGCGTAGGCATCAAATTAACCCTACTGACGTAGAATGGGCAATGGTTAAACGAGTATGCCAATATCTGAAACATACCAAGGGTTTGGGTATAAAGTTTGAAGGAAAGCTCAATGACTTGCAAGGATTCTCAGATGCGAGCTTTGCCGATTGCAGGGGTTCCATAACGACGAGTGGATTCGCAGTTAAATTATACGGTGATACTGTTGCTTGGAAGTCGCACAAACAGTCGTATGTGGCACTGTCTACTTGCCAGGCAGAATACATTGCGATGAGTGAAGCTTGTCAAGAAATGGTATCTTTGCAAATTTCTTTAAGTTCAATGTTGCAAGACTCATTTTTGCCCATGACTCTGTGGTATGACAATCAGGCTGCTGCAGCTAGCAGCCAGGTAAACTATACCGCTAAGCTAAGACACATGACAGAGGTCAGAGAACATTATGTCCGAGAGTGTGTAGACAGAGGTCTGATAAAAGTTCGCTGGATTGCTTCGAAACAGCAAATTGCTGACATATTTACCAAGGCACTGCCTCTAGATACACATAAGAGCTTGACTGAATTAATATTGAATAATAGATTCCCGAACTAACACCTTTTCTTCTGTTTAGATGTTAAAGAAGCCCGCAAGCTGGATTGAGTCGACGAACATGCTGTCTATAACATCTGCTCGGGAGGGAGTGTGAAGTATGAACGAGCAGAAGCAGCCCACAGTCGGTATTGCAGCGGTGTCTGTGCTTCTGACTTGCTCGGCGAGGTGCGCACGTGCGGCGTGTCGGCAATGTTGGGCTTCAACTTGATTTTTCATGGCCGAGCGTGGCGCTTTAGTCAAAAACAATAACAATAATTTGAATAATTAAAATGATTATAATTTATTACATTCATTTATACCCATCCAATCTATTCGAGAGAACATTTTTACATCAAAATACAAATTTACAAATGATCAAAAAAACGATGAAAAAGTGAAGAATTTAGTTTCATATTGTTGTTGTTATTATTATTAATAATATTATTTATAAATATTATATTTATAAATATTAATTAATTATAAACAGTATCTACTTAGTAATTTTGTTATGGAAATATTATTACATCATTTTCATTATAAGAAAGAAATGAGAGAAAGTTCATTTCCTTCAAAACATAATTTAAAAAAGTTAAAAAAATTATTATTCGCAATTTCTACGGTTCATAAATAGTTTATAACAAATAGGCTTTAAATAAAAAACAGTACTCCTCTATTGAGATTTGAACCCATGAAACATTAGTTACGAAACAGGCGCTATACCGCCTAAGCCAACATAGCTTCTTTAAAAAATTGCGATATTCGCTTCATATATGTTACTACTTATAGCTTAAAAGGTAGTAAATTCAAATACGATTTTCTAGAAAACCTATGAGTATTTCATCGATCTTTCTGATAACCAAAGCCTTGGTGGGATTGTTCACAATATGGCGAATTAATGTGTAATAATATTTTTTTCCGATTCAAAATAGTAACTAATATGCAAAATAATCCGTAACTATAATGCAATTATACCCATTCAATGTCCATTATTTGGAATGTTGTTAAATCTGTTTTATTTAGCTTCAAAAAGATGCTTAACAATAATAATAATTAAATAAACGATTTTGTAAAACTAATAATAAAAAGATAATACATTGTTAGAGTGCTTGCCTTCCATGTATGACGTTAGGAGATCGCGTATTGGCAAGTGCATGTTTTAATTTTCTTTTTCTTTTGTTATTAATTGGTTAATATGTTAATATTATAATTTATTAAATGATATTAAAATTATTTATTATGTACTTTTTAAAATATTGAAGTTTTTTAAAGAAATTGCTAGTCTTTGAACATATTATTTGTAACGTATTTCGACTCACCTTTATTTGTGAGGAGCATTATTATATAATACATTTTCTAAATTAGTAGTAATAAATAAATAATTTTCTACAGTTAGGACAATATCGCCAAAATGTCTCTACTTCCTGGTGATAAACTGCAGCCGCACTCATATTATATATTAATTAATTTGATTATAGCGGATAAATAAGAAGTAAAAACCTTGTCAAGAAGCATTCATGTGAATATTCTCAATAGTTCTGAATGTTTCCTCCAAACGAATACTTCCTAATTCTGTGGAAAGTATTCTATGCCAATATTTTCTATATTTCTGAATGCTTATTGCACTACAGTATATTTAAATGCTTCTGAATTCTTTTGGAAGTTTTGATGTAAATAATAATTATTTATTTCAATTATTTTTTATTTATTTTCTTTATTAATTTATTAATTTTTCTAATAAATTATATTAAAATTATTGATGGATCAAAAATTCAGAGGCGTAATTTTGTGACGGTTGTATTTATTTAATTATTATTCAGACCTAAAATTTGATGTCGATAGTAAAATTCTCGTTGAATGAATGTTTCATACTTAACATCTTTATTCAATAGTAAAATTCTTGTCGAAAGAAAATTCCAAAACTGAAATTTGATGTCGATGGATAAACTGTTGTCGAATGACAGTTTCAGATCTAATATCTATAGTCGATAGTCAAATTCTTGTCGAATGAAAATTCTAAACCTGAATTCTTGTGTCGATGGATAATCTCTTGTCAAATGAAAATTTCAGACCTAATATCTTTAGTTGATAGTAAAATTCTTGTTGAAAGAAAATTCCAGGCCTAAAATCTTGTGTCGATGGATATACTGTGATTGAGATATGTATAATCTTCATAGCAAATATTCAGAAACATTCAGAAGCACTCAGATTCTCTGCATTCTATACTTTCCAATACTTTAACAAGGATTAAGAAATAGCATTCAGAAGTATTGAAAATGTCAGTACTGCTGAATACTTTTTCGTTTGCTCGGATACCGAACTGTCATGCAATTTTTCGAATGTTCATAACTCCAGTTTCTTATCAAATAATTACTTCCAATATTTTTAAATGAGCTACCGCACTGACTGTATATAAATAAAATATAAAAATAAAGCACTAATAGTTTTCACGTGGTCTTTATACGTTTTGAATTTCCCCGCTTCAGATCCCGTTTCTCCCATTGGTTTTCATATGTTGACGTCACACGTCGGTCATATTGTATACAATCACATCAGTCTTCTAATTCGGTCAAAATTTTATGCTCCGATGGAAAACTCTTAATTACACGTGGTGAGAGGAAAAATATATTCCACACCAAACTCAATTCTTAGAGTAAGCAAGTACCTTGACACTCGAAAACCTCATTCGAAATAAATTCCAATTCCTCAAAATGCAATAAACAATATTTTTTTTTCAGCAAAACAAATGTCGCTCCCGGCGCAGTTTGAGGCTAGATTCCTCCATTGTATTCAAATAACACCATTACCCGGTCAAAAATTTCAAAATATATAAAAATCCGGTCGGAAACTTGATATCGGAATCGAGTGATCTGACTCACATCAACTTTTAGAAAAGTAAACCGAATTTACTGACAAAATAACCTGAGTCACAACTTTGACCTTTGACCGAGACCAAACCGGAAACGACTCCTTAAGTCCTACACGTTACTCGGTCGTCTTGTGACACTAATCGTTCGTGTTTAAACATTAACCAATAGTGCCGGAAGATGCAGTCCTGTATAAGTACCAAAATAATGTATAATCGGAGACGCAATTTACATATGGAGTACATAATTTAATGATCTCCCTCTAGTAGGCAAAAGCTTCAGATCTGTGAATCGGTGCAGTTATTGCTGTAAACTAAATAATACAAAGTACACATACTTTGAAAAAGTATGCAAAGTCTTGCCATGCCCGAATCCAGAAAGAATACGAAAACATATGGCGGTTAATCAATGAGATTTTAAATGTACAGACAGCTTTATTACCTGTTCCTGACCCAGCTCCTTCGGCAATTCAGACCTTTTTTTAGCTGAAGCTGTACCAGCACAAAAAAAATAACGACTGCTTTAAATTTCAAGATTCTGCTTGTAGGCCAGTCAAATTAGACAAAAAAAGAAACGTAGAAATTATCGGCGAAGATGTCGACTTACTCGTCCTTCTAACCGCTCTTGCACAGGGCAAAAAGAACATTTTTTTCAAGAAGCCGGCGAAATGGAAAATACCCACTGTTATCTACTCTCCTGAAAGCCTGAAAAACGATGCACTGTCGCGAAATATTTTATTCCTACACTCTTTCAGTGGGTGTGACACCACATCCGCTTTTTACAATGTCGGGAAAAAGAAATTCATGAAACTGCTTGCAAAAAATCCAAAGTTTGTACCGTCAGCAGAGATGTTTAAAAGTAAGGAGGTCGACTCGACTGTCATCGTGGCAGCAGCAGAACGAATTTTAATAGCTATTTACGGTGGGAACGAACAAGACGAGTCGCTAGATTCTCTGCGATTTAAACGCTTCGCACAATCCGTCACGAAAATGAAATTTAACTTGTCGAGTCTTCCACCAACGCGAGACGCAGCGCGATTGCATACTTTGCGAACCTACTACCAGGTTCAAAAGTGGCTGGGACATATACCGGAACCTATCGAATGGGGTTGGCGAAAGACGAACATCGGCCTCGAACCCGTGTTAAGTAGTGTGGAATCTGTACCGGCCGAACTGCTCAAAATCTTGGCTTGCAGATGTACGGGAAGGTGTGGCGCGGCTTGTGGATGTCGCAATCTGGCATGAAATGTTCCGTTGTTTGTCGCAATTGTGATGAAGAAACATGCGACAACCTGAGCAATGTCCGCGAGGACATCGAATCCGATGACGAATGCGATTTCATCGACGACAGCCCTGCATTGCACTACATGGAAGAAGAAGGCAATGAACAAGAAGAGGACAGTGAGCTGGAAGAATCCTTAAACAAACGATCAAGGATCGTTAGTAACTAAAAAAATGTACAAACGCTGTATTTTTCAAAAATTACTTTTCATCGGCTACAATAAAAAAAAAGATAATGAAAATGAATGATTTTGAAAATAACTTATTTCAACTTTTTTGAATTGCTTTATTCTAAACAATTATATTATTCTACAATTTCATATAATTGTACAAAATTGTTATAACACTTATTCAACAAATTAAAACATATTATAATACATTACTTTTTATATTGTCATTGCATGAAATATTTCAAAATTTATATCTCACATACTACAGTAAAAACATTCCGTTCTAATTTGTTTTCGAAATTACACTTCAATTACACTTTCAAAATAACACTGATTCTTGTTATGTTAATTAATGAGAATTTTAATAAGTTATATACTTCAAAATTGCCAAATATGTTGACAATCGATTTATTTTCGGACGCTCTTCCGTACGCAATGTACAATAAATTTCCAAGTAATACACGGCTAATGGTAGGTATTTTCATCCTGCATAAAAATATTAGTAATTTGTTCCGATTGCATGCGTTAGAAAAAAGACAAAAGCGAAAAGAGCGCCGAAGTCGGACCGGCGCGTGCCTCCGTCCTGGCGGCCATTTCGTGCCGCTGCGACGGACGGAACGCCTGCCTCCTATGGTCTATTGTCGACTAATTGGATCGAGTCATAGCTCATTTTGTTCGTTTTTTTAAGCTCTATAACTTTTATTTTAACGAAAAAAGTGATTTATCTTCACCAAAACGAGATAAATGCAAAAAAACGTGAAAATTAATGTCCCCCCCCCCACCTTTCACCGCAAAAAACACGTGAACCATTGACTCTACGTGGAAAATGTTGTAGGGCGCAAAAAATGCTACAAAATGAAAGGTCGAACGTTAATTTCCGATAGCAATTGGCCGAGATATGGCGAATTTTTTAAAAAAGGGGGCCCCCGTACAAATTCCCGCGCCCCTGGGAATACGCAAACTTCGAAATAAGCTTTTCAAAGCGTCCCAAATAATCCCCAAAAGGTTTCATTAAATTGCGTTCACTTTCCCGCTCAAAACCTAATTTGACTGGCCTATTGTATGACCTTTGGAAATGCGAATAACTCCACATTGTCGTTTAATTCTTCAGTTAATATGGAACAGCAGGAATTAAAACCGATGCCGTTTACGTCGATGCATGTCAAAATACTGAAGAAAATGATGCATTATCATTAAATGGCTCTCATGTCCTTGACAAGATGATTGAAAAGAGTACAATTGATTTACCATCTAAATTTTGGGATGAATTTCGCGTATACGAAGAGAAGAAAAAACGCTTTAAGTTAGCCAGAGGTTGGACAGACGAGTTCAATGATACCTATTTCATTGAAAAATATCCTTACTGTGTTTTAAGTTTTAAAACTTGTACGCTGTTTAAATACCCAACGGTAGAAAGTGGTCGTACTATGTTCGCTACAGCCAACTGCAAGAACGGATTTCGTACTGCATTCGAATTTTATAGCACAGATAGAATTGTGGAACCGTATGTAAATATTAATGTGACAATCCACGCAAGGGGCCCTATTCAGCACAATCCCGAGGAAATTCATCGTCGATTCATGCATATTAAGCGACGGGATGCACTTAGGGAGAAATTGCTGGGTAAGACACCAAGTGCTGACAAACTAGACATGTTTTCTGATGTGCCTGAAGACGTGTTGCAATCCCGAAATCGGAATAAAGTATTAAGCTTAACTACTTTACAAAAAAATCAAGTGACAACACGCCCACTAATTTAATTAAAAATTTGCATACTTTCATCGTAAAACTTGATAAAGAATTTGAACAGAAACGGCCTGGAAAATAACCAGGTTACTTTTAATTTTATTCTACGATGTCATTTTAAATAATTTTATTCGCCGAAAAGTAATCCGGTATTTCTAGTACGCCCTATTAAAAAATTCGACGTGGAACACCACGTCGTCAACGACATCGACATCGAATAAGAAGTCCTGCGATGACGAATATGAAGTCGTACGACGTCGAATATGAAGGCGTAAACGAGACCGGAATTTGGGATCGATTTTAACATCTGAACTGACGTCCTCTTCGACGTCTTTTCTGACGTCTTCTTTGACGTCCATTCCGACACGTATTTAGTCGTAGTTTCGTATACGATGTCGCTTCTGGCATCTTTTCTCATGACCTTTCAGACGTCATTTATGCCGATTTATTTTTTATATTGACATTAATGACACCGGTTCTGTTGTAATTACGGACGTCGTTTTCTACGTCGTTCTTAACGTCGTTTTCGGCGTCGTTGTTCACGTTAGTTCTGTAGATTTTTTTCGTCTAGGGCGCTGATTTATTTATTACATGTTGAAAATAAAATAAAACTTAATTTTTTTATTCAATGTGTAACTTTATTAACTTTATTATATAATTTATAAAACTATATTATTATAAAGTTTTATAAATATTTAATGTTATTAATCAGAAAATTTTTATTATCACGAGCAGAGCAAATTTATTTAACATATTGTGTAAGCAATAATACACGGCATTAAATATAGTAGTAGTAATTTATTTCTCATAAATAGGGTATACAGTACTCATTGAGGAGGAGTTCCGAATTTTATAAATAATTATAGAAAGCATTAAGAAAAACATGATAAAGAGAGAAAACAAAAAAGCGTTACGCAATTAGATTAGATTAGATTTATTGACCCATATTTGAATAGTACAATTCTTTTGGGTGGAGTACAGTATGTCTTAAAATATAAATTCTATAGCTATATATATATAAAAGAAGAAACAAAACAGGCGGCGCAGCAGTACTGGAACGGTAATGTAATTGCGCTTTTTTTAAAAATGTACATAAAAATAGAGCTAAAACAGGTATAATGAGAGAATAACGTATATAAAAGCACCAGTCGGAGTTATTGTAAAAGATCGAATACGAGACATATACAAATACAGTTTGTCGACAACAAGTAAACTAATAGTCCAGAATCATTTGTCTTCTCGCAAAACAATTTTGTACGAAGCCGAATAATGATTTCAAAGCATCTGGGTCCTCAGTGGTCAATAAATAGCTTAAAATATTTGACTTGACCATAGCCGACGCATGATTATACAGGCTAACTCTTGAGGAGTGAGAGAGAGAGGGCAGGCCGCTAAAATGTGTGTCAGCGTCTCTCTTTCACCCATATTACAGAGTGTACAAAGTGCTGTGGGGTTATAAGCGTGAAACATATTACCTATACACAAAGAACGAGAATGGATCTTGGCTGTTCGTATTTGTATTTTCAGTCGAAGGTCGGAAGAGGACAGCGGTGAGGATGTAAGTTTGAAAGGCAGTCAGTAAATTGTCTGTAGATAGGCATCTGGATTGAGTTGGAGCGATAGTACCGCTGTAAGTCCTGGGTACGCAGAGCTGTGGCAAAAGCTTCGCAAGTAGGAGTTAAACGCGTCTCCCAGTTCTCTGCCGTTAGACTGGACAATAGACCATCGTAAAGGGGCGAACCCAGGGCGCCCTCCAGTTGGGAGAACCAGTTAGAAACCGGGACCTCCCGACTGCAAGTGCTGAGTTCGAAAAGTCTGACTAAGCCCATCCGCCGTATACTATGCAACGGTTGACGTAAAAGCCTTATAACTAGGAGAAGCGCTCTCCTCACATTGATGGGATATAAGCCTAACTCGAGGCGCAACAGATACGCAGGCGCTGACCTCGGCAGCTTCAGCCATTTCTTGAAGAACTCGACTTGAATGGATTCGAGAGTGTCGAGGTAACAAAGGGCCCAACAGGGAGAAGCGTATAAGAGAGTAGCCAAAATGGAGGCCGAATAAAGTTTTAGAGCTGCTTCATACGAGTCACCTTTCACTGCAGCCATTACGGCAATGACCGTGGCCGTGGATTGGCGAGTCCTGGCTATAGCAGCCTCAGAAGCCTTCAACCCTTTTGCCGACGAGGAGACAATCGTGCCCAGATAAGGATACGACGCCGCCACCTCTATTTCTTGATCATCATAAAGGAAATGTCGGGAGGAGGCATCAAGAGGGCCGCCATTTCTGAAAACCACAACTTTCGTTTTTGAGATGTTTACTTTTAAGGCATTTATTGAACAGTATGATGCGAGCACCCTTAACTTCGATCTTAGATCAGCTGAAGAGTAGGCGAAGATTGCCAGGTCGTCGGCATAAAGAAGCATCATAAGGTCGTATGTTAAAGTGTAATCCACGCCTCTTAGGCCATTATCTCGAAAGAAGCTGACTATATCAGAAATGTAGGTTATGACCATTAACGGGCTCAGGATTTCTCCCTGCAAGATCCCCTCAGTCACCCTAACCGTATCCGTTGCACGCTCAGCACAGAGTATTGTTGACGTGGCCGAATCATAGAAAGATTTAAGTAAACGGACCTTTTTTTGCGCTCACGCCAAGGTTGAAAAGCTTGTGCCGGAGCTTATCGTGGGGGATCGAGTCGAACGCTCTGCGGAAGTCAACAAAAAGAATGTAGCATTTAGAAGCTTTTTTTCTCAGCTGTATTTGAACTGCGGCAGTTAACGCAAAAATGCTGTCTTCAGCAGAGCGACCTCTCCTAAAGCCTGACTGCTCTTCCGGAAGCATGTCACGACGTAAAAGCCAGGTCTCCAGTCTCACAGCTAATATCTGCATAAAAAGTTTAGTAAGCGCATTTGTAATTGCTATCGCACGATAATTCTCCGGATCCCAGCGGTCACCCTTCTTGAAGAGCATAAAGAGCGAAGAGGACATCCAGCCAGCAGGTGGAATTTCGCGGTCGAGCAAATCTATCAAGCCGGTACAAAAATTTATAAGCAAAGGAGTCTGCATGTCCTGATCCAGATACATTTCGTAGGGATGCAGGTTACGCATTCGAACCGCCAGTCGCGACGCGCCCTCTGCCGACCAAGTTGTAAAGCGCTTAACGCAAGAGCTAGAACGAGAGGTAGTATGAGCCGGAGAACTTAACAAAGTTAAGGTTAGAGTAACCGTAGCAGGTAGATGGTCTGACCCTCCATCGTCTAGGCCAATTGAAAAATCTTGAACTAAATGCAAGTAATTTGCAGAGACCCAGACCAGATCTACTATGCTACGCCCCCTCACATCATAGAAAGTGAAATGCGCAGGGGAATCACCTAAAGACCGACCGTTTAACAGTATAAAATTATTTTCGAACATCCACTCGTATAATATTTTACCGCGAACATTATGCCTCGTATCATAAGAACGTCTATTTACATCCAATTGGGTATTTACAAATAAATAATCGCAGTCGTTTTCTAAGTTCAGGGAGCCCGTCCATGAATTGAAGTCTCCCCCCAACGGAAATAAACTATTAGGAAATCTGGCTGTAAGAGAGTCTACAATTAATTGCAAATTTTGTAATAGCTGAAATAAATCACTAGTTGGTGGAAAGTAAAAAGAGCCTTGCAAAATAGAGATGGGGTGGGTTTTTATGTGAATAAAAATCCAATGTGGGGAGACCTCAATCACTTCAGGGGACCCCGCCGCCGGCAGAATCGACAGTAAACCTCCGCTGAATCTTCCTCTTGTGGTTTCTCGCGTGGCAGGAACAAAAAAGAATTTGCTGTCCTCATGATTGGCCGGCGCGCTGTAAGAGGCCAGCCAAGTTTCAGAAAAGTTCAGTATTGAGTTGGCTGCAAACTTACTGATCGTGGCTAAATTTTGTGGGCCATGAACATTCCAAAATGTCAAATTAAGCTCCTTGTCATTATGCAAAGACACGCCATTAGAGGTAATTTCAGCGGGCAAGGGCTTAGGAGCGACCAGAGCTCGTGATCTAAATCTTGGTCCAAGTCGATGAATTGACGATTGACGAGAAATCATGCAACCCGTGAAACCAGAAACTGGTGCCGCCGCTATACGTTTTTTGGAGTGGGATCCTGATGCTCCTCCATGGCTGATGGAGAAAGGTGCGATGCAGAGACAAATTGATTCGCAGCCTTCGACCAAATATATAACTCATCTTCAATTGAGATTTTTTGGTACTTTCTAGAGACCTTTTTATTTTCGGCCTTCGCCTTTCTAATTAAGACCCTGGCATGGTACTTGATATTCCTTTCTCTCTCAGTCAGGTCCCCATCAATGTAGATGCTTCTGCCCGCTAAGGCTTTTTTCTTTGAGGCCATGATGACCGACTTATGTCGGGAAGCGAGCAGCTCCACGTGTATTATAGGAGGTTCTTTCCCTACGATAAAAGCGGAATCTATAGCATTTTGGATGTTAAAAGTATCCAATAAAAATTTCTCGACCGCAGAGTTGACATCCCCGATTATGTTGAGTCTTCGAACACGAAGATTTTTTTTCCTTATGACTTTATTTAATTTTTCGAGCTCCAAGGTAAGGTGCCCAATTTGAGCATCTTTTTCGGCCAGTTTGGAATTAAGATCTAAAATCTCCGATTTGACGTCGCTTTTTAATGACGCGATTGCGCCCATGCTCTCCTTATGTGTCGCGTCAATCTTCGCAGAAAGCGTAGAACCTAGGGAAACAATAGATGCCCCAAGGGCATCGAATTTGTCATCCATTTTTTGAGGCTCTTTGGACACGTTTAATACCTGATCTTTCAGTAGTGGCACACGGGCGCAAAATTTTTTCCCTGAGCTGGATTCGCCAGGCGAAATTTGCTTGGAGTTCGACGAAAGAGAGCGTTTAGATGGCCTGAAATATTCGGTAATCTGCGAGTCGTTTGAGTCTCTGTGCGCGAGCCACTTGGATGCGTTCGACGGCCGGCCTGCTGAGTGCGGTTGGATAATAGGCGGTGTTACAGAAGTCGACTCAACCCCCCGCGGCGTAGAGCACACTGGCGTAATTTCGGGAGAAGGGGTGGGTGTATCCAAAATCTCCTTCTGCATGAGTGAGTTGTCCGGAACGTGTTGCCTCTCTCACCGCGAGAGTGAAGTACTATAACGCATTAGTGTGAAAGCGTGAGCGGAAATAGTTGGCAAATTAATGCGCCGAAAAACTGCGCGTAGGTAAGACTTCGCCACGTGTAAGTTTGAGTAAAATAAATATGCAGAAACTCAAAAAAAGACCGGTCATAAAGCTCAAGAGCAGGTCGAAATAGTAAATGTCGATACCAAAGCGCAGAAGATCATGAGCTGTAGAAAGAGTTACGGCCTCGAAACTTCCGATGGTGACAGCCCAAATATCTTGATCGCCTCCATGATTATATCCAGACCCTTGAGCGGTTGACAGCGACCAGAATATAAGTCCAATTGACACAAAAAAACTTAAAGACAGCTCACAGACAACACTGGAATATGACACTTGCAAGAACAATCACAAAAATGTATAAAAGGGCAAATAATAGTACAGAGCGGTTAAGCGACGTGCTCGTCCGAACGGTGCCAGAACTGTACTCTTGCTACGCAATTAATATAAGACTAGAAGAACCGACGCGGAAAAAATTACTCTCCAAGGAGAAACGATCTTCTGTGGAAACTGGCTTTTGTGAATTTGTACAAAAGTGTCGCGGATTGAGCGTCGTTGGCGCAAACTAAATAGCCTAATACATCGGATGAATGTTGCAGATGCTGGTTCATTATCCCGGCATACTGTACTCTAGTCGATGCTAATAAAGGGCATTCCGTTAGAATATGCAGCAACGTTTCCGGCGCGTTTGTGTTACATAATGTGCATGGAGCTGTCGGGTTGTACAGGTGACGTTGACCGGCAATAAAAAAAGAGCGGGAGTATATATTCGCTAAGCGCAATTGAATCTTTACCTTGAGAAAGTGCAAGGGCAGGCGAGGAGGGTACAAAGTGAAAGCAGAGTCCACAGGAAGGCGGTACAGTGGCATTTGAATGGCATCCGAGATAAAGTATGCTCTCAGGTCGTCCCTCCGGCAGGCCTCGGCAAATTTGGCCACTACCGATGGCCCTGTTTGTCTCCAGTAATCGGCATTAAAATTAAGCCACAAATCGCCCGCTCCTGCACCCTCAAGAATTGTCTTTAATTGTAAAGCCCAGTTGAAAGTATTCGTCGCCGGAGCCGTTGCTGCCAATTCCTTTAGGCGTAGGAGCAAAATTTTGGGTAGTCTGTGATCCGGTAGACTGAGCGTTCTGATTACCCATTTAGTTGCACGCGAGCAAATTTCTACCTCAGTAGGTGGTATACCGAGTTCTAACCGGATGAGGTAGGGTGGAGTGTTTCTCGGTAAGTTGAGAAGCATTTTAAAAAACCCAATCTGAATGGACCCCAGTCTATCCAAGTATCTCAACGCCCAAAACGGTGCCGCGTATAAAAGAACCGAAATTATCAGCGCGTTGTACAATTTAAAGTAGGTTTACCACGAATCCATTTTCGACGCATAGATTAAAGGCGTAACTGCAGCTGATGCTGCCTGCGTTCTGATTGTGGCGTCCTCTGTGGGTTGTAGGCCGCGCGATGAAGAGGAGAACTGTACACCCAGGTTGCGATAACTGCTCACGACTTCGACCTGACCATCTCCGTAGCGAAACGATCGAGAGTGCGCGTCTAAATGGCCGGCCCTTCTAAAGCAGACTATCTTCGTTTTACTTGTGTTGACAGTAATAAGGTTCTGTTGGCAGTATTCCTCTAGCAGAAGTAATTTTCTACGGAGGCCCACAGGAGAGTATGCAAAGATAGTCTGGTCGTCGGCATAGAGCAGCATCAGCAGGTGTCCTGAGTGGGCGTAACGTCCACTCCACGAGCACCCCCCTCACGAAAGAACGTCACAATATCAGATAAATATAAAATAAAGAGAAGGGGGCTAAGGATTTCGCCCTGAACCACACCCCTCGTTACCTTAAGGTCGGGCATCGAGAAATTATCCGACTGTCTGGTACAAAGCAGACAAAATCCTTAGAAATTTTACGCTGACACCGAGTCCGAGCAGCTTTCGCCAGAGGAGTTTATGAGGGACGGAGTCAAAGGCCCTTTTGAAGTCTACAAATAGACCAAACAGTTTCGATTTGGGGCGCCTAAGTGATATTTGTATAGTGGCGAGGAGCGAGAAGACATTATCTTCTGTGCACCTTTCAGCGCGAAACCCGGCCTGTTCTTCAGGTAGTAGTTCTCTGGCGGAAGCCCAGTCGGACAGGCGTTTACATAAAACTTGCGAAAAGATCTTAGATAAAGCGTTCGAGATTGCGATCAATCGGTAATTCGCTGGGTCGTCTCGCGGACCCTTTTTAAAAAGCGCAAAGAGAGAGGCGCGTGCCCAATCCGTGGGGAAGGTCTCCTCAAGGAAGACTTTATTAAAGAGCTGAAGAAGGCGGGCAAGCCATGCCTCATCTAATAGTTTAAATAGTTCGGCCGGTAATTCGTCGGGGCCAATGGTCTTGCCCGTCTTAGCGCTCTGATACTGGCGCGCAACTCCGCCGAGGAAATCGGGGAGTCCAGGGCGGGGTCAAACGTGCCATAGAACGTTTCAGGTGGGCCCACTTCCCGGGGAAAAATTTCCGAAAAGTAAGCTCTCCAAGCGTCGTCCGAGACCTGCGTTCCCGTGATGGGTTTTTTTCGAAACTGTCGACACGCACTCCAAAAGTCTGCGGAGTTGCGCGCCTTCGCGAACCTGTCTACAATCCTATCAGCGTACTTCAACTTTTTCTGTTTCAAAACGTCTAGATAAACTTTTTTGCAGTTTTAAAAGTACGAGTTGAACTTGTACTATATGCATTCTTTCTCATTTTATATAGAGAGTTGCGAAAAGCCCTCCTTGCTGAGGCACATTCCCCATCAAACCAGGGCTTAGAACTTACATAACGCTTGCGACATTTACAAGAGGTGATTTTCGAGGTTAAACCTACATTGAATGCCGCAGCGCGAATAGAGCCCGTTAGATGCTCATATAACACGTCCAAAGACTCTGATTCTTCCGGTGAAGAGTCAGACAAAGATTGTCATAGTAGATTTCTAAAATTGCGCTCCCCGTCACTCGACCACGAGTAACATATTTTTACGCGACACTCTAACGGAGAGTCAGTTAGCTCCCGAGATGCCCTTACGGAGTGAAGTGAAGTAGTCAAAATTACCGGTAAATGGTCTGAACCGTGAAGGTCAGCGGCCAACGAGAGGTCTGCAATAAACGGTAAATGCGGGGCCGAGACCCAAATGAGGTCAACAACACTGAATCCCCTCTGCCCGAGGTACGTAAAGTGCACCGGACGGTCGCCGAGACTGCGACCGTTTAATAAAACAAAACTATTCAGTAGCATGAACTCGGACAGAATAGACCCACGTGTGCTGCAGACCCCATCATGAGACTCCCTCACCATATAAATTGAAGTGTCCTCAAAAATTTCGGGGAAATCATTATACTGGTCCGACGAGCCAATTCTGCAATTAAAATCGCCACCCATAATAAAAATACTATTCGGAAAACGGGCTTTAAGTGAATCAACTATTGTTTGTATGGCTGAAAGATAAGGGGCTAGATCGGAAGTGGGTGGGAAATAAAAAGAACCAACTATTGTATTGAGCGGGAGAGTGTTGACATAATAAAAAATCCAGTTGGGTGCAATTTCAAGTATTGTGTGGGAGTAATCTGAGTGAATAAGGGATAAAAGGCCACCGCTGCATCGACCGAATCCACTGCGACGGGTAGCTGCGGAAAAGATTCCCGAATATCCTGGAGCCAACCCTTCAACCCCGGTGTCGCGTTCAGACCAAGTTTCCGAAAAATTTACTAGTTCGAATGACGAAAAGAACGTATTATTTTTAATATTATAGAAGCCGCGAGCATTCCAAAATACAATTTTTAAAAAGTCCACTGGTCGGTTATTAGAACAAACAGCGCGTTGAGAGGGCGCTCGCGCAAGACCGTGAGATGGCGCGATTGGGCATCGTTGACGGTGACGCTGCTGAGAAGCATTGACGCCCGCAGAATTTTGTGGCGTATGGGTCGACCGGAAAGGTCTTCTTTCGTGCGATGGGCCTGTGCAGCTTATCGTGAAATCTTGATCCACCTCAGACCATTTCAGCCAGGCGTTATCAACGGCAATCATGTTTCCCTTTATCTTAAAGGAGGCACCTCTGGCGGTAGATGCACGTCGAGCTTCCCTTGCTTTGAAGGCCATATAGCGTTCTATATTCGTGAGGTCAGAGTTAATAAAAATCGAGCTATTTTTTAAAACATTTTTTTTTGTAGATACAATCTGAAATTTGTCCTCTTCTGAAGATAGCTCCACCAAAATACTCAGCGGGTTAAAACGGATTCCTCTTGCCGAGACTACCGTGCCTAGTATGGAAAATTTCGCTTTAAGAAATTTTTGGACTTCGTCCTTTAACGGGGCCGTTCCGGGTTGTAAGCCAGTTAAAATTATATTCTTTCTTTTTAAGAATCTTTCCTGGGACTCTAGCTTGGCAGCCATACTTTCTATAAGGTGGTCCTGAGATTCGATTCTTTTCTCGAGCACCGCAACACGATTGGAGAAGTCCTCCTTTATCTAACAAATCGCATTTTTTAAAACCGAAATTTCCCTAGCGCACTCGTCAATTCCCGGTTGTAAGGTCGAAGTGATATTCAGCGTAGCTTCTTTTATTGCGTCCCTTATTGACGCTAAAAGAGATTTTTGCATATGATCAAGGTCGGCCTGCGTGACCGGAGTGTTCTCCATATCTGAGGCTGAAGGAATTGAGAAGTTCGAGGGCGAAGATAAAAGTTTGAGGCGTCTAGAAGCCGGAAAAAGTGACAGCTCGTCCGCAGCGTAGGTACGCTTTCGCTTTACAAATCCGAAATCCTCGAGGGAACTACAGCTGCTCGTGCGATAAGTTGACCATTTTGACGCGGGGGTAGGGCGGCCTGCCAAGATCGATGGACGGAGAATCGGCGTACAAAGTTCCGCCTTCCCACCAGTAATGGTACTGGGGGGCGAGTCCGGTTGTTGCGACTGGGTAGTGGGCGGACTCTTGAATGGACTCGCTTCCGACATGTGCCGCTAGATACTAGCCCGAGAGGTGCTGCCGTCTGCTTGCTCTCTAGTGAAAGAACCGAAGACAGAGACGCAGCGTAGACCGAGACAGACTATGAGGCATGCGGACTGAGCGACCGAGCAATCGCGAGGCTGCCGGCGATCTGAGCGTGTGTGGGGCCGCAGACAAGCAAAGAATAGACTCACCGATATGCATTCGAGTTACTGTCAAATGGTGACAGATACCATGCAGGGTGAATGACCTCTTGAATGCAGATGGTATAAGAAAAAAAGCCTGTAGATGTTGAGCCTCAAATCGTTCGTAGAATGTCAACTTTTAGAGCAAGATGCAAGGTCCACAGATTTGAAGTCGCTGTAATGCCAGGCCGGTGTTTAGTTCTCCTTGCGCTTTCAAATTTATGACGTCACCGTAAGAACACGTTGGCACGTTGCACAGCAACCGTCACTTCGGCTATTATTGAGGAGAAAGAAAATCTCAAAATAATCCAGATGAATGACTCGGATAATCACTGGCTCATAATGAACAAGTTCCGAGTCGGTCCGGAAACAGGTCACTGTCTTCAAAACTCCCAAAAAGGCGGTATAAATAAATAAAATTCAAGCTTTGGAACAGAGCGAAGTAATACACGTCAGTTCGACTTACCGTCCAAATCGGAACTCCTACACGGCATTAAATATAATTCAATTATGAAATCGAGTATTGTCGAATGGTATTGTTCAAAATAGGTCGAACAGAAAGTAAAATTTAAAAAATTTGAGAATCTTAGAAAAATTATTTGATGGACACTAGTATCCCGCCCGAACAAAATAACGGGTATCCCGTTATAGTATCCAGCCCCTCAGTTAAATAAAATTTACCATTAGTCGATAAAAAATTAGATGATAAAAGTAATGATAAAATTAGATGATAAATCTAATAAAAGTGATCAGCACCGAAAGCAACCTAGTTATCGCAATTTAGAATAACATAGTAAATTTTGTAGGTAATCGCAAAACGAAATATGTAAAATGACTGTAGTCGTCGTAGTCATTGTAATCTATATAACCCAATCAGGGTTAAGGCAGACAAATACAAAAAATTATTTATTCTTTAATTGAAGAATAAGTCGATTCAATGAGTCAAGGTCATTTTTTGAGACGAAAAATTTGGAGATCAAGTGAACTTACCTGTGTGAAGCTCAATTTCTTGAACATATTTTGTCGCAAAGTTTAAAAATAAAACTAACGTTGTCATCCAAATGTTTTTTCGAATGAGCCGTCATTTCGATTTTTTGTGCGCCACATGAAGATTGCACGATTATTCGACGAACATAATCATAAACCAAGAAACAGATCATACAAAAGTAGTTCCTGCTCTCGGCAGAATTATTCTATTGAAGAATCTGAAGAATTTAAATCGAGAAATAATTCAGGGAATAAACTAAAATAATATCGCAATCTTCAAAGTCCACGCAATGCCGTGAAGAACGAAGGGATCCAGGTAACACAAAGTGAAATAGTAAATTACGCTCCAAGAAGACTCTCCACGAGGGTCGTGCGCTTTCCTTCCGTGAGGCGTACGATATTTTTTGCCCGACTTCACTGGAATGCCCTCACTTCCACGCTCATTACTCCCTCTGACGCCACACTTTCCTTCTCGAGTGAGTAATGGAACCGAAGTGCGCATGCGCGGAGACGCCTCGGCGGAATCGGCTACTTTCGTCCCACGTTGCTGGCGATGTAGTCATTCCGGTGAAGTCGGGAAAAAAATAATATAAAAATACCATCATTTTACAATCTGTGTTTACTGGAGAGTGTCACGCGTACATAAATATAAATTTACTTTAATATTTTTGTGCAATATCTCAAATAACAAAAAGGAATAATATGATTGACACATTTTTTTTCCAATTTATAGAAATTAAATAAGAATTTAAAAAGATTGTTTAGACTATGTACTAATGACAAATTCTGTCGAAGTCTTACATTTGTCGAAAATTACGCTAAGAACACTATATTCACGGAATAATTGACTTCTTTGGATGACGGAAATATGCAAAGACATATCTAGAATCTAAGACACCCTTGGGCCCAAGGTAAATATATATGAAATGGATATTTTTCAATCATCTTTATATTATTTTTAATGCATGCATAACTGTATAATCGCATTTGATATGATTTTGACATAAACGAGTTTGAATACTCTCTTAGGTCTGTTTAATAGGAAAATCAACAAATTTCTTTGACACTTAGCATTTGCTCTTATTATTAATAAATATCTAAAATGCATTGGTCTTTTTAGTACAATATACCTTATATTTGGATATGTATGAAAATCCCTATTTCCAACTCTTAACTCTTTTAAAGTAAATAAACAATTGTAGCCTAATCGCACATTTGATCTATATTTTAAGTGGGCACTCAAGAGCGTTCAAGTTTAACATTGTCATTAAATAAAAAAAAAATTTAATTACTTTTCTCCGAATTTTACTACCGAAATTTATTCGTTCGACATACAAACCATAGACAGCGGACTCATTAGTTTGAAGTATGAGATTCGATGGGTTAAGCCAAGGATTAGTGCCAACTGATGGATAAATTTGATCGAGAATCAGTATCAACACTGTGCATCGTTTGCAACATTTTAATTGAATTCATTACATAATGAACTTCACTGGTTACCCAAACACCGTTGTCCAGAGAAGTAAAAAATTGGTAACATTGATCATAAAACTACCAATTCATTTCGCTGTGATCTTTGAACGAGAATCAGTATCAACACTGTGCATCGTTTGCAACATTTGCATGATTGTAAGCCTAAAATCTATTCCGTGAATACAGTATTCTTAACGTCGTTTTCGACAAACGTAAGCCTTCGAAAGACTTTTTTATTGGTACATAGTCTAAACAATCTTTTTAAATTCTTATTTAATTTTTATCAACTGGAAAAAAATGTGTGAATCATATTATTCCTTTTTGTTATTTGAGATATTGCAAAAAAATATTAAAGTATATAGTCCAGTCACTATGTACAAAAAAGGCCTGAAAAAGACATAAATCCGACTCGCAATTTTTTTGATCTACGATGTAGGGGACATCAAGAAAAGATTAACTCCAATTTTTCAGCACCTGAGAAGTTGCTTTTTTTGCTAGACTAAAAAACGTGCAAAAATCGTTTTTTGGCCATACGCGGAAAGACATTTTCAGTAACAATTGACGAGCGTTGTGGCTACCTCTGCTTAATACTGTCAAGCAGGCCAACTTAAGCGGAAGATGCTTTGATTTAGCTCGGCAGTTCAAGCAGTCGATCTTTGCTAAAAAGCAAGCATCGCTGGACGAAGTGTCACCGTCATTAAATGCCTAACCTACAAGACATTTAGCAGATAGGGTGCGAGTGAAATCATGACGCACGGAATTCTAACCTTCAAATTTGCAGTCACATAGTAAACCGAGCTGTCATTTTTTCTTGATCTCTGTGAATTATTCTCTAAAAGGAATAATGTTAAATACTTGAAGTGGTATTTATTACAGTATTTTGAATGCTGTTGATTTACGTACACTCTAGAAATACCATCTTTAAAAAAATGTAATTGCGATTGTACTACCGTCTTTCGACAAGGATTCTACTGTCGACGGATGATTGTAAGCGTAAAATCTTCTTTCGACAAAAACTTTACCATCGACAGAAGATTTTATGTTTACGACCTTCTTTCGACAAAAGTTTTACTATGGTCAAACGAATGTAGACATAAAATCTTCTTCAGACGATAGTTTTAATATCTTCAAAAGGTTGCAGATAAAAAATTCACTTTTGATATGAATCATATTAATTACTATACACTTAAAAATAATGAGATTGTTAATTTTGCAATTTAAAACAAAAATAGTATTTTTTGCAAATTTTTAGAACTAAAATCTCCCATCAGTGGTGAAACAAAGCTATATAAAGTTATTATATATATACATATATACCTGTCCATCGTTGTAAATAAATGTTTTATAGCTATAGATAAATTTAAGACAGCATTGATATTTTTGGTTCTAATATAGAAGAAAACGATTTCGATCGATAACAGTGAAATGAATTAACAGTTTTATAATATTATTTGTTTCTTTAATATTTTACCACCAATTTAGTTTTAAATTATATATTTAAACACAAATCTATGTAAATTGATCACAACTAATTTATATTATAA
This sequence comes from Trichopria drosophilae, assembly GCA_030407085.1. Lineage (NCBI taxonomy): Eukaryota > Metazoa > Arthropoda > Insecta > Hymenoptera > Diapriidae > Trichopria > Trichopria drosophilae. The sequence continues at coordinate 54,622,962 of CM059587.1, forward strand.
TTTTTTACCCAAATGTACAAAAAGCTCTGTCGGGCTTAAATTTGTAATTATTTTGTTTCACGGTTTTGAAGGTGATAACTTAACCAATCGGTATGAACCAAGTTTCTCCAAGTTTCTGAGATCAAAACGTATTTAAAAATACTGTTGTAGATAAATGTAAAGCACTAATTACATTTTTTACTTAATACACAAAAAAACAATTTTTGTCGATCACAGCGAAATGAATTGATAGTTTTATGATCAATATTATCAATTTTTGATTTTTTATCACAAATTCATTTTCAAAATATGTATTTGATATTTAAATACAAATTCATTTTCAAAGTATATATATAATATATTACAAATTGAATGAGGTTGCTCCTTCTACTCAAGTGTTCAAAATGTCGTATAGACCTTAAATTTCTTATTATTTTGTTTCAAGGTTTTGAAGGTGAAAACTTCAACCAATCGGTGTTGTAACAGAGTTTTTCCCGCCGACCCGTGCCCTGCTCGCATCGGTAGCCCAGGGTTAGCAACGGGGTTTTTAGGACTAGCTGCCAGGAAGGATCAATGAGTGAGAACTCAGTGGATTTGTAAAAAGAATTGTATTAGAGCTTGTATACAAGTGTGGCTTGTTTTAGCCGTGTAAAGAGAATACTGATATAAAGATGATTTAGAATATAGAGCTGCTGATGATCTGTAGTAACCTGTGAAGAAATACGTCGTCGAGGGCGATATCCAAGATGGCGGCTGGAACGGTGATTCCAGTGGCGATACCACTGTGAAGCTGGAGAGAGACGCCTTCGAGGGCGGTACCCAAGATGGCGGTAGGGACGGTGCTTCCAGTGGCGATACCCCTGGGAAGTCTGGATGGATGCTTCTAGCAGCGATACCGCTTAAAAGCCAGGCAGCGGTACCTGTCAAGGGCGATACGCGGGACAGCGGATGAAATGGATGCCTCCGGCGGCGATACCACCAGGAGGCCGGACGGATGCTTCTAGCAGCGGTACAGCTAAGAAGCCGGGCGGCGGTATCTGTCAAGGGCGATACCCGGGACAGCGGATGAAATGGATGCCTCCGGCGGCGATACCACCAGGAGGCCGGACAGATGTTTCTAGCAGCGATACCGCTAAGAAGCCGGGCGACGGTACCTGTCAAGGGCGGTACCCAGGACAGCAGATGGCAAGGATGTCTTCGGCGGTGATACCACCAAGAGGCCGGACGGATGCTTCTAGCAGCGATACCACTCAGAAGCCGGGCGGCGGTACCTGTCAAGGGCAATACCCAGGACGGCGGATGGAAAGGATGTCTCTGGCGGCGATACCCCCAACAGGCCGGGGTAGTTGTCCGCTGGATGTACGGGCAACTTCTGTGTTTGATCCTTGGTTTGCGCGTCAATTTATACGCGTCTGATGCCCCTCCAGGACCTGCGCCTCTCTGGTGCCCATGTGGCGCGCGCTGCTGCTCCTCCTACCGGATGCGCGGCATACATGGCGCTTCTCGCAGTCCGCCGCATATCGTGATGTAGAGTGCAAGACGGATTTCCGTTTCCGCGCCTTGGACTAGGCGCGGAAAACTTTGTTTCAGTGTGAACCAAGTTTCTCCAAGTTTCTGAGCTCAAAACGTGTCTAAAAATATGGTTATGGATAAATCAAGTTTCTGGTTTTAATGTAGAATAAAATAATTTGTATCAATAATAGGGAAATGAATTAACAGTTTATGACAAATCTGATTCTAATTCTATTATCTCTCAGCGATAAAAATCTTGTTTTAGATAGAAATAAAGTTTTAGATAAAAAATCTTCTATCGATGTAAAACTTCACTGAAAGAAGAAGAAAACAAAGGTTGTGTAAATAGTTTAGAAATGTATTTATTTACTTGGAATCATTAATATTTTATATAAAACATAAATAAAGAAGGTATAGTTTCTATCAAAACAAATATTGTTTTGAACATATATACTTTTTCTGGTTATAAAACGTACAACATTCACTACCGAAGTATACATTACAGATTTGACGAATTTCGTCCACAACATATACTTGTCTCCCGAGCTATTTTTGACGAACTACTGTTATGCCGGTACGATCGGAAAGTTAAGCAGTGACAGATGACGCGACCGGCGGGAACACTCCATATTTTCGTTCGTATCAACCTAACGGTAGAGGGCTATGAATGCGTTTCTTAGTCATTCCGTAATCACCTAAAATGCCTTTCCGTGTAACTCGGACTTTAATAACGCAAAATACTTTTCCGCTCTACAAATTGTGTTCTATAACGTTTTTTTCGATTAATCGATTGTTCTCGAGATATCGAAGAATTAAGTAAAATAAAACAGATATTCCGACTGTTCTATTCTAAAAAATTAATATATATATATATATATATATATATATATATATATATATATATATATATATATATATATTTCATAGGCTTTGTTCGGACATGTAATTCGTGCGTACAGCGCTAGTCATTTGCGGAAATGACGCACGCTTAATATAGGTGTCGCAATCTTCGGTTCCTATGTGCGCGCGCGGTTTTTCGTTTCCGTTTCCCGAATTTCCACAGCTCCAGCCAGTCTCGTGTGCGTCGCTATCGATATCGCATTACGAATGTCGAAAATCCAAAAAAGGTCGGTTTTGCGAACTCGTCCGAGTTGCGACTCTTTTTCCGCGATAACGTGCGCATCATAAGCGATAGTTTAAAGACGGGATATGTTTAATTGCAGTTATTTTGTTTAATGTAATTGGTTGGTAATAAAAGTGAGAAAAGAATCGACCACTTCTCCATTTCTTAATTCCCAACCTTCGTACAGCAACGGCGTAGCGGGTTTCAACGGAGGTCACCCTTCCGGGCGGAGGACCTGGATCACCAGAGCGACTGCTCAGAACCAAACAAGAAACATTGGCGATTCCGCCAGGATCCTTCGCGTCTCCGCCAGTGTCGTTGTGGGAAACCTACGGAAAAATTCATCCATCAATTTTGGAATGCAGTGTCTACACCCACTTGGATTACGGTATCTGTGGATATAAGTGAATTCCGTGTGCATTGCATAGGCGAATTTTTAGTAATTTTCGCCACGTGCAACGGTAATGAAGGTGATTGGCGCCCTATAGCCAGAACAAACTGTTTAGCGCGCCCTCTATATCGCGTCGGCGATTTTTGCGCGCTCTAGAGACTATTCTGGAAACTTTGTTTCACGCCTTGTCAACAAGTTCGCTTGGCCGGGAATCTGGCCCCTCCGCGAGTGCTCCCTCTGCTTGGCACTCCCCACGCGAACATATTCTAGAATGAAGGAAAGACTTGCGCGCGACGGCCTTCCGCACCTCCCCGCGCAAGCATCACCAAGTTCGTCACTCGCTGATAAGAGCCGAGGTGACACTTCAACGATAGATTCGATCGTCAATCTGTTATGTCGGTTTCTCGCCACATTTCGGGTATGCTTACGCCCTTGAGACGTCCTTTTGAATACTGCCTTTTTCCATTAGCAGCGGATTGCAGTAACGTTTACTTGCACGCATTAAAGCAATCCAGCAACATTGAATGTCGGAATCTCCGAAACTTGGCTTGCATTCGCCATCTCAAACTTCAGTTGGGAGTTTAAATTCGGGAAATCAGATGTCTCCGCCTCATACACCATCATTCAGTTCAGCTTCCAGCATGGCGACGTCATTAGATGAACTTATTGTGACAGAATTGGAGACTTTTGCCAGTGAGTCACGCACTATTTCACAATTGTCGGAACCAGCTAATCGGACGGCAGCTAACTTATCGAACAGACTTAAATATATCGAATCTCTTTGGAGTGAATGCCGACAGCATGAATTTGTGAATCCAGTGTGCCGCTAAGAAATTTGCGACTCAGGAGGCATCTTATCTTTTGTGGACAGATGACATCGTAGGAAGTATCGAAGCCGCTCAACGGAATCTGATGCCAACTAGAGATACTCCAACGACGCAACGAGAATTTATGCGACCTTCAGTGCACCTGCCATCCATAGAGTTACCGCGATTTACAGGTAAATATGAACAGTGGGACACTTTTAAAGGATGTTTCAATTCTCTTTTTAATGAAACCGCGATCGATAATTTGCAGAAAATGCATTACCTACGTGCCGGTTTAGATGGTGAGCCTTTATCGCTAATTCGACATTTACAAATTAACGCTGATAATTTTCAAGTGGCTTGGGACTTGCTCTCAGACCGTTACTCGAATAAACGCTGTGCTATCAATTCTCTGATTCAATCTTTCATGGATCTTCCGTCGCTGCGTTCGGAAAATGCATCGGAATTGTTATTATTGTATGATCGGACTTCTGAAGTAATGGCAGCTCTTAAAACCCTCGGACATCCTGTGGACACTTGGGATGACCTTGTCGTTTTTTTAATTGTTAAAAAATTTGACGCGGTGACGCGAGAAGCATGGGAACTTAATCTAGGTTCTAAGACCGAATATGCGACGTTAACTGAATTAAAATATTTTATTTCGACGCGAGCTCGGGCAATTGAATCGATATCGCATGCTAAATATTTGCATAATATGTCGTCGGTACAGAAATCAAAAAGTTCCGTAGAGTCTCACGCCGCTGATACAATTTTACGAAAGTGTCCCATTTGTTCATTAAACCATTTTGTGTATCATTATCCGCAATTTAGATCGGCCACAGTCGCCATATGTCTTAAACTGGCCCTGTTGGTTACGGGATCCAATAGATCTCTGGCGTAACGACTACGTTAATAATACCACAAGCTACAGTTTTGAACTCTCGGAGGAACGATCAAAGGTCGTTTCACGTATCGGTCACAGCAACGATACCTTTGAACAACTCGGGAGTCGAATATCTACATGGGATAAACTTCTGCGAGTAACCTCTTACCTTTTATCGTGGAAATGCCGCACATCTACCAGCAAAACGCCAGCGGTAGAAATCGATGCGTCCGATATCGAAGCTGCATCTATCGTTTGGTTTCGTTATTTGTAAATTGTACTATTTCATGACGAATTTTGTCAGTTACAGTCCGGTAACACAGTAGCTCCGCCGGGTCCCCCCTACTCACTCAATCCATTTCTGGACAAGGATGAAATAATAAGAGTCGGCGGTCGAATTAAGCAGGCCGGACTTCCGTTCTCTGCGACTCACCCAATCGTATTACGGGCGCATCCAGTAGTTCGAATGCTACTACGACGGATGCACTCACGATGCCTCCACGGTGGCGTGCGTCTGACGTTGCAGACATTGCGGCAGACGATATGACTCTTGCAGGCTAAGAAGATTATAAGCTCAGTGATCTTTCACTGTGTCACTTGCGCGAAAATTAAATCGCAACTATCGGTGCAAATAATGTGCAACTAGCCGCCCCACGTGTTCAAAGACCTGCAAGACCGTTTGCACATAGCGGTGTTGATTACGCCGGGCCTTACCAGGTGCGCTTGGGGAGCGGCCGAGGGCAAATGGCTCACTCATCTTTCATCGCTTTGTTCATCTGCTTCGCTACAAAAGCGATCCACCTGGGGCTAGTCTCGGACTACTCCGCCAAAACTTTCATTGCTGCCTTTAAGCGCTTCACTGCACGTCGTGTAGAATCTGAATCGTGAAACGACTCGAGATAACCACCGTACTGGGGAGCTGGGGTGCGGTGTCAAGCCCCTACCGACGGGTCCACACGGGGGAGCGGTACGGCGTGCCGTGTCCGTCCGGTAGTAACGGCAAAGAGGATTGGCCTCTAGCTCGTCGTGGCAATTTTAGAAAGGGTTCTCCGAACCAACAGAAGTCTCAAGGCAGGCAGCTTGTTACTACTAATTTTGGTAGCTGACTTGTTGTAGATTATTCAATTTGCACAACCAGCGGTGCTGGCACTTCACTCAAATTTGGCTCCAACCTCGTGGGAGGAGGCGCCCGAATGGCGATGAGCTCTGGGAGCCAAACAAATAACTACAATATGTATAAATGATCAAATCATATACGTAGCCAGTTTTTGAATCACAGTTTTTGTATATTTTAACGCCAAATCGAGCTCTTTTGCTTCTATTACATTTCCTGAATTGGAGACGTCCTTTCCAAGGTATAAGTGATTCATCGATACTTATATTTTGACTAGGTCTGTAAACGGATTTGAAATTTTCGACCAAAGACTCATACAAAAAACGGATTTTTGAAAGTTTGTCGGTCGAAACGGTCTCGTTTTCAGTGAAATGCAATGCACTTAGTATTTGGCGAAATCTGTTATATGTCATTGACGAAGAAAAGAAAGATGTTTCCAAAATGACATTCTTAGACCAATACATTTCAAGCCTTGGTTTCTTGAGTATTCCCACGAGAAGGACTAAAGCGTAAAAGATGAATATTTCATCAGGATATACATCCGTGTATTTTAAAATTCTTGAATGTGGTTTTAATTTATGTGCAGCTCTTCGCTTATTTATTGCTTCAGCAAAATAATTATTTGTTTTATAGCAAATTCCCCTGTCCAAACCACTGCCTTGTTGGATACCTGCGTTTGAGTCGGTGAAAGGATGTATAATATGTCGAAAATTGTTACATTCAGTCCACTTTAGGTAATTTCGAAACTTTTTTAAACGCATTGATAAAGGTGTCGAGGATTCAATAGCTGATTCGTCTGAGCTGTCATCACTTTTTCAGAAAGTAGATTATTATTAGCAGCATTATCATCATCGCTTTCCTCTACACACCAATCATCATTTTCATTATCAGTATTACATACTTCTGTTTCTGAACCACAATTAATTTTTTTTATTTGTGAATTCGAATTTCTCATTTCTGTTTCTGAATCAGAAGCACTAATTTCTATTTTTGAATCAGAATTATATACTTCTGTTTCTGAATCAGACTTGAGTTCCTCGAATTTTCTTTTCCTTCGAGATATTGCCAGAAAGAAAAATAAAACAAAAAGAATAAAGTGGATTTTATAAAGATATTTGCCATTTGACGATTTTCTTTATGAAATCACTTTATTACAAATATAGTGTGCGATCAGTATAAAGTAGTACTAGGAGAAGACAGAATGAAAAAAAAGAAATAACGAAAAACATAAAAGAACTAAAGAAAGAAAAAAATGCAGAAATTAAAAAGATTAATGTTTGAAATGTAAAATATTTCACTTACCTGCGAGAAAGTTCGAAAAATTTGAAATAAATCTGTCTTAAAGATTTCAGTACTTATACATATTCGCAACACTTTTCGTATCTGAGAGAAAATTACTCAACAACGTCTTTACCACCATGCGGACTACGCATACTACATTGTAAGAGGCGCAAATTTAAAAAAATGATGTATACAATAGTACATTATGTAACATGGAGGCTAAGTTGGTCTTTATACGCCGAGCCGAAGGCGAGTACGTTTGCAAGCCGAAGTCGAGTATACGAATCCGCGAGTCGTACAAAGACCTTGCCTCCACGTTGCATACGATACTTTATGTAACGAAGATACGATTTCCAAGTTTCCAAAGATTCATTTTAGAGAAGGGTTGCAGAGAGGGATGGTAAGGCTAGAGGAGGGGGGGGGGGTAATAGAGAGTTCTGCGGGCACAGCACAATATGAAATGATGTGAAATGAAAATGAGCATCCGCTTTCAACCGTACGGGCGCATGCAGACTGACGGCGAATCGCGAAAAGGGTCACTGGTTTTGTTTCAATTTTTAAAAATTGAATTTCAATGGGGAAATTCCAGATTAATCTGAGAATGCTTAGAAAATGCCCTCTATTTTGAATTTTGAAGAAGCAACTTCAAATTCATAATCAGCGACCCAAAAAAAAAACCCGAGTACCAGTTTTGAGCGAATACAGTAATATTCTTAAAAAATCGTCCGCCATAATGGATCCGCCATTTTGAATTTTGAAGAAGCAACATCAAATTCGCAATCAGCGATCCCAAAAAACACCCCCGTACCTATTTTCGACCAAATCCAATTTTATTTGAAGAAGAAAACTGAGTAAAAGTTTTGACGCCGTTCTCAGAAAAGTATTAAAAATTGCCGACATTTATACTGTAAAAACTTATTCAAAGCCTCGATAACCCCATTTTTTCTTGTCATATTCGTGTTCCTTGACATCCGAACATTGATATACTACGATTTCATAACTTAAATCCCTCTACAAACTTTGCAAAGCGAGTTTAAGCAGGACCGCCATTTTCGATATTTTCACCGCTTTGGTCACTGGCACGCGTGACGCCATTTGGACCGCCTCGCCGCTCAAGTGGTTAATATGTCCCTGACTTTATATTTATTGTTTTCTTTCGTCATTTCGTTCAAATGCTCAGCTCGTCTAATCTTGGGATCAATTACGAACAGCAAATCAGTCGCTCTCACTTCCGAAGTGAAGAAGTAACAAAAATTTCAAATTTAACTTAATTGGTTAATCTGTAATCGGGTGTCATTGAAGTATTTTTCCGGTCAACTCATGTCTTATTGTGTCTTGTAGTCCTGGCAAAAAATTATGTAGATCATTAGTACTATTATTTAAATGTAACTTCTTCAATTCACTCCGAAAAAATCGCGAGATCTCTGCTGTATTTGATTTTTCTTTATCGTCGTTCAATAAAGAGTTGAATTTATAATTCCATCTGTTTCATAAAAATTATTTGAGATGCTATGTAACTGTCCTGTCGTCCGGGCCTCGTCAGGTTCTGTCGTATTCTCTTTTTCGTCATTTTCTTCATATCTCGTAAAGACTTGACTCACATCTCTCTCGTTAATTTCAAAATTTTCTCTCGTTCCAGATTTGAGTGGGAACTTCGCTGATTTCAGATTAACATGTCTTCTCTAGTTCTGTCATCTTCTGTTCGATTACATAACTGACATCCTGAAGTTCATCCAAGCGAGATTTCAGTTCAGAGTACAATTCCAATCGGAATTCCATCGGTTGATTCTGCCGTATTTCTCTCTCATCACTGTCTTTTTCCATGTCTTTCTAATAATATTGCTTTACTTTCTTTATTTATAAAGATTTTTTTACATATTACTTTGTCAAACTTAATTCGAGGATTACCTTTGGCAATTGGACTCTCTTCAATAGAGCCAATTTTATTTTGGCTGTTTTCGGTTTCTTTCGTTGAGTCTCTGTCGTTATGTGTCGATATTCCGTCTTCTTGTGTAGCTGTCGTTTCACCGTCGCATTTTCTGTCTGTCACGTTTCCGTCACATTTATTATCAGTCATATTTTGATTCCCCTTCTTGATGAGCTTTCTCGGCTGCTTGTTTCACCAGTTTCCGTTCTTCTTCCGATATAAATTCTGACCCTATAAAATGTATTATATTAATCATTGTAAACCTGTGAATCATGATTCACCGAACCCAAGTGATGTCAAGGCGAGGATACAATACATCGAATATAAGTATCAACATTTGAAGGTTATATGATCATCTATAATTTTGCCAATTATTTTGTCATCGAAATGTACATAGATTCGTATTTAGTTAAATAATTTATAAATTATCATGAAAATATACCGAACGCAAGTAACATAATTATGACCCCTTCTCATGTATCATACAGGGTGATCCAAAAGTCCTGGAACACCAAAATATCTCAGCGAGAGGACATTTTCGTGGAAACTGTTTCAGACAAATGTTGAAGGATTTTTCCCTGGCTATTTAATGACGACATTGAATTTGACCTTGAACAAGACTTTGAAGGTTATTTCAAGGTCAAGTTTGTTTTTTTTAATGGAAACCCCTATTTTTCTCACGGATTCAGATATTTACGATATTTCCGGCAAGGTAATTTCAAGGTCAAACTGAAAAGTCCCGGAGCTGCGAATTAACTCAGCGGGAGTACATTTTCGGGGAAAATGTTTCAGACAAAAGTTGAAGGATTTTTCTCCGGCTATTTAATGGTACCATTGAATTTGGCCTTTCAAGGTAACCTTCAGATTATTTCGTTATTTTTATTAAATGAAAACCCCTGTAACCTTGCCTGAAAACTCGACCATATCATATTCGCACGTAAACTTTCGCATGCCCTAAAATTTTTTTTAGATTTTTCAACTGACATTTTACAAAATTTACGTTTTTTGAATTTTCGAAAAATTTTAAATTGTAACAATACATTTTGAAAAAATTCGAGGGTATTCTTTGACTCACTCTAAAACAAAATTGTCCTTAAACATTTTTTGCTAAAGTGTATGGTTTTGAAGAAAAAAATTGTTCAATTTTAAATAGAAATTCGTTGCTGCGGTGGCCATTTTGGATTTAACATCGCCAAATTTAAAATATATAAAAGTGTAGTTTCTAAGTACAAGTATCGAGTGCACGCTTCTAATAGATATTAGCTCTTTCAAAGCACGATATTGTATCAAAAACTCGATATTTGTAAGAAATGCGCCCCGAAAAAAACGTTTTATTATTGTATATGCTAAAATCATAGATAAATTTTGAATTTTTTACAATATTCTCTTCACCACTCGTAAGAGCGACCCCGAAAATGCTAGAATCTGGTAAGTTTGATTTTTTTTTGAAATTTATTTCATACTGGAAATAAGCGTTGAAGTTGCTGTAAATTTTCTGTGCATTTGGGCGTTAGTGGGTTAAGATGCAAGACCAGACGATGCTGCGCAACTTCCTGTATGGAATAGCAGAGTGTATCGGATTCACATAAGAGACCGGATCTTACCAAAAGTGCTCGTCTTCTGGCGAGTGGTAAAACCACCGCTATTAAGACTTTCGTGTGATCTGGGTTTGTCCGCAGCCCCCATCTCGTGACATATTTTATCAGAACACGAAGAAAAGGATGATTACACAAAATTTGGAATGGGAGAAGCTTTCTAAGCAAGAGATGAAACTTGGCTCACCCACCTTTTGCAACTGTTTAATAGGATTTTTCTTGAGGAGACTTTCCCCTCGGGTTGGGCCAGCGCTTCCATTTTTACGCTTTTCAAGAAGGGCGCGCGAGACGATCCGTTTAATTATCGTCTGATTGCGATATCGAACGCGGTCACTAAAATTTTTTCCCAGATGTTGTGCACGCGATTGACTGACTGGGTTTCGCAGAGGGAAATACTGCCTGAGGAATAATCCGGATTTCGGGGCGGTAGAAGTACCGAGGATAACATCTTCGCACTTCTCGCCACCGCACAAATCGCGCTCCGTAGGCCAAAGTCAAAAATATATAGCCTGTTTGTCGACTTCAAAAGAGCTTTCGACTCAGTTCCCCACGCATTGCTCTGGAGAAAATTACTTAGCCTCGGTATTAGTGCCAAGTTTGTGCGACTGCTGTGCGCCTTATATCGAAGCCACGGTTCGTCTCTCCACGGAAAATTCCACTGCGATGGAATTCAATGTAACGAAAGGGGTCTTACAAGGCGAAATACTCAGCCCTTTATTATTTATCTTGTACATCTCAGATATTGTATCTTTTTTTCGCGAGAAAGGTGCGCGCGGAGTGGATGTAACATTATCGGTCGACTTAATGATGTTGCTCTATGCCGACGACCTGACCATCTTCGCGTTTTCTCCAGCGGATATGCGTAAGAAGTTAATCTTGCTATCTGAATATTGTACCACGAACCAATTAACAGTCAATACTAGTAAAACAAAGATTATCTGTTTTAGAAAAGCTGGACGGCTGGATGAGCATTCGAGATCTTTTTTTTATAGAGATGGTCCGGTCGAGGTTGTGAGCAGCTACCGCTTCCTAGGTATCGTGTTTTCATCCTCTGCGCTTGGTTGTCTGCCAACAGAGGACGCCGTTGTCCGAACAAACGCTGCGTCTGCCGCAGTTTTAACAACTATTTATTCGGCGAAGATAGATGCTTGGGATGCTTATTGGAAACTCTACAACGCGCTGATCGTTTCCGTGCTTCTATACGCAGCACCTTTTTGGTCTCTTCGTTATTTGGAAAGGCTGGAGTCCGTGCAAATTGCTCTTTTTAAGAAGCTTTTCAATTTGCCAAGAAATGCACCGGCCTACTTAATTCGGTTGGAACTGGGAATACCCTCAATTGCGGTAGAAATATTTAATAGAGCTATTAAATGGGTAATAAAAACCCTTAGAGCGCCGGACTCCAGGCTTCCAAAAATCTTATTGATGCGTCTCAAGGATTTATCCACTGCTTCGCAGGATTCCGGGAATTGGTTGACCCACTTAAGGGCTTTGGCTGACAGGGCAGAGGCGGGCGAGCTCTGGGAACATTTTAATGCCGAATTTTGGGAGCGTTCCGGGCCAATTTTGGTCGGCAAATTTTCGGAAGCCTGTAGAAAGAAAGACCTATTTCACATCCTATTTCATGTCAGAATCCATTCAGTTGCCAATTTATCGTCTTTCCACGGACACCGTTGGCGCTCTTTGTTGCTGGTCGTCGTTATTTGTACAACCCGACAGTTTTGTGCACACTTTGCAATCTAAACGCGAACGAATCGTTGCTACATATTTTAACTGAGTGTCCTTTACTAGCACCGGTTAGGCACGAGCACGCTGTAATGTTAGGATCGCGACCTGTCCATTCGTCTGGTTTACTGTGCGGCTTAATATGTGCTAATGACGTGTTATCGGCGAAGTTGTTATTAAAATTCGTTAAGGCCTGTTTTGTACGGAGAGCCTTTTTGCTCGGAGATTAAAGATGGCGCGTAGCACTATCGTGAATACTAAATTTAAGTAATTCAGCGGAGGTCATTGTTAGCCTCATTATGTAAGAATTGTTTTTATTTTTTATATTATAATTATTTTGTATCCGTCACTTACGGAACTCGTTCTCAATGGGAAATTTCTCCCTGTTTAAGAGAATAAACTATACAATACAATACAATACATATATAGTTATAGTGTAAAAATGATGAGCCGTAGTGATGGTAATCAATAGCACTGAAAGCAACTCAACAATCCGAGTGCACTTAACGAGTGAGTTTTCCAAGACGGGACATAAAGAAAACCATATTTAATCTAAAAATGTACCGATAACTGATGACTTGAAATAAAAGTCATAAAAGACTCGATACTGTGAATTAGTTTTAAGATTTATAAGATCCACTTTTTAAAGAAAATGTCTTCAATATTCAACATTTCATGAAAATCAATCAAGAAAATTTTGAATGAAAATATTTTTTCTAATCTATGAGAAATAGGCAAAATTACAGATAGGCTCCTTCAAATTTAAAGAGATGTTGGATATTAGAGCCCAGTATCGGAGAATCGCAAATCTTTGTGTTCGCATCTTAGACGTCATGCGAATGACACTGAAAATAGCAGCTATATTCTGGCAGCCACATCAAGAAAATGTTATCTTATCATTTTTAAAAATGTTAATATGAGAAATTACCTAATATTAGTATAACAATACAATGGTATGGTGAACATAGTTTATATATTTTTCAATATTGCATAACAAAAATGAATTACATGATCCGGCTGCTTTGCTGATGAATTTTATAACAGAATAAGCTACTTTCCGCTGCGAATGGTCAACAATTCGAACAATATCTGTAGATTATTATTTCAACACTCTGCTATTCCATACAGGAAGTTGCGCAGCATCGTCTTGTCTTGCATCTTAGGGTCAGCTTCCAGATGGAATTGCACGCCACTTAAGAGTAATCTGAAACAAAAATTACACAAAGTATCACGCTTTTTAAAATAACGCATAAAAATGGTAGGTAAGGTTATTAAATACTTATCTGATAAAGTACTATTTACTTTGAAAAATGTTCTTTCAATCCGTATTGAGCACCTGCTGCTGAAACTGAAACGTAAACAAATGTAAATTTTTGCATAATAATAACACAATAAAATACATTACCCAACTTAAATTATTTCAATCAATAGTAAAAACTTAAATCTTCTGAAGACGAAAATATGGTGACCGTATTTAGTTAAAATCACGATAAAAAATCAAAACAACATGAGGATTGAAACTTCAAACTATGATCTGTCATCTCTTGTCATTGTCTGCCCTAACCTACATTTTAAGTATTAAGCAACAATTAAGTTTAATCGCAGGTAGCGTGTTGTAGGATATCGAATGTTAAACAATTTTACACTCAACTTATTGGTTTATAAACTTTTAATTTTTTATTAAAAAATATTAACGAACTTAAACATATCTTATTAGTTCGTCAGTTAGAAGGGAAACGATATTGGTGCGTGGCCTCGTGGAAGTTGGAAACAAATTTATTTCAAAAGCCGTACAAACAGTCTCACAATTAAGTTTACTCTTTTTGTATTTATCTCGTTGCAACCAGTCGCGTAGGGCGGTCTGATGCCGATTAACTCGAAGCAACAGTAGAACGGCAAGATATACGCCGCTGCGGATTCCGGCGCGATCGGTATCTTTATCAGGTTTTAACCGGCACTTTCATACTTTGAAAAGAATAAAAGCCAAAAGAGCGTGAAGGGAGGTGAGAGGGTGACGTGTATCAACTCGTTATGCTAACAGCAGTATTCGCTTGGAATATAATATTCGGTAAATATTTAGTTAGTGCGCTTTTAAAAATGTTTGGATTCCTTTTTTAAAAAAATGTAACTAATGACTTGTACTGACATGCAAAACAGGCGATAAGGGCGCGTCTACATTGCGATGCTGACGCGCCGCTTACGCACCGCCCTCGCGGCGCAGTGGTGCTGCTCATGCGCTGATGGCTTTGCAATATCACATGTTCGATGATATGATATTGCAAAGGAATAAGCGCATGATCCTTGCCTTTACGGCACATGAGCAGCTCGACTGCGACGCGTCAGCGCGCAATGTAGACGCGCCTTAACGAATGTTCGTGAAGTGAACGCGAAAAGTACAGGGTGATCGGCCAACCATTACCCAGCGGCTAACTCTAGATTCTACAGATAATTCTGAACAACTTTTTCCTCTAAAAAAATGTTCGGGAAGGTAGAGTTTTTAAGTTATTCAACACTAAAATTTAGGTGAAAAAATCACATTTGTTGAAATATCTCGACTCGGTTTGAAGGTACCTTAACGAACCGGAGCTCATTTTAAAGATATTTTAAAGCTCTATAAATTGTCTCTATTGGTTTTTGATCTACAATGAATATCTTTCTTGTTATAGCCATAAAAACGGGATAAATGCCGATTTTTCAGAATTTTCGCGTTTAACTAGTTTCGACACATAGTTAGAAATATCACACAGAAAAAAGTTGTAGGCCTTGAAAAAACAAAAATTTTTTGTCCTCTAATACGATGCGATTAAATTAAAACTGAACCCTACAAGAGCCTCGTAAAGTTGACAAAATACAGTTCGACAAATAAATCGATATTAATAACAAAATGTTATGAAAACGAGTACAAATAGGGTTCAGTTTTAATTTAATCGCATCGTATTAGAGGACAAAAAATGTTTGTGTTTTCACGGCCTACAACTTTTTCCAGTGTGATATTTCGATAGCTATGTGTCCAAACCAGTTAGACGCGAAAAACCTGAAAAATCGGTATTTACCCCCGTTTTTATGGCTATAACAAGAGAAATATTCATTGCAGGTCAAAAATCAACAGATACAACTTATATAGCTTGACAATATCTGTAAAATGAGCTTCGGTTCGTTAAGATACCTTCATACAGAGCCGAGATATTTCAAAAAAAGTGATTTTTTCCCCCTAAATTATAGTGTTGAATAACTTAAAAACTCTACCTTCCCGGAAATTTTTTCAGAGGAAAAAGTTTCTCAGAATTATCTGTACAATCTACAGTTAGCCGCTGGGTAATGGTTGGCCGATCACCCTGTATGTTTTTGTTAGCGAGTGAGAAAGTAGGAGAAAAAGAAATTCGTAGAAAGTTAGAAGCACTCACTAAAATAGTATATTTGCTACAAAGATTTTATATTTGATACAAAGAAGACAGTTTTATCTGCTCCGCAGCGCACTGCCACAACGAAGAAGCTTTGTGGTGAAAATCACCGATTGATTGTGTTACATCAAATTGAAATAAAAATGTTTGCGAGTCTGTCGCGTAATAACTAGTGCTGCCTAGACAGCACTCAGCCTTATTTCTCTCTTTACGTATAGCTGACCAGCTGTATGCTGGCGCTTTAGTCCTCATTGTTTTCTGGCAATTCATTTGACTCGAGGTAGCAGCGTCCCCGAAAATGATGGCAATAAGTTCGAGGGCATGGAGGAACTAGCATGCAATATAGTTTCATTTTGTAAATAATGCTGATAACAGTGCGTCAGAAAAAAAGTAAATGTGTTAAAGTGAATTATTATTACGCCGTTGTAAAACTATTTTTTTTTTAAATGAACATTTTTCGGATTTTCCGGAAAAAGAATGAAATAAATGGTTAACATCATTCGTCATATCTTGTGAAAAATTGGATAAAATCACGTAGACTTTTAATGTCATACTCCATGTCTGACATTATGTTGGATAAATAAGAGTAGTCTGAGTCAGCAATTTCTCATAGGTATGCGTGCAAAGCATAGAATGATTCATTCTCTTTGCAGATTACCTCGAAGTGCAATTTCTTCAACCTCCTCTTGCTTCTGACATTACGTTGCCGTTGCTATCGCATCTTCCTTGATGCTTCGATCCTTAAATCCAAAGAATGTACTATTGAGAAAGTGTCAATTATTTAACACTTCACACCATTGCAGTCGTCGGTTGTCAATGTGCTTTAACGAAGTGCCGTGCAGCTATTTTTTCTACAGTGTCGTGAAATATGGGTATGATATCTGAACTTGCTGCTTCCTCGATGATCCCCTGTTAAGAAACTTCAATGTATTGTTATATTTTTTACCGATGGGCTATAGTACCGAACGCTTGCGTACTTTTATCTTTGCAGATATACTTTTACACATCTCTAAATTAGTAACCCCTCTTCCTAATAATTTTTTATAGTATTTAAGAAAATTTAACAGTTTCTTAAAAATTAAGAAATTTTTTTATTTTTTGAGTTAATTTTGCTTACTAGAACTACACTCGCGGATAGTATTCAATGATATATTGTAAGTAACGCATACTTTGTTTCTACTACTTTTGTCCTATCACATCGGTGGGTTTCCTGTCCTCTTCGCAATAAAATTCTGTCGACGTCCCAATTGCCATTATTTCAAAAGCTGATATATTTCTTCGATATTGCATGAATAACGTTTCTCGTAATCATTCGAATATTTAAAGAAAATTCCATGATTCCACTAAAAGCGTGCTTTCAACTAAACTGCCGCTACAACTGTATATGTCTATATGCTTATTATTTTCATTTTCGCTAATATCTGTTAAGTTAATAATCACATGTTCTTTATTATAGTTGCAGTGACATTATTACGAAGATGTTTACAATTGGATTCAGAAGTCGCAAAGAAGCTGTGTTAATTAATAGAGAAAAGACGATAGAAATGGTTAAACGACACGATGCGGATCGCAGTTCACCAGAAGTTAAAAGTAAAGTATTTGATTTATTAAACATTAAATTTATTGTTAGAAAACCATTTTAAAATCATTTATCAAGTCTAAATGTATGAAATGAAAGTTGGAAGAAGTTTTATCGGTTAGTTATAAATAAGACGCAGTAATAAAACAAAAGATACGATTATAAATGTGTAAAGTAGAGTTTGACGTGTGTAACAGGAAAACTCGCTTCGTTTATTCAATATTTCTCTCTCATAATAATTGAACAAAACATAATAGCTATTCATTTTCAGAATTGTATTTTTGTATGATATAATTTCATGAATCTTTTCTTTATAATTTTAATATATTCTACACAACTTCTAATGACCTTATGATGCTTCTCTTCTCTGATGATCTGGCGATCTTCGCTTATTCTCCTACTGACATAAGAATGAAATTGACGACGCTCGAGTCCTATTGTAATCTTAATGGCCTTGTAGTAAATACGACTAAGACAAAAATTATTGTGTTTAGAAGAGGTGGTTCTTTCGATTCCTCCTCTAGAAAGTTTTTCTATAGTAATCAGCAGGTGGACGTTGCGACCACGTATCCTTACCTAGGAACAATCGTCTCTTCATCGGCGAGTGGGCTGAAGGCAACTGAAAACGCTATAGCCAAGACTCGCCAAGATACGGCGTCTGTCTTGGCTATAATGGATTCAACTAAATGTGATTCGACCAGTGCTGCTTTAAAACTATATGGAGCTTCTATCCTATCTACCTTACTGTATGCTGCGCCCTGTTGGTCCCTCGGCCATCTACGCTCTTTAGAATCCATCCAGGTTGAATTTTTTAAGAAGTGGCTTAAGCTTCCCAAATCGACGCCGCCCTATCTCTTGCGCCTCGAAATAGGGCCTTACCCAATAGCGGTTGAAATAGTGCGCAGAGCGTTAAACCTCGTGCTCAAGTACCTGCGGCAACCACCAAATAGTCTCCCTCGTCTCGGTTTAAATAGGCTCTATGAGCTTAGCTCTAGAGGAAACGACGATCCGGCAATGAACTGGTTTTCGAGGTTGCAGTTGATCCTAGACGCGCCAAATTATAATGTACTGGGAGGATCTTTCGGCTGCAAACTGGCAGTCTCACGTACCGTCTATTTGTGAAACCTTCGTTACCGCTCAGCGCAACTGTGACCTCCAGCGTTATTTTGCGTCGGATTCGATCCAGATTCCGCTATTCAGGCAGTTTTCTGACGGGCTAGCCTCCCTTGCTCCAGAACGTTACCAGCTCTCTCACTTAAGCCTAAAAGTCCAGTTGAGAGCGGCCACCATATTCTCGCGTTCGTTTTGTATCGACACTACTTTGTATGCCTACAACCCGAGCGATCCGTGTGCGATTTGTAACACGGACAAAAGGGAGACATTAATTCATATTTTGTCCGAATGGGTACAGCGTCTTTTTATGTATTCTGTAGAGCGTGTGTTTTTTTGTAAAAGAATTAGTAGTGCACTGGATTCGAGTGTACAGCGTTCTTTTTTATGTATTTTTTAGAGCGCGTATTTTTTTTTATGTAATTCGTATTAGTTGCGCACCGGATTCGTGTGTACAACGTTCTTTTTATGTACTTTTCAGAGCGTATGTTATTTATTTATTTATTAAACTGTAACAGTAGCGTACCGGAATTCGAGTGTATAGTGTTCTATTTATGTATTTTTATATTATTCATCGGTGCACTCAACCCTTAAGAATTTTCTGTAATTCATATATGGGAATAAACTTATCTTACCTATCTATCTATCTATAATGGATGCCAGCGTTTCTGAATGGGTTTTATTATATATATTTCTTTTGCATTACAATTATCCCGTTAACACCCGAAAATTTCTCCAGTGTACAAACACTTTTAAGTTTTAATATCTGGTTCTATTCCACGTCACCCATGAAGAGGAACAGCTTCACTGCTTAAAAATTAAACTACAGCGTTATCTTTAACGTTATTTTTGCATATAAATCGTCGGCTGTTCTATATTACATAGTTAATCATTTCAAAGACAATTTTCAGCAAAATGATGGACCAAGGGTTATACATTTTTATATTATTCGAATTAATAGAAATGTCAGTCATATAATATTTGTTAAACTATGCAGAGAAAAATAAAGGCACGAGGTGGAATCAACGAAATGATGTATTGAAATATATTGTATAAAGAAAACGGGCCGAACCATATCGAACAGTGATCTAAGCAGAACTAACTAAAACTAATTGAAAAAGGAGGGGCACCACTGTATGTGTACCATCACATGCCCACAAAATATCACAGTGAGATTCGATTGAGTTTAACCCAAAAGTTCTTGCACCTCGCGGTTTTTTTTGTAGGCATATTTTCAGATTTGCCTCGCGGTTATTTTAAGCCGTAAATGAAATTAATGGATAGAGGGAAACTCGAAATATCTTGATTTTTCGCATTTTTTAAGGGTTATCCAAAATATTTTCATCAGAATAAGGTTTAGATCTAGTTTTTTTTTTACATAAACCTTTAGATTTTGACTGCACAAAGATAATCCCGAAATTTTTTTATCACTTTTATATGTTAAAATTCAAAATATTTACAAAATACCCAAAAAACGTGTTTATTTTTGTTTTCTGTAAATTGAATTTGTCCTAGGCATCTTGCGACAAAACAACTAAAGAATAAATTAAAGTATACAAAATTATCTGTAAAACTAAAAAAAGAAACATTGCTTTATCTCATTTCGTTCCAAAGTTAGAGCCTTTCGAACATACGTTTTAAAGAAAATATCTAGTACAGTTTCATTCAACTTTTACATATTGTTGATTATATTGTTCTACAAATTTCGATGGAATAATCTGAGAAACCGAGTTCGCGTAGGTGAATTTCCGCACAATTTTTAAGAAAAAAATCTTTCTATCTATTGTATTTACAAACTTATAAAGGTTTGACGTAAACAGGTTTGACGTATGTTTATTCGACGTTAATCGCATGTTGCACTCTTTAGAAGAATACAATTTTCTTGTCGCGGAAATCAACTGGAACTTGTTACTCGGGGGTTTCTGGGGTCGCTGATTACGAATCTAATGTTAGATTTTCAAAATTCAAAATAGCGAGTTCAAAATGGCCGAACCAAAATATATAAAGTTACTTGATTGAGATGAAATTAAGTATTTTAGGGTTTTTAGTGTTGTGCATTCTTACAAATACCATGCATATTAAAAAAAACTGAAGTTTCTGTGTAACAGATATACCTTAGTTGACTGACAAGGGGAACCCACGGCGGGGGGGTCACGATTTTTATCGGCAATTTTTGTACGTATTCTAGGGCGAAAATAAAAATATACGTGTTTCAGCGTTTTATTTAATGGGCTTTGGTTTTTATACAATAAATTATTGAAATTCACGTTCTTATTGTCATATATATATCAACTTTCGAACGTCAGATACATTCGAATCTTCCCCTTGAAACATTCGAATGCCTGACATCCGCATCATAACCCCACAGTGAATTCCTGTAAACATTTCAAAAGTCGAATGCGAAGCATTTTTATAGGAATTAATTTATGATTTTGCGTCCTTCCTTGTATTTAAATGTAATTGCCAAATTCTTTAAACTAGTTTAACCTGCAGCAGTAAGAAAAGATTTTCTTTTCAGTACTGTAATACACTCTTCTTATCACATTGGTAACAATAATTTTAACGCACTTACATCGAAAACTACTATTATTACATTTGTTTTGCATTATTTATACTACCTTTAAGCAACAATACATAGTTGAAATAGTTCCGCCAATTCTTATTTTTAGATTGGGCAAAAATGAGTACATTTACATTATTGAGTCCTCACAAGTAGCAATTACGATATATATACTAATAAATAAATACTTATGATTGATGGAACAATATAATTTTATTTGGAATCAGTGCAATGATTAGGATGATACAGATCATAAAAACACGTAAAACACAAATATCTGTGGCGAGCTACGCATCTTATGAATGAGACGTTATTACAATAGCATTTTTTCTTATTGTTAATTAACATGCTCTGGGGGACACAGATTAATAAATATAATACCATAAAACTCGTGTGTTGTTTTCGGAAAGTAAAAATATACATTTCTGTGTATATAAGAAAATTCAAAACATTCTTGTGAGAAACTGTCCTATACATTTTGAATAAGGTATTTTGCATCATTCATTCGGAAATTACAATTCTTCCTCAAATATAGGTATTGCATGATATGTTCCTACATCCGCTTTATATAAACAAATTTTTTTGTTCACGGATAATATCAAAGTTTTCGTTCAGTTTTCTAAATATTAAAAGTATCGCGGAATTAGTCGCATACATATATGAATAAAATTTTGTATGATACATCCAAAAAATGAGTGGTTCTAATTAAATTCCTGATAACTTCAATTATTCTGCAAAAGCGATAATTCGTCTTCTATTTGTTAGCATTCCTATTTCGTATTTTATATTGCGTGAAATATTTTTCCAAACGAATCAATCTGTTATTAAGAGAGATATTTATATTCATATAAATGTATATTTTCACTATTTTTCGAAAACAATACACGAGTTTTAAGGTATTGTTTTGAATGTATTGTGAGTCCGTAATTACCCATTTTTTCATATTCGTCATTACCCCCAAAATGAAATAATGCGGTAAATTCTGTACGGTAAGAATATTTTTAAAAGTATACGATCATCTTTCTTTGCAATATTGAAATTATATATGCATTAATCGAGTCGCAAACACATCCATAGGAAAAATATTTCAGTTTTTTTTTCAAAGTTTTGAAAATGCTCATTTTCACTTTTTAGTTATAATATATGTATCGAAACTACTTGGACTGAACTATGCTGGAACTACCCCCCGCCACCTTTTTCCTCGGCAGTGTTAAAATGGGAATGTTCTTAGCTGCGTTACTCTTTCTTCAAGGAAGTGCAATGCGATTGTAGGTACCGGGGTCGAAGGCATCTAGTTTACTATTTTAATTTAAAGTAAATTTCCTAGATTAGGCTAATCTGTAGTTTTTTTCATGAGTATGGTATTTGTAAGAATGCACAATCCCGAAACCCCCCAAATACTTAATTTCATCTGGATCAAGTAACTGTTTATATTTTTGGTCGGCCATTTTCAACTCGTTATTTTGAATTTTCAAAATCTAACATAAGATTCATAATCAGCGACCCCAAAAAAACCCGAGTAACAAATTCCAGTTGATTTTCGCGACAAGAAAATTGTATTCTTCTAAAGAGTGCAACATGCGATTAACGTCGAATAAACATACGTAAAACCTGTTTACGTCAAACCTTTATAACTTTGTAAATACAATAGATAGAAAGATTTTTTTTCTTAAGAATTGTGCGGAAATTCATCTACTCGAACTCGGTTTCTCAGATTATTCCATCGAAATTTGTAGAACAATATAATCAACAATATGTGAACGTTGAAACAAACTGTACTAGATATTTTCTGTAAAACGTATGTTCGAAAGGCTCTAACTTTGGAACGAAATGAGATAAAGCAATGTTTCATTTTTTAGTTTGACAGATAATTTTGTATACTTTAATTTATTCTTGAATTGTTTTGTCGCAGGATGCCTAGGACAAATTCAATTTACAGAAACAAAAATAAACACGTTTTTTGAGTATTTTGTAAATATTTTGAGTTTTAACATATAAAAGTGATAAAAACATTTCAGGATTATCGTTCTACAGTCAAAATCTAAAGGTTTATGTAAAAAAAAACTAGATCTAAACCTTATTCTGATGGAAATATTTTGGATAACCCTTAAAAAATGCGAAAAATCAAGATATTTCGAGTTTTCCGCTATCCATTATTTTCATTTACGGCTTAAAATAACCGCGAGACAAATCTGAAAATAAGTCTACAAAAAACCGCGACGTGCAAGAAGTTTTGGGTTGAACTCAATTGAAGCTCACCGTGATATGTAAAGAAGAAACTGTATGTCTAATAGAAATAGATTTATTATTCTCAACACTCCGCCTCAACTTATTTCATCCTATAAATGTTTATAATCTACCATCCCCAGATGTACACGCATATTTTTAAATTTTTGAATAATGACTTCCGCTATTTGATCACCTGTTTGTACGTACAGTAGAACCTGCGATATCGCAACAGGTCGGTTTCAGCCTGACTGCGACATCGCCAAAAGAAGGGTTTCTCGATTTTACCCCTCTCCAACAACCCAAGTTCGGCAACTTGGCGCATGCGTCTACGTACGCTGACGGCAATCGCCTTACCAAGAGTGGGGGAAGACACTTCTCCGCCTTTTGGCAATATCGCAGTCAATTTCTTGACGATATCAGAGTCACTGCGATATCAAGGTTTGCGATATCGCAGGTTCTACTGTACTTTGCAACCATACTTCCTAGCTTAACTAAATCTATGTATCCATTTGCGTAGAGCATGAATGCATGACTGATTTTCTTCGTATACAATAAATTGCTTTTCGCTTAATATATTAAATTCGGATAAAAGAGTGTTAAGCCACATATTCAGATGCACACATTGCTAACGCTACAAATTCTGCTTCTGTTGTAGATTCAGCAGAAATTCGCTGTATATATATATACAGTATCGGACCCCCCTAATATCTTCAGTTAGAATGCACTTAGGAGAAAATGTCCAATAGCAAAGTTGTATGGTTTCAAGCGGGGAGTAAGATGATGACCTTGACTTTGACCTTGACCATGTCCTTCAAGGTCATTTCAAGGTCAATCTTATTTTTTTAAATAGAACCCCCTACATTTTATTGCATATTCTTATAGCTTATCTCGAGAGCTTTCCAAAACACTATAATAAAATATTTTTTTATTAAGTACTTTTTGAGTTATAAAGGTTTGAAGTTAACAATTTGTTAAGTGGTGTGCGAGTCCGACCAGTTAAGGCAAGAGTGGTGTGCGAGTCCGACCAGTTAAGGCAAGAGTGGTGTGTGAGTCCGGCCAGTTAAGGCAAATTTAATTCCAATTGGTTAGCTTGGGCAAAATATTTAATTGTACCAAACAATTCACAACAAATGTTCAAATTGTTGCCCTTCAACAGCCTGGCAATGTGCCAATCTGTTATAAACAGCCGAAACCGCATTCCGGTACGTTTCTGGCGGTATTAGTTCTATCTCTCGAGTTATTCTCCCTCTTAAATCATCTAAATCTTGAGGCTTGGTGGCATAAACTTTACTTTTCAAGTAACCCCACAAAAAAAAGTCAAGTGGGGTCAAATCCGGAGACCGAGGTGGCCACTCAATATGACCCCTTCGCCCTATCCACCTGTCCTGAAAGACCTCATTCAAATATTGACGGACAATGACACCATAATGAGGTGGAGCTCCATCCTGTTGGAAATAAATTTCATCCATATTTCCACCAGCTATGTCTCGAATAGCTGGAACAATTTGTTCGCGAAGCATGACTAGGTATACTTGTGCTGTCAAATTGCCTTCAATGAAGAAAGGGCCAACTGGTCTACCATTAAGAATACCAGCCCATACGTTCACTTTTTGTGGATATTGAGTATGATTGTCTGTTTTCCAGTGAGGATTAACGTCACTCCAGTATCTACAATTGTGTCTAGTTACATTTCAAGTCAGTTCAAATGTTGCCTCATCAGAGAAAACAATATTATCAAGTAATAGAGGATCGTCGACAATCATCTCCATCATAAGATCACAAAATTCGATGCGTCTATCAAAATCGTCTTCGGACAACTCTTGGACCAAATGGAGTTTGCATGGATGCCATTTATTCAATTTCAGAATTTTACTGACAGATGCATGACCGATTTCGTGTTCTTGTGCAACGCGATTGATGGAAATATGGGGATCTTCAACGAAAGACTGTAAAACATCTAATGCCTTATCATTATTTGTTGCTGTTTTAGGTCTACCAGATTTTTGGCGGCTTTTAACGCTACCAATGGCCTCGAAACGTTGAATAGTACGGATTACAGTACTTTTGGAGATCCTATTATTTTCTCTCCGAAAATTTTCATTAAATAATCGCGTTACTGTTTTATACCCTCTTTGTTGATCTCCCCATCCTCGCATCATTAACAGTGTTATTCGATCTCTTTCAGAAAGCTCCGCCATTCTTAATTAGAGCGAAGAAGAATTAATCAGGTAAGTGATAGGAAATTGATCTAGATAATTAAGTAGAGAAAAATACTAATTATTAAGTGTTGGTCCAACTATCGATTTGTTTATTTTAACCAGCACTAGCAAAAAGCTCGTTGAGCAACTGAAAATCTAATAGATCAATTAATAATATTTACGAAAAATTTCTGGGCTATTGCAAACAATATGAAGATGTTTGGGATAATCAATTGCAGCGCAATGGTTTCTTTTGTTACAGAAAAAATTTTTGAGGCTGTTCGTTTTCGTCCACGAGGTGACTGCTGCTCGCTAAGAAGAAGACAGCACTGCATCAAAGTTTCAAATCAGTGATCCGTATTGTTTGCTCAAGAGCTCGTACATTGGTGCCTGCGAGAGTGAGAGAATAAAGATTGGCCAACGCTTTCGGTCAGATTCCCGCTAACGCCTTCGGAAATCATGCATTCGAGCAGCTTCTCGCGATTACGTTCGGGCAGTTTTTCGCCAGAGCATATTAGCATAATTGCTTGAAGCCGTACAATACTTTGCTATTGGACATTTTTCCAAAATGCATTCTTACTGAAAATATTAGGGGGATCCGATTAATGTATTTTCTTTAAACCAATTAATTGGTCTCATTATTTCGCGCACAAAAGTATTAAGGTTATGATTACTGAAAACTAAATAATATTTTACAAGATATTCTACATTTTGTGTCAAAAAATTGTTAACTTCAAACCTTTATAACTCAAAAAGTACTTAATAAAAAAATATTTTATCATAGTGTTTTGGAAAGCTCTCGAGATAAGCTATAAGAATATGCAATAAAATGTAGGGGGTTCTATTTAAAAAAATAAGATTGACCTTGAAATGACCTTGAAGGACATGGTCAAGGTCAAAGTCAAGGTCATCATCTTACTCCTCGCTTGAAACCATACAACTTTGCTATTGGACATTTTCTCCTAAGTGCATTCTAACTGAAGATATAGGGGGGTCCGATACTTTTCGATGACCCTGTATATGTATATATCGGGCATTCCACGTCAACCGGATCACTTGGCTGGCAAAAATTCATTACCGCCAAAAAAATTGTTTCAGGGCTTAAAATTTAGCTCAGTATATCTACTTTTAATTTCCGTGTGGTATTTTTGTAAATTCAAAATGGCGGCTCCAATACGGTGCTTAAAAAGACCACACTTTTGAAAACGAGAGTAAAAACCTTTCATACAGTTTTTTGTGCCCAAGAAAAATACCATTTTAGAATTTAGTTCTTTGTTATTGGATGCTCCAATTACGAATCTCGTATCAGAATTTTAAAATTCAAAATGGCGGATCCAATATGGCGGATGAATTTGTAAAAAGTGATCGGATGTTGCTGAAACTTGTTTCTCGGGGGTTTTCGGGGTGGCAGAATACGATTCTGATGTTAGATTTTAAAAATTCAAAATGGCGGATCCAATATGGCCAATGAATTTTTAAAAAGTGATCGGATGTTGCTGAAACTTGTTGCTCGGGGGTTCTCGGGGTCGCAGAATACGATTCTGATGTTAGATTTTAAAAATTCAAAATGGCGGATCCAATTTGGCCAATGAATTTTTAAAAAGTGATCGGATGTTGCTGAAATTTGTTTCTCTGTGAGTTTTTGGGGTCGCAGAATACGATTCTGAACTTAAATTTTAAAGATTCAAAATGGCGGATGAATTTTTAAAAAATGATTGGGCGTGGTTGAAACTTGTTCCTCGGGGAGTTTTGGGGTCGTACAATACGAATCTGGTGGATGACAAAGCTAAATTAAAAATTGTATAGTACCAAAATAATGTCGAAAATCGGTTAAACATAGAATAGCTTACCTCTAGTAGGGGTATAGTGTTATAATATGAGTATGAACACAAGTCGTTTAATGAATTATTGCAACCTTCGGATTTAAGAAGTTACGACCTCTGAACCGTATATGTAACAGCTGTTGCCATCGCCAGGAGGCACTATTACCCGTAAAGTTAGATTGTCGTGTTTCTCTTCCGACATTTCCCGCAGCTCTTGAAGTGATGTTGATTTTGTATCGTCAATTCGGAGCGAGTTTCGTTTTCGATGCAGATGCATCTAAAAATCATGCCCTTCTTAGCATTAACCAGGATGAACGACGCGGACGTGATAGGGTTCTCATCCCATTGGGGTGCTTTTTGAAAGTGAGTCCCCTTGCCTCTCACGAATTGGGGTGCTTTTTGAAAGTGAGTCCCCTTGCCTCTCACGAATTGGGGTGCTTTTTGGAAGTGAGTCCCCTTGCCTCTCACAAAAGGAAGAATCATATTAATCATATAATTTAAAAAAGGAAAAAGTAATCGAACATTGTCATAAGCTCTGAAAAACCCGTCTGCTAAAGGTTTACAATAAAAATCATTTCTGGATTTCTTAAATATTTAATAGCAGTCAATAATGGTAGAAATAATAGCAATATCAATATTAAGAATATAATGTCATTTAAAATTTAAAAATTGTCAATAACTTCAGTACTGGACTTTACTAGTGGGATTAATAGCACTTGAGTATGTCATAACATTCAATATCTTACTTGAATCTGGTACGAATGCATGTGACATTCGAATATTTGGCACGGCTGGGGCAACTGTAAATCTCTTATTTAGAAATCTCTGAGCTTTCTCGTGTGTTTGTTTAGTATAGTAGAAAAATTGAATATTTTTGAACTTATTTTTTGCCCAGATATATAGAGCTTCTGCGTTCAAAATTGCTGAATTTCCTTCGGCCTGAAGACTAGCACGCGTTGCTTCCCTTTTTAAAGTCGCGCCGATATCATCGCATGCTCCTTTTCCATGCGCTGTCGCATGAAAATGCCATTCAGCTTCAATGCCGAAATCGATTTTGTGATACATGAGATTACTCATTTGGAATCTATTTTTATAATGTTGTACCGCACCATCGCTAACATAAATTACATGTTGTACGCGTGGGCACACTTTTTTTATTTCAGGAATAATAGTTTGTTGCATTACATACACGGCAGATGTATCATGAGTCAAGCTGTTTGATAATAATATATTACTACAATGGATTATTGTACCTTCTGAGTTGTAATAGAAAACGACAGGATGAACCGTACATTGGTCGTTGTTGTAATGAAACCCTTGTGCTGCATTTTGTACAACGAATGCGAAGTTTTCCGAGAAATCACTGTGAACTAATACTTCACCGTATTGAAGGTTCGCTTTACTTTCTTCTACATATTGCGACTGACTCTTAGAAATAAAGTGGTGCAATACGAATTCAGGCAATCTAG
The DNA here is from genome assembly GCA_030407085.1 of Trichopria drosophilae. Classification (NCBI taxonomy): domain Eukaryota; kingdom Metazoa; phylum Arthropoda; class Insecta; order Hymenoptera; family Diapriidae; genus Trichopria; species Trichopria drosophilae. The sequence continues at coordinate 54,651,664 of CM059587.1, forward strand.
AGCACAGTCTGTCAACATAAGTATCTATTGAAAAACATTCTTTTATCAATGCACATCTGTCAGTGGATTGTCATGTGCTGCAAAGAGTTTGCGAAATTTCATTCTCTTACAAAACACGCGATACATAATCTGAAAATTTATCCTAGTGAGGACAAGACTCACACTCCCGTAAGTAGGAATTAGGTTTTGGGCTAGAACAAAGTACAAAATTGATGCAATCATTGTAATCTTTTATGGAATATTCCAAATCTTTAGTCAATTCGTTCAAATGTGCGGCATCAAGTAAACTTTTAAAAATTTGATGTATGACGCAGATGCAGATGTTGTGCGTGCCTGCCGCTCCTACAGTAAACGTAAAAAAAATAATACACTCTATTTTCAGGAGGATCATCCGGTTTATTTTCAGCAAGATGGTGCACCGCCTCACAATGTCACTTCTGTCACCGAGCATTTAAACGAAAATTACCCTAATCGTTGGATAGGAAGATTTGGTCCAATAAGATGGCCTGCTCGGTCTCCGGATCTTACCCCATGCGACTTCTTCTTGTGGGGTCACATTAAAAATAACTTTAATGGTGCCATTTTTACAACAAAAGAAGAGTTGAGAGCAAAGATCTTCGAAATTTTAAATAAAATATCACAACCTGTACTTGAAAATGTATATCGTGAGTTTTATGACAGACTGGGATTCTGCACCAGTGTCAATGGACAACATTTTGAACAATTATTAGATTGAAAAATTTATTTTACTGTTAAATTTAAATTATTTTAATATTATCACGTTATTGATTTAAATGTTTATTTCTGTTTTAATGAGTTGAGTAATTTCAATAAATTCATTATTTGTACATTGTACGAAATTAATTTTTTTCTCACTATTTCATCTATTCCTTTCTAATTTAATAGTTTAACCCTTTAAAGTTCCAGTAGAAAAAGTCTCATCTATCGAGTCATTTAAAAATGATAAAGTTTTCATTGTCAGTCTTTGAGTTGTCGAGATTGATGTAACTAACTTGTACAGAAACCTCAAATAAGATATTATAATCGAATACTTCAAAGTACTAAATAAATTACAGACTCACATATTATTTATTAAATTACAAAAAATTTTAAGTCACAAAAATTTAACACATCGATACATTTCCTTGTTACATCACTAACACAATCTCAAACTCCCTATACCCGAAAATGTTTTCTATAGTCAATAGTTCTTCAACGTATTATAAGGAGTATTAAAAAGGCTTTTGGGATCAGTCCGTATCTCTTAATCAGATTAACCACCATTTGCCATTGACCACCATCGTTGATAGAATCCGATAACAAAAAAGACACCAATCGACCATCTACTGAATGTCCACGTTTGTAAGTTTTCACAATGTCATGAAGAACATAGTTGCATCGTTCAACCTTATCCCATCAAACTCAGACTCGAGTCTCCAAATCGACTTCGAGATCTCGATATCTGTCGTATGAGAGTTACTAAAAATTTTAAATTTAGGTTAAACAAGCTGCAGGAATGCGAAATACAACATCTTAATATCAACGAATATTGTTAAACGTTATTATTTTTCATTAATATTACTTACAATTTTAAAATTGCAATCTTTTAACTGTCGGTAACCTGTACAATTTTTGCCAAATACTTCTGGTTATCGGCTAATTTTCATCGGCTTCCTGAAAAAAGAACAAAACAATCACAAAGTAAATGTTTTTACAATCTTGTATAAAATATCAACAAAATGAAAGTGAAATATCACATGTAACTTATCTAATACTGTTGCAGGACCGTTAATCCCAATTAAAGATAGGAGAATTTAGGAAAATTTTATTTTTTGTATCACAACTTTAAAGTGGTTCTGTCAATATTAGAATTTTCTTTGCTTATTGGCGTTATTAGGGATGCCGATATCGATATCCATAGGTATCGATATTTTCAGGTCGATATATATCAATATTTTTTATCGATATTTAGAGTACATATTGCCCCTGGTTATACGATATGGGCAACAGAACATCTGATTGGTCGACGGGCCTAGTTACAATACTAACGCTTGATTCCTATGGGCTAATCCTTTAACATGGGATGCCCTATGTTCCGCCGTCCGATATCCACCCGGTATATATATATATAATTAGTTTTGTACGTCGCCAAACAGTTTTTTTATAAGGTTATGAATCTAGCAATGGTAGCATTCACTATACTTTTACATTTTCTCATTGCCAACAATTTGTTAAGCTTTTTTATATGTGAATTAATGGCAACATTCATTACCAATAAACGAACTTATATTTCATACACGGACGATCATTTTTCAATACTTGTGCTAATCAAATAAATGGTAACATTCATTACCATCAACGATGTTGCATTTATTACATTGACAATAGTTTTTAAACACTTTTATTGATCGCAGTAGTGATAAAATTCATTACCATCAACGATTTTATCCTTTTTACATCGACAATACTTTGTCAACATTTCTATCGAACATCAAAGCAATGGTAACATTCATTACCAGCGAACAAATTTACAATTTTCACGATGCTCAACACTTTTTTACATTTTTACGAATCCAGCAAAAGTAACATCCATTATATTCAATGAATTCTCAGCCTAATTATTACCAGAGCTGTCAAATGAATTTATACGAGTCTGGTAAGATGCGAATAAACTTTTGATACATGATTATTTGCACCTTAAGACGTTTCATATATTGTATTTTGTTTAATTGGTACCGGAGCTGTCAGTTTTATTTATACAAGTCTGGTATGGAGCGAATAAACTTATTATAAATGATTATTTGCATCTAAAGACACTTCATACATCGTATTTTTTTTTTAATCGATACCTGAGCTGTCAGCTTTATTTATACAAGTTTTGTAAGAAGCGAATAAATTTATTATAGATGATTATTTGCATCTAAAGACATTTCATATATCGTATTTCGTTTAATCGACACCAGAGCTGTCAAGTCTATTTATTTCAGTCTGGTAAGAAGCGCAATAAACTTTTTATAGATGATTATATGTATATCAAGACATTTCATATATCGTATTTTGTTTATTTGGTACCGAGCTGTTAACTCTATTTATACGAGTCTGGTAAGAAGCGAATAAACTTATTACGGAAGATTATTTCCATCTATAGACATTTCATATATCGTAATTTGTTTAATTGATACCAGAGCTACCGACTCTATTTATACGAGTCTAGTAAGCAGCGAATAAACTTTCTATGGATGATTATTTGTATATATAGAGACATTTCATATATCGTATTTTGTTCATTTGGTACCGAGCCGGCAACTCTATTTATACGAGCCTGGTAAGAAGTGAATAAAATTATTATAGAAGATTATTTCCATTCCAACACGCTGTTTCCTGTATTGTGGCCGCCTAGTCGGTAGTTTGAAACCGGTAACATACCGACCACCCGGTAGATAATTGTCGGTTCATCAAGTTTAGGAACGGCCCACAGGGAAGCTTCGCGACACCGCGAACGACGGTTATCTAATTAGTATTGTCTGGAGCGCGAGTGCGAGCAAACCGTTTTCTAAAGAGCATCTTCGCGCGATGGTTACATTTTGAATTTTGCGAGACCGCGACGCGAGGCTAATTCCCCGTAATTGTCAATTAAATCTCGGGCGATTCGGCGAGGTCACTCGCAAGACCTCCGAAAAGGAATCCTCGGCCTGTTCAGAGAACTAACGTTGTCCCTGCGAGGACCAACTGCGCCCTATACGAGCCGGAGAGTGAGAGAGAGTGCGAGGAAAAGGCGTCACTCCGGAAGACACCAATCAAGTTTTGTAAGTGGTCCCTGGGCCGAGCCGAAGTAAGAAATTATAATTAATTGTATCTTTTTATTAATATTGTTTCCTTTTATTGTTCCCCGGATTGCATGCGTCCTAATCCCCAGCGTCGCAGATAAGACGAGGTGTAATGCGTGGCACCTTAGCGCATCAAAGTTCGTGTTCCTCACATTTCAGGCGCGGCAGGAAGCGAGGAATCGTCCCCCTCTGGGTCGAGTTCTCTTGCTCTCGTGAGTGCGAGTGCGGGTCGTGAAAAGACCCCGAGTCAGCCGGGCTCGGGCATTAAATTGTTCGGACGGGCGAACGACGTTGTCGGGCCTCTACCTGGCGCCGCGTCATCGAAGACGCGAAAGTCTCCCGACCTGAGGGTAGTCGGCCTCGAGACGACGGCGGTAAAACGCCAAATAGTAATCTCGTGAGAAACGGTATTAAAAAGTGGCATCCCGAACGTGGGGCCATATAAGAATCGTTGAGTGCAATATCGGCACGGCAACGAGACCTGGGGAAGACGCGCCGCGCAGAAAGTAGTCGCAGCCATATTGGGACACGTCGACACTGCCAAAGCGAGACGGAAGAGGAAGGTGCGGCTATCTTAGAGTGACGGCTCACGTGACTGGCGCAGCTCGCAGAGACCGTGCGTACTCTCCAGTACAAATTCATTAGCACGTGCGAAATTAAGAATCGATTCTGATCTTTAAATTTTTTTAAGCGAAATTGTGAGTTCGATTTTGTCGAGTTTTGTTTTCATTTTCGGAATTAAGAAGTTTAATTTTTTGCCGAATTTCAATTTTGGGAAATTAGAATTTTTGTGTCTGCGAAACGTTGAGTGTTGCAAATTTTTCTGTTTTTTGAAACACTAAATTTTTTTCGGAATTTCGAGTTTCTAAATTTGTGAATTTTTTTGAATTTTGAATAAAATTTTTTTAAGATATGGAGTTTTGGAAAGTTTCAATGCGTGTTAGAGATAAAGAGAGAACAAGACGAGACACGTCTCTTGTTCAAAGACGGTGACCTGTCCAGTATAAGATTGATAGGCTAAGTGATCAATAGTATTAAGAAAATTTATATTAGGCTAAGTAAATATAGGCTATAGTAAATATTTTAGGTTAAGTATTTTAAGTTGAGAAAAGCCCAGACGAACAAATCGTTTGTTTCTCCGCTCCAACGAGGTGCGCGATTGAAGACGGATCGTGAAATATTTAAGAGTGAAGGGATCGAATAGTAAATCGAGAACGTGATCTGTCGGTGACATCGCGATCGTTCTTTTTTGAGCTAGTTTGCGGAACAATCGTCGAGGTTCGTACTGTTAGGAATACGGCTGCTGACTGTGGGTCGTGAATGAACGGACGAGCAAAGTGCAGTGTGAAAAATAAACAGACAGATTGTCCTGTCAATAACGTGGTCAGTGACTAATCGTGTGAAGTGTACTGTCGTTACGAGTGATACCAGCCGTATCAAATTAGGGCTCGAGCATAATGGCGACGAGAAGGAGTGAGTGGGACGTTCGGGTGGACCCAATTGTCGAGAACATTCGCGCGTTATCGCTGCACGAAGTCCAAGAGCAGCTTCGGAATGAGGGATTGAGTCTGATAGGCTCTAATGAGATCATCCGCGACCGTCTGGTCCGTTTCCGAGCGAAGGAACGATTTCCGAAGGGTACTTTCGACTGGGATCAAGATTTAGACGAGGTTAATGTGACCTGCCATAGCGATCAGTCCGATATTGTGAACGCCCGAGTTTCGGAGGGACGAACATTCATCGAAGACGACGAGGGATCCAAGAGAGCAGAAGAGGGTCATAATGTGAATACCAAAGGTCACTATACGAGCTTCGTGACCGAAACAGCTGTTTCGACTCAAGTGACGTCATGCATGGGACCGACACCGGTTAGGACCATCTCAGGGTCAGTAATGTCATCCCAGGCACAGCGCCATTCATTTTCCCATTGGAAAGACGAAATAAGAATGCGGCGTATTTCGTACCATGGTCGCCAACACGAGAGATAGATGATCAACGAACTCCCTGGGGAGCCCGTTCAGGCCTCGATACAGTGATTCGTAGACCGAGGCAGAAAGAATACGAATTCGGCCCAATGCGCCGAGAACCGGAAACTCACGGAATGCGAAGCAAGACTGGGGCAATCCCTAAGACGTATTTCGGACATGATGGAGCGTGGGAATGAATGGCATATGAGAACGAGGGGGCGCACCAGAGGGTGCTATTTGCAGAGGAGTCAGATGAGGACTTAAATGCGGACTACCGAGGTAACATCCTTGTCTCAAATGGCGACGACAGTCGAGAGAAGCACCGAGAACCAGAACGAGACAAGTGAGCCCTGCTATATGGACTATGTCGCGACAAGGAGGATATACCTTAAAGCAGTTACGCTCTTGGGGTGTAAGATTCGACGGCAACCAAGTGGACGAATTTTTAACACTAACCAATGAGTGCATCGATTGTCTGGATTTGGAAGAAGCCGATGTACTCAAGGTTTTGCCAGGCGTATTCGAGGGTAAAGCCCGTCAATGAATACGAGAAGACGCTACTGCCCTCCGATCATGGAGAACCTTCAGCCAGAGGGTCAAACGCCGTTTTGCAGAGGAAATAGACGACGACGAAATCTTTGTGAAGATCTACGAGAGATTCCAGGGCCGAGATGAGAAAATGTCTGACTTTGTCACCGAGATAAGGCAGTAATTTAAGAAAATGAGAAAGCCGCCGTCCCAGGAAGACCAAGTTAAACGAGTGATCCGTAACTTAGACCGGATTGCCGAAGACACGATGGAGTGAATGGCTGCCGAACGTACGGAGAATTAACAGCGGCTAGCGAGGACTACGAGAATACCGCTCGATGGGACAGCCGATACCGTAGTCAAGGAATGGCCAAATTCACAGACCAATGGCCTAAGTCCCGCAGCGCCAAAGTAGCGGCAGGCAAAGTCGAAAAAGCCTCCATCAGCGAGACCACGAGTTCAGGAGAGAGCAGAGAGTCCCGAAAAAACGAGAGACGGAAGAAGAGAAATAATAAGGCGAGGGACGAGGCAAAGATTGCTGCCGCGTTATGTTCCAAAGACGCGAAGGATGAGGACCAATCCTCATCATCTAGGGCAAGCCCGAAATCAAGCATGCGCTGGATAGACAAACCGGCACGATGTGAGCAGACGCGACGTCGGAACCCAGCATCAACGACAGAAGATATCCACCGACCCGGTGTGCCGTCGCCGGCGTGGAGTCGTGCGGAGCTTCCCACCTCAGAGCTAAGGAGGGGAGCACCGTATCCTGCCGAGGCGACGAACGTGTTATACTTGCGGTGGGACGAGCCATTTCGCGAGCGAGTGCCCGGTTCCCGGCACAGTTACGGGTGCGGCCAAATCGGTACTATCAGGAGAGAATGTGCCCGTTGTCGTGATATCGAGACAGTGCAACCTCCTGGGGAACGACTTCTCGATGGCTGTCGCCGGACCACTTACGGTAAGCATTGGTTTTGTAAATACCTTTTAATAGGAACTATTTGTGTATCCCTTTCTGTTTGCGTTCCAGGTTCACGCCAGGATCCAGACTGGGCCCGGACATGCCCATTAGCCATGTAAGGATTTAGGGACGTCAATTCCAGGCTTCGCAATACATGTAACAAAAATCCTTATTTATTAATTATAATAATATAACAATATTAATCGCAATTATTTTTACAGGTATAAATGATCCTTGCTGCATTTATAATAAAGACGAGACACCAATGTTGACAGGTAAGTAGAGTGTCTTGATATTGTAACTTCGTGTTACAACTTATTTGTACAAATTAAATACAGACTAACGAATTTAAATTTAGTACGATTTCTATCTTCAACTTGTTAACACTACATTTACTTATGAATATAGTGATTTTTATTCATTTTTATTGTTCTTCAGTTATTTCTGTGAATTCTTAGTTTTTTACAAAAACTAAAAAAAAATTTTTTTTTTTAAATTTTGTTTCCAGAATGTATTTTACATTTCAGTTACCAAAAATGGTTTATACTCAAAATTATTAAAAATGTTGATATATGGACCTTTTACACACATTTCTTTTTGATTATAAGGTAAGGATTTGTTACAACCCAGTGATTATCTTGAACGAGATATTAATTGAATTGCTACAAGGGCGTGTAACTCAGTAGAATTACTGGGTTCTTTAGGTGAGTTGGGGCTATTGATATCACAGTACAATCGGGAATAAGGGTAAAATAAGGAAACACTTTATTCGGCTGAAATTAATTGATTTATTGTTTAAATAATTGTTCCGGTGTGGGTAGAGGAGTTGTCGGAAGAGGGGGGAAGGGGGTGTATAAATTAGGAAATAGTTCTTCTGGAGTAGGTAGGGTCGGATGAGGGGGGGAGACAAAAAGAGAAGGTTCTTTTGGGGTGGATAGCAGTATGGCAGCCCGTGATTCTTTTTCCTCTCGGGCAAGGTGGAGAGCCTTTGCCAATTTTTCTATAAATCAAAATATTTATTCGTTATTGGGAGATGACACACAAAAAGAATATAATGGGTTTTAGGAGGTGAAAGGGAAAACGCGAAGGCTAGGAGAGGCAAAAAATATTTTAATTGGGGAAGTTAACAATAATCATAATAATAGTCGCGTGAGAGGGCGACTTCGTCTCGGTGGGCCGTTTGCAATAGGGAGGAGAGAATGGAGTGTGATTTCGCAGGCCTACCCGCTATGTCGCAATGGAATAAGGAAAAGAGGTTGAGGCGATTTCGCGGGCCGACCTGCTATTTCGCGAAGAGGGAAAAGGGTTGGCGTGATTTCGCAGGCCTACCCGCTATATGTCACGAAGGAAAAGAGGTTGGGGCGGTTTCGCGTGCCGACCCACTATGTCGCGAAAGGGAAAAGGGGTTGGGGTAATTTCGCAGGCCTACCCGCTGTGTCACGAAGGAAAAGAAGGAAAGGGAGGTAATTGGATACAGATGTATAAATATAAAGAAACGAATGCTTACTCTTGGCTTTCGCTGGCCCCCTTTTTGGACGACTGTCAGCTGGTTCAGGCTGGTGGGCTGGTTGAATTAGCGGCCTTCGTTCCTTATCGGGTCCGACGGTGAAGTTGGAGTTTTTATAATTTACCTGGAAGATCGGACTGGACTGCCTGGCTGGTTAAGCTTTTTCTGACTTATGCTGGGCTTGGTTCCCCTTTTTTAATCATCCGCAAAACTAAAAAAATGACTGACCGCAATTGCTGTCCCCACGCGTATTTATTGTGGACCATGGTTTTTTTTATCCCCGCTTTTAGTTCTCCCCCTTCTATTTTGAAGATGGTGGATTTGTGCGTTGGACAGGGTTTGGAAATGGGACAAGGAGGAAAAATACATTAACTAAAAATTATTGTTATAAGGTGTAATAGAGAGCCTGTTAGATCGTACCCGTTTTCTCTTTTTATTTGTTTAAGAAAAGCTAAAAACAGGTGGCTCAATTATCGTAAATTTTTGGAAGAGAAGAGAATTAGGTAATGTAAAACAATTGTTCTATAGCAGAAAAATGTTACGGAAGATCGTTGTAAAACTGATTGCATCTGTACGGAGATTTTTTTAGGAAAGTTTTTCGGCTTAAACAACGTAAGCCGTCTCCTGATTTATGGCTAATAAAAGTTTAAAGAAAATGTTATTTGAACCGGGTACGTTCCAATATGTTTCGTCTAGGTGGTCTGAAGGTTACGTTATAAGAAACGAACTCATTTGTCCGGTGTCGAGATATAATTACGACAATTTTCGGATTTGTGAATGCATACCGAAAATTGGTTAATCGCGCTAGTTAGGAAGACGTAACACCCCCCACCTTGGTCGAACGATGGCCCTCCAACGTTCTGTGCATATGCTAAATAAGGATTCGTGTTACAATTTTGTATTGACGCCGATACAGAATTTTGCGTTTTTCATGAAATGTTGAATCGCTTATCGTTCTAATTTAGTTTTCTTGTTATTGATATTAGATGTGTTTGCGAACATATTGCATGAATTAGTAGTGAAAAATAGAAGCACGATGTTTGGAAGTTTTCGCTTATTGGTAATTGTGTTACATTATTTTGAAGATTGTACAATATTTTATATGATGGTTCTACTTGAAGTTTATATACATAAATTGTTACTACATCTACGCTTTCTACGATATATGTGTGTTATCGCTGTGTATACGGTATGACTATTCTTAACGATTGGCATATGTAGTGAGAAAAAAAAGCATTTCTGCTGGTAAACAATTTTCACAGCGTTTTAACAATGTGAGGTTGAATATTTCTAATATAGCCGGCAGATTTCTTCTTTTTCCTGTCATACATACATATACAGTGGACTATTGTAGTGGTTAAATCATTGGCTCAATCTTAGTCTCAGAAGGAATCCGGAAGTATAGACAAAAAATAATTTTGGAATCGTGCATGTTAAAAATTAGGATGGCTAAAAAAAAGGATGTATTTTACGTGACCAAAAAAAATTTGATTATAATTATTGTGTTAATACTTTTTGAAAATTGTTAAAAACTTAAGATAACTGATTTTCAAACAAGACAAATTCGACATTTGTCAATTTTCCAAGTGCATGACATCTCGTTCTCCACCATATTGTGGCAAGGCTAACTTAACGGCGAAATATCGTTTACTTAAAAAAGAGATTCATTGGAAATTAATAATCTGGTATTTCCCTCGTTTAAATTCATTATTCTTTTCGTTTTTTTTTTGGTTTTTGCTATTTGATATATTTTTGATAATTATTTCATAGTTTCATTTTGTTATCAAATTGAATTTCTGTGTCAAAATGTAGTTTATTCGTTAATTTTCTTGCATGCAAATGCGAATTCGTTTCAATAATTACTTTTATTGTATATATGTATATTCCCTTCTTTTAATTATTCCTTTCTATTTGGAAGTATTTCCGCGACTAGATGAAATATTGTTTCATTATTTTATGAAAAAAATAAAAATTATTATAAGAAAGATATTGTACTTTGTATAGAATCATTGCTTGTTAAAGGTAAATGTAACTTCATAGAAAACTTGATTGTCTTTGCAAATTTTTGTTATAGGGAAAAAAAGTATTTAAGAAAAATATGTGAAAGAATGTAAGGTTCATCTCTTGTTTTAGTGTTTTTTCGCTCCACGATTAAATGCTATTGTTACGGGCGCTAGGCTATACGTGTAGCAGCGTACGGAGTCAGGAATATTCGCCGGTTAATGAATAATAAAGCGGACACCTGAGATGTCCACAGCGACGTAGAAGTTAGAGATTCGGGTGTCCTATTGTTAGCCGAATTGTTATAGTAAATCGAGACATGCAAAGGCATACCGCGGAGGCAATCACCTTTATAGTCGATAATCGAGTGACATTTGAAGACATCCGCTCTAGATTAGGAGGTCGAATTAACGAACAATTGACTCATCGGAACCTGCACGTGCAGATATTCGAGCCCGTTCCGGGAATCACCGAATCACTAAAGCATCGATATCTGACACGAAAGCGGCGATTCGCGGAAGACGAGTCTTATCGGACACCATGGTTGATGGTGTCTCGTAAACACCCCCGCTACCGTATTATGCGCAAAACCGACCTGAAGCACCGTGAACGAAACCGAGAAGATCTCCGTTAGAGTCGCATCGTAAAAGATCTCCGTCAGAGTCGCGCGCACGGAACTTAGAATCTTCACGACACGTTAATCCGCGATTCTCCGCGAATCAATACAGGACTTAGTTCCTATATACCCGGACGATCTGTACGACCTGTAGTCTAAATTCGCCGGTATTTCGTCACTTGGGGTGTCGATCCCCTTTATGCGGAAGATCCCAGAAACGATTCTCAGCTACCGAGAATCAACCTTTATAACTCCTGAACCTTATAAGAATTGAATTACGAAAACATAAAAATCGTAACATAAAAAATGGTGGCAGCGGAGGCATCCGCAAGTGACTGGTGAACTTCAAAAATAACTTTCCATGAAAATCAGAACGGGTAAACGGAGTCCAGTTCGCGTAAAATAACATTCCGTGCAGAAAGTTGTGAATGACCACGAACTGTTTCGAGACTCAGCTGTCCAGGATTCATTGCTCCAGAACGCGGAGGAGGCCTTATCCAATTCAAGATTCACGAGGGCTCTTCACTACCCTGAGGGATTGTCCAGTAACTTGAGGAAGCTCAACGCATCAGATAGAGCAGAGAAGACATCGAGGACGCTGATTGCCTACTTCATGAGAGCAGCTACGTAAGTAAATTTGCATTTCTGTACAAATTTTTTCAAAAAAAAATTTTGGAATAATTTATCAATCTTTTGCTCAGAAGCATATTTAAATTTCACGAACAAAAAGAGAGAAAATTTGTAAACTATTTAACGATTGTTGTGAATTTTATGAACTTTGAAATATTGTTGATTTTAAAAAAAAACTATTACAATTCATTTTGAAACACTATTGTAATTCATTTTGAAGTGCTTATTCAATTAATGTTGAAATACTGTCGCAATGAACTTTGAAATACTGTCACAATTAACTTTGAAATATTGTTGTAATTAACTTCGAAATATTATTTTAACTAACTTTGAATATTATCAAATTTACGATTTGTTACATCGTGCGAACATGTAAAAAAAAAGGGAAATTTCGAATACAAAACAAACGCGCATAAGAAATTAATAATAGCGACTTTCGAAAAAAATACAAAAAATGGGGGACTATAAAAGCGGAATAACGGCAAGCGGTAGCCACCAGGTGGCCCCCGCAGGTCCGGTATATGTGGTAGCACGAGCACCACCAATTGCGGAAGTAGTGAGCAGTGTGCCAGAATTTTACGGCACCCGCGAAAAATTCTCAGACTTCGAAAGTGCGTGTCGCGACGGATTCAGATTACTATCGGTTGACGAAACCCGGATCTATCTACATATGATGAGGAAAAAGCTTACCGGGAAAGCGAAAATTTTCTGCGAAAAAATTTCGACATTCGCGATAGTAGAAGCCTTTTTGGCCGATCTAAAATCTGACTACGGCATTTCTAGTGATCCTCAAGTTGCTAGCGGGATTAAAAAATACTTACCCCGGACCCCGCGAAAGTTTAGAAGATTTTGGTTACCGTTTATTACGAGATTATCGAGCTCTCGAGAAAGCCATAAACTCGTCGAGAGATTTTGACGCAGTTGCCGGTCAGAGATTGTTAACTTTGGCAAATCGTGACGGAAAGGACTATTTCATTTATGAAGTACGCCTCACGCAGTTGAATCCAGATACGCTCGAGGCTGCCGTAGAATACGCTAGATAACTAACTGAAAAATACAGCGCGAAAGACGCAGGATCCGATCCTATGCTGGGAGGTCGTGGAGAAAGATATTATCAAGCGGCTGCTCATTTAGTTTCGAAAGGTTCGCAATATCAGTGTGACTATTTGGACCGGCCAGGACGTTATGAAATCGATCCTGAATGGCGAAATTATAACGACATTCAGTGTAGTTATTGTAAAAGAATAGCGCACTCTCGGAAACAATGCCGAACTCTAAAAAATAGGAATTTCGATACCCCGGACATACAGAGACATTGCACATGGTGTGATCGCATAGGTCACACCAGAGATAATTGTCCCACGCAAAGATTCAATCAACAAATATGCGAGTTTGGCCAGCGAATGGGTCACGTCAGTGAAACATGTTTTTTTAAAAACGGCGTGAAAAAAAAGATTTCAGAGGCAAAATTTCAGGATAGGTAAAAAAATACGTTTGTAGAAAATAACCAAATCTCCTTTAATAATGATCGCCGGGACGAATCGAAATTCCGAAATAGGAAAAACCTACCAAGTTTTTCTGGAAATCGTTCGTTCTCGGGAAATTATCATTCGTCTCATCAGACTAATGATAGATCGCAGAGAAATAAATACGGGAATAATCAAGACACCGATAAACGAGACAACGATTTATCCTATAGTCGAAATCACCAACATTTAAACTCCCGGGGCGCTCGACAGCAACCAACAACGTTGAGCGACACCCGAGACAAAAACTCCACTCGGAAAATGCGCGCCGACAATAGACATTTCTAGCCCCGATCTGCATTACGGAAACGGAATATTCTTGGTCGATTCCGGAGCAGAAATAAATCTTATAAAACTGAGTAAATTACGTCGAGATCTGTATCCCGATCAGGATATCAAATTCGATTTAAGCGGAATCGGCAAAGGAATAATCGGTACGCTAGGTTGTGCAGAAGTACAATTTAATGAAGAAATTATAGAGTTACAAATAGTGAGAGATGACTTCCCTATCGATGAAGATGGAATCATGGGAAATCCTTTTTTCCGAACTCTGGGAGCAAAAATCGATTATGAACAAGATTGCGTACATATAAGAAATGATATAATCCCATTTATAAATGAAGAATTCATACAGATTTAGCCATGAAGTCGCAGAGTAGTTTGCCTAGAAATTCTAAACAACTTAAACTTTGGATTTGTACCAAAAGTCAACATCTGCAGTGGTTTATGTTTTTGGTAATGCCCTAGTAAAAAATCGCGATGGATACGCATATCTGTATGTCATAAATACGAATGACTATGAAATAAAATTTACCGTCCCACAAATTGAACTGGAAGAATGCGAAGTAGCAGAAAATATACAAAGAGAAAATAATGTTATAAAAACCATGCAGGATCTTAAGAATTACGAAGATAATCGGAAAAAGCAAAATCACGCAAAAATACAAGTTGCTATGGGACATGATAAACAGAGAAATAACGATGTTTTGAAGCGGATAAATGTGGACGGCTTGTCGAACGAGGAAAGAAAACATGTGGAGAATCTCGTTCACGACTACGCTCACATGTTTCACCTACCAGGGGAACCATTAGGCGCGACTTCCGTATTCAAACACCGCATTCATACCACAAATGATGTGCCGATACGCGCTAAACGTTTCCGGCACCCACCTGCTATAAAAACCGAAATGCAGCGACAAGTGGACGAGCAGCTCGAGGCAGGATTGATTAAACCGTCCTGCTCTCCATATGACTCTCCAGCTTGGTTTGTCCCTAAGAAACCAGGTCCTAACGGCGAAAAGCGATGGCGTTTAGTTCTCGATTTTCGCGATCTCAATGAGAAAACAATTGGGGATGCTTATCCAATTCCGAATATTACTGACGTTTTGGACCAATTAGGTCAGTCCGTGTATTTTACAACTCTTGACCTAAAATCTGGGTTCCATCATATAATGATGGATGAGCGAGATGCACATAAAACTGCGTTTTCGACCCCAAACGGTCACCATCAATATGTAAGGATGCCGATGGGAATAAAAAACGGTCCCAGCGATTTTCAGCGACTTATGGATCTAGTATTAAGTGGCTTACCAGGGATAGAGCTACTAGTATATCTCGATGACATAATAATTTACGCCAAAAATTTGTATGAACCCGAGGTTAAATTTAGACGCCTCATGAAACGACTTCAAGACGCAAATCTTACGTTGGAACCCGATAAATGTCAGTTCCTACGCAAGGAAGCCGCGTACTTGGGGCACACTATTGGTAATAATACAGTTCAGCCGGATGCGAAAAAGATCGAAGGGTAAGGAAATATCCGGTCCCCAAAAATCGAAAAAACGTTAAACATTTTCTTGGACTAGCGGTATATTATAGACGATTTGTTGAGGGATTCTCAAAAATCGCCCACCCGTTAATTATCTTATTACGTCAGGATGTCAAGTTTACATGGGGTGCCGAGCAGAAAGAAGCGTTTGAGAAACTAAAGGATATGTTATGTAATACACCAATCTTACAGTTACCAAATTTCGACGAGCCGTTCGTTGTCACTACGGACGCCTCGGGAGTAGCACTTGGCGCTATTTCATCACAAGGCAAGATTGGTGAGGATCTACCGGTTGCCTACGCATCGCGAAGTTTGAAAGGAGCAGAAACCCGATACACTACATCGGAAAAAGAAATGTTAACTGCGGTGTTCGCCGTAGAACAGTTCCGTCCATATTTGTATGGTCGAAAATTCACTCTCGTAACAGATCATCAACCACTAAGATTCCTTAAAAATATGAAGGATATGAATTTGAGATTCACCGTTTTCGCATAAAATTAGAAGATTACGAATACGATGTGGTATATAAAGAGCGTTATATATTGGTATATAACCCAATCGATAGATCCGACCTCGAAAATGAAAATGAATATGACGATGAAATAGATATGGTTGATAATAAAATAAATAAAGAGAATAAAACGATTAAAAAATTAAAAAACACACGAAAAACTGAAAAATCGTGTATGCCAATTGAAGGCAGTAAAAATGATAAAGAAAACAAAAAACGATCAACAAACGCTAAGAGACTGCGAGCCTCAGATGCTGACGGGTCAGGAAATCCTGCTCCGAAAAAACGTAGTAAGGATTTCGATGAAGAAACCGATACGTATGGAGATGTTGAAGACAACGTGACTGACTGCGACAAAGAGAGCCAGAGTTCCAATGTAGAGATGCTGGGAGTTGAAAAGACAGCTTGAAAGAAATACATAACCGAGGTCGAAATACTCGAATTGCCAGCCTACATGAAATTAGGAAACCACAAAGGAAAAACTCGGTCGAGACAACAAGACGGATCAACTTCAATGAAAAAACCTCCTACACCGGTGAAGAAAAAACAAAGAAAACAATATATAACGGAAGTAGAAAAACTATAAGTGCCGGATTATTTGAAAATTTACCCTACAGTAAAGCGAACTCAGATAAAAGAAAAACAAAAAATAATAAAAAATGAAGTGCTATCCGTAGCAGGAACGAAATTAAACTATAAGAAACGGTTAGCTGATGTTCGAAACGGTTCGAGGGAAATAGAAGAATTCCCTACTGAGGACGAACTTACGTCACAACCGGATACAGAAACCACGTATTCCGAAATGGAAGAGCTAAGCGTCAGAGAAAACTCGAAGGAAACGACGAAAATGAAAAATCGAAAAAGTCATACGTCGGACAACGAGGACCTAGAAGATTCATGGTCGTCGGATTTTTCCCTCGACCCGCCCGAAGAAACTATACGTTTACTTCCCCATTCGACGCCCAAGGAGAAGGGCCCATCTAAAAATAGTTCTTACTCGCAAGCGCAGACAGCTAGAGAAGCTACCATCGACAGAGAGAGACACGCTCACCCGAGCACCGACGGCCCGGAGATCCGGACGAAACCAAAATTCTCGACGAGTCGGTGGAACTCGACGAAATCCCCGTTGAGCCTAACGAAATCGGAGAAAACGAAATGCAGGTCGACATTGTCTCGGCATTTAAATTATTCACTCTCAAACTCATGTATGGAACCCTTCAAAACACTAAAGGAGTATACTGATGTAGCAAAAGACGGAAATTGCCTTTTTACCTCCTTAATCAAATTGCAACAGTTAAACATGAGCCCTCAAGTACTAAGAGAAACACTCAAGAACAGCGATTTTCTTTTATCCTTTGCTGAATATGTACGTGCATTTTCCATACTGGAATCTACATCGGAATTCGGCGATGATAACATTTTAATGATATTCGCACGACATTTCAATTCAAATATTTGTGTACATGAGCATAGTCCGACAGATAAAACACAATTTTATCACATAAAACCGGAAAATGGACACCAATCGCACCATCTACATCTCGATAGGCTACACTACACCCCATTCTTGCCTGAGTACATAGGCATGTTGGGACTAACAGACACGGCGCTAGGGATTACGTCATCGTACGTCGGGAATTTCCCGAACGCCACGAAGCCGATTGAGGCAGGTCACTATCCCAACGTCTCGACGACAATCACCCCCACACAGCAACGTGGAGGGAATGGCCCGAAACGTAAACAGAAGTCCTACGGTCCCATAGACGCTGGGAGAAATGAAGACTTTTACGAGCCTGTCAATTCTAAACTAAGAATAAATACTATCAATGGTCATGAATTCTGTAAAAAGGGACATATTGTACTACACAGCGAAATCGGTCTAGGCCTCGTGGAACGACACTTAATTAATCCCGACGAATTGTCGCTCAAACGATTAACAATCGGTGAAGTGATAGTACATAAAAAGGGTAAGACCCGACTCTTCGGACTTGTCGTTAAACAAAACCTTGATGATCGAGCCTTAAAATCAAGCATTGTCAAATCCATCAATGTATTGGATGCCCTTTTAACAAAATTTGAGATTTCATCCATAATAATCGGTCAGGATCGCGACATGTTCCAACATATTCAATGGCGAGATATCCAAGATATAATACCATCACTACTTGGCCGACGAGAACTAACGATCACCTTTTGTAAGGACAACCGTTCCATACCGCCAGTAAGCGAGCGATTCGCCATAATAAAAGAACACCATGACTCAGTTATAGGAGGTCACAAAGGAGTGACCAAAACGTATCTTCGCTTAGGCGAAATTTTTTTTGGCAAAACATGAAAAGTGACGTCACAGAATACGTAAAAAGATGTGTCGGATGTCAAAGGAAAAAACTCGTGCGCGTAAAAACACGGTTACCAATGGTCATTACAGACACACCACGAAACACGTTTGACTAGCGGAGGCATCAGCAGTAGAAGTCGCAAAGGCGTTTGCAAAACATTTTATTTGCAGTTTTGGAGCCCCTGTATCCGTTCTTTCCGACCAAGGTCGTTGCTTTATGGCAAAGATCATGAAAGAATTTGCGAAAATTTTTAAAATTAAAAAGAATAAAATAGTACACATCGATACAGTAAAAAAGAACCATGACCCGTTGATGGATATTTGTTTATAGAAAATTAAAATAAGATATAGAAAAATATATACACCGACGATAATGATACAAAAAAAATATAAATAAAAAGTTTATGGATATTTAGTTTATAGAAAATTAATATAAGATATAGAAAAATATATATTGAAACGATAGACATATTTTAGTCTTAAACTAATAAGAATACAAAACCAAATGAAAAGAGGAAAAATATATATCAACATAGAAATTGTTAATAAACAAAAAATTGGAAAACTGGCTAACCCACGCGTAAAGGAGACATATACGCGGAACATTGGAGAAATGAAAGCCTGATAAAAGGGTGCACTACATTTTTACGCATCTTTAGAACTTACCATCATTCCGCTATTGTGTAATCACAGAAACAACACCAGGAAGTGGGGAGGGCACCAACGCCCACCCCGGAACGCACCACCTTCACAC
This sequence comes from Trichopria drosophilae, assembly GCA_030407085.1. Lineage (NCBI taxonomy): Eukaryota > Metazoa > Arthropoda > Insecta > Hymenoptera > Diapriidae > Trichopria > Trichopria drosophilae. Next base: position 54,670,655 of record CM059587.1, read on the forward strand.
ACGGTAGATACCCGGTGTAAGGGTAACCAAAAAAAAAACCCACAAGTTAAGATAAACAGGATAAAGACAAAACCAAAACACACACGGGAAGAATCATACATGAAGCAAAACAAATAGAAAACACTCGTTAAATATCACTGAATATTTTTATGAATCCACCAGGCGTAAGAGACCCCGTCACGGTAATACTCAGCCGATACATCATCTTGGAAGGCGCAACAAGAACTGAATGAATGACTTGGTCGAGATCGAAACGTAGGAAGACGAAAGTGCAACTATCGATACTGAATCCATCCACAATTGCTAAGCTCAAGTGGAAAGATAAATTTTTTTGAAACAAGCTATTCCTAGAACAGAATCCCTATTGTTTAGGACCACACGGATCGTATAGAAAAGGGAAAGAATCATATAAACACTTGAAACTCTCAAGTTACATTACCAGTAAGACATTATCGAAAAATGCGATACCTGGGAAAAATGAAACCCGTAGAGTGGGCCTCACGAATAAACACACTTAAGAAGGAGAATATACCGGAGAGGCCCAAGTGCCAGCATAGGAGTAACGCGCGCACGCATTTTCTTATGATCTTCGCCCCTTCCACTTCCCTCCTCAATATATCTAAACACAATTGATGTACTGAATATAAATTTTGGAATTTTTTGTTTGTTAATAAATACACCAAATTACCCAGGATATAAAGATTTGCTGCGGAACGCAGATATACAAAATCCGCCTCAAAAAATTGAACGTCTATATGTGCCATTTGTTGTACAAAAATAAAAATTATTTTTTATTCTTGTATCAAACGAATATGATTATATTAAAAATACGGAAACAAGATGATACAGAAGTTCTACGTTTATAAGATTTTTTTAACCTTTAGAGATAATATTCAAACCAAATTTCTTTTTGAAAATTACAATCATACATACGAGTATTTCAATAAGCATTTCAATTACACTAAACATAAGTATTTCAATGAATATTCCAATTGTAATGCACATAAGTGTTTCAATTATAATTCACATAAATCTGTTCAATTATGATACATAGAAGTATTCACAACAATCGTCATGTTTGGTTGTTCCATGGAAATGTCAATAGTGAAATCTCCATGGAGTGGCAAAATTCAAAAATGAATTTTTACAAAGCCATAGACAACATAATGCGCAATAGCATAATATACAGTGTTAGTGATGTGTCGTGTCAAGTGTGTATAAGATATAAATAGACTTCCGAACACAGACCACGTTACGGCTAGCCCGGCGTCCGAACGAGACAAGGAGGCGCCATAGGGCTACAGCGGACTTTTTTATGTATGCACACCACGGGATGTGTCATAACATGTCATTTTATAAGTAATTCAATACGAACGCCTAAGCGCATATAAATATATATATATAAGAAAAATGTATCACTAACTATCGATTAAGATACTTTGAAATGTATAAGATGACCCAATAAGACAATAATGTAACATTTTTTCTACTAACAATGGCCAATTGAAGGTCACGCGTATAATTTAAATTGCGTATTGATTTTTTGTACGCGCGTCGATTGACGGTTGTCAATTTTTTCAACCCCGGGCATGTTACGGACGCTAGGTTACACGTGTAGCAGCGTACGGAGTCAGGAATATTCGCCTGTTAATAAATAATAAGGCGGACACCTGAGATGTCCACAGCGACGTCATCCATCCGTTCGGGCCACACGTGCAGAAAACCGTTGGAAGTTAGAGATTCGGGTGTCCTATTGTTAGCCGAATTGTTATAGTAAATCGAGACATGCAAAGGCATACCACGGAGGCAATCACCTTTATAGTCGATAATCGAGTGACATTTGAAGACATCCGCTCTAGATTAGGAGGTCGAATTAACGAACAATTGACTCATCGGAACCTGCACGTGCAGATATTCGAGCCCGTTCCGGGAATCACCGAATCACTAAAGCATCGATATCTGACACGAAAGCAGCAATTCGCGGAAGACGAGTCTTATCGGACACCATGGTTGATGGTGTCTCGTAAACACCCCCGCTACCGAATTATGCGCAAAACCGACCTGACTTGTAACGGACAATTCGATTGGCCAGTCAGAGTCGCCCCGTTAATGATCGAGTGAAGATCTCGGTGCAGAGTCGCACCGTGAACGAAACCGAGAAGATCTCCGTTAGAGTCGCGTCGTAAAAGATCTCCGTCAGAGTCGCGCGCACGGAACTTAGAATCTTCACGACACGTTAATCCGCGATTCTCCGCGGATCAATACAGGACTTAGTTCCTATATACCCGGACGATCTGTACGACCTGTAGTCTAAATTCGCCGGTATTTCGTCACTTGGGGTGTCGATCCCCTTTATGCGGAAGATCCCAGAAACGATTCTCAGCTACCGAGAATCAACCTTTATAACTCCTGATCCTTATAAGAATTGAATTACGAATACATAAAAAAAATCGTAACACTATGAATGGGATTGCACACATTGAATATGTCAAGATCAACAATATTTTCATATAATCCATTGTCGTATTTGTGTTGCAGTTTATTCTTGAGGTTTGCTGGATTTTCTCTGTTTGGAGAAGATTATTAGTTTTTATGTCATTTTTTTGTTGAATAATAAAAAAATATATATAAGGATAACTTGGCTAGTTATGACTTGGAAATTTTAAGCCTATTGGAGTATGCTATCTTTTCTTCATTTTTTATTTTAATTTTACCGTTTCCATTTTCAAACACTTCTGAAACTTCGAAAGGACCTTGATATTCATCATCTAGTTTACCGATTTTGTGATTTTTTTGTAAAAATACTAAATTTCCTATTTTCAGTTTTAGTGGATTTATTTTTCTGTCATAATAATATTTTGATTTTGTTTTTGCAGATATTTGTTTTATTTTTTGCGTGTTCTTGTGTGTCATATAATTTGGTAGCTAACTGTTGAATGTAGTCGCTGTACGTATTTAGGTAGTATCTTTTATAGCTTTAGAGACGGTAATTTGGCTATTCTTCCAAACATTAGTACAAATGGGGTATATTTTGTTCCTTTATCCCAATCGGTGTATTTATTTGAAAAATGTTTAATGTATTCTCTGATTACATGGTGTGAACGTTCTAGTGACCCATTAGATTGTGGATGAAAAGCTGTAGTTTTTATATGTTCGATGTCTTTTCTATTTGTTTCATAACATTGCTTAAGAAATTTTTGCTTTGATCATTTTTTTGTTGTGAACCAAACGTACAAATTAATTGTTTTACTAATGCTTCGGCGATATTTGAAGATGTTTTTTTTTAGTGGAATCGCTATCAAATATTTTGTTAAGTTATCTTGAATAGTTAGTATATTTTCATAGCCGTCTTCTGTTTTATTATTTGGAATTACTATATCCATTGCTATTGTTTTCATTGCTGGTTTAGGAGTATCTGATATAATCATTGGTTATTTAGTTTTTACTCTGGTTAATTTTTTAGTTGGCAAGATTTGCAATTTTGGATGAATTTTTCTATATCTGATTTCATGTTTTCCCAAAAATATTGTTGTTTTATTCTTTTCAGAGTTTTACCGATGCCTTTATTTATATATATTGGTGTTGAGTGTAATTCCCTTATTATTCCCGGTCGATCTTTGATGTCCGCATGTATTATATTTCTTGCATATTATTATTTTTGTATTCGAGTTTTTTTAATTGTTTTTCGATTATTTTTATGATAGTTTCCCAATTAATTCCTTTTATCTCATTTGATTTTGATACGCTAATTGTGGATAATTGCAGTAAATTTACTTTGTTTTTGAGCCTTTTTATGAGTTTTTTAATATTTTTCTCTATTAATAATTGGCTTTCTCCTGATTCCGATGTTACTGGCAGTGCTATGTGATATTTGTTATTTTTCTTGATAACTGAAATTTGGTTTAGTTTTAGATTTTTATATTTTGGTAATTCATTCATGTCATTTAATTTATTTGATCCTTCATCGCAGGGTTGCCCAGATGTAGTTGCAAAATATGTTAGATTATCTTTTTGCATATATAATTGGTTCCTGATTTCTATTATATTATTTCTATAATAGTTGTTTGTTTCGTTGATTTCGATATCTGTTTCATCATTATCATCATCTTCATCAGCATCGTTATCATCCTCATCATCATCATGATCGTCTGTTTTATCGTTTTTTTCGTGTTCTGTAATTATTTCTTCATTCTTTTTAAATATAAAATTATCTTCCTTAGGTTCTGAGGGTAATACATCTGAGTTTTTTGTATCTTCATTTTCGTTATCATGGACTATTTGCGTTATTATATTGCTATCTTCGTCTATATAGTCAATTTTATCAAAATCAACTTGGTGATTTTTTGGCGGTCTACCTCTTTTTCTACATGGTTGTGCATCGTTGGTGGGTAATCTTTTCTTCCTTGTGTTTATGATATCTAATCTATCTGGTGGTCTTGTATTTCGTGTATTTCTTCGTAGTGATTGATTATTATTTATTTCTATTTGTGCAGCAGTTGTAATTTGTTTATATTTTAATAGTAACTCTTCTTTTGTAAAAGGTATTGCATAGTTAGTTTCTATTTTTACATTTCCGTTATCACGTTGTTTGTTATATGTTTCGTATTTCATATTTTCTGTATAGCAATCTTCTATTGTATGATTGAGTTTATTGCATTTAGTACAAAATGTTATTGCTTTAGAAAGGTTGTATTTAGGCCCGTTGTAATTTTTAATGATTGCCTTTGGTAATGTTAACTTGTAAATTGAGTTGTGCGGTGGTATATGTTTCTGAATATTGGGTTTGTTTATAATTTCGTCACTTTTTATGAATGTAATCTAAGGTAATTTAGTTTCTGATAATGGTTTTTCGTAGTTGAAAAAGTCGTAGTCGTGGTTTTGCTTCTTATATCCTAATCCTTTTTATATGTTTGGCTTTTAACTGCTACTGGTTTTCTTATTCCTTGATTATATTTACCTATTCCTGTACCTTTCCATCCCATTCTTTTCATTATATTTGTGGCTATAATATTGAGATTTGTTTGTTTTTCTACTTAATATATTCCAACTGGGTTTCTTGACAAAGCGTCTGCATTTGCATTTAATGTTCCAGATTTATATTTTACATCAAACTCATATTCTAATAGATTATACATCCATTTTGCTACTATCGAATTAGGGTCCTTTTTGGTTTTAAAAGACATAAGAGGTTTATGATCCGTGTATACTGTGAATTGACGACCGTAAACATAAAGTCTGAAATGACGGATTGCGTAATATATGGCTAGTGCTTCCTCGTCATAAGTTGCGTATTGTTTTTGTAATCGTTTAGAACTATAGATGTATAAGCTATTGGTCTATCTTTTCCTACTTCCCCTTGAGACAAAACTCCACCTATTGCATATCCTGATGCATGTGTTAATATGATAAAAGGTTTATTAAAATTTGGATATTGTAAAACGGGAGCGTCACATAGCTTTTCGCGAATCGTTTCGAATGCGTTTATTTCATCTTTTTCCCATATGAACGCTACATTATTTTTTAAAAGATTTGATAACGGTTTTGCAATCCCAGAAAAATTTGTTATGAAACGTCTGTAATATCCTGCTAAGCCTAAAAATTGTGTAAGTAGCAGACTTCTTTTCTTAAGAATTCGCATTTATCGGGTTGTAATTTTAAATTAGCTTATATTATCCCTTAATCTGTTCATTAATTTTTCGCATTTAATCGAATGTTCTCTTAGTGAGGATGAGTAAATAACGATGTCATCAAGGTAAACGAAAAGTTCGTTGCCTTGCAAACCTGATAATACTATATCCATTAGCCATTGAAATGTAGCTGGTGCGTTTTTTAAACCAAACGGCATTCTATCGAACTCGTATAGCCCATGTGGCGTAGAAAATGCTGTTTTGTGTAAATCGTTTTCGTCCATTTTAATTTAGAGAAAACCGGAAGCTAGATCGAATACTGAAAAATACTTAGCACCGCCTAATTAGTCTAAAATGTCAACAATGTTAGGAATTAGGTAGGAATCTCCGATTAATTTGTCATTCAATTTTCTAAAGTCAAGTACTATTCTCCATCTCTTATTTCCTTGACTGTCGGCTTTCTTTGGTACTATCCATATTGGGATATTATAGGGTGAATCTGAAGGTTTTATTATTCCTGTATCCAATTGTTCTTTAACTTGCTTATTAATTTCTTTTTTGTGAATTGGTGGAAATCTATACTATAGTAGAAATTTGGTGTTTAATAAGGGGCGTAAAACCTAAGGGTTCGTCAGGTAAGTGAAAGACGTCTGCGTGAGTATTTATGAGTCTTTCTACACTCTCGGTTTCTTCTCGGTTTAAGTGTTGTAAACGTAAGAGGTGTATAATTTTTGCTGCCCTTTTCATCTGTTTTATGGTGTGCAAGATGATTTCTCGACTAATACCGGTTGCTTTGGGTGTCATTGCCCGTATTTGTTTCTCTTTTAAGAACTCCGTATATGTAAAAAATATATCTTTTTCGTTGTAGTTGGTTCAATGTTTTGTATGTTTCTAAAATTCTGTCTCCTGCTTCCCGAACACGGTTTGCGTAAACGACAATGTTTTCAAAATCAAGTTGGTATATTCCTATTAATTCTTGGCGGATTCCGGTGATAGAGTTTGCTGGAGCGTATATTTCGCGTAGGATTTTTAATAAGGATTTTATAGTGTCAAATGTGCTATTTTTCACTGTGCGCCGAGCTTCACCTACAAGTCTGCTTTTAATTTTTACTAAGTAAAGTATGTTTTTTACTTAGAATTTTTACTTAGTAAAGTTTTACTAAGTCGCTTTCGGATTCTGGGGGGAGCATTTTTTTTAGCTTCTTCACATCCATCTACGAATAGATAGAATGTTTTTGGGTCTCCGTCAAATCTCGGTACACTCTCTATTGCGTGTTTCAATGTTAACCTATCTCGTACGTTATCCATGGTATTGGTTGCATTGGGAATTATATCTATTTCAATTATTGATGAGGTATTATTTCCGTTTTTCGTATTTGTCATTTCTTGGGGTTGTTTTGGATTTTTATTTAGTTCGGACGTGTCACGAAAAAACAGAGATTCTGTTGATCGATTTAATCGATCGTGTTTTGCAAAAAGATCGATCAAACTATATGAAGTTAAATTTGCGTCGGAGAAAAAGGCAGAATCTTGTATGGTGCTGTTACAGTTGTCGTCGGAAGGGCTCTTTATAGGAGAGATTATATTTGAACCTTTATGTTTTTTATTGGGTTGTAAACCCGAACCCAATACTTGAGATCTTTGTTTTTCTGACAAATGCTGTGTGTTGCTTCGTGTATTCATGTTGAAACGATTCGGAGTCATGTTTAGTCAAGTTCTTACGAATCGTCCGACATAAAACATTAACAAGTCATTTAACGTCATTAGCATTAATAAAATCGTAGATCGGAATCGTTAGGTGCTGAAAGAAAACAAAAGTCATAATTATATGTGTCATTCGATTAAAACTATATTTGAAACTTTGAATTTATAATAATCGAACTCGTCATTAAAACAATTAATCACACACATACCAACATACTCGAAGTCGATGATCGCGAATAAAATAATAAGAGTCAGAATTAACCTAAAGTAATCCATTCGTTGGTAATAATGTATGTCGTCATTGTTAATAAAACTGTTAATTATTGTCGTCGGAATAACTTACGCGGATGAAATAAATTAATTAACGCGGACACACATTCAATGCATACACATACATATATACATACATAAACATATTTTGGGACATCATATAATAATAAATTAACTGCACATACTCATTATATCATTTTATGACGGACGGAAGAGAAAGAGGCTTACGTGTCTTCCATTTTCTGATCCACCGGTGTCCTTCCTTTTTGTCTTCCATTCGGGATCTCCATCCGTCTTGCAATTGTGGATTCGGCTGCTGTCATCTTGTGAATTTCTTGAAATGTCGAACTCCCTCGCGACCACGAGGGAGAGGACCAGCAGCCTCGTATGACCTTGACGAATGGAGTTCCGTCGTCAGTTCCTGGAGTCTATTTCGTGGTCAATTTTGTATCCTCGCCGCCTCCATTTGTATTATTGACTTTGGTGCTGGCTGTGAATCCTTGTGTGGGTCCACTTTTTTATCCAGAGCAGCCAGAGTCTCCGGACCGTCGTCGAGGCAGCGAGTCGTCCAGGAAATCCAAAGAAGAGAGAGAGAGTGAGGGATACTTACCAGGTCTTATAATACCTCGGTAAGTATCCCTATGTCCAATAATGTCGCAGAGTTCCTTTTTTACTAAGAATCGGGACGGGAACTGTAAAACATTTGAATGTCATTTGATCGACTTGAGTTTGATAGCCTGTCCCTCATTTAAATTTAGAGCGCATGCGCCCCATTGCGGCGACACATGCAGCTCCAAGCTTGGAACTCGGCCCGTTGTTACCCACTTTCCATGCTGCACGGCCAGGGCGCCGTTGCCCCTCTTCTGCGCATGTAGAGGCGCACCAGCACCAGCGCCTTGTCATTGCGCGCATGTCCCTTGATGCGCGCTTGGATCCCACGTGGGCTTGGGATCCAAAATGGCCGACCGGCCGGCAAAAACGCGCATCGCGTCCTCTGTATTTTCTTCGTTATTTTGCTTGCCAGCGCATATTCCACCAACTCCACGTAAGCTGGCAAGCATGTTGATACAAATTGTAACGGCCCTCTTTCTCTCCGTCGCTCTTTCACTTCTGCGCGCGGTCAAGTTAAACGGCTCGTTACAATGTATAAGCACACACGACGAAAAGGATGCGTAAAAGAATGATGAAAAGGTATAAAACATACAATAAGTTTGCTGCATATAAGTATATATTTTTATTTCTTTTTTATAATTAACCTAAAGTTATAACTTCGACGTTCTGTTCGATTATGTTTCGCGTATTAACGATAGGTTGTACTTTATTTGTCGGTGTTTGTGTAAAGTCAAATTTTCTTATTTCTATTAATAATTTTTCCTTTTTATTAAGAACTTTCCTAAGGTGCTTTTCTTTAATAGATTTCAGTTTAAAATTTTTTTTAATTTTGATATGTTTTGCGAGTATCTTTATTGCATGATCTTCTATTTTTTGTTTTAATTCAAGGTCGCCCAAGTTAATCAGGGTCCCGTTTGTTGTCATCTAGAAAAATAATATGAAATAAATTGTCATTTTAATAATTGTACGTGTCTAATATAGAATGAGAAAAAAATATAATAGAAATATGAGAATAAAAATAATGATCTCCTCTATTAACTAAAATAATGGCGATATAATAATTGTTACGTTAATATGAGTGTGATTTTCAAACGAAGAATTGTCCAATTTTGAATTATTGTCAGTAATGAACAATAATTAAAAAATATTTATTTGCGAAGTATTATATATTTATTAATTCTTTCGTTTGCAATGACTCCAAGTGGTCGGACGAGGGGGAGGGGGGGAGACAAAAAGAGAAGGTTCTTTTGGGGTGGAGAGCAGTATGGCGGCCCTTGATTCTTTTTCTTCTCGGGCAAGGTGGAGAGCCTTTGCCAATTTCTGGCGCTGGACCTTTTGACCTCCTCGGCGGCGTTTCACTATAGATCAAAATATTTATTCGTTATTGGAAGATGACAAACAAAAAGAATATAATGGGTTTTAGGAGGTGAAAGGGAAAACGCGAAAGCTAGGAGAGGCAGAAAAAGATTGTAATTGGGGAAGTTAACAATAATCATAATAATAGTCGCGTGAGAGGGGCGACTTCATCTCGGTGAGCTGTTTGCAATAGGGAGGAGATAATGTAGTGTGATTTCGCAGGACTACCCGCTATGTCACAAAATGAGTGCGATTTCGCAGGCCGACCCGCTATGTCGCAAAGGAAAAAGGTTAGCGTGATTTCGCAAGCCTACCCGCTATGTTACGAAGGAAAAGAAGGAAAGAGGGGTTATTGCATAAAGATGTATAAATGTAAAAAAACGGATGCTTACTCTTGGCATACGCTGGCCCCCTTTTTGGACGACTGTCAGCTGGTGGGCTGGTTGAATTAGCGGCTTTCGTTCCTTTTCGGGTCCGACGGTGAAGTTGGAGTTTTTATAATTTACCTGGATGATCGGGCTGGACTGCCTGGCTGGTGAAGCTTTTTCTGACTTAGGCTGCGCTTGGTTCTCCTTTTTTAATCACCCGCAAAACTAAAAAAACGACTGACCGCTCTTGCTGTCCCCACGCGTATTTAAGGTGGACCATAGTTTTTTTATCCCCGCTTCTAGTTCTCCCCCTTCACGTTTGAAGATAGTGGATTTGTGCGTTAGACAGGTTTTGGAAATGGGCCAAGGAGGAAAAACATTAACTAAAAATTATTGTTATAAGGTGTAATAGAGAGTCCGTTAGAACGTACCCGCTTTCTCTTTTTATACTTTTAAGAAAAGTATTGCTTGAGAGTTATGTCCTCAATTATCGTAAATTTTTGGAAGAGGAAAGTTTTTCGGCTTAAGCAACGTGAGCCGTCTCCTGATTGGCGGTGCCGACATATAATTATGACAATTTTCGAATTTGTAAATGCATACCGAAAATTGGTCAATCGCGCTAGTTACGAGGACGTAACAGATTCACAATTATATTTCTTATTCTGTCTGTATTTGATTTCCTCATTTTTCATCAATTCTATATATATTTGATTGTTATTTTATATATTTTTTAGTTTTTTATCCTTTTAATTATTTTTTATGTTATTTAAATTTTTTGTTAATAAAGCTGATGAGGGCCTAAAACGTTGGTCGAAACGTATACTATTTGTTGTTTAATTTATTCAACGCATCCGAAATACCAAGAAACGTTTTACAAAATACATACCTACAGTGTCCTAACGCATATGTTTCGTTCCATTAAAAATGGCCGGCCCCTTCCAAACGCATATCCTCCCTTAATCCCCACTGCGTCAAAAGTCTCTTTGCATTTATAACACTGAGCATGCGCGTAGATGTCTCACTTGCAACGGTAGCAACTAAGAATCGTGTTGTGGGGAGAGGAACGAAGGGGAATTTATGCATTTAGACAGGAAAGAAATATGCGTTTGGACGGGAATATGCGTTAGGACGGGGACCACTGTATATTAAATATATTATATATAGGCAAGTACAGTAGTACCCCCCCCCCCTGAGTCATATTTCATAACATTCAATTCCAATGGTTTTGCAACATCATTTTATGTTATTTTGGGTACATTTAGATACAGTAAGATACAAATTTTTCCAATAACTACAGATGAGATTGACAAAATTGACAAACTGATCGATCCTGAAATCAAAGCTGCTACTAATTCTAATAAAATACTACAAATTATTTGGAGTAAAAACTGACCTACTGTGTTATTTCTTAATTCGCATCCTTGTTATAAATGAATATATAGACCACCATGTACACATTATCCTTTATCATCAGATGGCTGGGATTTAGTTATCACTGGTGGTGCTCGTTTGATGCCAATGAAAATAAATTCAAAGACAAAAAAATCCCAGTCCAAATAAAAAGACGATTCCTGCGTGAATAGGGTATAATTATAACATTTGATATTTAAATTATTATAGTACAAATTAAAAATATAATAAAATAAATTTCTAAAATAATTTTAGTTTATGTGTTTAAAATGTTTTTTACACACCTTTAATTATAAAAAATAGGCATGAAAAAAAGAGTAACACGCATTTTTTCGTGTTCTTTTAACCTATAGAAATAAGATAAATATACTCCAAAAGGTGTTCTAACGCGATGATCGTATGTCGATAAAAAAATGTGTAAGGAGAGAAGGCCGGGAGATAAGGAAACTATAAATAATAACACGTGCGTGGCCGGTGACCACTGTATGCCGCCATTATGTGGAACTAACCAAACCCAAATTCAGACCGCCGCGTAGAAACGAGAGCGACCGGCGCGCACCAACGATCAAACCGCGTAGCGCTACGGTGCCAAAGTTGGCCGCAGGGAAGGATCGCCGCGGGAAATTCGAATGAACGGGGCGGGCTGTCAATTCAAATGCACAAATGAGATTTAAATGATTGACAGTTCCCGTCCCGTTCCAAGTAAAAAGTTGATGCGGTCGCTCCAATTGGAGTTCCACGGGGTATAAAAGCGAGTTCCAGGGTAGAACTCTCTCTACTTTCCTGATCTTGGACGATCCGGCACGTCACTTGCGGTCAGCAGTACCATCAAAATCCAGCGTGCCGACGGAGGACCACAGGAGTCAGCTGAAGTGTCGGGAACTATTTTAAATAAAACGATTTGGATTTCGTCGACTTCGGCCTTCAGGTCGAAGTCCAAGGTAAGCGACTTCGTCCCCATAATATCAATTCAATTATCCAAGCAATAATCTGCCGCTAATCTTCCCCTGTCGAGGCATCGAGAGTCCCGAAACGACGAAGCGACGGATTTGGAAGGCACCAGGACGAAGTACGCTCGCCTCTTCATCACGGACTTTGACCGGCGATCCAGGGAGCCATCGACGGAATCCACCAGGGCCGGTCCAAGCATACCTGGGGCTCCAGAACAATAATTTGACGAAGGCAAAAAGAAGACCAAAATCACGACGACGAGGAAGATAAGAGGAAAAAGTCTCCCGCAGTGTGGTAGAGTGTGAAAATTTTTATGTTATTTATTACTGAATTTGTATGATTCGCGATATAATTATTAATGTGAATGATCGTATGCGTGTTCGCGTAATTTATTTCGTTTTTATGACTAATAGAATTTTAGCCCCGAAATTTATTTCGTTTTTATCACTCATAGAATTTTAGCCCCGAAATTTATTTCGTTTTTATCACTCATAGAATTTTAGCCGCGTATTTATCCCGTTTTAACTCATATAATCTTATTCGCATATTTATCCCGTAATTGACCATTGATGTTTTTTATCCGCGTAATTTATTTCGTTTTTGTGTGAGTGATTGAGTGACGAGCGAAATATCGCAAATACTTATTGTATATGTATTAAAAATTAGTAGACCATGCAATGATAAAAATAACAAGAAAAAATAATAAAAATATAGATAATACCTGAAAATTGTTACAGTGTGCCTTAAAAAAATTTTTCACTTTTTTTTTCAGGCTCAAAGTTAAAAATTCGGTGGATATGCTCATATGCTTCGTCAATTATATCGACACGAATCTGCAATTTCTTACATTCAAAGGAAAGTGACTTGTCTAAAATGTAATTTAAATTTATGTTCATTGCATAAACAACTTTTGACTATTATTGTTAAATAAATTTATAAATAAAAATTTTAATTTTAGTCGTTTGTCAGTGTTAAAAATAAAGAATTCTTATAAATAAAAACCTCGAATTTTACACTGTATCAAAGAGCTCCACACGTAGTGTTTAGCTTATGGATTTTAAAAGTGGAAAAATTCATTGCCAGTATGACATGCCAGTGATCCTCACTGTTTCGTTGGTGGGATCGAACGTAAACAATAGTTAAATTAATATCTTTATGTATATTCTAGTTACCGCGTCCAGCATCCGTACAAATTCACGTCAAGTGCGCGATAGGGCTACCGAGCCCACGAGATACCGACTTAGAGTTTTTAGCGACGTCTACTACACTACCCCCGTTGCCGAGACCGTCGGCGACGAAAGATCAAGTATCTTATGCCATCTTTTTCGGTGTGCCTAACTTTTGGCCGCCGCCGGGTATTCCGCTAAACTTTGCAGGCTCCTAGCAAAGAAAATGCTTATTTGCAACACTGCATTATTATAAGTGTAATTTAATAATTATTCGGTTACAAGCCATATGCACGAGGCCGGATATGAGGAATAATATTTCGTTAATCTATAGACTTCGCGCATATTTTATAATGACATGCGATATCTTACATCCTGACAGTGCATTGAATTAAATGTATAGTTAACTAACTAAAATAAACGTGGCGATCGTACGATCATAACACTCACCAATAAAGAAACAAACAATGACCTATACATAAAGTGAAAAAATACATAAGATTCAATTGCATGCAAACGCTGTAAAAGATTCTATATGGGCACAGAGTGAGCCTGAAGAGTTGTTGATGCGGTGTTCTATCAAGACAACCTAATCTCACCACCTCGTGGGGAATTAATAGCAAATAAGAGGAAGGGTAATTTTACTAAATCCAAAGTTATTACAATTATAAAATCGCACGATATTTAATTTGAAGTATGAGGTATAAAACCACCTTACCACTGACATTATTTTTATTTATTCTAAATGTTTATTAGAAAACTCAAATCAGAGAATATTCCTTTTTTTACATGCATTACTTCCACGCACAGTATCTGAAAAAGTTTGCATTATTTTGACTCAAAGCAAAATCGTTAATATAGTTCGATAGTCACTAAGTATATATAAAATACGTAGTTTCTAAGTTTTTATCGCTCTTAAAAAAATTCCACAAAAAACAGCTAAAAAACGGCCATCGCACAGGTTAGCTTTCTTAGCCCATTAACGCCGGGGTGGACACATTTTCATCATCAGCGTCAGTAATTTGTACATAAATGTCTTGGAAAAAATGAATGAATTTCAATAAAATGAACGGTCGAAAAGTTATACGCGTTTCTTTGTAAAAAATGGGGTTTTTAATAATTTTTTTTCGAATTCAAACATCACGCTCATCTCGAAATGGTATTGACAGACACGTCTAAAGTGAAAATAAGGTGTCCATGGACCCTGGGGAATAAAATGTGCGCTGCCTCGTTTCGCAATTCAAGATGGCGGCTTTCAAAATGCGGCTGTAGCATAAAAAAAACAAGCTCATACTTTTATTTTACAAAAAATGCAAATTCTAGTCACACTGACGTTATATCAGAGTGGCATATGTAGTTTTCATGATTGCTGATTACGAATATGAGGTCAGAATTAAAAAATTCAAAATGGTGGATGCAAAATGGCGGATATCGAATGGATATTTTCAATTTTTCATATTCAATGTCATCTACTGCGGAACGCACATTCATTATAAGCTACCCAAAAAATCCTCGTATACCTACTTTCGCGCATATTCAATAATTAGAAGCAGTCTTCATATTCGATGTCAGCCATTTTGATTCCGTCATTTTGAATTTATGAATTCGGACGTCGTATTCGTAATCAGCGACCATGAAAACTGCATATGCCACTCTGATATTACGTCAGTGTGACTTGAATTTGCATTTTTCGTAAAATTCTCCCTCTGGCATTGCTTTCTCTGGTAGATTTATGGATACGAAGAAAACAACTCTGATGCAGATTTAGCCAAGTTTGCCAATCTATTGGAATTTATACTGCTCTCCCAAACAACAGAAATAAAAAGATTACATTTTTATTTGTTTGTTTCTTTGTTAGCTATACATATAAGGTAGTTGGTACAATTGTTGGCCACTTCGTTTAAATATTTTATTGCATTAAATGATACACTGAAATACGTGTACTAAAAACAATTAAGCGTAATTTTGAAAAAAAGTTGAAAAAATCAGCCCTACGGAAACACAATTAATTATAAAATAAATTAAATAAGTATATCGGAAACTAAAAATAACTACCAGGGTACGTTGAGGAAGCTCACAAAAGTTTATAATTTGTAATAGATGCCTCGTTTTTTAATTAGAATTCTTACTAATTGCTCTAAATGAACGACAGCAATGTCGTTCGTTAACTGGCGAATTATACAACCATTAGCATCTACTGATCACAAGCCATTCATAGTCAATGTCTCTTAAGTGTCCAATCATTGTACCAACTGTTACAACTAAAATAAATAAAATGATTGGTAAAGATATGCAAATATTCTCTTTTAACAGCATTACTTTAGAAATGACTCCGTTTCTCTATAATGCATTTCAAAAATTCCATTTATAAGTACATTCTCTACGAAGTAAAAATCGGCGATTGAATGTCATCGAATGTATTTCTGAATACTTTGAACAGGCGACCATTATTTTCAATTGAAAATTGAGAGAAGCATGCAAGTTGAAGGTTTACTTTGAAAATTTTGTTTAAGTCATTTAAAAACTCAGATATATTGAATATCCTCTCCATTAAAAATAGTGGAATACTTTATGAGATATATGGCTGTCGGGCATGTGTGCAGAATGACGAAATTGTAATAAAACATAAATAGTCGGCGTGATGGTCGTGCGGGCTAAGGCGTCAGTCTTAGTCCGCCCGAACTGAACGTCGCGAAGGTCCCGAGTTCGAATCCCCGTCCGTGCAATTTTCTCTGCTTATGTCCAGTGTGGAATAACCGGGGAACTTTGCTGGGCGAAGGTACGAATTTGGGACCGCTGCCGACCCCCGTCGGCAATTATTGGTACCGTCAGCGTTTTATCCGCGGTCGGTACGTCGGTCGTGGGTCTTATCTCGGTTAAAGATGGGATAAGCCCCGCGTCGTACTCCCTAAGGCACAGACCGCCGAATCTGCTGGTGGTACCGATATTAGGGAGGGGGGACTGGCTCTGGGTTGGGTGTTGTGTTGTCCTGTTCCGTCATGTATAATGTCTATGTGTTGTCCATCCTATACTTCTCCACCCGAGAGACGACCCGCGAATAGGCATCTAAGTCATTAAAGCGGGGGAAAATTCCAAATCCTTTATCCTTTAATAAAACATAAATATAAATTTTTTCTTGTTAATTACAATATATTAAGGAGGATTTAATTCCAAACAATTTGTGACGCTGTATTTTCCCTCCCACAATTCCCTCTTACACTCTACATACAATAATTACGAAAAATACACCTTCTCTAACATAAGAAAAATATATATTGATTTTAGCATTTTTATATATATATATATATATATATATATATATATATATATACATTATCATTCATTTATTTTGCACTGACAATTTTTATTACTACTCTTACTTTCCTACACATTTATTTTCATAAAAAAAATGTTGAATGCCCTTATTCCTCTCTACGACACCCTCGACTTCGCCTCCATAGGCGGTTTCCGCTGAGCTGGAACGTCTTCACCTTCCAGGTTCTATAATCCCTGCGAGAGGAACTTCGAGTTTCCGTATTTCTCTCCGCTCGTTAATCTTCTGCGCAATACCTATTTGGCTCTTCCACTCAAAGGTTCCGATTGAATTTTAACCCCGTGGACCGACCACTCACTTCCGGTTTGCGATTGAATTCCATTACCGAAATCACCTCCCTCACGCTACTCGCTACTCCCCTCTGGAATTCGAATTCTCAATTAAATACGGAAATTGACTTCTAAATTCCGCGGATGACCCTCTCCCAGTTTCGGATTCGATTCAGTTATCGAGACTGAATTTCTTACCACCAAGAGCTAATTCCCTTCCGGAATTGAAAATTTATCCGAAGGCGAAATTTTACTTTAATTACGCGGATGACACCTCTCTTCCCGACACAGACCTCCGGCGAGTAATCCGCACAAAAAGAAAATTGCCGGCTATGCCGACTTATCTTTGGTCCTTCCGGTGATATCAGCAACTCGCAAAAACTGTCACTGCTTCTCTCTCTATCTCTATCTCGATCTCGCTACTTTACTCCACTGTATACTCTTCGCTCTCTATCTTTATCTCGCTACCTTTCGCCACCAGGCCGTATGTCGACTGAGGCCCTGTTTCTATTGGGGTTAGATCGGGCCAATTCTACTCGGGTTATGGATTTTTTAAGTAAAAAAGGTTGTGATCGTACGAGAGTTGCAAAAAACGAGAAAAACTGTTGCTAATGGTTTCTGGCGTAATCTATTTTTAAGGGAATATTTATTAATACCAAATCTAGCGAATGTATGAGTTTGAAAAGATTCTGTAGCCAGGAAATTATTAAAAATTAACGATAGAAGTCTTGAATTGTACGTCTGGTTAGGGAACCTGACATTTTGCATGTGCCTCGAAAATTTCGCTCAATCGCTAGCTTTAATATTAATAAATATTCCCGTAAAAAAATACAGGAAAAATCATTATTAAAACCAAGAAGTTGGAGAAAAGTTATCCGCGTTTTTAGGCGTTCTAGGGCTCATAATATACGGGGAAGGTTCGGTCACAAAATCAGCTCAATGAAATACATTTATAATGGTAAAACATAAATAAATAATCAATGTAAATAAGTTAAGAATCTTATCTAGTTATTTAAACAATGCATTGATCTTTTAGGAAATTCTTAAATAAAAGCCTAAGCGAATTAGAAGGCAAGAGTGCTCGCGTAATAGACGCTGCGCCCCGGCCT
Source organism: Trichopria drosophilae (assembly GCA_030407085.1). Lineage (NCBI taxonomy): Eukaryota > Metazoa > Arthropoda > Insecta > Hymenoptera > Diapriidae > Trichopria > Trichopria drosophilae. Next base: position 54,688,831 of record CM059587.1, read on the forward strand.
CGGCTGACGTCCAGCGTGCTAGGTGCGTATATACGCCGACGTTTTTTGGGATTTCGGGCACAGAAATGCTTTTGCACGACCAATTATTGTACACTTTATGGAATATTTAAAAAAAAATGTTAACGCAATGAGAAGTCGGTTTAATAGTCATTTGTTTATTGCAAAATTAATTTTTTATTAACAAATTAAACTTTTTGTTTACAAACGATATGGTTTTCTATTCTACTACTACTTATGAACACGCCATTAAATTTTCATTAATTTTTATTAATTAGTTGCTGAGAAATTGTCATTTAAACAAAAATTCGCCTCAAAATTCAATTGTTTATAACTTTTGCAAAAATTAATATTTTTTTAAATTATTTTGGGGTATTTCTTGTATGGATCTTCAAAAATAGTCAATAAAAAGTACGAATTTCGATGGGTCAATTTTTGGGGGTCCATTTCAGACAGTTTGACTCACATGTAGTATCCCGACGAACTGATTCTCTTACCTTCAATTATATTCGAACATTCGTGTAATCCCGAAGATGTGTACTTCAATATCGGCTGTGATTCAATCTAGATAAACTGTTCAACATTAGAATCTAAGTGAAGGTCAATCTAGTTAAACGTTGCGTTGTTTGTTTCGCTGCCTACTGCGCAATTATCGGTTTTCGTTTCGGTGGTAACTGCGAATGCACCCAGATTTTCTAGAATAAAAAGCAAAGTTGAAATAAATGTATGTAATATACAATTAAACAAATAAAAAAAATTTTATTTTATTTGATAATATTGTTTTAAGATCAAATAAGGCCAAACGTTAGGAAGATAATGTAATTTGGAAGGATGTTAAAGATTCATATTCTCACATGAACAGTTAGGATAAATGTTATGAATTCGCTAATACAGCATGAAGTATATTGGTACGACACAAAATGACAGTTCTACTAGCTGCAATACAAAATAAAATACAATAAAATTATGTGCTTATATAATTATATAGATCTACACATAAAACAAATGTACGAAATATTTTTGTTAATGTTGATATAACAAAATACTAAATGTTTCATGAAACTAAAAGCGCACGGAGCAGTATATAGACTATGAGTAAAACAATAGTCTTTTTTCAAACAATTCAAAACTATTTGAGTCAAGAACGATATAATTCACATAGAGAGACTCAATCTCGCAAGCTACAGTCAGCCACGGTTGCGAACCTCAATTTTTGACCAGATCTAGCAGCAGTGGATTATACCGTCATATTGTACCTCACTTGATGCCAATATTTGATCACATCGGTATCAGTGGGAAGGACCGATGGCAACAGTGACTTTAGTGCACCAAAAAATTGAGCAGTGTACCACTTTACGTGTAACTGATATGATACATATAAAATCTACAACCTTATAAAAGGAATTGCGAAAATGTGTTGGCTACGGAACTCAAAAAGTCTCGGGTAAAGCTACTCGGCGAATAAATGTCAGCACATGCAATACGTGTTACAATATCCGTACTTGGCAATTCATAACTAACTGAAGATCCATTTCTTTAACAGGAGCCGTGGGCGCCGTAGATACTACAGCGAACTTTGCGATGCCGCCTAGCCAAGGTCGGCTACTACAATAATTCAGATAGATAAATCAACGTTCGAACTTGTTTTCGCCAACTGCATTTTGGTTCCTTTTTAACTAAAAATAGCCCTTTTTCTCTCCCCCCTCTCAGCGGTGAAAAGAGGGTGGGGGGAGGAAATAATTTTTAATTACAATGTACCACTAGATCATACTAAGTATTTGAAATGAGCTTGATCAGACATCATTTACAATCATAAAATGATGATGTTCGTTCTTTCGTAAATCCGCTACGTACCTGAAGTTCTGAACGTTCAATGAACGAATGTTTAGAACAGACCTACTGTTATTTGGTTTTAAAAAATATTATATTTATTGTTTACAACCGCATAAGGCTGAAAATTATTATTTATTAATATTCTAAATATACAAGACCTCTCAGTTACTCATATCATTAGTAAATCATCAATGGATTGTTAAAATTCATAAACTTTGACTGCGATGCGCGAACGAAAGATGTTGTCCGATCACAACAAACTTTTTTCTCTGAATACGTACTGAGAAATGGCAACTTTTTCGCACTATTACAGTTCGATTCGGAAAGAGTTTTGTTTTTCACTCCGGTCTAATGTTAAACTTTTACTTACTATTTAAACAATTGTACACAGCAAACTAATTAGGTAATTTAATAAATAATTTATAGCTATTTAATTATTCCTATGAAATATAATATAATGACATTCAATTATAAAAATACAGAATTTATCGTGAACAATTTATCATCTGAATTTGTATTGGATTTGGCGTATTACAAAGAACTATCTTAATAGAAAATAAAAGTATACGTTCGAATCTGACTGTTTCTCCGAAAGACAAGTACAAGATCGCATCAAATCCCGCAATGAAATGAGATCATTTCAGAAATGGATGTTGAACATTGGCCAATGAAAATACTGTCATTGTCATAGGCTGTGACATTGAGACACGATATGGCGGTACACCGTAATGCCCACATGCGGTTAACGGGAACGTTGCATTGATACAAGTTTCTTTGCCCCTGTTTTCTCTACAGCCCTTCCCGCATTTTTTGTGCATTGACGTTCGTCTTTTTTCAAGAAAAAATGTAAATTTCGACGACCACCTGATTTTATCCCCTGTGACACATTTTGGCAATATATGTTTTGTGGTATTCTTTTACGTGAGTGCCTTTTGGCTTATTGTTTGCTCAGCTGCCTCACATTGGCCTCGTACTCTACAAACTCACAGTTACAAATGCTTGTTTCTACACTGACCATTAAACTGGAAACCCTTCATTTGAATTAACTCATTGTAATCGGATTTTAATAATATGCTAGAATGCAATATTGATATGTAAACAATTTCTGTAATATATTCATCCTTTTATTTTCAGTAGCGCTTATGACTAGCGAAATTCTACAACTGCAGGGATACATGAAAAACCACCCTAGAAATAAAGTAACAAAAGTATTTTTGAAGGAGTTGATAGATAACAGAAAACAGATGTTGAAAAGACTGAGGGTTTGGGACTATAAACGTTTCGAGTGGATTCTTGCAAGATTAAATCTGTCCTATCACCTGCCACCAGAGTAAGTATCCGAAAACATTGTTCTGTTTATTTGCTCGATATTCGTGCAAATGCACATTTTTGAAAAATTAAAATCCTTGTACAGTGCCCCCCCCCTTACTTTAACCCTTTGCGGCATGGTGGTGTAAAATCTAAACCACCTTTTTATTCATCATTTTTCTCATTTCTAAATCCATTTTTAATCGATTTTTTCATTATTTTTTTTGTTATTTCAGTAACGTGACATATCAAAGAATCTAAAATGGCATGCCATTAGTGAATATTTGCTACAAATTAGTTAATATAAGTAAACAAATACTAAAAAATAACACTTTTTTCGCGAAAAATTCATTATTAGGAAAAATATTGAACGTATTTACACAAGCCATTCTATATAGTGGTTTTCGGGGTCGCTGATCACGAATCCGGCCTCAGATTTTCAAAATTCAAGATGGCGGACCAAATTCTGAAAAAATTACTTGATCAATCTGAAATTGGGTACTCGAGGGTTTTCGGGGTCGCTGATCAAGAATCCGGCCTCCGATTTTGAATATTCAAGATGTCGGATCCAATCTGCCGTTGGAAAGTTGTAAAAAATTTCTTGATCAAGCTAAAACTTGGCACTCGAGATTTTTCGTGGTCGCTGATCACGAACTGTACGTCAGATTTTTACCATTCAAGATAGTGGATATAATATGGGGGGTAAAAATTGATAAGAACGGACTTAGTCAAGCTGAAACTACGTTCTTAGGAGATTTTTTAATCACGAATCTACCTCTCGAAATTAAAAATGCCGATTGCAAGGATCGAATGGTAAAATGTTCAGCCAACAAATTTTTCTTTATAATATAAAGAAATAAAAATTTTTACAAACATTTTTCATCTCCTACCGATATTTGGTTGCGCTTATTGGTATAATATGTCGCCTCCGCGTAAATAAAGGTCAGTTTGTTCCACTATCATGTCTAGCAGATCATCAGGAAAAAGCGTAAAAAATACTTCTGACGGTGATATTGTATTGCTCGAATTTGGACTGAAATCTGTAGTGAATGGAGTATCTTCTCTCAGTTTATCTATCTTATACCATACTTCATTTTCTGAATCTTCGGCATCAATTTTTTCTTTAGAGAAATCATCTAATTTATTAAATCGCTGTTCATTCAGTTCTCTTGAATTGATTACTTGACCTTCATCTTCAGCATCGCCTGAATCGCAAAGACCATCAACAGACACAGAATCGCTTGTTGATTTTAGTCGATTTTCTATAATTTGTATTACATAATTGAATTATATAGATTATAGCAGATAAATATTAATTAGCATTTATTCAAACAAATATATGAGTGTGAAAATAAAAGTAATTTATCTATATGTAATTATATACTAAAAATGATAAAATAGAAACATATATTTTACAACACAGCAATGAATATGAACGTATCTGGAAACATCAATAGTTCGCCGTACCATATTTCGCTTTTTAGTAACACGCTGCTGCCGCCGGCTACATGTTACTACTACGCGAAACACTTTCCTGCAAGAGAAGTATGATACGGTGGAATATAAGTAATGGTAGAGATGCGGCATGACCTTACTGCTGATATTCCTACATACGTTTATATTCATTGATGTGCTGCAAAATACATGTTTCTATTTTACCATTTTTTAATAGTAATTAGATAAATTCCTTTTATTTTAACATTCTTATTTTGGTTGGAATAATTTCTAATTATTTATCTTTTACTATCTATATAATTCAGTTATGTTTTATATGTAACACAAGTTATGGGAGATGAACTAGAATTAACAGATATTCCAAGCGATTCTGAGTCTGTCGATGGTCTTTGTGATTCGGATGATGCTCATGATGAATGTGAAATAAACAATCCAATAGAATTGAATGAACAGAGTTTCGATACTTCAGATGATGATTCTTCTGAGGATGAAATTGATGCCGACGATTCAGAAAATGAGGTATGGTCTACGTTACGGAAACCGAGAGAAGATATTCCATTCGCTAAAGATTTTGAGCCAAAGGTACCGAACAATATAAAATCACCGTCAGAAATATTTTTTAAACTTTTTCCTGATGAACTGCTAGAGATGATAGTTGAACAAACTAACCTTCACTTACATCAGCACAATAGAAGTGGGCCATGCATAACGAAAAAGGAAATAGTTATTTTTTTGAGCATTAATATTCTAATGAGGATAAAAAAATTGCCATCATATCGAGATCATTGGTCGTTAGATCCAAAACTGAATAATCCATTTATACGTTCGTTGATGACTGTTACGACCGGTTGGTCGTAGACAGCCGTAGCCATATTAATTAGCATATATTATAAGTTATTACGAAATATACTTTAGTATTTAATATTCATGTATGACAATAGCGTTATAAGATAGGTTCCGGTCAAACGATATATTCGTGGGACCGAGGAAAAAGCAAGGCGCGAACGCGACACTCTTACCACAAAGCGTAAGCATTTTTCAGCTGGAAACCTGCCGAGCTTTCAGCTGAATTCGCGCAATATACGCCTCGACGTCGGTTACCTGTCGAGGCTAGCAGGTTCCCAGGGCGAAGGATTGCTGACCAGGCATAAGAAACGTCAGACGATTCGCGAACTCTCCGTCGACGGATCCAAAAAAACGTGGACACTCTGGGTTTCGGTGCTAGACTCACGGGGAGATCACATCTCGCGCTCGTCCAGTTTCAACCTACTCGAGGGTCGAGATTTGAGGTCCATCGAGGACTTAGGCGGTTTTCGCGATTACCAAATAGCGACTTAGCCGTAGCCGACCGAGGCTACTGAACGTCGGGAAACACAAGTGCGCGCCCCGTTCGTTCGACTTAGCGTGCCGATACTTATGTACGGGTGCTGGACGTACATAAATAAAACCACCACTTATATAATATTCCCGTACATATTTTATGTTACCCCGAAACGTAACATAAATAATTTGGTGGCAGCGTCGGGGCTCCGCGCTCGATTGTGTGTTCGTTTTTTTAAAATCGAATTCGTGTCGGGTGTTAACCCCGTTCACGCGGAGACACCGAACCACCCTCCAGCTACCGAGGGTTTACAAACTTTGAAAATTTGAACAACTATAAAATAAAAACTGTAAACATTTCAAACGCGAGTGTGAAATTAAAATCCGCGCGCGTTGCAAATCGATTGCTGACTAACAATCAAACAAAAAAAAAACGGTGAATATATTTTTGTGGTGAACTGTGAGACAGTACAACCCTACAACATTCCACCAAGAGAAAAGTGGAACTTAGGTTGAAGAAAAAGGAACCCACGGACAACCATTACAATTTACCTGAGGGCTACAGTCAAGAATGATGAGGACAACGAGCTCCAGATTCCTGTTTTACATCCTGATAGCAGTTCTGAAAGTCATCGAAGGGAGAGTCGCGACTATTTTCCCCCTCAATAGCATTGCCTGTAGATTTGATGAATTTCGTTTGTTACAAAATTTTATGCATTGCTTGTACACACACGCATTGACACATTTTGCCATGTCCATGTCCACTTGAATTTCCACGTAATTTTATGAATAACATAAAGGACATATTGGGGTCCAGCAGCAAAAAAATATGAGATCGGAATATAACGTCGCGAAAAAAGAAACCGAAAACGGCGGATTTCGGAGAAACCTCGTCGAGCGACGCAAGCTCACGGTACCATTCCCCAGAAAATAGTTCAAATTCGCGCGGTACTACCCCAGAGAAAAAGCCGTATTTAACGGAAAATTCTCCCAACAAAATTTTATGTTTACAAGAACCCTCCTCAGAGGAAGTTCCGCGGTTAACGATAACCAGCTCAGATAAAAATCAGACTTCGGTAGAACAGAAACCGAGAATCATGGGGGACAATCAGAATGCCAACGGGCAATTTCTCCCAACGGGACCCTGCACATTAACATTACGGACGTCCGCGAATGACGTCATCGCCGGCGTGCCCGAATTTTACGGCAATAGCGGTAGACTTTGGTACGCGGATAACCGATATGTGCACGGATGCACTCGCCGCGACCACTGTGTCAACGGAACTAACGGCCGAATGTAAAGCTAGTTTAACGGCGTTAATAAATAAAAAATCTTTAGAACAATTTATAGCGGGATTAAAGGGAGCGATGGAATTCAGGGTACGAGCGGAACGTCCAAAAACATTGCAAGAAGCCACCGATCATGCCATTCTATTAGAACGCGTGTATAGAGAGAAAGACGAACGGGCGGCCCCCCGAACACTGGAAAACAAGAGGGCGGAACGAGCGGTTTCCGCGAGAATAGTAAATGCCGAAGACAATTATCTTGCAAATTCGCGTTATGATATGTCGGATATGTCAGAATACGTGTGTAGCTATTGCGATTTAGTCGGACCCGGAGAGGAAACGTGCGAATCTCGAGCATATAACGAGATAGTTTGTAGTTATTGCAAACGAATCGGTCATACACGGGACCGATGTTTAACACTGAACAGTTTTAACAAACGGGGTCAAGCACGGCAGACAAACCCAAATAGAAATACGGGTAATTGTAATGCGAATGTACACCAACACAGTTACAACCCGTCGCGAGACTTGCAAAATTTTAGTAGACACCCACGGTACTCAACTCAAAGTTCGCAAAACTTCGATAGGAACTTGGGGTACTCGAACCAAAATCGGCAAAATTTCAATGGTAATGCAGGAAATCATAACCGGCGAAATCCGAATTACAACCCACCTCGAAATTACAGCGGGAATAACCAAAATGAAGCAAAACGCGGGGAAACGACCAACGACCCGAACAAAATTACGGACGGGAAAATTCGCGAGGAAACGCTCGACAAATGAATGAACGTCCCAACGGTCAGGGCAGACAAAGAGCCCAAAAACCTTTAAACTCCCAGGACACTCGAGCCGAGACTGCGGGATCGAGTGGGCCACGGAAGCAATCGACAGCATCACAACAGATGAGACTGCTGAAATTAGCGGAGCCAATATCCGTTATGGGGATGCTGGTTTCTCCTGATGCCCAAGACTAGAGATATCGAGCAAGGATTTGCATTATACCCATGGTGTGTTCCTCGTAGACACCGGTTCCGAAATAAATATTATTAAGCTCTCGAAATTACGTCGAGACATGTATCCGGACCGTACGGTAAAATTTCAACTTAGCGGAATCGGGGAGGGAATTATCAACACGTTTGGGTGCGCAAAGATAGAATTTCAGGGTTTAACGATCGAGGCATAATCGTATTAGACGATTTCCCGGACGGAATCCTCGGTGATCCATTTTTGCGAAAATATGACGTCAGTATAGACTATAGGAATGACGCATTTCAAATTGGGGGGCAAGTGTTTCCATTCGCCGGGGCTTGCTGGGCGGAACTGCCTCCGAGAAGCGGGAAAGTAATTCGCGTGCGTATCACTGATGGTGTAAATTTCGGAATTTTGCCCAAGATTGTTACAATGGAAGGCGTTTATATCGGAAAGATGTTAGTAGAAAATAAGAACAGATACGCGTATGTAATCATCGCGAACACCATGGACGAAATAGTAAAAACAAATATCCCGGCAACGGCATTGGAAGAATGCGACATCGCAAATGAGATCAGATTCGACAGCGACGAAACAGTCGGCACAATCAACGACGATCGTCATTCGCCACAGCGCGCAACTGTCCATACTACTCACACACATGCGAGTTGGGCGAAACAAGTATTGGCGCTCATGGATTTAAGCGCATCGCTACATGACGAACGAGAGCACGTGGAGTCTCTCGTCGCGAAACACGCAAATCGGTTTCATCTACCGGGCGAGCCGTTAAACGCAACTACGTTGTTCTCGCATCGAATACACACGACGGACGACGTTCCGCGCGAAGCGTTTCCGACACCCCCCCCCCCTATAATCAAGCAAGAAATGCAGCGGTTTGTGGCGGAGCAAGAGGCCGCCGGAATCATAAGACGCTCAACTTCGCCGTACGATTCACCAGCATGGGTCGTACCGAAGAAGGCAGGCCCAAACGAGGAAAAGAAATGGCGACTCGTCATCGATTTTCGGGCGTTGAACGAGAAAACGATCGGTGACGCGTACCCCATTCCCAATATCACCGACATTTTGGATCAACTCGGGCATGCATCATATTTTACTACACTCGACTTACGATCAGGATTCCACCAAATCGAAATGGACAAACGGGACGCACACAAGACGGCGTTCTCTACACCTTATGGGCATTACGAATATACACGTATGCCCATGGGAATAAAGAATGGTCCTAGTGCATTCCAAAGATTGATGGATCTAGCTTTATCAGGTTTACAAGGGATCGAAATGCTCCTATACTTGAATGACATCGTCATCTACGCGAAGAGCTTGGAACAACACGGTAAGAAATTTACCAGACTTATGAACCGATTGGCAAGGGCGAATTTAACTCGAGAGCCCCAGAAATGCTAATTCCTGTGCAGAGAGGCAGGGTATTTAGGCCACATAATTAGCGAGAACCAAGTGAAACCAGATCCCCGAAATTTAGAAGCGGTAGAAAAATTCCCGCGACCCAAGAACCAGAAGCAGGTCAAACAATTTCTTGGCCTGGCAGGATGCTATCGGAGATTTGTGGAAGACTTCGCAAAAATCGCATATCCACTCACATTTCTCCTGCGAAAAACAACACCCTTTGTACGGAAGAATGAACAAGAGGAAGCATTTGAATATAAACCGGGTAAATATAATGTGAATTCCGATGCATCATCACGAAATGCCGATGCATCATCACGAAACCCGCCCGACGGAATCGAACCTCCAGAAGGTGGTAGTGACGAAAAAGATAGTCCGCCAACAGCAGTAAACTTGTTACCGCTCAGAAAACAAAAACCGCGCTGAACCCCACGCGATACTAACACGAAATGAAGATGTCGCAATGGATGGAAATTGTCTATTCGACTCACTCATCAAATTACATCACCTCAATATGACTCCGGTGGAATTGCGAAAAACTCTATTAAAATTCGGAAAATTGAACGATTGCGCAGAACCGAAAAACACGCAAAAAATACTTCTGTCATTCAACGAATATGGTGATGACAACCACATTCGACTATTCGCCATGCACTTCGGCATAAATATCTGCGTACATTATAATGATGATCCCATCAAAACGCGATACTTTCATTTTAGTCAGACACTATAAAAAGAATTGGCCAAGCTATTTAATATAGCAAAATACAATACGTCCGCCTATCATCCCCAATCAAACGGGAGCATAGAGAGGAGCCAATGTGTCCTAATATAATATCTTCGATGTTTTGTTACAAACCACGAAGACTGGGACAAGTGGATTCCGCACGCCAGCTCGCGTACAACGCTAGCACGCACGAGGGCACGAAATACTCTCCACACGAACTAGTATTCGGACAACCAGCCCGAGTACCCTGTAGCGTCGAACCGAGAGAAAAAATAATGACATATCCGGATTACGCAGAGGAACATCTTAAGAACATCCTCGAATTACAGACGTTAGCAGGACTAAACCTGAATAAGGCCAAACGTCGGTCAAAAGCATACTATGACCGCAAACAGAACATCAAGTTCTTCAGAGTGGGCGAATGTGTCATGTTGGAGAAAGAACCCCGACACGGGAAATTCGACGACACATTCGTCGGGCCATACGAAATAATTGAAATAGTTGGGCCCAGAAACGTCAAGATCCAACTGGATGAGACAAAAACAAAGGTCGTCCACATTGACAAACTAAGGAAAAGTCATGACCCTCTCGTTATCAATGAGGAGATCGAGTCACAACCAGAAAGCGACGCGTCAGAAATACAAGTATAGTCTAGGCGGTCTGAAGGGATCGATGAGTAAAGACAGAACATAAATAATAAGAGTAAGACTAAACATAAATAATTTAATGGCTTTCTTTTTCTTCATATAATAAAACACATATTTTTTATATATGCTTGCAACAGCGCGAGCAGTGGGTTAGAAAAAAAAACGGTAGTAAAAGAAAATAATGTGATACAACGTTTCAATTTCGACTAAAACTAAGAGAGTGTTACCCAAATTTCATATTATTATCTATATTATTTGACATAAATAAGTTGAATTGAAAATATCTACGTTCTTCATGAAAATAATCGTGTACAGTTTTCACTGTTGCATTTTTCGAAGAATCAAATGAAAGATTCTAAAGGTTCACTTAATATTACGTCAGATACAGTTGCTTGGAAAATTTTTAGGCCCATTTTTTTTCTCAATAAAAACAATAGGCGAAAGCTGTTCTGAACAATGAACAAATCGCGATCATAGAAATGTTTTTTTTACTATCACGTTTCCAATCTTCGGATTTTCTTTGACAAGATCAAAAAGAATATTAATTAATAATAATTAACGATTAAAAGTATTTATATATTTTATAGATTTTCCTCGCCGTACAGAATGCATATCAATTTACAAATAAAACCTTAAAAGTCCGAAAAACAGTATTAGAGTCACATTTCCAGTAAATTTTAAATAATGCGTGTACGAGGAATGTAATGCAATGCAATATAATGTAATGTAATGTAGGAGAAGGGAGATTGGTTATCACGGCAGTACTATAAATGAAACTATATTTTCAAATAAGTGTGGGGAGATAGAAGCGACGAATCAGTCGTGACCAAAGAATAATGGCGTATGATTTTCACTCACACGTACGCTTGTTACAGGAAAATCGATGTAATGTACAAACATACCCGAATCCAGGAGAGCCCAGGATTGTACTCCGAGAAGATCGGACCAATGAGGTTAACACATACGGAGTGGCGCCTCTTGTCAAGAGTGCCTCTAGGGGCATACTTTGATAAAAAGGAGCGATTCCTGGAAACGCTAACGAATTTGGAAATCCAATGTGGTGCATCAGCGCAATCATGCGGATTAAAGGAAAGAATACATCAAGCTTATATGCATCTAAAGGATATCTCAAGAAGAAACATAAACGCCTTAGAAATCCTAACGGGTATAAAACCTCGACGGAAACGCGCTGTGGTTGGTGCCGTCGGGAAAATCTCAAAAATCCTTTTCGGTACTGCTGAAGAGGAGGAGATGGACCAGCTGCGGGAACAAATGGGAGCGACAAACGACAGACTCTCCGAGACGGCCACTCTCCTGAGTGAGCAAACCAAATTTATCGCCGTCGAATTTTCAGGCATCCGACATGAGTTGCAATCTGTCAATATATCACTTCAAGAGATCAGGTCACAACAAATTTGTGTCAATGCGCAACCTAACGGACCACATCAAAGAAATTGTACATCTTACAGCAGATTGCGATTTTCCTATACAGTTTCCAAGACTAACACTCGACTCACTCCTGGAAATTTCCCAAATAAAGATAGCATACATGGACTCATCCATAGTATACCTGCTCTATATTCCATTGGTGTCACACACACATTTCACCATTTATGAGCACAAGCCGATCCCAGTACCACAAAATATCGGAAACGAAACGCGATCAGCATTTATCAAACCATCGGCCCAATACTCAGGCATATCCGATGACCTGAAACAATACGTACGCCTGACATCGGAAAATTATCGAAGATACAAACAGGGAGACGGAATCTACGTATGTAAGGGAGATTTACCAGTACATGCGACAGACAACAATAACGAGTGTGAAGTGAGACTAATCACTGAAATCAAATTCAATAACTTTGATAACTGCGACATCCGTATTATGATTCAGGGAGCACCTTTTTGGATGAAATTACGCACCGAAAACATGTGGCTGTACTCAGCTGCAATGCCGGAACCAATGAGAATAACATGCGCAAATACAGTCGTACAAACCATAACATTGAATGGTACAGGAGAAATTGGGCTCACGCCAGGATGCAAGGCCCAAACGACTAAGACAACGCTGACACCATCCCAGACCATCCACTCCATATTCACCTTGGAACATTATGGATCTGTCATGCTAAATATCACGGACTTAATTCTCAAAGATACAATAGAAATGGGTGGACTAAGAGAGATTATCCGCCGCGAGGAGTCGAAACCCTAGCATCGCACCGGGAACACTGGATAGCAATATTAAGTTCGATGAACTTATAAACCGGGCACGCGAGCTAAGCCGAACAAGAGGCATAAACGAACGAGTTCGCCTGATGGAAAGCGCCACAATATATGGTGGCTCATCGCTGACGTTCCTGATAATAATCGTGACACTAGTCCTCATCTATACGTGCAGTCGACGCAGATTTAACTTCGGAGTACGAAACAAACATGTCATTGCTACATCATCAAGACGCACCAGAGAGCGTAAAGTGAAATTCAACGTACAAGACACTGAAGTGAATATCTGAAACGTTAATGAGGCGGGAGACTTCCCGTCCGAACAGTGCGCGAGTGAGGAACAACAGAGAATGGACTTGGATGTCATGCGTCCTTAGAATTAAGATTTTGGTAATAGTAGAAGCGGAAATGTAATATCTTCAAAAGTATGTAAAACACTAACCATTTTACGCCAGCACCCACGCGAATAATAAGGAATACTAACCCACGTTCGTATATTAGTAGATACAACAATCTCTACCGTTAACGCGAAACGATTACAATACGATGTCATTTATGTTCTCTTAAATAATCATCCGGCTGCCAACTAGGATTAAGGTGTGTAAGTACGGCGGAGGACCGCCGATTTTTCGGGGGATGGAGGTGTTACGACCGGTTGGTCGTAGGCAGCCGTAGCCATATTAATTAGCATTTATTATAAGTTATTACGAAATATACTTTAGTATTTAATATTCATTATGACAATAGCGTTATAAGATAGGTTCCAGTCAAACGATATATTCGTGGGACCGAGGAAAAAGCAAGGCGCGAACGCGACACTCTTACCACAAAGCGTAAGCATTTTTCGGCTGGGAACCTGCCGAGCTTTCAGCTCAATTCGCGCAATATACGCCTCGACGTCGGTTACCTGCCGAGGCTAGCAGGTTCCCAGGGCGAAGGATTGCTGACCAGGCATGAGAAACGTCAGACGATCCGCGAACTCTCCGTCGACGGATCCAAAAAGACGTGGACACTCTGGGATTCGGTGCTAGACTCCTGGGGAGATCACACCTCGCGCTCGTCCAGTTTCAACCTACTCGAGGGTCGAGAGTCGAGGTCCATCGAGGACTTAGGCGGTTTTCGCGATTACCAAATAGCGACTTAGCCGTAGCCGACCGAGGCTACTGAACGTCGGGAAACACAAGTGCACGCCCCGTTCGTTGGACTTAGCGTGCCGATACTTATGTACGGGTGCTGGACGTACATAAATAAAACCGCCACTTAAATAATATTCCCGTACATATTTTATGTTACTCCGAAACGTAACAATGACGGTCAACAGATTTGGATTTATTCTCAATAATATACATATTTCGGATAATAGCCAAGACCCTAAAAAGGGAGAACCGCAATACGACAAATTATATAATTTGAGACCACTATTGACTAAACTGACTCAAAAATTCAATAACTCGTGGAAACCAAGCAAATATCAGGCTGTAGATGAATCCATGATTAAATTCAAGGGGCGCAGTTCTCTAAATCAATATATGCCGGCTAAACCAATACAACGTGGTTTCAAGTGTTGGGTTCCCACAGACGAATCCAGTTACGTCTGTGAATTTCAGGTGTATACAGGAAAATCAGAGAATACAGAAAAACAATTAGGAGCCCGAGTTGTGAAAGACCTTACGCGCGTCTTGGCAGGTCATAATCACTATGTTTATTTCGACAACTTCTTCACTGGCATTGATCTTCTGATTTCTCTAAAAGAAGACAAAATCTTTGCTTGTGGAACAGTACGTTCAAATCGTACAAGATTGCCAAAAAGCGATGTACCAGACAAAGAAATGAAGCGGGGACACTATGAATACAAAACATCAAATACTGGCATCCGTTTCATCAAAAAGCCTGTTCGCTTTTTGTCTAATTATCATGATCCATGTGAAGTCACAACTGTGAATAGAAGACAAAAAGTTGGATCTCTGAAGCAGGTGGACTGCCCAGTAATGTGTTCCGACTATAACAGGCATATGGGTTATGTCGATAACGCTGACCGTTTACTAACAACCTACAAAATACGTCGTAAGTCTAAGAAGTGGTGGTTGAGAATATTTTGGCATTTTGTTGATGTAGCTGTAACAAATGCGTTTGTCATACATACTACAAGAGACAATGATCATTTGACTTTGAAAAAAATCACATTTTGATTGGTAGACGAATTAGTTTCATATAAAATACCGACCCCAAAAGGAAGAAAACGCCAATCCATACCTATCTGCAACCACAAGCCTCACATTGCGCTGGAAAAAAGGCGCTCTCAATCTTCTCATATGCCGGTATATACCGGTCAGTTGAGGCGATGTGCTTCTTGCAGCACGAAAGCTAATGACACACGAAGTACGTGGATTTGTAATATCTGTAATGTACCCTTATGCTTATCAACAAAAAGAAACTGCTTCTTGAGTTACCACAATTAATGAATAAGTGCTACTACAAGAAAATAAATTTCAAAAAAAAAGAAAAAATGCCAAAAAAAAAATACAAAAAAAACAACAAAAAAAAAACAACAAAAAATGGAGACAGCAGCCGTCTTTGTTCGTGTCTCCGGGTTTGGCTGAGAGCGGTATTTACAGAATGGATTTTTTATTGAATCAATCTTGAATTTTGAAAATCGGATGCCAGATTCGTCATCAGCGTAACTTTTTCCACATTTTGTCCGCCATATAGGATCCTTTAACTTCATTATTGCAAATCTGAATGCGAATTCCTGATCATCGATCCCGAAAACCTCCGAGTACCCAGTTTCAGCTTGATTAAGTAATTTTTTCAAATTTTGGCCGCCATATTGGATCCGCCATTTTGAATTTTGAAAATCTGAGACCGGATTCGTGATCAGCGACCCCGAAAACCTCCGAGTACCCAGTTTCATCTTGATCAAGTAATTTTTTCAAATTTTGGCCGCCATATCGGATCCGCCATTTTGAATTTTGAAAATCTGAGACCGGATTCGTGATCGGCGACCCCGAGAACCCACGAGTACCCAGTTTCAGCCGTTTTCCATGTATACAAAAATGTATGCTTCAAAGGGTTAAGATTTAGAGTCAAGGAATATGGTGGCGCTCTCCCTTATTTCAAGGTTTCCCCTCATTCCCACCACTTAAAGTTTCTGGCAGTGGGAGACAGAGGAAGAGCTATATTGCCTTCTTTCTCCCCGTCGTATACGCAAGCGCATGTTCAAATGGAAGCTTTAGCAGGAAATCTGAATGTCTAACCGAAATCAATTTATTTTCAACTGCATGCTACATACATTTAAAAATTTACAATGCAGATTGTAATGTTAAATTTGTGATTATATATTATTTTTAGTATTATGTATATGTAGCGAGTAGCGAGTATGATGTTACCGATGGTAGAATAAATTTGCGCATGGGCAGTTAGTTCAATTAGTGTTAGGAATGCAGGGAGCGTGGCGTTGTAGTGTGTGTTTGTGTGTGTGTCCAAATAAAAGTATGAACAAACGGAAACGTAAGTAGAATCCATCGTTTGCTTCTGGTGAGTTCGGATCTATAATCGGTCGCTGAGTTGTTCCTTTTTCGCTTGGCCCGCCTATGCAAAATGGCGAGAGGATACCGGATTTTCTCCACGCTCCGAGTTGGGATTTTGAACATCTTTTTATCGAGCAGCTAAAAGTTCAGAAATACACACGTCACCGAGGAGCGCCTTGTGCGGGGCCAATAAAGCGTATTGCCTCCTCGGCAAAATGAAAGGTGAGTAAACCTCGTTCTCCCTTTCGAACACGTGTTCATTTTGAATAACAAGCTCACATCCGTTATCTTGCTTCTCTTTTTCATTGAGAATCTGCCATCCTATTGAGACCCTGATGCTGTGTGGACCAAACAAATAATGGTATGACATTGCCGTTCATCATCCCATGCCATTTTGTGATCGTCAGAGTCCGACTCTCGCCATGATGGAATGGTAATTTACCAAGCAAAGGTTTTTTCTTTTGAACAGTAAAATGAAAAGAGTGCTAGTGTGGTGACGAAAATCAAGGTACTCAATTAATCTGCGCTATTAATAAAGACTGTTTGGTCCGTGTGATAAATTACGAACGAATAAATAAAAGTGTAGTGTTACGGATTGAGTATGCTAGCATGTACGATGATCGTGGCGTTCGCGAATAGTATATTTTTAGTGAGAGTAAATAGCCCAAAATGTTGTTATTTCGTGAATATCACATGTTTGTCCTTTTTTTTTATCATTATTCCCTGTTTCTTCGATTATGTTAACATTAAATCGGGTTAAGATAATACCAAATGTTCTCGTTTTTTTTTTTTGAGATTAACTGATTTGAAGGCGATTCTGGGGTTCCTATAAATTCATTTGGACGAATTCACGAATATTGGTGCAGTTCGAATTTGCATCATTACAAGATGAGTCTGGACTACTCTGGAAAATATTACCGGGACGAACTCTGGCCAAGAGTGATGCAAAAAGTGCTCCTGATTGGAAATTATTGAAAGACAGGGTCACTATTATGGTGTGCGCTAATGCTGATGGATCACATCCTTTACCGTTGTTTATGATTGGGAAATCATCCAGACCAAACTGCTTAAGAGACTTGAATACGGAGTTATTACCAGTCATGTACAAAACCTAAACGCCTGGATGGATAAACTGTTTTTATGCAGTGGTTTACGGAGATGTTTATCCCTCAAATTAAAGCACGCCATGAACAGACTGGGAAGAACTGCATACTTTTGCTAGAAAATGCTCCAACCATCCGCCTAATGAACACTTAAATTCCATGACATCTGTGCGGTTATTTACTTGCCTCCAAATAAAAATTAGTAATTAATATAAAGCATGTGATGTATGTGTTTGTACATCAAACTCTAAATCTGCATTACGCAAATCACATAGTGGTAAAAAAATAACTAACAACTATTTCCATTTTATACATTACTTTGTTGGGAAGCATGACAATCTCATTGAAAATAGTTTTCTACGATAATCCTAGCATCAGTCATGTCAGAGTTATCGGAGTTATTTACTCTCTAAATCTGAATTAGTACTAATAAAAGAGTGAAAAGTCGGTTACTAATTAAATTACTAATAATTTCTACTAACAAATAGTAAAAAACTACCAATTATTAGTCAAATTCTACTAATTCAAATTAGTATAAAAAATGTAAACAAAATTTTAGGTTAGATGTATTTGACTAATGAATTAGTAGAATTTGACTAATACTTGGTGTTTCTTTTACTATTTGTTAGTAGAAATTATTGGTTGTTAGTTACTTTTTTACCACTATACTAGCATGTGATGTATGTGTTTGTACATCAATAACTCCGATAACTCTGACATGATTGATGCCAGGCCAGGATTATCGGAGAATAAATAAATTTTCATGTAAATTTATTCTTCTATACCAAGAAGCTTTAATAACAAATATTTATGTGTATTTATGATTGCAGACTATACAGGAAAAATTTACTCCTCTCTCTTATAATAGCCGATGTTTCTCTTCAACCTGTGCAAATGTTCACGAGCAGATGAACATTTATAAGTGCATAATATTTGCCGCTGATGCATGGAATAATCTTGCAAATGCTTCGAGTAAGATATTAGGACAAACTCTTTTACCGGACGTAGCTGATGGCATGGAAGATTTATGCAGAATGATTAATGTACGGAGAATCCCTGAATTGGAAAATATTTCTTCCGATGATATGGACTCGTGGTTGACGCATGACAACATATATCCTGGATGGGAGGTTGTCCCTCCGGAGGAAATGACAACCATAACGAATGCAGAGGCTGCAACAATTGGGGAGGCATTCCAAAAATGGTGTTTTACTCGCTGGGATTTCACAGACGAGCAGTTAGCTGTCATAAATTCAGTGGTTTCAGCGGCGACAAATATTGTATTCGATGAGAAATACTGTGAATAATATCGGCTGTAAATCTTCCACGAAATTATTTATTTATTGAACCGGTAAATCCTGTAAAATAAAAACATGAAAATTGGAAAAAGTAAAATTAGGATAATAAAACTTTATAATAAAGCTTTATAAAAAAAGTATCTGAATACGTGAACCCCCTCCCGATCACCTACCGAACTAGGAGAAGGGTCCGGATAGATGTCGAATTGGGAGGAAGGGGGGAGAGATAGTAGCGAGAAGGAGGATGTAGCGAGCGAAGGTGAAGAAGAAAGAAAATTGCAGAGGACAGGTGTTCTAAACCCGCAAGGGCGGGAGAGCACTTAAAATACATACTTATAAGTCGCTTCTAGGCTACATACAGCGCCATGCAGGTCTCTCAGCTGCGATGCGCCGTACGGTACCGTTCTTGGCACCGCAAGTTAGAGCGGGAATCGTCCTACTTAACAGCTGGCTGGACTGCGGACTTTCCAGATTTTGGGGACAAGCCCTTCATTCAGCCATGATAAACGGATTATCTGGTGTGCAACCGAATAGCACATTCAGTAGCAGCTAGAACAGAAGGGGTCCTTGAAGTCTCTTTGCCTTCTTGGTTAGAGGACTTAGCCTCACAGAAGCTTAAACCAAAAATTATAGACAACAAAGTCCTTCCACCGTCCCAGCGTATCATCCTCCGGAGAAGGAAGGTCAAGACTATCGAGTCTATCGAGTGTACTATTGCTTAAAGTAACTTTTAAATGTGTTTTTAAAAAAATCATGCCGCGCAGCTTAGTAAAAATACTAGAAAATCCATATTTGAATCTTTAAGGGGTGCACATGACAGAAGGAATTTTGTCCGAAGACTTTTACAGGTCTTACTTTGTGTATTATTGTATTATTGTTTAACGAATTGCGTTTAACAAACTACGAGAAAAGCGATATTTGATGCTTTGAAGGGATGGGGACGATAGCCGAAATTTTAATTATGTAAATTAATTCGTAAATGGGTAAAATGAAACGTAATTAAGAGTTAATTAAACAGTCTCCAATGGATTTTTCAGAAAAATTAAATTTCTCGGAGTTATGCACAATTGAAATTTTTGACAGTATTTTAGTAAAAAATGAATATCTTCGGATTTAATGATTTGATCTCTATGCAATTTACTGGATGTGAAAATGAAAGATTGTACTTTTAATTGAAATAAGAAAAACTTTTAATTGTTAATATTTACTTATTGTTATTACAAAATTAACTTTCAATTGGTAAAATAAACAAGGTTCTCCATGTCCAATAAACAAATTTTAATGTTTTATTTCTTATCTTTACTGTTTTATTGTAGTGTTTTATAGTATACAAATAATATAATGATAATACGTTACTAAGGCAAATACGAAAAGAAAAAAAACATTACGCGGTTATGCTTTGGCGGCAAGCGTACCGTGCGGTAGAAAGACGTACCGCTCGTCAGAAAATACGTAAGTACTGTATTTCTAATCGCAATCCACAACATTTCAAAACGGGTATCGATTCGTCATAAAATACGCTTGAAAGTAAACTTTGATAAGCATATAGAAAAGTGTTACGTAAACCCGGATAACTTAGACACGATTCAGAGGCTAAATAGTAGGTAACTAAAATAGAGTATAACTAAAATTAGATAAAATAGATTCTCGCATTGCCGTAAATACTGTAAAAGCGCTATTTTAAAGGCCCCTTGTGACGGAGCGTTACGCAGCTCAATAGGTAATAGATTCCATGACTTAACAGCTGAGATCCATAAGGAATTAGAGAAAAACGAGGATGTAGAGCACGTAAAACGAACTGAAATTCAGACCTGATGATTGACGCGGGGGATGGTCGTCACAGTGATGCTGTTACGAATGTAAGTGAGATATGTTTAAGACTTGGTAGGTGAGAGTGTCACGAAAGTATTTATGTCGATTTTGTATGGTAAACCAGTAAGGAGCCGATTTTGCTTTAGCCCAGTAAGGAGCTAATGATTGATCGCGTCGCAACTAGTAGGCAAAACGAAGAGCAGCGTTTAATAGTTTACGCAATTTCGTGATTAGGTAACCGAAGGCATCCGAAAAACGAGCCAGGCATTGTCTAAGTGGGGAACAATGACGGCATTTACTAGCAATCATTTTACAGAACACGGAAGACTAGAACCACGGAAGCGTAATCTATACAATGTGTAGTGGACTTTGGAGCTAATGGCAGCGGTCTGACGATTCCAAACCTTTGTGACATATGGCATTATATGATTGTTTATCATAATTGGTGGCAGCACCATAGGATGCAATACTTCGAGATTATGTCTTGATCCGAAAATGATGGCTTTTGTTTTGTTTTCGTTGACCGTAAATCCAGACAGCTCAATCCAACTATGGAAGGTTTCAATTTCTCTATTTAGGCTGCAAATAGTTTGGCTGACGAGACTAATGATGTACCTGAAGTTCTGAACGTTCAAGTGAACGGTTCGGCAGGGCCGGCTCACCGACGACAGTCAACATTTAGGGTGCCATAGGCCCCCCGTCTTTTTTCCCAAAAATTACCAACAAATACACAATTTCTGTTAAAAACAGTAATATTCAACATTTGATATAACTATTAGAAATATTTAAAAGCAATTTCGAGATGGGAAAAAGTTATTAATAATCGGTAATTATGCGTGCGCGCGGCGTATATTGGTCGTTTAATGGTCGATTTGAACCTTTTGATTAATATATTTTCGAAATTTTTTAATTTCTAATTGTTTAAATATGTTATTAGTTGTATATGAACGGAATTTCGACCTGCGCACTCGAACGGATCATGACAAAAAGTTATTAACAATGGGGAATTCCACGTGCGCGCGGGGTATATTGGTCGTTTAATGGTCGATTTGAACCTTTTGATTAATATATTTTCGAAATTTTGTAATTTCTATTTGTTTAAATATGTTATTAATAATGTATGAACGGAATTTCTAGCTGCGCACCCGACCGGATCATGGCAAAAAGTTATTAATAATCGGTAATTATGCATGCGCGCGGCGTATATTGGTCGTTTAATGGTCAATTTGAACATTTTCATTAATATATTTTCGACATTTTTTAATTTCTAATTGTTTAAATATGTTATTAGTTGTATATGAACGGAATTTCGACCTGGGCACTCGACCGGATCATGGCAAAAAGTTATTAACAATGGGGAATTATACGTGCGCGCGGGGTATATTGGTCGTTTAATGGTCGATTTGAACCTTTTGATTAATATATTTTCGAAATTTTTTAATTTCCATTTGTTTAAATATATTATTAGTAATGTATGAACGGAATTTCGAGCTGCGCACCCGACCGGATCGTGGCAAAAAGTTATTAATAATCGGTACTTATGCGTGCGCGCGGGGTATATTGGTCGTTTAATGGTCGATTTGAACCTTTTGATTAATATATTTTCTAAATTTTTTAATTTCTATTTGTTTAAATATGTTATTAGTTGTATATGAACGGAATTTCGACCTGCGCACTCGAACGGATCATGGCAAAAAGTTATTAACAATAGAGAATTATACGTGCGCGCGGGGTATATTGGTCGTTTAATGGTCGATTTGAACCTTTTGATTAATATATTTTCGAAATTTTTTAATCTCTATTTGTTTAAATATGTTATTAGTTGTATATGTACGGAATTTCGACCTGAGCACTCGAACGGATCATGGCAAAAAGTTATTAACAATGGAGAATTATACGTGCGCGCGGGGTATATTGGTCGTTTAATGGTCGATTTGAACCTTTTGATTAATATATTTTCTAAATTTTTTAATTTCTATTTGTTTAAATATGTTATTAGTTGTATATGAACGGAATTTCGTCCTGCGCACTCGAACGGATCATGGCAAAAAGTTATTAACAATGGAGAATTATACGTGCGCGCGGGGTATATTGGTCGTTTAATGGTCGATTTGAACTTTTTGATTAATATATTTTCGAAATTTTTTAATTTCTATTTGTTTAAATATGTTATTAGTTGTATATGAACGGAATTTCGAGCGGCGCACTCGCTCGGATCATGGCAAAAAGTTATTAACAATGGGGAATTATACGTGCGCGAGGGGTATATTGGTTGTTTAATGGTCGATTTGAACCTTTTGATTAATATATTTTCCAAATTTTTTAATTTCTATTTGTTTAAATATGTTATTAGTTGTATATGAACGGAATTTCGACCTGCGCACTCGAACGGATCATGGCAAAAAGTTATTAACAATGGAGAATTATACGTGCGCGCGGGGTATATTGGTCGTTTAATAGTCGATTTGAACCTTTTGATTAATATATTTTCGAAAGTTTTTAATTTCTATTTGTTTAAATATATTATTACTAATGTATGAACGGAATTTCGAGCTGCGCACCCGACCGGATCGTGGCAAAAAGTTATTAATAATCGGTACTTATGCGTGCGCGCGGGGTATATTGGTCGTTTAATGGTCGATTTGAACCTTTTGATTAATATATTTCCGAAATTTTTTAACTCTATTTGTTTAAATATGTTATTAGTTGTATATGAACGGAATTTCGACCTGCGCACTCGAACCGATCATGGCAAAAAGTTATTAACAATGGAGAATTATACGTGCGCGCGGGGTATATTGGCCGTTTAATGGTCGATTTGAACCTTTTGATTAATATATTTTCGAAAGTTTTTAATTTCTATTTGTTTAAATATATTATTACTAATGTATGAACGGAATTTCGAGCTGCGCACCCGACCGGATCGTGGCAAAAAGTTATTAATAATCGGTACTTATGCGTGCGCGCGGGGTATATTGGTCGTTTAATGGTCGATTTGAACCTTTTGATTAATATATTTTCGAAATTTTTTAATTTCTAATTGTTTAAATATGTTATTAGTTGTATATGAACGGAATTTCGACCTGCGCACTCGAACGGATCATGGCACAAAGTTATTAACAATGGAGAATTATAAGTGCGCGCGGGGTATATTGGCCGTTTAATGGTCGATTTGAACCTTTTGATTAATATATTTTCGAAAGTTTTTAATTTCTATTTGTTTAAATATATTATTACTAATGTATGAACGGAATTTCGAGCTGCGCACCCGACCGGATCGTGGCAAAAAGTTATTAATAATCGGTACTTATGCGGGCGCGCGGGGTATATTGGTCGTTTAATGGTCGATTTGAACCTTTTGATTAATATATTTTCGAAATTTTTTAATTTCTTATTGTTTAAATATGTTATTAGTTGTATATGAACGGAATTTCGACCTGCGCACTCGAACGGATCATGGCAAAAGGTTATTAACAATGGAGAATTATACGTGCGCGCGGGGTATATTGGTCGTTTAATGGTCGATTTGAACCTTTTGATTAATATATTTTGGAAGTTATTTATTTTCGAATTGTTTAAATATGTTATTAGTTGAACTGAATTTCTCGAACGGATCTTGTCAAAATGTTATTAACAATCGGTTTACATTGTTTTCCATGAGATTTTGCGAGATAATCTGCCCGGCGCCAGAGCCACCTACCTTGAGCTTTGGTTGTTCTATGGGTGCAATATTGCGACGATGGGGTCGCCATAATCAGCTTACACGGAAGAAAATTCCTAGAAAAGTAAAAAATCCCATGTCTATGATTCGTATTATTCGTTTGTGACGTTTTCTGTGGGACCATCTGGAATATCCAGCGGGTGTCTTGTAAAAGATCTCAAGTGAACGCGATGAATTAATTAGTTTCTATTTGTTTTAATTGTTTATGATTTATTATTTATATTAAATATATTAGAAATTTACATTTGGTCTGAGTTTTCTATGTTTTAAAATTTTTCGAGATAATCTGCCCGGCGCCAGAGGGTAGGGCACGTACGTGGGTGCAAAACGGCGCCTATGGGGGCGCCATAATGAGCTTACACGTTCACGTTACGTTCATACATTACTAATAATATATTTAAACAAATAGAAATTAAAAAATTTTGAAAATATATTAATCAAAAGGTTCAAATCGACCATTAACCAACCAATATACCCCGCGCGCACGTATAATGTCCCATTGTTAATAACTTTTTGCCATGATCCGTTCGAGTGCGCAGGTCGAAATTCCGTTCATACATTACTAATAACATATTTAAACAAATAGAAATTAAAAAATTTCGAAAATATATTAATCAAAAGGTTCAAATCGACCATTAAACGACCAATATACCCCGCGCGCACGTATAATGTCCCATTGTTAATAACTTTTTGCCATGATCCGTTCGAGTGCGCGGCTCGAAATTCCGTTCATACATTACTAATAACATATTTAAACAAATAGAAATTAAAAAATTTCGAAAATATATTAATCAAAAGGTTCAAATCGACCATTAAACGACCAATATACCCCGCGCGCACGTATAATGTCCCATTGTTAATAACTTTTTGCCATGATCCGTTCGAGTGCGCAGGTCGAAATTCCGTTCATACATTACTAATAATATGTTTAAACAAATAGAAATTAAAAAAATTCGAAAATATATTAATCAAAAGGTTCAAATCGACCATTAAACGACCAATATACCCCGCGCGCTCGTATAATTCTCCATTGTTAATAACTTTTTGCCATGATCCGAGCGAGTGCGCGGCTCGAAATTCCGTTCATATACAACTAATAACATATTTAAACAAATAGAAATTAAAAAATTTCGAAAATATATTAATCACAAGGTTCAAATCGACCATTAACCAACCAATATACGCCGCGCGCACGTGGAATTCCCTATTGTTAATAACTTTTTGCCATGATCCGTTCGAGTGCGCAGGTCGAAATTCCGTTCATACATTACTAATAATATATTTAAACAAATAGAAATTAAAAGATTTGGAAAATATATTAATCAAAAGGTTCAAATCGACCATTAAACGACCAATATACCCCGCGCGCAAGTATAATGTCCCATTGTTAATAACTTTTTGCCATGATTCGAGCGAGTGCGCGGCTCGAAATTCCCTTCATATACAACTAATAACATATTTAAACAAATAGAGATTAAAAAATTTCGAAAATATATTAATCAAAAGGTTCAAATCGACCATTAAACGACCAATATACCCCGCGCGCACGTATAATTTCCCATTGTTAATAACTTTTTGCCTTGATCCGTTCGAGTGCGCAGGTCGAAATTCCGTTCATACATTACTAATAATATATTTAAACAAATAGAAATTAAAAAATTTCGAAAATATATTAATCAAAAGGTTCAAATCGACCATTAAACGACCAATATACCCCGCGCGCACGTATAATGTCCCATTGTTAATAACTTTTTGCCATGATCCGTTCGAGTGCGCAGGTCGAAATTCCGTTCATACATTACTAATAATATGTTTAAACAAATAGAAATTAAAAAAATTCGAAAATATATTAATCAAAAGGTTCAAATCGACCATTAAACGACCAATATACCCCGCGCGCTCGTATAATTCTCCATTGTTAATAACTTTTTGCCACGATCCGGTCGGGTGCGCAGCTCGAAATTCCGTTCATATACAACTAATAACATATTTAAACAATTAGAAATTAAAAACTTTCGAAAATATATTAATCAAAAGGTTCAAATCGACCATTAAACGACCAATATACCCCTCGCGCACGTATAATTCTCCATTGTTAATAACTTTTTACCACTATCCGGTCGGGTGCGCAGCTCGAAATTCCGTTCATATACAACTAATAACATATTTAAACAATTAGAAATTAAAAAATTTCGAAAATATATTAATCAAAAGGTTCAAATCGACCATTAAACGACCAATATACCCCGCGCGCACGTATAATGTCCCATTGTTAATAACTTTTTGCCATGATCCGTTCGAGTGCGCGGCTCGAAATTCCGTTCATACATTACTAATAATATATTTAAACAAATAGAAATTAAAAAATTTCGAAAATATATTAATCAAAAGGTTCAAATCGACCATTAAACGACCAATATACCCCGCGCGCACGTATAATGTCCCATTGTTAATAACTTTTTGCCATGATCCGTTTGAGTGCGCAGGTCGAAATTCCGTTCATATACAACTAATAACATATTTAAACAATTAGAAATTAAAAAATTTCGAAAATATATTAATCAAAAGGTTCAAATCGACCATTAAACGACCAATATACCCCGCGCGCACGTATAATTCTCCATTGTTAATAACTTTTTGCCATGATCCGTTCGAGTGCGCAGGTCGAAATTCCGTTCATATACAACTAATAATATATTTAAACAAATAGAAATTAAAAAATTTCGAAAATATATTAATCAAAAGGTTCAAATCGACCATTAAACGACCAATATACCCCGCGCGCACGTATAATGTCCCATTGTTAATAACTTTTTGCCATGATCCGAGCGAGTGCGCGGCTCGAAATTCCGTTCATACATTACTAATAATATATTTAAACAAATAGAAATTAAAAAATTTCGAAAATATATTAATCAAAAGGTTCAAATCGACCATTAAACGACCAATATACCCCGCGCGCACGTATAATGTCCCATTGTTAATAACTTTTTGCCATGATCCGTTTGAGTGCGCAGGTCGAAATTCCGTTCATATACAACTAATAACATATTTAAACAATTAGAAATTAAAAAATTTCGAAAATATATTAATCAAAAGGTTCAAATCGACCATTAAACGACCAATATACCCCGCGCGCACGTATAATGTCCCATTGTTAATAACTTTTTGCCATGATCCGTTCGAGTGCTCAGGTCGAAATTCCGTTCATACATTACTAATAATATATTTAAACAAATAGAAATTAAAAAATTTCGAAAATATATTAATCAAAAGGTTCAAATCGACCATTAAACGACCAATATACCCCGCGCGCACGTATAATGTCCCATTGTTAATAACTTTTTGCCATGATCCGTTTGAGTGCGCAGGTCGAAATTCCGTTCATATACAACTAATAACATATTTAAACAATTAGAAATTAAAAAATTTCGAAAATATATTAATCAAAAGGTTCAAATCGACCATTAAACGACCAATATACCCCGCGCGCACGTATAATGTCCCATTGTTAATAACTTTTTGCCATGATCCGTTCGAGTGCGCAGGTCGAAATTCCGTTCATACATTACTAATAATATGTTTAAACAAATAGAAATCAAAAAAATTCGAAAATATATTAATCAAAAGGTTCAAATCGACCATTAAACGACCAATATACCCCCGTGCACGTATAATTCTCCATTGTTAATAACTTTTTGCCATGATCCGAGCGAGTGCGCGGCTCGAAATTCCGTTCATATACAACTAATAACATATTTAAACAAATAGAAATTAAAAAATTTCGAAAATATATTAAGCAAAAGGTTCAAATCGACCATTAACCAACCAATATACGCCGCGCGCACGTATAATTCGCCATTGTTAATAACTTTTTGCCATGATCCGTTCGAGTGCGCGGCTCGAAATTCCTTTCATATACAACTAATAACATATTTAAACAAATAGAGATTAAAAAATTTCGAAATTATATTAATCAATAGGTTCAAATCGACCATTAAACGACCAATATACCCCGCGCGCACGTATAATTCTCCATTGTTAATAACTTTTTGCCATGATCCGAGCGAGTGCGCGGCTCGAAATTCCGTTCATATACAACTAATAACATATTTAAACAAATAGAAATTAAAAAATTTCGAAAATATATTAATCACAAGGTTCAAATCGACCATTAACCAACCAATATACGCCGCGCGCACGTATAATGTCCCATTGTTAATAACTTTTTGCCATGATCCGTTCGAGTGCGCAGGTCGAAATTCCGTTCATACATTACTAATAATATATTTAAACAAATAGAAATTAAAAAATTTCGAAAATATATTAATCAAAAGGTTCAAATCGACCATTAAACGACCAATATACCCCGCGCGCACGTATAATGTCCCATTGTTAATAACTTTTTGCCATGATCCGAGCGAGTGCGCAGCTCGAAATTCCGTTCATATACAACTAATAACATATTTAAACAAATAGAAATTAAAAGATTTGGAAAATATATTAATCAAAAGGTTCAAATCGACCATTAAACGACCAATATACCCCGCGCGCACGTATAATTTCCCATTGTTAATAACTTTTTGCCTTGATCCGTTCGAGTGCGCAGGTCGAAATTCCGTTCATACATTACTAATAATATATTTAAACAAATAGAAATTAAAAAATTTCGAAAATATATTAATCAAAAGGTTCAAATCGACCATTAAACGACCAATATACCCCGCGCGCACGTATAATGTCCCATTGTTAATAACTTTTTGCCATGATCCGTTCGAGTGCGCAGGTCGAAATTCCGTTCATACATTACTAATAATATGTTTAAACAAATAGAAATTAAAAAAATTCGAAAATATATTAATCAAAAGGTTCAAATCGACCATTAAACGACCAATATACCCCGCGCGCTCGTATAATTCTCCATTGTTAATAACTTTTTGCCATGATCCGAGCGAGTGCGCGGCTCGAAATTCCGTTCATATACAACTAATAACATATTTAAACAAATAGAAATTAAAAAATTTCGAAAATATATTAATCAAAAGGTTCAAATCGACCATTAAACGACCAATATACCCCGCGCGCACGTATAATTCTCCATTGTTAATAACTTTTTGCCATGATCCGTTCGAGTGCACAGGTCGAAATTCCGTTCATACATTACTAATAATATATTTAAACAAATAGAAATTAAAAAATTTCGAAAATATATTAATCAAAAGGTTCAAATCGACCATTAAACGACCAATATACCCCGCGCGCACGTATAATGTCCCATTGTTAATAACTTTTTGCCATGATCCGTTCGAGTGCGCAGGTCGAAATTCCGTTCATACATTACTAATAATATATTTAAACAAATAGAAATTAAAAAATTTCGAAAATATATTAATCAAAAGGTTCAAATCGACCATTAAACGACCAATATACCCCGCGCGCACGTATAATGTCCCATTGTTAATAACTTTTTGCCATGATCCGTTCGAGTGCGCAGGTCGAAATTCCGTTCATACATTACTAATAATATATTTAAACAAATAGAAATTAAAAAATTTCGAAAATATATTAATCAAAAGGTTCAAATCGACCATTAAACGACCAATATACCCCGCGCGCACGTATAATTCTCCATTGTTAATAACTTTTTGCCATGATCCGTTCGAGTGCGCAGGTCGAAATTCCGTTCATATACAACTAATAACATATTTAAACAAATAGAAATTAAAAAATTTCGAAAATATATTAATCAAAAGGTTCAAATCGACCATTAAACGACCAATATACCCCGCGCGCACGTATAATGTCCCATTGTTAATAACTTTTTGCCATGATCCGTTCGAGTGCGCAGGTCGAAATTCCGTTCATACATTACTAATAATATATTTAAACAAATAGAAATTAAAAAATTTCGAAAATATATTAATCAAAAGGTTCAAATCGACCATTAAACGACCAATATACCCCGCGCGCACGTATAATGTCCCATTGTTAATAACTTTTTGCCATGATCCGTTCGAGTGCGCAGCTCGAAATTCCGTTCATATACAACTAATAACATATTTAAACAAATAGAAATTAAAAAATTTCGAAAATATATTAATCAAAAGGTTCAAATCGACCATTAAACGACCAATATACCCCGCGCGCACGTGGAATTCCCTATTGTTAATAACTTTTTGCCATGATCCGTTCGAGTGCGCAGGTCGAAATTCCGTTCATACATTACTAATAATATATTTAAACAAATAGAAATTAAAAAATTTCGAAAATATATTAATCAAAAGGTTCAAATCGACCATTAAACGACCAATATACCCCGCGCGCACGTATAATGTCCCATTGTTAATAACTTTTTGCCATGATCCGTTCGAGTGCGCAGGTCGAAATTCCGTTCATATACAACTAATAACATATTTAAACAAATAGAAATTAAAAAATTTCGAAAATATATTAATCAAAAGGTTCAAATCGACCATTAAACGACCAATATACCCCGCGCGCACGTATAATGTCCCATTGTTAATAACTTTTTGCCATGATCCGTTCGAGTGCGCAGGTCGAAATTCCGTTCATACATTACTAATAATATATTTAAACAAATAGAAATTAAAAAATTTCGAAAATATATTAATCAAAAGGTTCAAATCGACCATTAAACGACCAATATACCCCGCGCGCACGTATAATGTCCCATTGTTAATAACTTTTTGCCATGATCCGTTCGAGTGCGCAGGTCGAAATTCCGTTCATATACAACTAATAATATATTTAAACAAATAGAAATTAAAAAATTTCGAAAATATATTAATCAAAAGGTTCAAATCGACCATTAAACGACCAATATACCCCGCGCGCACGTATAATGTCCCATTGTTAATAACTTTTTGCCATGATCCGTTCGAGTGCGCAGGTCGAAATTCCGTTCATACATTACTAATAATATATTTAAACAAATAGAAATTAAAAAATTTCGAAAATATATTAATCAAAAGGTTCAAATCGACCATTAAACGACCAATATACCCCGCGCGCACGTATAATGTCCCATTGTTAATAACTTTTTGCCATGATCCGTTCGAGTGCGCAGGTCGAAATTCCGTTCATACATTACTAATAATATGTTTAAACAAATAGAAATTAAAAAAATTCGAAAATATATTAATCAAAAGGTTCAAATCGACCATTAAACGACCAATATACCCCGCGCGCTCGTATAATTCTCCATTGTTAATAACTTTTTGCCATGATCCGAGCGAGTGCGCGGCTCGAAATTCCGTTCATATACAACTAATAACATATTTAAACAAATAGAAATTAAAAAATTTCGAAAATATATTAATCAAAAGGTTCAAATCGACCATTAAACGACCAATATACCCCGCGCGCACGTATAATTCTCCATTGTTAATAACTTTTTGCCATGATCCGTTCGAGTGCGCGGCTCGAAATTCCTTTCATATACAACTAATAACATATTTAAACAAATAGAGATTAAAAAATTTCGAAATTATATTAATCAATAGGTTCAAATCGACCATTAAACGACCAATATACCCCGCGCGCACGTATAATGTCCCATTGTTAATAACTTTTTGCCATGATCCGTTCGAGTGCGCAGGTCGAAATTCCGTTCATACATTACTAATAATATATTTAAACAAATAGAAATTAAAAGATTTGGAAAATATATTAATCAAAAGGTTCAAATCGACCATTAAACGACCAATATACCCCGCGCGCACGTATAATTTCCCATTGTTAATAACGTTTTGCCTTGATCCGTTCGAGTGCGCAGGTCGAAATTCCGTTCATACATTACTAATAATATATTTAAACAAATAGAAATTTAAAAATTTCGAAAATATATTAATCAAAAGGTTCAAATCGACCATTAAACGACCAATATACCCCGCGCGCACGTATAATTCTCCATTGTTAATAACTTTTTGCCACTATCCGGTCGGGTGCGCAGCTCGAAATTCCGTTCATACATTACTAATAATATATTTAAACAAATAGAAATTAAAAAATTTCGAAAATATATTAATCAAAAGGTTCAAATCGACCATTAAACGACCAATATACCCCGCGCGCACGTATAATGTCCCATTGTTAATAACTTTTTGCCATGATCCGTTCGAGTGCGCAGGTCGAAATTCCGTTCATATACAACTAATAACATATTTAAACAATTAGAAATTAAAAAATTTCGAAAATATATTAATCAAAAGGTTCAAATCGACCATTAAACGACCAATATACCCCGCGCGCACGTATAATGTCCCATTGTTAATAACTTTTTGCCATGATCCGTTCGAGTGCGCAGGTCGAAATTCCGTTCATACATTACTAATAATATATTTAAACAAATAGAAATTAAAAAATTTCGAAAATATATTAATCAAAAGGTTCAAATCGACCATTAAACGACCAATATACCCCGCGCGCACGTATAATGTCCCATTGTTAATAACTTTTTGCCATGATCCGTTCGAGTGCGCAGGTCGAAATTCCGTTCATACATTACTAATAATATATTTAAACAAATAGAAATTAAAAAATTTCGAAAATATATTAATCAAAAGGTTCAAATCGACCATTAAACGACCAATATACCCCGCGCGCACGTATAATTCTCCATTGTTAATAACTTTTTGCCATGATCCGTTTGAGTGCGCAGGTCGAAATTCCGTTCATATACAACTAATAACATATTTAAACAATTAGAAATTAAAAAATTTCGAAAATATATTAATCAAAAGGTTCAAATCGACCATTAAACGACCAATATACCCCGCGCGCACGTATAATGTCCCATTGTTAATAACTTTTTGCCATGATCCGTTTGAGTGCGCAGGTCGAAATTCCGTTCATATACAACTAATAACATATTTAAACAAATAGAAATTAAAAAATTTCGAAAATATATTAATCAAAAGGTTCAAATCGACCATTAAACGACCAATATACCCCGCGCGCACGTATAATGTCCCATTGTTAATAACTTTTTGCCATGATCCGTTTGAGTGCGCAGGTCGAAATTCCGTTCATATACAACTAATAACATATTTAAACAATTAGAAATTAAAAAATTTCGAAAATATATTAATCAAAAGGTTCAAATCGACCATTAAACGACCAATATACCCCGCGCGCACGTATAATGTCCCATTGTTAATAACTTTTTGCCATGATCCGTTCGAGTGCGCAGGTCGAAATTCCGTTCATACATTACTAATAATATATTTAAACAAATAGAAATTAAAAAATTTCGAAAATATATTAATCAAAAGGTTCAAATCGACCATTAAACGACCAATATACCCCGCGCGCACGTATAATGTCCCATTGTTAATAACTTTTTGCCATGATCCGTTCGAGTGCGCAGGTCGAAATTCCGTTCATATACAACTAATAACATATTTAAACAAATAGAAATTAAAAAATTTCGAAAATATATTAATCAAAAGGTTCAAATCGACCATTAAACGACCAATATACCCCGCGCGCACGTATAATGTCCCATTGTTAATAACTTTTTGCCATGATCCGTTCGAGTGCGCAGGTCGAAATTCCGTTCATACATTACTAATAATATATTTAAACAAATAGAAATTAAAAAATTTCGAAAATATATTAATCAAAAGGTTCAAATCGACCATTAAACGACCAATATACCCCGCGCGCACGTATAATTCTCCATTGTTAATAACTTTTTGCCACGATCCGGTCGGGTGCGCAGCTCGAAATTCCGTTCATATACAACTAATAACATATTTAAACAATTAGAAATTAAAAAATTTCGAAAATATATTAATCAAAAGGTTCAAATCGACCATTAAACGACCAATATACCCCGCGCGCACGTATAATGTCCCATTGTTAATAACTTTTTGCCATGATCCGTTCGAGTGCGCAGCTCGAAATTCCGTTCATATACAACTAATAACATATTTAAACAATTAGAAATTAAAAAATTTCGAAAATATATTAATCAAAAGGTTCAAATCGACCATTAAACGACCAATATACCCCGCGCGCACGTATAATGTCCCATTGTTAATAACTTTTTGCCATGATCCGAGCGAGTGCGCGGCTCGAAATTCCGTTCATACATTACTAATAATATATTTAAACAAATAGAAATTAAAAAATTTCGAAAATATATTAATCAAAAGGTTCAAATCGACCATTAAACGACCAATATACCCCGCGCGCACGTATAATGTCCCATTGTTAATAACTTTTTGCCATGATCCGTTCGAGTGCGCAGGTCGAAATTCCGTTCATACATTACTAATAATATATTTAAACAAATAGAAATTAAAAAATTTCGAAAATATATTAATCAAAAGGTTCAAATCGACCATTAAACGACCAATATACCCCGCGCGCACGTATAATGTCCCATTGTTAATAACTTTTTGCCATGATCCGTTCGAGTGCGCAGGTCGAAATTCCGTTCATACATTACTAATAATATATTTAAACAAATAGAAATTAAAAAATTTCGAAAATATATTAATCAAAAGGTTCAAATCGACCATTAAACGACCAATATACCCCGCGCGCACGTATAATTCTCCATTGTTAATAACTTTTTGCCATGATCCGTTCGAGTGCGCAGGTCGAAATTCCGTTCATACATTACTAATAACATATTTAAACAATTAGAAATTAAAAAATTTCGAAAATATATTAATCAAAAGGTTCAAATCGACCATTAAACGACCAATATACCCCTCGCGCACGTATAATTCTCCATTGTTAATAACTTTTTGCCACTATCCGGTCGGGTGCGCAGCTCGAAATTCCGTTCATATACAACTAATAACATATTTAAACAATTAGAAATTAAAAAATTTCGAAAATATATTAATCAAAAGGTTCAAATCGACCATTAAACGACCAATATACCCCGCGCGCACGTATAATGTCCCATTGTTAATAACTTTTTGCCATGATCCGTTCGAGTGCGCAGCTCGAAATTCCGTTCATATACAACTAATAACATATTTAAACAATTAGAAATTAAAAAATTTCGAAAATATATTAATCAAAAGGTTCAAATCGACCATTAAACGACCAATATACCCCGCGCGCACGTATAATGTCCCATTGTTAATAACTTTTTGCCATGATCCGTTCGAGTGCGCAGGTCGAAATTCCGTTCATACATTACTAATAATATATTTAAACAAATAGAAATTAAAAAATTTCGAAAATATATTAATCAAAAGGTTCAAATCGACCATTAAACGACCAATATACCCCGCGCGCACGTATAATGTCCCATTGTTAATAACTTTTTGCCATGATCCGTTTGAGTGCGCAGGTCGAAATTCCGTTCATATACAACTAATAACATATTTAAACAATTAGAAATTAAAAAATTTCGAAAATATATTAATCAAAAGGTTCAAATCGACCATTAAACGACCAATATACCCCGCGCGCACGTATAATGTCCCATTGTTAATAACTTTTTGCCATGATCCGTTTGAGTGCGCAGGTCGAAATTCCGTTCATATACAACTAATAACATATTTAAACAATTAGAAATTAAAAAATTTCGAAAATATATTAATCAAAAGGTTCAAATCGACCATTAAACGACCAATATACCCCGCGCGCACGTATAATGTCCCATTGTTAATAACTTTTTGCCATGATCCGTTCGAGTGCGCAGGTCGAAATTCCGTTCATACATTACTAATAATATATTTAAACAAATAGAAATTAAAAAATTTCGAAAATATATTAATCAAAAGGTTCAAATCGACCATTAAACGACCAATATACCCCGCGCGCACGTATAATGTCCCATTGTTAATAACTTTTTGCCATGATCCGTTCGAGTGCGCAGCTCGAAATTCCGTTCATATACAACTAATAACATATTTAAACAATTAGAAATTAAAAAATTTCGAAAATATATTAATCAAAAGGTTCAAATCGACCATTAAACGACCAATATACCCCGCGCGCACGTATAATGTCCCATTGTTAATAACTTTTTGCCATGATCCGTTTGAGTGCGCAGGTCGAAATTCCGTTCATATACAACTAATAACATATTTAAACAAATAGAAATTAAAAAATTTCGAAAATATATTAATCAAAAGGTTCAAATCGACCATTAAACGACCAATATACCCCGCGCGCACGTATAATTCTCCATTGTTAATAACTTTTTGCCATGATCCGAGCGAGTGCGCGGCTCGAAATTCCGTTCATATACAACTAATAACATATTTAAACAAATAGAAATTAAAAAATTTCGAAAATATATTAATCAAAAGGTTCAAATCGACCATTAAACGACCAATATACCCCGCGCGCACGTATAATGTCCCATTGTTAATAACTTTTTGCCATGATCCGTTCGAGTGCGCAGGTCGAAATTCCGTTCATACATTACTAATAATATATTTAAACAAATAGAAATTAAAAAATTTCGAAAATATATTAATCAAAAGGTTCAAATCGACCATTAAACGACCAATATACCCCGCGCGCACGTATAATGTCCCATTGTTAATAACTTTTTGCCATGATCCGTTCGAGTGCGCAGGTCGAAATTCCGTTCATACATTACTAATAATATATTTAAACAAATAGAAATTAAAAAATTTCGAAAATATATTAATCAAAAGGTTCAAATCGACCATTAAACGACCAATATACCCCGCGCGCACGTATAATGTCCCATTGTTAATAACTTTTTGCCATGATCCGTTTGAGTGCGCAGGTCGAAATTCCGTTCATATACAACTAATAACATATTTAAACAATTAGAAATTAAAAACTTTCGAAAATATATTAATCAAAAGGTTCAAATCGACCATTAAACGACCAATATACCCCTCGCGCACGTATAATTCTCCATTGTTAATAACTTTTTGCCACTATCCGGTCGGGTGCGCAGCTCGAAATTCCGTTCATACATTACTAATAATATATTTAAACAAATAGAAATTAAAAAATTTGGAAAATATATTAATCAAAAGGTTCAAATCAACCATTAAACGACCAATATACCCCGCGCGCACGTATAATGTCCCATTGTTAATAACTTTTTGCCATGATCCGTTCGAGTGCGCAGCTCGAAATTCCGTTCATATACAACTAATAACATATTTAAACAATTAGAAATTAAAAAATTTGGAAAATATATTAATCAAAAGGTTCAAATCGACCATTAAACGACCAATATACCCCGCGCGCACGTATAATGTCCCATTGTTAATAACTTTTTGCCATGATCCGAGCGAGTGCGCGGCTCGATATTCCGTTCATACATTACTAATAATATATTTAAACAAATAGAAATTAAAAAATTTCGAAAATATATTAATCAAAAGGTTCAAATCGACCATTAAACGACCAATATACCCCGCGCGCACGTATAATGTCCCATTGTTAATAACTTTTTGCCATGATCCGTTCGAGTGCGCAGGTCGAAATTCCGTTCATACATTACTAATAATATATTTAAACAAATAGAAATTAAAAAATTTCGAAAATATATTAATCAAAAGGTTCAAATCGACCATTAAACGACCAATATACCCCGCGCGCACGTATAATGTCCCATTGTTAATAACTTTTTGCCATGATCCGTTCGAGTGCGCAGGTCGAAATTCCGTTCATATACAACTAATAACATATTTAAACAAATAGAAATTAAAAAATTTCGAAAATATATTAATCAAAAGGTTCAAATCGACCATTAAACGACCAATATACCCCGCGCGCACGTATAATGTCCCATTGTTAATAACTTTTTGCCATGATCCGTTCGAGTGCGCAGGTCGAAATTCCGTTCATACATTACTAATAATATATTTAAACAAATAGAAATTAAAAAATTTGGAAAATATATTAATCAAAAGGTTCAAATCAACCATTAAACGACCAATATACCCCGCGCGCACGTATAATGTCCCATTGTTAATAACTTTTTGCCATGATCCGTTCGAGTGCGCAGCTCGAAATTCCGTTCATATACAACTAATAACATATTTAAACAAATAGAAATTAAAAAATTTCGAAAATATATTAATCAAAAGGTTCAAATCGACCATTAAACGACCAATATACCCCGCGCGCACGTATAATGTCCCATTGTTAATAACTTTTTGCCATGATCCGAGCGAGTGCGCGGCTCGAAATTCCGTTCATACATTACTAATAATATATTTAAACAAATAGAAATTAAAAAATTTCGAAAATATATTAATCAAAAGGTTCAAATCGACCATTAAACGACCAATATACCCCGCGCGCACGTATAATGTCCCATTGTTAATAACTTTTTGCCATGATCCGTTCGAGTGCGCAGGTCGAAATTCCGTTCATACATTACTAATAATATATTTAAACAAATAGAAATTAAAAAATTTCGAAAATATATTAATCAAAAGGTTCAAATCGACCATTAAACGACCAATATACCCCGCGCGCACGTATAATGTCCCATTGTTAATAACTTTTTGCCATGATCCGAGCGAGTGCGCGGCTCGAAATTCCGTTCATATACAACTAATAACATATTTAAACAAATAGAAATTAAAAAATTTCGAAAATATATTAATCAAAAGGTTCAAATCGACCATTAAACGACCAATATACCCCGCGCGCACGTATAATTCTCCATTGTTAATAACTTTTTCCCATCTCGAAATTGCTTTTAAATATTTCTAATAGTTATATCAAATGTTGAATATTACTGTTTTTAACAGAAATTGTGTATTTGTTGGTAATTTTTGGGAAAAAAGACGGGGGGCCTATGGCACCCTAAATGTTGACTTTTGTCGGTGAGCCGGCCCTGCCGAACCGTTCACTTGAACGTTCAGAACTTCAGGTACATGACTAATGGGTGTTGATAAATAGAATTGCATGTCATCTGCAAAGACTATTGTTGTGTCGCGACGGTAGCGTAGATGCCCGAATACAGTATTTAATACAATGGAAAACAGTATTGGTCCCAAACTTGATCCCTGTGGATTTAATAAGCTGCGATCTACCCGTTAAATAAGAGGCCATCTACGTAATAGATAGATCGTCAAATCTACCGCGACATATGTTTTCTGTAAGCTACGGGAGGGTCGTCTGGATGCTGTGACACTTCCGAAACCCAAACTGCCCGGGATGGGGAAGGTGATTGGACTCAAGATAAGAAACTATTATCCGAATGACAAGAGCATCAAGCAGCTTAGCTATACGTGCGGGGTTCGCTATCAGACGCATATCGCTAGGAGAGGCTGGGTTGGTGACCATGTTCAGCGGGATAATGTATGAAATTTTCCACGTAGTTGGGTAGACCCCGTAGCAAGAGAGATATTAAACAAAAATGTAAGTGGTTTAACCATAATGGACACAATCCTTTGAAGATGAATAAGCTGGAGACCATCGGGACTGAGCCCCTTTGACTTAGAAAAGGACAAAGAAATGATATTCTGGACTTCCTCCGGTCGAATTATCGGAAACGCAAAACATGGAGAACTTGAAGATAGTCACAACAGGAGAATCTCGTGAAGTTGTGGATCAGTACAGGCGGGATGAGACGAGGCTATTGCAGTGTAATGGTTATTTAGATTATCATGCGAAAAGTGTTGAAGTGCGGATTGTCAAGATGGTGCCGAAAGTCCAAATTTCCGAAGATTTGCCCAGGTCTTAGTCGGATTAGATTAAGTTTCGCAGGTACAGGTATTTGGTAATTTTTAGAGAAGAGCTTATGGTCTTTCTCAACTCGCGATACTAGAACAAAATCATCCTGCTGCCGACACGCTTGGCTTGCTTGAATAGCTGCTCACGACATTTTTGATCATCAGTAAGCCACGGAGCAGTATTTTTCTTGAGGTTTTTCGTGACCATGAGGGCATGCTTATCAAGGGACACATGTAGATAGGCGTAGAAGCGCGAGAGTAGATCGGAAATTGACAGTGCGCATAGCTCGACCTAATTGCATAATTCCGGAATATCTTGGTGCAGTGCAATGTATAAGTCATATACAAGTGCTTCGGAGTTACAATTCTTAAACTTACGGTAAGAAACTGTTTTTTGCTAATGCGAGAATGTAGAGACTAGGTATTCAATAATGTTTAAATCATGCCCAGCAGCAAAAGGGCTAGTACTCTTAGCATAATTCGCAATTTTTTTCCTGTGCATCAACTAAGAATACATCGATGTGCGTATGCGTGTTCGTGTGAAGAGTGTTTGGGTAGGACCATAGGGTATAGAATCCAACGAGAGATCCCGTATGAACTCTCCTAAGTAGGTGGCATAATAATCAGAGCCTAATATATCATAATTTACATCTCCAGTTACTATGCATATCCAGTTGCGATCATTTTGTACGTAGGTAGACATATACTTTTTCCGAAGATTCTTACAGGTATTAATTTGTGTATTATT
Source organism: Trichopria drosophilae (assembly GCA_030407085.1). Lineage (NCBI taxonomy): Eukaryota > Metazoa > Arthropoda > Insecta > Hymenoptera > Diapriidae > Trichopria > Trichopria drosophilae. The sequence continues at coordinate 54,729,908 of CM059587.1, forward strand.
GCTTATAGTATTTTTTAAATGCATTTTTGAAATATATTATGCCGGGCAACTTAGTAAAACTACTAGAAAATCGACATTGGAAGCTTTGAAGTCAGTTGGGTGGGGATGATAAAAGGAACTTATTCCGAAGTTCCTTACAGATCTTAATTTGTGTATTATTGTATTATTGCTAAAAGCATTTTTTAAATATGGTTTTGAGAAAAATGATGCCGGGCAACATAGTTAAAATACGAGGGAATCGATATTTCCTGTTTCTAAGGGGTGGGAATGAATGGGGAATTTTTCTTAGAGTTTCCTTTCAATCTTGTAATGTTTTTATAGTTATAAGGTATAAATGTACATTTAAGCCTCTTTTCGTAAAATTAACGTTACCGTTAACTTGGAAAATTTGTCCATCATCTTCTTGCACGATATACAGCGTGATTATTCGTGGTCGTTTTGGATGATGCACAATGGTACTGTAGTCGGCGTGATGGTCGTGCGGGCTAAGGCGTCAGTCTTAGTCCATCCGAACTGAACGTCGCACAGGTCCCGAGTTCGAATCCCCGTCCATGCAATTTTCTCTGCTTATGTCCAGTGTGGAATAACCGGGGAACCTTGCCGGGCGAAGGTACGAATTTGGAACCGCTGCCGACCCCCGTCGGCAGTTATCGGTATCGTCAGCGTCTTATCCGCGGTCGGTACGTCGTGGGTCTTATCTCGGATAAAGATGGGATAAGTCCCGCGTCGTACTCGCCATGGCACAGACCGCCGAATTTGTTGGTGGTACCGATCTTGAGGTAGGAGGGACTGGCTCTGGGTGGGTGTTGGGCGTGTATCTGCCCAGTTCTGTCATGTACTGTCTGTCTTTGTCCTGTACCTCTCCACCCGAGAGCCGACCCGCAAATAGACGAATAAATGTCACTAACGCGGGGGGAAATTTCCTGTCCTTTGTCCTTGTCCAAAGGTACTGTGCCCAATAAATATTGTATGTTCAATTGAGTAGGAATATTACTGTGCCTATTACAAAAATTGAAATTTTCTTTCTTATTATTTGCTGAAACTCTACGGCGCCTTTTTTCTATCATTCTGGCAATTTCAAATATTTGCATCTTTCAGGTGCGTAATCTGACGTTACAGTTTGTCTTTTGGGTTATTGAAACGCTATGGTATCGATTAGAACTCAAGCTCTCTTTTTGATATACGAGGAGAATAAAACGAAACAAAAACTAAAAGAAAAAAAAATTGCGAAGTTACTCGGTCAGACTGTAAAAAAGCTTAGTGGTGCTGTGTCTCGCCTTTTGCTTATACATATTTAGTTAGTAAGTAAATTCTTCGATGTATATAGTGTATTCCTGATATAAGCAATAAAGTCGATTTTTATTTTTTTTTTTTTTTTTTTTTTTTTTTTTTTTTTTTTTTTGACGGAGGGGGGAAATGCATTAGGCACCATAGGGGGTTGAAGATGTTGTGTAACCCCCCGTGTGTCGGACTCCCTTACCTTTGATGTTAACGGCAAGGTTTACCGACTAAAACCCTAACCTCCCTTGGCCCTCCAGAATCCACGTGTGCAGTCTGCAGCAGAAAAGTGGCTCCGATATCCATCTCCTCCGCTGCAGACTGCACCGGGCCATTTCGTTTGCAACTGTAACCACTCCCTCTACCATTGGGTAAGTGGTTACAGGATCTCGTGTGACCTCAGTAGACGGAGAGATCCCAGCAGCACTGCTTTCTGCATTCGGCCTGCGATGGAATTTGCATGTTCTCGACAGGCCGGAATGCTTTTGATGTTTTGGAGGAAAGTTGGTCTCATTCCTCCCAGCACTCCAATTATCAGCACGACGAGCTTGATTTTGAATCCTCGATACAGCTTGCGAATCTCGAACAGGAGTTCCTGATATTTCATCCGTTTTTCGTCCTCTTTGCTGACTATATTTGTTTCTGCTGGTGCAGAAAACTCGATGACGAAGATGGATTTGTCATCGAAGTCAACAAGGACGATGTCAGGCTTATTGGCTGATATTTGCCTGCTCGTCGGGAATGAGTAATTCCAGTATATTCGGCGCGACTCATTCCCGACAACGGATTCAATATCAGTGGGGACGTACGGCAAAACTGGGGTTGCATCAATACCATAAGTGCTGCGAAGATGGTAATACAGCACTCGAAGAGCCGCATTGTGACGTTCGATGTATGCTGAAACTGCATATATTGGACATGCTGCCAAAAGATGCATTAGTGTCTCAGCATGACATCTACACAATCTACAAAGCGTACTCTGTACCGCCTGGTGTAAGATGTTCTGGCGGTACGCTAAGGTATTGATGACCCCATCCTGGCACGCGAAGATAAAACCCTCGGTCTCGGATTTCAAGCCGGCTGATCTTAAGAAGGAGAAGGTCATCTCTGCCGACAAGCCAAGTTGTTGGACATTTCGAAAGAATTGTCCATGCAACGGCTTGTCGATATGCCTTCCCTCCAACATACGGAGTTGTTCCTTCCGTATGTTAGCCCTGAGACGCACTGGGCACAGATTGATGACTGATTCAGCCTCCTGTGCACCACTACGTCCCACGTTGAAAACCAGACCGAGGTTTCGCGCCGCTCGTTCCGCCGCGTTGTACAAAAACGCCCCCTTCCCCTGAATTTCATGCTGATGTACTAGCATCATCAGGGGATCCTCCGTTCGATTAATCACGTCGCAAGCTGTTTCGAGGACCAATCGGTCATGCATACACTCCAGGCTTAAAAGGCCACGACCTCCCATATTTCGGGGCAAATACAGTCGTTCCACGGAAGATCTTGGATGCAAACTGCGTTGCATACAAATCATCTTCCGTGTGCTTCGGTCAAGATCCCTTAGCTCGTCAACGTTCCACTTCAGTGCTCCAAAAGAATAGAGCACTGGTGATACGGCCAACATATTTGTGGCTGCCACCTTATTTCTCCCAGTCAATTCTGATGACCAGATCTGACGGAGAATGCGCCGGTATTTCTTAATGATGGTGGTTTTAGCAGCCTGCACATCCTGTACATGCCTTTGAGGTATGCCCAGGTATGTGTAGGCTTCTTCGGCGCTAAGGTGGCGGATGACATTTCCGTTGACGAGCTCCATATCGTTGTTATGGGAGCCTGACCTTCCTCTGTGTAAATGAACGACTGCACACTTGTCCAATCCGAATTCCATACCGATATCTCTCGAGTATGTGAGGGCGATGTTCAGAGATCGATGTAATTGATCTTCGCCTGATGCGTATAATTTAAGATCATCCATATAGAAAAGATGGGTGATCTTATGTACACGTTCACCAGGCGTTCCACACATGTACCCTTGAGATTTCCGGAGAGCAACGGATAGAGGCAATAGTGAGATGCAGAAGAGCAGAGGACTCAGAGAATCTCCCTGATAGACACCTCTTTGGAATTGAACCAGTCTAGACATGGTTCGACGCTTGCCCGATGTCATGACAAAGCGTGTTTTCCAAAGAGGCATCAGGTCTTCTACAATTCTCACTATGTTTGGGTGGACATGAAGGCGTTTGAGCAACAAGCTTAAAAGCTCGTGCGATGTTGAGTCATACGCCTTCATGTAATCCAGCCAGGCTATCGACAGGTTACGCTTGTACTGGACTGCGTCCTGACAAACACACCTGTCGATAAGCAAGTTGTCCTTGCAGCCGGATACACCCATTTTGCAGCCTCGTTGTTCTACTATCCGTTGCCACACCGGTTTCACGGATTTCTCAATACGTTCGTTCAAGATGTTAGTGAACAATTTGTACAACGTATTGAGACACGTGATCGGTCTATGGTTTTTCGGATCGGACAAGTCTCCCGATTTTGGGATCAGTGTCGTTCGGCCCTCCACCAGCCAGTGCGGAATGGGTTGGTCTCCATTTATGTAAGAGGTGAATATTCGGGCTAGGTGTTGATGGACAGAAGTGAACTTCTTCCACCAATAGTTGTTAATTCCATCCCAGCCCGGCGAGGAGAAATTCCTCGCTCCTGTGATGGCATTTTTCACCTCTAATGCACTGACGGGTGGGCAATCTTCATTTTGTTGTGTGACTTCGTCGCACAACTCGGTGAAGATTTCAATACCTGGATTGTCTGCATTAAGCCTAGATGTTTTCTCGTAGATGCTCCCCCAGAATTCCTCAACTGCGGCCATCGACGGAAACTCGCTTGAGGCTGCGATACGATGTTTGAAGAGGTTGGAAGGATTCGTCCAAAATATTGCATTTTGTCGAATTCCATCCTCCCGTCTTTGCAGCCTCTTTTTGGCATCCGCCAAAACCCGAATTTTATCAGCCAAACGTTGCTTGATGTTGAGCAACTTAAGCTTGTTCAGTGTGTGATAGTACGTCCGCAGTTGTTGTGCGAACTTCTTGACTTTAGCCGTAAATGAACGGCCAGATGTTAAATAGTCGATCACACACTGAATTCGGGAAGCGAGTTTCCGTGTCAGTCGAATCTTACCGTTCAATTGAGACATGCGTTTTGTAATCTGCCGACTACCCGATATCTGTGTCAGATTTCGCGGAGCCACCAGATCACTTGCAGCCTCGTAAACGGCACAATTGACTTGCCACAGGTCGCAGTCATCTGGAAGAGCATCTAGGAGTAGGCTATTTGCTCTGTCTATTTCTCGTTGTTTAGGCAAAACTTTCGTTGTTAAATTCCGCCTAAACACGAGTGTCATGCTGTCATAATGTGGAGCATCTCTCCCAGCACCGCGTACGGGCTCAGTTGTTATTGCCCGCACATCCGGTACCGGTTGACTGCTGGGAACAACGAAACCCGTCCGCCTCAGATAGGCCACATAATCTCTCAGTTGTTGTTGAGAAAAGCGATCTGCCAGTTCAGGATGCATTACTGCAAACCGACTGTGCATTCGCGCCATGTAGCCCCTCTGTTGCGGACAGCTCTCCTCGTAGCAGCGCATTAGATCTTGCCTGAGATCCTCCGTCCACCGAAATCGTCCGTGGGCATCAGTTGGTCGTCGTCCCGGGACACCTGTTTCGGCTCCTCCACCTCGGGACTGGGCTGCATCCGAAGCAGCCCGATGGTCAGGAGCCCTGCGCGTTATTTGATGAGTAACCGCAAATACAGGGAGTAGGGTGGTTAGCCCTACCCCCCGTTGTTATGCCTCTCTCGTTTGTCTCTTACCTCGCCATCCACTGGGGTTGGTTACCCAATCTCAGGCAAGGTTACTAAGAGTCCAGGGCCCACCGGCTTTAATAAGCACACGTGGAGGTGAGAGTAGGCCATTTGGGAAGATAGGCTAAGATGCGGCTTTTTGCATAGCCGCATTGTGTTACGCATCATTCCCTTTGGGCCCCTACTGTGCCTATTACAAAAATTGAAATTTTCTTTCTTATTATTTGCTGAAACTCTACGGCGCCTTTTTTCTATCATTCTGGCAATTTCAAATATTTGCATCTTTCAGGTGCGTAATCTGACGTTACAGTTTGTCTTTTGGGTTATTGAAACGCTATGGTATCGATTAGAACTCAAGCTCTCTTTTTGATATACGAGGAGAATAAAACGAAACAAAAACTAAAAGAAAAAAAAATTGCGAAGTTACTCGGTCAGACTGTAAAAAAGCTTAGTGGTGCTGTGTCTCGCCTTTTGCTTATACATATTTAGTTAGTAAGTAAATTCTTCGATGTATATAGTGTATTCCTGATATAAGCAATAAAGTCGATTATTATTATTATTATTATTATTATTATTATTATTATTACTCCAAGCATCTCGCAAAACAGTCGCAACCAAATCTCGTCCGAAGCAGCCGTCGAAAAAAAATTATTCGTCAACGTGCTTTGTTACGGACGATAGTTCGTACCTAGCCTTATCATATTATGATTTTCTACAATATTCAAGCTGTTATAATAGATGTCAAGTTGCAAGTGGGATGAGCGCATATCGTATTTAACGCAATACAATATTCGTACATCCGGTGCATGGTTACAACGTGGTCCGAGCAATCACAACAGTTAATTCCTTATAAATTGCTTAAATAAATGTTGGAGGAAACTGTAAGCACTTTTCGATGGCAACCTGCTAGCGTTTGCAAAGCGCACGGCCACACTCGGTGGCGATGAGAACCCTAAAGGAGCGGTCGTCGGCGGGTTCCAAGCACGAAAACTGCACATCGCGCGTGTGACCGGATGGACAATCCGTCTTCATCGTCGACGGATCCCGAAAAGCGCGATAGTCTGCAGTCAGTCAGATCACCGAAAGCGGAGAGCGAACTTCGGGTTGTTCGCAACTTTTCGCGCGACTGACCTAGATTGCAAGCCACTAGTCGGGAGTTAGCCGATTTCATACATCTAACCCGGGTTCGGCGATTTGCCTCTGGAAGTCATTCGACTCGTGGCTTCCGAACGTCCGGAAAACCGAGTGCGCACTTTGGTCGTTTGCTATAGAGCGCCGATAATCATTTCTGTACGGGTGCTGGTCGGGACGATAATAATAAATAATAACGAAGAGCTTAAACGAGTGTTCCTTAGATCCCGACCCAAAGAGATCTGCATCCGTAACAGATACTTTTTGGTGTCAGAAGTGGGATCCGCAAGTAATTTCATCAAATCATTTGGGTCATCCCGTTTATGCGGATCCGAACAGAACCTACGAACAGTGACTATGTATTCCAGTTGGGATATAACTAAAGTGCACCCATGCTCGTGAGTGCTGCCCAATTGTGCTAGTGCCCACACTGTATATACGAAATTTCATTAAAATCGGTTCATCATAAAAATGTGAACCGCAAAAGTTCCCGCTCACCTAATATTTTAATTTAAAGCATAATAGTTGCAGCAGTTACAGCCGTACAAGGTCAGACCGGTATTTCATGCATACAGAAAAATGACCATTCAAGGCAAAGTTTTTTTTATTGTTTTACACTTTCCCCCATAAAGTCGAAGTTACAAGCATTATTTTAAGCCATTACTGAAGTTCTACCTCTCTCCGTCAAAAGATATGCCTCCTCAAACATAGTTGAAAACGACATTTTTTCGAACTTTGACCCCATATATCTTGTAAACAAGAGCTAATCAACATTTTTTATTATCGGATTCGGATTCACCGATACAAAATTGACAAAGTTTGGCTATTTTTATCCCCGAAAGGTGAAATTGCTTCATTTTGTCGACCAGTGAAATCGGCCCGAGTATAGGACCAAGTCTGCAAATCTCGGCCTAGCGATGGAAACATTCGGGACCGAACATCTGTCCAAGCCTGGCAAATTTATTTCACACAGAATATTGCTGATCGAATATCGACCGTATCGAAAACGGTGCAAGATAGAGCACAAATTTACTAAACCTTTTTTGTGAGTTTCTTATATTGATATCTCGCTGCACTTGGTGCAGAAGCAGCCCCAAAATCTTAGTACAGTGGCGAAGGAATCCCTACATGTTCATACTTGCACAATCTCCGTGTATGAGCCCTCTGATCCCTGGAGACTTTGCCCACAGCCAGCGGTGACGCTCGAATCCCCGGGGAGACCCAGCAATTAAGTACAACGCCCGCGTTCCTTTAAGTGTGGGCAGCGAAGCGGCACCTCCGGTCAGAGGGCGATCTCGCCACTTTTACCTTTTTCGTGTTGGAGAACTTTCCCTCCAACTAAGAACTAACTCGTCGTTTCCACGACGAATTAGAAATTAATATTTTTATTTACAGGAATACGTTGGAACTAGCACGACGTTTTACTAAACTAACTGATTAATCCAACTCGTTGGAGCTCCAAATTTGCCCGTTTACGACATAAAAAGACTCGTCAATAAGCAGGGATATATGCATATAAACCTCCGCATATAAATTCTCAGGTCAATCCAATTGAACGATTGCCAGTAACTGCCATTTTTCCACTAGCTGCTTGCCGGTAAGGGCAATTTAATGCTCAATATCTGGAAAACTGTCCATTTTCCGGCTTTCCATCCATGACGACTTTTATCGGGATGCCTTTAACTACATTATATTTCAATTGCATCCATTTTCACCCGGATTTTTTTTCCAATAAAATGTGCGCGATCCTTTGTATTTGTATTTTTTCTTTGTTCTTATGGCTACAAATGCAGACAAAATTATATATATATATATATATATATATTAGGGTTGTTTAAAAAAAAGTGAATTTTGTTCATTTTTTTCGTGATAGTTCCTGCATCGAAATTCTTGCGTAAAATTCCACCAAACCTCCGTTTCTCAAACCTTTTGTGAAACTTTATTGGTACATTAGACCCTATTTCAAACTGTAAGAAAAATGACATAGGATTTTTGACTAAACAATGAGGGGGATTCCATGTCAAAATGTAACACTTCGCGGTCGAGGTTCTTCAATTTGTCTGAAATTTTACTAGTGTTTTCTACATCAAAAAATATGTGTCTAGGTAAAATTTCAAGTCCTTATCTCTTATAAAAGTCTCACAATTTTCAATTTTGTAAAATTTGACATTTTATCAAATTAAATTTTAAAAACTCATTTTTGCTCTAAAACCCGTAATTTTAGTCAAAAAATATATAAATTCAGTCTCATTTACGTTTTTAGCTAAAGTTTAACGCGTGAACAGTAGATCGTAAAAACGACTTTTTCATAAAAATTTATAATTTAAAAATACCTATTTCGATTTGGCTCAATTTTTCAGAAAATATAGTTAAAAGCACATACTTTGAAATTATTTCATAAGTAATCTGTTTTTTTGTTTATTTTTGTTGCTATATTTTTTAAAAATAGTGTGAAAATTCAATTTTTGTAATGATTTGTCCCAGATTTCGCGCTTTTTGCGCATGCGCATGCTTTGGAGACGAAATCTGAATCCAAATTTGTATTCGTTGGAAAATTGCCAATCAATCGTGCATTCTGATACATTATTCTAATTTATTTTCTTAGTAAATTCTATCAAAAACAAATTGCAATAAAGTATCGGAATGCATAATTGACTGGATATTTATCAAGAGTTTTAAGTATATGACCATTTTATGGATTCCTTTTCGCATGTATGAATAACTCCATAATTCAATCATCGGATAAATATTACGTGAACCATACTAAAGTTATTTATTGAATTTCTTGTGCCGCTCCGGATGACACGGATAACGATAGTTGGTCGTATTGACCAGCTTCAGAAAAAAATTTAGAAAAATAATGCTTTCGCCATATGGAAATTATTTTGTCAACTAAAAACATCGTGTCTTTCGTTGCTAATTTGTTTATAAACAAAAGTTAGCTTTCTTGTAACGCTCCAGATGATGTGGATATCAATAGTTGGTGAAATTGACTGGATTCAGAAAAAATTGCAAGAAAAAAAATAGTTTCGCGGTATAAATATGATTTTTGGCAGGTAAACCAGAATACTTCAAATTTAACCTTTAGGTATTTTTCTTGCCCTCTTTTGGACCGAATTAATTACATTAATCTCTTTCGGGTATCATCGAAGTGCTTATACATAGAAGCGAGGGGACCGAAAAAGGAAAACAAATGCTAGGCATACAAGAGAGCCGAAAAGTGCGAGGCGACAGAAGCGAAGCGGTGTCGGTATGTTTATGGTTGAGAAGAACAGAGGAATCGGAGATATCCAACAATGTGGTGTGTTTGTTTTCAAATTTGACAGATGTAAAGATTTGTTGGTGACACTTTCCAAATTTAAGTGCTGTGGGATGCTGATTCGCTAAGAAGAAGCAGATAGTATACATATACATCATATCCAATAGTGATGTCTTTTGGAATACCTATTAAAATAGTATTTTAATGTTTGTATTTTGACAACTTACACTCGGTCAGCAATCCCAGCACCATACATTATGCCTTCCTCTTTTTCGAACATCCGCTAATGTTGGATTTTGGCAGAAAATTTGTCTAGCCAGGCCTTTTTCGCGATTTCTGACAGTCTTCTCCGTTGCCGCCATACGCTTTTCGGCCATTTACTCGGCGAAATTTTTGTTGTTGATCCCGACGGCTAATCCCAACTTATTCATTATTTTCAAAACAGATATAATATAATATATAATAATAATATAATGTAATATAAAATTAATAAATAAATAAAATAATAATAAAATAAATAATACAACAACCTGCTTTGAACATACCTGGAGCTTTATAAGATGC